>CAJFCW020000002.1:9779851-10979851 GCA_904066225.2 Bursaphelenchus okinawaensis | reverse complement strand
ACAATATACAAACACTAAAATACAAAAAAAAATCTTACAATGTCAAATTTTCAAACATTTTTCAAACCCCCCCCCCTTAAAAAATTTTGTTTCAACCCAAACCCATGCCCAGCCCAAAAACCCTCAGATCACCCGTCCCCATCCACCTACTTGTAACTTGTTTAGCCGGAACCGAGTACGAATCTTCCTTAACATCACCGTGTATGTACTGCAGATTCCTCTGTAGACTTCGCTCCGACGGTAGTTGATAAGCAATCTCTAATTGTGAATCCGACCACCAGATGCAATTCTCCAGCCCATCTAAACTATGACTTTCGGATTCGGAAGTCCGTGAAAACGGATCCGAATCCAGCGACGGTGGTGGTGAAAAGGCCGTCTGCCAATGTCCAGTCCAGAAGCCCGGCTCCCTGGTCCTTCTTATCCTGCCTAGCCTTGAAATTAAGCCTACGAAAGATTTTGACGTTGTTTCCAGATGCTCCGTGTTCTTCAGAATCTCCGAAAAGCTGCGTTGGCCGCGGCGAACGTAGAAGATCGAGACGGTTTCGCATTTTTTGGCCGGTTGACGGTCGATTTGGCAGTGAAGAGCATCGAAAAAGTCAGTTGTATGAGTGGAATCTAGTGCTATCAAGTCTTGGCCAAATGTTTTTCTGTCGAGTAGACCCATATCGTAGAGAAATACTCGGACTGCGTTGCATTTTTTGAATGGTCTGAAAATTTGAGGGTCATGGATAATATAATTGAAAATCTTGCTAAAGTGTTTAAATAAAAACTCAAACTCGTGCATAATAATAAACTACAGTAAATTCTACATCGTATAGAACAAGAATAGTCTATTTTCATTTAGTATCAAAAAAGAAATAGCAGTATTTTGAAAGCCAATCGATAAATTTGAAAATTTGAGGGTCAAGAATAATATAATTAAAAATTTTCCAAAAATGTTAAATTAAAACGCTTGAATTTGTACATAATAATGTACTACAGTAAACTCTACATCATTTGCAACAAGAATTGTCAATTTTCATTCAGTATTAAAAAAGTTATGGCAATTTTTTCCCAGCAACCGTTTAAAAAATCAAAAATTTAGTCTCATGGTTAATATAAAACACCTCATAACTCTTTTAACTTTCCTCAAACTTTCAAATTCTTTTTCTACCACACACCTAAAACAAAAACCTTTTCAAAAACACCAAAAACTTACTCCGCTGGTTTTGGACTGGCGCACAATTCGCTGTCCAACGACGCCGTGCTCCAGACATTCTTCTGATCTCTGTCGCTGAGAGGAGACACAGCTCCTTCGGCCAATCTCTTTCGTATTTTAGACAATTCGTCTTCGACTTGTTTCGACTGGTCGGTTGGGGGTTTTTGCTGTATATTCTTGTCCAATTCACACTCGATTTTGAAGCATTCGGCCGGGATTTCGGCCTTATGTTTGGGTGGTTTTGGGGCTGTTTCTTGGTTATCATTGACTTTTTCGATTAAAACTCCATTTTTGTCGGTTATTTCTAAAAAAATATTTATTATTTTTTATTTTTCAACGCGAAGCTACCAGAAACGTATTTTAACAAAAAATTTTATAAAAAATTAAAATTTAGGTAACACAAGAAAAACACCTTTTATCGTATAACTTGTCCCTTTTTTAGCATAAAATCGCCTAAAATTCAAAAATATAAAAAAAAGATAAAATATTGTTACCTATTCGATTATTGTTCAAAACATCAGCATTCTCATCATATTCCACTCGACTCTTCAGTTGTACCAACGTAGCATGAGCCGGTTGATACGGTGTTCTACAGACCATAACCACAGTCGGCTGACCATTGCTGACAAAATCCGCATGTGTTAAATTGTGAACACTCAGAAGACTAAATTTGTCCACAATAAAGTGTTGAAAGCCCTTTAATGAGACATTATCATCGCCAAGCTTCCGTATCACACTATGTTCATCTACCATTGTCATACAGTCGTTTGCGCCCTGGAATGGTAACAATTGATTTTATTACTTAAAAATGGCAATAACTTTCTTCACAAGTTAATAAAAGTCAAAAACTTTCCTTACAAAACCAAAAAAATGGCCAAAAAATTAACTGCACGGTGCAAAAATTGTTCAAAATGTTACAGTAACCTTATTAGCGGATCAAAATAAAAATTGTTTAAGATATAAAAAAACTAATAGCATTTTCTTTAAAAATTTTTAAAAAATTCCAAAATTTCAATTTGGAAAAAAGGTATTGCCGTTTTAAAAAGTTTTGCACCGTGCAAAAAAATAAAACTTTAAAAAAGCCTTTAAACCTTAAAAATAGCTAAAAAAATTAGTTTTTAAGCCTATGTCAATATAAAATGTCATTTGTTAATAAAATTTTTAAAATTAAAAAAATTTCAAAATGTTACAGTAATCAGCTAAAACCTACCACACTTCCAAACAGTGTATAATGAAGAGATTCGGCAGCATCGTGCACCCTCTGACTCGCTGGCTTATACTGTTCAGTACTTAACCCTGTACCACCAGTCATTCCGAACTCTACCGTATTGGCTACAGTAGAAATTACGGATTCAACTTCGGCTAGGATTGGCGCGGCACATAGCCAAACTTCGAGAGATTGAAACGCTGCCACAACTGATGAATGTAGGTCGCGAGAATGGAAGGGAGGTGGCTTCTGAAGTTGTGAATTGACGAATCGACATAAGGATGATAAGATTAGAGTTCCTGTGGAGTGGTCGCCTGAAATGGTATAAGATTATTAAAAATGTCGCTGCCAATGCATTTTTTAAATTTTCCACCCCACCTTTTACATCTTTTTGCTAAAAGTTTTAAACCTGCTAAAAATTTTTATAGCCCCACCCCCCCCTCTAGAAATTTTACCCCTCCCTTGAAATTTTTTTCTTATCTCAAAAAATTTTTTTCACTTCCGTTAAAAAAAAATTTGTTACCCCACCTTCAAAATTTTTTACCCCACCCCAAAAAACATTTTCAAACCACCCCTAAAAATTTTTTTACCCCTCCCCAAAAAAAACTTTTCCACCCCTCCCTTACCTTCATAAAACAACAGTTTTGTAGGCAGCGTTGACAACGCATTGAGGCAATCAAAGGCTGCCAATGACGTTCCCAGCTCGGCGCACCACTGAGGCTTGCATAAGTTGTCACAAACGGCCGAAATGGTCTGCCTTAGGGCCGAAACGGCAAAAACTTTCTCTTCGTCCAAGCTTTCAATCTCATAATTCGCATTTTCAGCACAAAAGCTATGACATAGGCCTAGGGCTAGCTGTAGATTCATGGAATCCGTTTCGTTCCTCAGGGCATAGACCAGAGTTCTTAAGATTCTCGGTCGTAGCTCGTCGTATTTCATGCCCACGCCCAAGACATTGTTATTGCCTTTGGTTAGAGACACACCCTCATCAAAAGCGGTGATTTTGTCTTGGCCGAATGTGGTTGGCCATGCTATTACTGAAGCTAAGGCCCTGAGGCAGGAGTGGCGCATATCTATTTCGTTGATCGAGGGGTGCAACCTGCAAGGTTTTAGTATAATATTGATAACCAAAGTGACCAAAAACATTACCTTTCAGCTAAAAAACACCCTTTTAATACCTATTTCATCAACTTTTTCCTCAAAAACCCTATATTACCCTACCTTAACTTGAAAGATTCAGTCAGTAGAATGTCGATAGCTGTAACATAGTTCGGCAAAAGTATTTCCACTCCATTTAGACCCAATTTAAACAACTCAGTACTGTAGAATACCAAAGAACACAGCATCAATCTGTCCCGTTCCACCAAAGCTTCATGTAATACCACCAAGAACTGAGCCATTTGCTCTTCAGGTATGACTTCATTCGAAGACTTTGAACATACTATCCTGCACAATGCTCCAATAGCTGCCGATTTACCGGCTGAGACGCCATCGACCGCTGGGATTGTGGAGGGATCAACCGAACTGTTACTATAGGCTGTTGTGTTATGTTGTGATATGTCACTGGCTGAGTTGGCGCTGCCAGCTAAAATTGTGGGTATGAGAATAGGCAGTACGAAGGAGCAGCATATTATGGTTTCAAATTTTTTTTTATTTTAAAATTTAATTTTTTAATCAAAAAAGCCTCTTTGCCCCCTTTTTAACCCCCCAAAAATCACCTTTCTCCCCCAGGAAAATCAAAAAATCACAATGATCCGCCCCCCAAAATTAAAAAAATCAACCATGGTATTACTCTCCAGAGTTTTCTACATCATATAATTATAACATTTTTTAAAATTACTAAGATGGTTATATTGAAAAATGCCATTAAAAAACCACATATTACCCAAAAATCCCCTTGATCCCATAAAAATTAAAAGATAACTTTGATCCGCCCTCTAAAAATTAAAAAATTGGCTATCATATTAATCACGAGAGTCTTTTAAATCACATAATCACAACTTTTTTTAAAATTACTAAGCTAGTCATAGTGAAAAATGGCATTAAAGTCGGCCCACTCACCAAAAGATCGCCGAGAAACCGGCCCATCCGTGCTCATTTGTGGATCCAATTCGACTGAACTTAACGATCGCTGGCTTATTACATCTGAAAAAATTTTATTTTAAATTTAAAAACTTAAAAAATGTTTAAAAAATTTATTTTTTCAGGAAGGGTTAAAAAGGTCGTATTTTACACTGAATTTTCGCTTTTTAAGGTAAAAACTATAGGTTTAGGTAACATTTTAGATCCTTTTTCATTAAACAATACGTTTTTAAACTAAATTTCAAACAAAAATGACATTATTGCCACACTTTATTGAATTTGAATTTGTTCGCGCTGTTTTCATCGCAAAAACCGATAAAATGCCCGAGGGGAAAACGGAAGAACGTAACTGTTTTTACGTAAAGTCAAAAGAATACTTGACTTTTTTGCTTTAACAAATATCATAACAATGTGGGCAATGCGAGCTAGACATATTTACTTTTCTAAAGATTTTTTTAAATTATAAAATTGAAAAAGGATTTTGCACGGTGCAAATAATTTTCAAAATGTTACAGTAACCTTTTAAGTTTACGAAAATAAAAAGTCAAATTAAATATAAAAAGAATGGCATTTAATTTATTAAGTTCAAAAAAATTTAAAAATTTCATTTTGGAAAAAAAAGTTATTGCCGTTTTAAAAATTTTTGCACCGTGCAAAATTTTTTTAAATGCCAATTTTTTTTTCAAAATGAAATATTGTTAAAATTTTTAAATTCATTAACATAATAACCCTAATTTTTTAAATTTTAAACAATTTTAATATTGTTTAGCGTAAAGAGTTACTGTAGCTTTTTGAAAAATTCTTGCACCGTGCAAAATCCTTTTTCAATTTTATAATTTAAAAAAATCTTTAGAAAAGTAAATATGTCTAGCTCGCATTGCCCACATTGTTATGATATTTGTTAAAGCAAAAAAGTCAAGTATTCTTTTGACTTTACGTAAAAACAGTCACGTTCTTCCGTTTTCCCCTCGGGCATTTTATCGGTTTTTGCGATGAAAACAGCGCGAACAAATTCAAATTCAATAAAGTGAATGAAATTTTAAGAAATTTTTGGAAATTAGTAAAGAAAATGCCATTCTTTTTTTACATTTTGATCAAATTTTATCTACGTAATCTTAAAAAATTACAGTAACATTTTGAAAATTTTTGCACGGTGCAACCTCCCAAAAACCCTCATTCCCGATGAAAAACCTTTAAAAATTCATTTTAAAATCCCGTAAAAGTTCGAAGTTTCAAAAAGAATTAAAATTCGAAACCCATTCTTTCCCGATTCCATGGAAAAATTACAAAAATAAAAGCGATGGTCGCCGCAAAACAAACAAAATATATACACCTTGGTATTGGGAAAAGCGCTCGAAATTAGAGGGAAAATCCTCCATTTTTTGCTCGTAAAAACAAAACCAGAAGAGTCGTTAATGACATTAAATAATGGCATTCATTACATTCGATGGGGTTATATCTTATTGTATTATAAATGATTCATTTGAAGGCGTGATTTTAAGCCTAAATATGGTTTTACGACTAAAATTGGGGCCTTAAGCCTAAAATATAGAACTATATTAGGCTTTACGTTAAGAACAAAATTCATATCCTGGGCCTGATAGTAATAGCTTAAGCCTAAAGTTCCTGTATTATACCAAAAAATTAAAAAAAGTCAAAAAATAAGCCTAAAATTAATACCTTAAACCTAAAAACGTTTTTAAGCCTAAAATTGACGTCCTAATCCTAAAAATCACGCTTTGGGAATAACCTCACGTTTTAAGCCTAAAAATTACACCTTAAGCCTAAAGATGATATCTAATAGTCATATCGGAAACCCATACTTCATTCCTTAGGCCTAAATTGCATAACATAACCCTTAAAATCATACCTCAAGCCTGAAAATCATACCTTTAACTTAAAATAATAACAGAAGCCTAAACATCATATTTTAAGCTTAAAAGTTACAGCTTAAGCCTAAAGGTACTAGTTTAAGCCTAAAAGTAATATATTAAGCCTAAAAGTCATCATTTAAGCCTAAAATTAAGCCTAAAACTCATACCGTAAGCCTAAATTCATATTTTAAGCCTGAAACCCTCTCTTTACGCCTAAAAACGTTCATCAGCAAAACTAGCACTCCTTAGGCTTAAAAATCACAAAAAAACTCATAGTTTAAGCCAAAACTTTTAATCAAATTCAATTTGTAAAATACGAAACAAGCACCACAACGCGATGAAAGTTCAATTTTCCTAAAGAAAACCCTATAAAACACAAAAACACCAATAATAACAGATACAAAACAGACAAAACAAACTAATAATCAAACTTTCCATTAATTTTCCCCTAATTCCCTCAGGAAAAACAAAAAAATCCACGTGAAACAACGGAAAAACAAGATTTTTACCTATATTAACATGTACATCTCTATAGTGACGGAAAGGGAATTCAATATGCTTGAGTGATTCGAATGAATAACTTCATCTTCAAAAAAACTTTTTTTTGTAAAAAATTATTTATTTTTGACGCCAAGCGCGCCCTTTCTCTATTGTACGGGTGTGCAGGCTGCGGAGACATGTTATACAATGGATTTTATAAGCTTTTATTGATAAAAAGGTCAAAAGTTGGTTGATACTTGAATAGTATGTTGTAGAAAAGCCTTAGGTTTGATTTAAATCCAATTTTTATTCAAAAAATTTCGAATTTTTAAAAAATTTAAAAAAGTTTGAAATTCTTACTTCTAGAAATTTTTCTAGCGTTCACTTCCGTACTAGGTTGATTTCCCATAGCATTTTTACTCAATACAATCTAATAATACAATGATAATAAGCCAAAACGACCAATAAAATTAGGTTTAGTTAAAAAATCGGTATATTACACTAGGTGTTTGATGAAAAAATGATCGAAAAGCTGAAAAATAAGTCTAGCAGTTAAAAATTTTTAATAAAATAAAATCTCCAAACTTTAGGCTTTAAAATAAGCTTCAAAATGGGTAGATATAAGCCTTATTTTCTAAGTTATGAGCCGTTGAATTTTAGAATCAACCGATATTACACCAGATGGTTCATAGAAAAATAGTCAGAACGGCCAAAACTAAGTAAAATTGGTAAAGTCTTTTAATATTATAGAATCTCTAGACCTAGTGCTTTAAAATAAGCCTAAGAACATCTAGGTTTAAGGCTTAGTTTTATAGTTACACCTTGTTTTAGTGCAAAATTCCGGCCAAAATGGCTTAAAAACTGAAGGTGCCAAGTTAAAAACTTATTACTAGCTGCTGAATATAAGCAGTCCAAAATGGTGCTGCTAATAGGAATGGCAATAGAAAATCCTTCAAAATCCAACAAGAACAATATAGATACCGTCTAGGGTAATATGAATATTGACAGAATATAGTAAAAACGAACCCTGTAACCGTTGCGTTTGTTTTGTCTCGTAATTTGAAAGTTTTCTTTTACCTCCCGATTCCCCCCCCCCTCTTTTTTCCGATTTCACTAAAAGTTTTTATGATTTCGTAACAAAACTGTGCCTGCTACTGGTATAATTGCCGGTGTTTAACCCGGATTGCCGCCGGAGTTAAGCCTATGCGCTGGGTAAGGTAGGGTATACTAAGCTTGGGTAGGTTACAGTAGGGTAGGATAGGGTAGGATAGGGTAGGGTAGGTAGTAAGCCTAAATTTCATTTTTAAGCCTAAAATTTATAACTTGAGCCTAAAAAGCAATTTTAAGCATAAAAATAATCATTTAAGCCTAAAATTCGTTTCTTAGCCTCAAAATCATAATTTAAGCCTATTTATTCATTTTTAAGCTTAAAAATCATAACTTAAGCCTAAAAATCGATTTTAAGCCTAAAAATCATAACTTAAGCCTAAAAAGCAAGTTTAAGCATAAAAATCATCATTTAAGCCTAAACTTCATTTCCAGGCCTAAAAATCACCATTTAAGCCTATTTATTAACTTTTAAGCCTAAATTTCATTTTTAAGCCTATATTTCATTTTTAAGCCTTAAAGTCATATCTTAAGCCTAAAATACCATTTTAAATCTAAAAAACATCATTTAAACCTAAAGATTAATTTTCAAGCCTAAAAGTGATTTTTAAGCCTAAACTTCCACATTTTCTTATTGTCATGACACATAAAAAGTATTGTTAAAATGGGAACAAAACGCAAACGCAGCCGGTTACAGAATAAGTTTTTGGCTTTGAATTGGTATTGGAATAATATATATTCATTTAAAATATCACTCCATAACAATGTTTTCGCTTTTGTTGGTGATTAAAAATGCACACAAACTAGTCCATGTCAATCGGGGGGAGACAGAACTATTATACGTTAATATAGGGTTACTAAGACTAAAAATGGGGTCGACTAGGCTTACATGACATTCTAAGACTAAGGAGTAAAAAAATGCCAAAAAAAGTCAAAAGCTTAGGCTTAGAGTGCTTCATACCTAACGCCTAGCTGTCATATCGTAAGAATATTTGCCTTATCGGAGACTTAAGCACCTTGGCTAAAGCCTAAAAGTCATTTGTTAAGCCCAAACATCACATCTTAAGCCTAAAGTCATAGCTTAAGCCCCAAAGTCATACCGTACGTTACGCCTAAGAGTCGTGTCATAATCCTAAAACTAATGTCGTAAGCCTAAAAGTCATGCTTTAAGCCAAAAGTTCATATCTTTTAAGATAAAGTCTAAAAGTCATATAATAAGCCTCAGAGTTATGTGTTAAGCCTAAAAGTCATATATTATGCCTAGAACTCATATCTTAAGCCTAAAAATCATGTCATAATCGTAAAATTCATAGCTTAAACCTAATAGACAAAGCATAAGCCTAAGATAGTTTTTAGGCCTAAAAGTCATGTCTTAATCCTAATAGTCAAAGCATAAGCCTAAGATAGTTTTTAAGTCTAAAAACCACAGTTTCATTTTGGAAAGTCATATCATAAACCCAAAAATTGAGTTTCAAGTCTAAAATACAAGTTTACAATGAATCTTTAAAGTTGAGCCTAAACAACCATGCCTGGTGCTAAAAATTTGCATTTAAATAAAATCAACTACACGCTTCCCAACCCCATTATTCTAAAAAGCGTAAGGCTTTTATGAATAAAATATATAAATTAAGAAGCAAAAAAGTAGTTTTACTCCACTCTCCTCGCCACCTTTTTCAAGGTCACAAACCTCAATCGAAAAAGAAAACAAAAGTCGAAAATCGGCTTAAACTATCTACTATAACCATGTCTATTGCACTCACAAAGCAACATTGTTGCCATTTTACGAGCCCTATAAAGGGGTACGACCTTTTAAAAAAGTGGAAGTTGAATGGAAGATTTGTAATGTATTTTGCACTAAAAATCTTCCACTCAACTTCCACCTTCAAAATGTCTTAAAATGACCTAAAAACACGTTTTTAACGTTTTTTAGAAGTGGAAGTTGGGTGGAAGATTTATAATGTAATTTGCACTGAAAATCTTCCACCGTTCTTCCACTTTTTTAAAAGCCATGAAAAGGCTTAAAAACACTAAAAATATAAAAAATCTACCTTCACTATACTTCCGTTGCGTGGGAGAGGCAGGAACACGGGCCGAATCCCGTAACCAGGGTAACATCAGATTCAGAAGAGTTGACGCTGATGGCTTTTTGTCCGGATTTCCAATTGATTGATGAAATTTGTTGCCTAAAACACACAGTTTTTAATTTTTAAAATGATTTTAGGCTCATTTGCATTCGGCTTAAAAGCGTAGAGTTTCTTAGGCGTAGTAGGCTTAGGCTTAGTAGGCTTAGGCTTAGTAGGCTTAGGCTTAGTAAGCTTGGGCTTAGTAGGCGTAGGCTTAGTAGTCTTAGGCTTAGTAGTCTTAGGCTTAGTAGGCTTAGGCTTAATAGGCTTAGGCTTAGTAGGCTTAGGCTTAGTAGGCTTAAGTTTAGTAGGCTTAGGCTTAGTAGACTTAGGCTTAGTAGACTTAGGCTTAGTAGGATTAGACTTAGTAGGCTTAGAGTTAGTAGGCTTAGGCTTAGTAGGCTTAGGCTTAGTAGGCTTAGGCTTAGTAGGCTTAGGCTTAGTAGGCTTAGGCTTAGTAGGCTTAGGCTTAGTAGGCTTAGGCTTAGTAGGCTTAGGCTTAGTAGGCTTAGGCTTAGTAGGCTTAGGAGGATTACTAGTATAAAGCACTATGTATAATAGAACTAATAAATACTGCACAACCGTACTATAACAGTACACAATGCACAAATGAACCTATTATACTAAGTAACTGACGCGCCGAGTTACGCAACGCGCAAACTTTTTCTCAAGTTAATACAGTAAAGTAACGCTTAATGCACTTATATTGTAAAATAACGCCCATTAGGCTTAGGCTTGGGCTTGTATTTCGTAATGGCACACAATATTATGCTATATATAGGCTTACTACTCAGTAACTACTTCATTTTTACTTAGGTATGAGCTAGGATAGGGTAGCTAGTTTTGTTTTTTCTATTAGTATCGGGTCAGTACTAAATTTATTTTGGGTGGATTTTTTTTTATTTTGTTTTGGGTTGATTTTTTAAAAAATTTTTATCGGGGGTGGACTTTTTTATAAAATGTTTTTTGGGGTGTATTTTTATAAATTTTTTTTGGGGGTAGATTTTTTAAAAAATTTTTTTTGAGTTATTTTTTTTATTTTTTGGGGTTGATTTTTTTTTAAATTTTTTATGGGGGTGGATTTTTTTAAAAGTTTTTTTTGAGTTGATTTTTTAAAATTTTTTTTGGGGGGTGTATTTTTATAAAAATTTTTTTTGGAGGTAGATTTTTTTAAAATTTTTTTGGGGTAATTTTTTTTTATTTTTTGGGGATGATTTTTTTTTACGTTTTTTTGGGGTGTGTATTTTTATAAATTTTTTTTGGGGTTAAGTTTTTTTTTAATTTTTTTTTGGGGGTGTATTTTTTTAAAAATTTTTTTGGGGTAATTTTTTTTTAATTTTTTGGGGTTGGTTTTTTTTTAAATTTTTTTTGGGTGGATAAAAAAAATTTTTGGTTTGGGTAATACTTACTAAATTTATAAGACTAGGTTAAGATATTAAGCTAGGTGAGGATTCTTAAAAGTTAGGGAACCAGAAAAATCACTTTAGTCTAGAACAAGGTCGGCGTGGGACTGTCACAATTTTTTTTACAAAAATTTTTTATTTTTTCGCTCAAAAATGACAATCCAACGTTCTTTGAGTATCTCCGCTCCAAGGGCGGGGTATATCTCAATGAAAAACGACCAAAGCTCTAGATTTTAGTAAGGATTCTGAAGTCGCTAAGACCGGGGGAGGGGTGGTGCGCGCTCCAAAAACCTATTGTGTCTCTACTTGCCTATACCTCCAATTCCCATGTCTTGATCTCGGCTAAAGGTGTCCTTGGCGCTGCCTTCAGAAAGCAGCTTAATACACCGTCTGAATGTCGGATGAGTAGAAAGGGATTGGCAGTGATGGCGGGCTCGGATTCGCGATACGGTTCTTGGAGCGGTGGCGGCGCGCGCGATCAGCCCGAAATGTACCATTTCGGCTGAACTCCCCAGTTCGGTTGGGCCCGACCGAACATGGGGAGTTCAGCTGGGAAATGGTACAGAGTAGGGCTGGGACTCCTCTCCTCTTCTTCACATATGGTAAAGATGAGGAGAAAAGATCTTCTCTTCTTCACAGAGGCCTCTCTTCTTCTTCACAGATGATGAAGAAGAGGAGAGGAGATGGTGAAGAAGAGAAAACAGAAGAAGAGAAGAAGAAGAAGAAAAAGAAGTTGAAGGAGATGAAGAAAAAAAAGAAGAAAAAGAAGAAGAAGAAAAAGAGAAAAAAGAAGAAAAAGGAAAAGAAGAAAAAGAAGAAGAAAAAGAAGAAAAAAGAAGAAGAAGAAAAAAGAAGAAGAAAAAGCAAAAGAAGAAGAAGAAAAAAAAAGAAGAAAAAGAAGAAGAAAAAGAAAAAGAAGAAAAAGAAAAAAGAAGAAGAGAAAGAAGAAGAAGCAGAGTCCCTATTCATTTAGGTCTCCCTAACTTAGAATAAACCCGAGTACAAATACATACGGCTTTTATAATACGAATTTTCGTGTGCCATTTCAGTACACATATTGTAGTTGCGTAACTATAAGCGTCAATTATATTACGTTCGTTTGTGTGTTGTGCACTGGTTTTTGTATGTTTCTATACTGATCATCGTAAACCTAGGCTTAAAATTGATTCTAAGTTAAGCCTAAACTTAAGCCTAAGTCTGTTAGCCTAAAAAAAAGAATAAAATTAAACATAAGCCTAAAAATAAACCTAAAATTAAGCCTAAGCCCGATTAAGCCTAAGCCTAAAAATAAGCCTAAAATTAAGCCTAAGCCTAAAATTAAACATAAGCCTAAAATTAAGCCTATACCTAAAATTAAATTAAAGCTTAGGCTTAGTAGGACTAGGCTTAGTAGGCTTAAGCTTAGTTAACTTAGGCTTAGTAGGCTTACTAAGCTTAGGCTTAGCAGGCTTAGGCTTAGTAGGCTTAGGTTTAGTAGGCTTAAGCTTAGTAGGCTTAGGCTTGGTAGGCTTAGGCTTAGTAGGCTTAAGCTTAGTTAACTTAGGCCTAGTAGGCTTAGGCTTAGTAGGTTTAGGCTTAGTAGGCTTAGGCTTAGTAGGCTTAGGCTTAGTAGGCTTAGGCTTAGCAGGCTTAGGTTTAGCAGGCTTAGGTTTAGTAGGGTTAGGCTTAGTAGGCTTAGTAGGCTTAGGCTTAGTAGGCTTAGGCTTAGCAGGCTTAGGTTTAGTAGGCTTAGGCTTAGTAGGCTTAACCTTATTAGGCTTACGCTTAGTAGGCTTAGGCTTAGTAGGCTTAGGCTTAGTAGGCTTAGGCTTAGTAGGCTTAGGCTTAGTAGACTTAGGCTTAGTAGGCTTAGCAGGCTTAGGTTTAGTAGGCTTAGGCTTAGTAGGCTTAACCTTATTAGGCTTAGGCTTAGTTGGCTTACGCTTACCATACTTTTTCTTGCTAGGCTTAGGCTTAGAAGATCTTAAACATAATAAACTAGGCTTAAAAGACTTTGTCTTACTAGGATATGGCTTACTAGACTTATGCTTGTTAGGCTTAATCTTAGTAGGCTTAAGCTTGCCTTAGCCTTTAGTTTAGGTGGCCTCAGGCTTATAAGCTTTAAGCTTAAAAAGCTTTAGAAGCTCAAGTTTTTTAGGCTTAAGCTTAATAGTGCTACTCTTAGAGGCCTTACGCTTAGTAACATTAAGGTTAAGAGCTTTAGGCTTTTTTTTTAAATTCGCAACACCTATTTCGTCTAAAAACCTACATTTAAGAACGTTCCAAACCAGTTGATTAGGCTTCAAGATGCTATGAGATTCCACAGAGCCCGAACCGACGCTTTGCTCAAGGATAATGTCGGTTTGTAGGCTTACAGCATGATGTAAGCCAGCTTTGGCCGAAAACTTGGCATTGCGATTCGGCACTGGACTAGGATTGACGATTGGCTTTCCTAAGCTGCCGTTTTTGGCTAAAACATTGGTTATTAAACCGTGAAACAGCAATTAGGTGCCGACATAAAGAACCCGCCACTTTTTGCAGGAAATTCCAGGCAAAGTATGGCGGGTTCTTTATGTCGGCGCTTAATAAAACTTTTAAATTAAACTGGCTAGGCTATGTCAATATAAAATAGCATATCTAACTCAATATAAACGCCCTTAGGCCTTACCTGACCCCTGGCTATTCATAGCAATTTGAATTTTCTTCAAATTGCCACTTTGATGCTGCACACTGGTCAAAGTCGACTGACTCTCCTCATTTTTATCGACCGCGGTCGAAAAGTTCGAAGAAGTTGTGGACATATTACTCTGCCTTTGAAACCTGGTACCATTGCTACTGGTACCATTCACATTTTGGTACTCTATGCATTGTGCCATAATGTCATCATTTTCGTGCAAATCCAGGGATACTGTAACATCGGCGTTGAAAATGCTGACAATTCGTGCCATAATCTCGAGTGTTAGGAAGAATGACAGGCCAGCCTGTTCTGCTACGACTAGGCCTAGATTTGGACTGGTACCGTTTTCGAGGCAGATTTTCTCGGCTTGGCCTGGGATTTTTGAGACATTGCCGAAGAGGGTGAAAAGCTGCCACCAAATCTCTTTTAGGTCACTTAGATCGATATTGTTGTAGATGTCATCAGCTGAAATTTAAATTTTTTAGAAAAAAATGGCAAAAACTTTCTTTACAAAACCAAAAATAGCAAGAACTTTGTTTACATTAACTAAAATGACGCATTTAAAAAAGTGGAAGTTGGATAGAAGATTTGTAATGTATTTCGTTAAAATGACCTAAAATCACGTTTTCAACAATTTGTAAAAGTTGAAGTTAAGTGGAAGATTTTCAGTGCAAAATACATTACAAATCTTCCACTCAATTTCCCTCTCTAAAATGTGTAAAAAACGTGTTTTTAAGTCATTTTAAGACTTTTTAAAAGTGAAAGTTGAGTGGAAGATTCTCAGTGCAAAATACATTACAAATCTTCCACACAACTTTCACTTTTCAAAAACTTCCAAAATGCTCAAAATGACTATAAATGTCATAAAAAGGAACTTACTGAGCTTGATATCGCAGTAATCTTCACCAAAGCTCTTTTTTACCACTATAACGGTCAAGGCCAACAGCTTTCTTCCCCACCATTCGATGACTGGGACCTGAAAAGTGATGACATTTCTATTTGTAGGAGTAATTCATGACATTTTATGTTCTAGAATAATATGAAATGCCATTTTTATTAGACTCAAGTACTTACATGAGTAATCCATTGCTGAGCATTGATTGATAGCATTTTCCAGTAAGATTTAGTAGGTATGCGGCCTTGAATAGCGGCCACAACCCAGCAGTCGAAGAGGTTTTCGGATAAATCACCTGCCATTACACTGCCCAGCTCATCTGAAATCAAAATATAATTAGTCTTGGCCTAGCCTAAACCTAAGTCTAAGCCCTAGCCTAAGCCCTATCTTAAGCCCTATCCTAAGCTCTAGCCTAAGTCCTAACCTAAGCCCTAGCCCAGAGCCCTAGCCCTAGAAATGAGTACCTAAGCCTAACATTGCGTCACTAAACCTAAAACCAGTATTCCAGCCTAAAATTATGTGCCTAAGCCTAAGTCCTACAATAACATACCCTACAATTGTCTACAACCCCTAACCATACTTACCAGGCCAACAAGGTTTACTGAGTAAAATACTATTGGCACTTTTCAAAAACAACAGTATCCTCGACCACATTTCCACAATATTCTCCTTTTGTGCCATTTCCGCTCGTTTGTACAGTACGCGAACTGCGCCCAGAACCTGACGAATCTCCGCAGCCTGCCGGTTGATTATCGTTGGTGGAAACAGGTTTTCGGTCGAACGAGGTAGAAATATAGCTAATAGAGAGTCCAGAAGTCTTCTAAAATACGTTTTTTATAAATGGTTTTAATAAATAATGGCAGTTTTGCACCGTGATAGAATTTGTTATTGTTGCACTGTGCAGAAAATTTTTTAAATTGTCATAACTTTTTTTGAAAATAAAATTTTAAAAGTAATTCTGCGCTTTTGTAAAGAAAATAGCTTCGTTTTTTAATATTTTTAACAATTTTTTCTTTTCAAAAGCTTCTACGCTTACTGTAATATTTTAAATTTTCTTTGCACTGTGCAACAAAAAAATACCTTTGCACTGTGCAATTTTAAACCAGGAGATCATTATAAAATTAATTTTAAAAAACAAATGATAATATAGACCTACGAAAAATAATTTAATGGGCTCTTGATCATAGGAGTTGGAGCTGATGGGTGGGGGCTTGATGTTATAGTAGTCAACCATGCTACATAGACTCGTACGGCGCTTTGTACAGTTTCAAAATCACGATTATTAGCTAGGCCAAGTTGTAGTGAGTAGTCTATTACCTAAATATTCAGTTTGAGTTGAAATGTTACCTAAAAATACATTTTTTACAGGTGGAAGTTGAGTGGAAGATTTGTAATGTAATTTGCACTGAAAATCTTCCACACAACTTTTATTTCTAAAAAGTGACAAAAATGCATGTTTAGGCCATTTTAAGACATTTTCAAAATGAAAGTTGAGTGGTAGATTTTCAGTGCAAAATACATTACAAATCTTCCACTGAACTTCCACTCTTAAAAACGTCATTTTTTATGTAAACTATGAGTTACCTGCATAATCCATTCCAATTCTCCTTCTTCGACCAGTCGAACACCCATTCCAGGTCGGTCCACGTTGGCCACTACCTCTTTTATCATCAAATTGGCCACATTTTCGCCGACTTCGGCCGAAAACTTGCTCAGAACCGTCTTCTTCAGGGCTTCCATTGCCATTTATTTAGTGATTAAATATTAAAAAAGTAACAAAATTATAGCTTTAAGATTTTGAAAAGCGTGCTATGGTGGGTCTGTCATAAATAATGTAGATTTATACCTAAAATTTCAAAAAAAATTAAAAAATGAAAGCTCACAGTCAATTCTTGTATTTATAGACACGAAAAATGGTCAACTCAACCCTACCCTATCGCACCTTACCCTAAACTCCTTTACCCTACCAAGACTTTTTCTACCCCTCCCTGCCCTAGTCTACCCTACCCTGCCCTACTCTATCGCTCCCTACTCTTCCTACCCTAAACTCCTCTACCCTCCCAAGCTTTTTCTACCCACTCCCTGTCATGGTCTACCCTACCCTGCCCTTCCTACCCTAAACTCTTCTACCCTACCAAGCTTTTTCTACCCACTCCCTGTCATGGTCTACCGTATGGTTGTTCTACTTCTCTCTTTCCTAACCTTTTTCTATTCTTACCCTAATCCTAGCTCTTTTTCTACCTTACCCTATCCTAGCCTTACTTTTACATCGCCCTGCCCTCTTTTAGTCCTACCCCAGCTAACCTAGAGTAGAACTAAATAGATGTATTTAGTTCTACTCTAGGTTTACCTTACCACAACTGTAATGATATACCAATCATAATCATATAGTAATTCTATCCTATAATGTTGTACTCCTATCGAAACGTACCCCCTCTCTCCTCACCCTCCCCCATTCGCTTGTTAAAAAAAAATCAAAAAAAGTCCCAAAATCAGCCCTCACAGCACTGACTTTAGCTGAAAAAAGTAATAAAAAATGTTTTTAAAGAAATATTACTACTTTTTTCATTTTGAGTCCTAAAAAAGCAGAAACTTTTTTTTGTTTGAACAGATTTTTTCCAAATAAAGAAGTAGTAAGCCCGTCGTACATAGCAATACAAATACATTATGTTATAAAGATTTTATTTATATTGATTTATATTTATACAAATTAAACCGTCGTTTTATGTTCAAAAATCAGTGCTTATACCTAAAGCTAAAGTAAAATAGGAAAAAAGTACAAGAACATTGTATACAAAACCATGAATGGCAAGAACTTTGTTTACAAAGCAAAAAATGGCAAGAACTTTCTTTACAAAGCAAGAAATGGCACGAACTTTCTTTACAGAACATAAAATTGCAAGAAATTTTTTTATAAAGCAATAAATGGAAAAAACTTTCTTTACAAGGCAAAACATCGCAATAACTTTCTTTACAAAACAAAAAATATCAAAAACTTTGTTTATAAAGCCCAAAAACAGTTAAAATGTTCTTTTTTCAAGCCTAAAATAACAAAAATAATATATTTTGTAAAGTAAAATAAAAGCCCAGATCGCTGGCCAACCCAAAGTCAAAGTTCAACCTATATTCGATATCAAAAAGGATAAAAAACGCATTTTCGAGATCATTTGTGGGCGAAAGAGCGGAAAAGAAAACTGAAAGATGGGAACCCAAAAATCGCCATTTCTCTTTCTCCCCCCTTACTCTAGAGCGTGGAACGCGTGAGCGCTACAGAACTAAGCCCAGTTTTGTCAGTTGTTTGATTACTCGGTAAATACAGCGCAGTTACTGTATAAAAAACCGCTCATAACGAAGTTTTAGTATAATAGGTAGGGTAACAAGCAGGGTATGGTAAAAAAAAGTAAGGTAAGGTAAAAAAAAAGTAGGATAGGGTAAAAAAAGTAAGGTAGGGTAAAAAAGTAGGGTATAATAAAAAAAAGTAGGGTAGGGTAAAAAAAGTAGGGTATGGTAAAAAATAAGGGTATGGTAAAAAAAAGTAGGGCATGGTAAAAAAAGTAGGGTAGGGTAAAAAAAGTAGGGTATGGTAAAAAAGAAGGGTATGGTAAAAAAAAGTAGGGCAGGGTAAAAAAAAAGTAGGGCAGGGTAAAAAAAAGTAGGGCAGGGTAAAAAAAAAGAAGGGTATGGTAAAAAAAATTAGGTAAGGGTAAAAAAAATTAGGGTAGGGTAAAAAAGTAGGGTGGGGTAAAAAAAAGTAGGGCAAGGTAAAAAAAAGTAGGGTGGGGTAAAAAAAGTAGGGCATGGAAAAAAAATTGGGTTGGGTAAAAAAGAAGGGTATGGTAAAAAAAAGTAGGGTAGGGAAAAAAAAGTAGGGTATGGTAAAAAAGAAGGGTATGGTAAAAAAAAGTAGGGCAGGGTAAAAAAAAGTAGGGTAGGGTAAAAAAAGAAGGGTATGGTAAAAAAATTAGGTAAGGGTAAAAAAAATTAGGGTAGGGTAAAAAAAATTAGGGTGGGGTAAAAAAAAGTAGGGTAGGGTAAAAAAATTAGGGTGGGGTAAAAAAAAGTAGGGTAGGATGAAAAAGTAAAGTAAGCCAAAAAAAAGAGAAGGGTAAGGTAAAAATGTAGGGTAGGGTAAAAAAAGTAGATTAAAGGAGGAAAAGGCTGAGCGGAATAAAAAAAAAGAAAAGTGTGATAAGAAAGTAGAGCGGTGCAAAAAATTGGGTAGGGCAGATCTTGGCAGTATAAAAAGTTTTTATCATTTCTTAGTTTGTAAAGAAAGTTCTTGCTATTTTCTGTTTTGTAAACAAAGTTCTTGCATTTTTTGTTTTTTAAAGAAAGTCCTTGCCCTGAAAACCTATAATACAAAACAATTTTTCTCTTGTAAAGAAAGTTCTTGTAATTTTGCCTTGTAAAGAAAGTTGTTGCCATTTTTTGTTCTGTAAACAAAGTTCTTGCCATTTTACGTTTTGTAAAGAAAGTTCTTGCCATCGTTTGTTTTGTAAAGAAAGTTCTTGCCCTGAAAACCTATAATACAAAACAAAAATTAAAAAAAAATTGATTATATTAACGAAAAAAAAAGTTTTGCCGCCAATTTCTTACGTATTCTACGTTAAAAAACGACAAGACTTTTTTTGTCTTTAAAACACTATTTTACCCAAATTTTTTAATAATCCCACGCCAAATCCAGTCCAAAAAAGGGTGTATAAAAGAGGTTTTCTTATTTGAAAATATTTTGACATTAATTTGTTTGAAGAAGCCCTTAACGCGCACCCCCAAACTCAAGGTCAATTTCTCGAATGGACAAACGAACGGCGACAAAGGGGGGGGGGGGAGGGGAGCTAGATGAAGCCTCAATAAAGTTCACTTGCCAAAACTTTTTCATACGGAGGGATTAATTTGCATAACCGAAAAAATAAGTTTGCACTTTTATTTACTATAACGGTAGTTTTTCTGCAAAAACTTTGTTTACAGGACACGAAATGGCAAGAACTTTCTTTAGAAACGAAAAATCGCAAAAACTTTCTTTACAAAACAAAAAATGGCAATAACTTTTTTTACAAAACATAAAATGGCAAGAACTTTCTTTACAAATCAAATTTGTACTATAATTCCACAAAAATAAAAATTAAGTTGAAAAAACACCGTCCTAGCCTACTGCTCTCCTTTTTTTAAAGGAAAGAAAAACATTTTTTCATATGACTCACATAACGTTTTATCACCTCAAACGGTATTTTCTTTCCCAAATTTGTATAACCAAAACAAATGGCTTACCCTACCCTACCCTATCCTACCCTACCCTACCTTACCCTACCATAGCTTACCTTATCCTTGTTTACCGTACTCTATTTTACCTTACTTTACCTTATCATATCTTACTAATACCTACCTAGTCATATTTTGCTGTATTCAATCTAAACTTATCTACAATACCCTACCTTATTCTATGATACCCTATTAGCAGCTACTCATATCTATCGTACTCTACTTTTACCGAGAATAATATGTAGTCAATATCATGTTTAATGCCTAGAATATATTTATTTCGACGATACGTACAACCATAATACACTAATGTACACTACAAGTATTCCAAGAGACAATAAATTGACTAGACTAGACTTGACTTGCTACTGAACTGGACTAGAGACTGGACCAACTACGCCGACGACCACTTCTGAAAAGGTACAATAGTGTTAGGATATGAGGTACAGTAACAATATGAATAAAAACACACGAAAGTTACTGTATCTGAAAAAGTAATTCAAAAGTTACAGTAACCAAAAAATAAAAAAAATTACAGTAATAAAACCTCGAAAGTACAGTAAAAGACCTCTAGCTAAGTGAAAAGATACTGTAATATAACTTACAATCAAACTCCACAGAAACATCCAACGACGCCAACGGATCTTCCTCATTGACACAGACAAAACCATAAGAAACAGCCAAGTACACGATCAGACTAGTCAGGTTTACAATCAAAGCAACCGCAAACGTTATCCACAACGACTTTACCGACCGTTCTACAAATAGTATGTAAACAAAGTTTTTGCAAATTAAATTTTGTCTCTAGCCTTAGCCCAGAGCCCTAGCCCAGAGCCCTAGCCCAGAGCCCTAGCCCAGAGTTCTTTGTGCGACATTACCTAACTATTACTGTAACAAGATAGCTTTAGAGAAATTGTCAGAAATGATCTTGCGCAACTTTTTCTTACGTAATTTTATGATTTTATGTCATATTTGCCTCGATGTAAAACGACCCAACAAATTACTGCGAGTGCTGGTAAATATCAACAAATTACTGCAGGATTTTGGCTACATTTTTAGTACGGAGGTTTTTTTCTATCCTTCTTACCCTAACCTTGCCATACCCTGCTCTACTCTACCCTATCTTGCTTTATTCTACACTTCTACTCTACCTTGCCCTATGTAAGCCTAACATCAAGCTTTAAGCCCAAAATTCTGCGCTTAAGCCTAAAATGTGTACTTAAGTTTACAGTTGTTACCTAAGCCTAAAATGTAAATTTAAGCCTAAAAATATTTACTTAAGCCTGAATTGTGTACCTAAACCTAAAATCTGTACTAGGGCCTGAAAATATAAGTCTAAAATGTTGTTCTTAAGCCTAAAATGTGCACCTAAGCAAAAAGGTTGTACTTAAGCTTAAAATGTGTAGTTAAGCCTAAAATTGTGCACCTAAGCATAAAATTGTGTACCTAAGCCTACTGTTACGTAAGCACAAACCTAAAATGTGTACTTAAGTCTAAAATTTGATACTTCAGCCTATAATTACGTACCTAAGCCTAAAACATGTACCTAAACTCGAAAATATGCTACAGTACTCTCATATAATCCCTATCATAATTCGAACCAAAATTTAAAAACTTTAAAGCCTTACCAGCCTTTTCGTCGCTCAACCTTTCTGGTTCCGGGAGGTCTGGTACTCCATCATCGGTTTTGTTAGATGGTACATCTGGTGCTTCAGTAACATCAGAACCAGTGGTACTTTCCTCGGGACTTTTTGTCGTACTAGTACTAGTAGTAGTTGTGGTGGTCGTAGTACTTGTTGTAGTCGTGGTACTAGTTGTAGTAGTAGATTCCGTAGTGGTAACTGCCTCAGTACTAGTTGCGTTACTCTCTTTAGTCGTAGTAGTCTTTCCTGTACCAGTAGTAGTAACCTTTGAGGTAGTACTAGTTTCAGTAGCCCCGGAAGGTGTAGTACCTCTAGTCGTAGTAGTCTCCAAAGTTGTACTAGTAGTTGTCGGACTCTCGGTAGTAGTACTAGTCGAAGTAGACGTAGTAGTACTTGGTGTAGTAGTTGTTTCAGTTGTAGTAGTTTCAGTGGTTGTAGTGGTACTAGTCGTTGTAGTAGTAGTTGTTTCCGTGGTCGTAGTAGTCGTTTCAGTAGTGGTAGTCTCAGTAGTCGTAGTAGTACTAGTAGTCTCCGTCACCTCCGTAGTAGTATCAGACGCAGTGGTTGGCTCAATAGTCGCAGTGGTAATAGGGTCTGGTACCGTAGGGTTTGATACCTTAGGGTCTAGTACCGTAGGTTTTTCCTGATCTTCCGTTACACTTGTAATGACAGTCTGGTACTCAGTATCATCAACGTGCTGCTCATTGTCATATTGATCATCATACTGAACCAGTTTTGAACTTTCAACATGGTTTTCAAAGCTAAAGATAGACAATTAAAGCCTTTTTTAAAAAGGTTTCAAAGTGGAAATTGAGTGGAAGGTTTTCAGTGCAAAATACATTACAAATCTTCCACTCAACTTCCATCTCTAAAAAGTGTTTAAAACGTGTTTTTAAGCCATTTTAAGATTTTTTGAAAATGGAAGTTATGTGGAAGATTTTCAGTGCAAAATACATTACAAATCTTCCACTCAACTTCCATTTTAAAAAGTGACAAAACTTCATTTACAATAGTAAAAACCGTTAAAAATGAAATTTTTATTAAAAATTAGCCATGTAAACAAAGTTTTGACAATTTTAAATCTATAAAAAATATTGGCAGTGCTGTAAAGAAAGTTTTTGCAACTGTAAAGAAAGTTCTTGCTATTATAAAGCCGAGTAACTTACCAGAGCAATAACGTAAACAGAAGAATGTTCAACTTTAGCCATTTTGAGTAGACCATCGTTACAACACAACTGTTCTTGAAGCGTAGTGAATGTAAAAATGGCAATTTTTTGAAGTTTTCATTTTGAAAAATTTTGGAGTTTAAAAATTTTTTTTTTAAATTAGGCTTATCTTTAGGACATTTTAGGTTTTATCTTGAATTTTTTTTTATATTTAAGCGTATTTTAATACTTTTAGGCTTATTTTAACAAAATTAGGCTTATGGTTGAAAACTTTAGATTTTGAAACTTTAGGCTTACTACCATTGCCCTAGGCTTAAATTTAAAATTTTGGGCTTATTTTAATGAAATTATGCTTAGTCTTAGAAAGCTAGACATGATTTTGAGCCTTTAGGCTTACTAACAATGCCTTAGTTGTAACTGTGCAAATTTTAGGCTTATTTTCATACTTTTAGGCTTAAGTTTAAATATTTAGGCTTGTTTAGATAATGTAAGGCTTAATTTAAAAAATTTAAGTTTATTTTTTCAAGACTTGTCTTATCATCGCCTTTTTAAACAAATTATTTTAATAAGTCAATGTTAAGGCTTAAAACCCTAAGGTCACAGCTAACAATCGAGATTTTTGAAAAACGGTTTCGCTTCTCGAAATGTTTTTCAAAAATAAGCGAACTTTAATTTATCGTTTTTGAAAAGTGCTTTGTTACAACATTCGCGACAAATATGAATGTTTGGATAACGTCAAATTTGATGTTTTTGTCGAATTCGGAAGCGACTTTTAACTGTTTTGCTAATTAGATATGAAAAATGGGGAAAGGGGATGAATAATATTGGACTTTTGAATATGATTTTGGCTTGGATATTAGGTTTCTTATCAATTTTCTATTGAAAATGAGGGGTTTTTTGAGATTTTCTTTGAAAATCATGTTATTTGGGGGATTCTTTTGATTAAAAATAAAGTTTTTCATAGGTTGATCAGTAAGAATGTTTTTTTGAAAATTTTAAACTATTTTAAACCTCACTTTGCACTTTTAAACCAAATTCCACCTTCTCCCTTCGCAGCCTGCTTTAGAACAACCATTTCGCGCCCTATATACAAATAATTTTTTCGAAAAAATTTCAGCTGCCTTCTTCGTAATTTCCATCCAATTTGTAGTCGAATTGAAAACAAATCCACCCGCTTGATGGCTAAAATTGAACGACCACATATTGTGCTGGATTTTCAGGAGGCAATCAAGGATTCGCCAGCATTTCGTCAAGATCTGAACCAAAATCAGGAGTATTTCAACTCGATTTTCAAGCGATACTCGGAGGTAAGTGTTCGAATTGGTTTGTATTTTTTGTTTTTAGTGTGTTAACAAAGTGGATGTGATTGTGGAATGTGGCCAGAACTATGTTGCAGCTATTTAGTAAGTTTGCGAGGGGTTAAAGACTGCAAGGATGTTATTCTTGATGGTTAATATGGAAGTTTATGTTTTTCTTTATGTTACCTTTAGAAATTAGATTGCTGATTGATATCATTAGCTTCTTTATTATTCTTTGCTCCTTTTAAGATTAGTTTGAAGTAGCTATCATTTTGAAAAAGTAAAATTTTGATCAAAAGTCTATAAGACAGCCTTCTAATAAATATTCATAAGTTATTATGTCTGTAATGAACTTCTTTCTTAATAATTTTAATAAATCTTTATAACAATTATTCTTCAGTATCTTGTCGATCTATATTAACTTATTTCAGCAATTTCACAGCGACATTGAACACATTATGGGCAGAATTAGGTATAGATGAGCCGAAAACTAAACAAACTTTCGATGCCATCTCAGACGCGTTAGCACAAGTTGTCTATCTCAACAAAGGGTTGATCGAGAACACATTCCCAAGTTTTCTGGCACATTTGGGGCATTTCAATCAAAAGTAAGTATTAGTTTATCATTATAGACATCAAGGTTTCTTAATATTGTTTTATGTTTAGTGAGCTGACCAAACTCCGCGACAGTCGAACACAGTTTGACAACATGTCTCAAGCTTTGAATGATGCACTAAATAAACGTGCTAGCATATCTAGAAGTTGTGGACAGCAGCTGAAAGAAGCCAAGAACGGGTTGACGGCCGTTGGAACTTGTTTTGCACATACCTCATTGGACTATGTGGCGCAGATTAACATTGCTCATTCTAGGAAGCATTATGTGTTGTTGGAAGCTGTAAGTTGGTTTTAAAGATGCTATGTGGTGTTGTTTATGTGATAAGATATGAGTTTTAACAAGAGACTGATTACAATCGGGTCAAAATGGGTCTGGTAATCACTGTACCTCCAATTATCTATGTTAATATAAATTTTTATGTTTAAAAAATTTTCAGTTATGGCTACTAATAAAGGAGTACATAGAATTCTTCAAAAAGGGCCATTCAGTGTTTGTAGAGAAGCCAGACGTGGATACGGAAGAGATTGTGGATAATATCAGCATGTTAAGGACCAGGAGTAAACTGGTCGAAAGGAAGATGCAGGATCGACATGCTGTTGTGCCAAAGGTATATTTATAGTTTTTAGGGTAGAGTGTCACTGGTGAGGTTATTGCAATTTTAAATTTGTATTAATTTAAGAGTGAAATGGGCAAAAGTATATTACACTAGGGAAAGATGGCTTTTTGGGAGATTTTTAGTTATAATTTCTTTTTGATGCTATAGTTGGACTTGCTTTTTTAATATATTGTGAAGAATCGTATTAGCAAACAAGCTTTTTATTTTCAATTTGCTTATTTAAAATTTGAGGCTAAAAGAAGTAAAAAACTATATTACACTAGGCAAAAAGTGGCTGTTTTGGTCGATTTTTAATCATAACTTTTTTCTATTATGGCCTATTAACTTTCACTTTTAAAATAACGTAAAATAGAGTCTAGCAAACCTATGTTAATATTTAATATTCAATTCTGCAAAAAGAAACCAACAAAAGCGCTTAAAAATTGAGAAGAATCATTAAAATCTGAGTCATTTTGAACGTCGAAGCGAATTGAAATGTATTAAATCAAGAATTTAAAGGCTAAAATTGCTAAAATTTTATTGTTTCAAACATGTTAAATTAAATTAGCTATGTTATAATATGAATATCTGAAAGTATTACCTAAAGTTTTGATGTTAAAGTTGATTTACAATGCAATAGGGTTTACAATATACAACTTGAATGAATGTTTATTGAGATTAAAGGTCAAAATCAACATTGATAAGGTTTTTGTGAGTTTTTATGTATTAAAATTATTTGAATTTGATTAAAAATTATTTTTTGAAAAAAATATTTTAAATTTGGGTTTAAAGCGAAATTTTTTAAGGATTTTTGGTTAAAAATGAGAATTTTTAGCCATTTTCTATTAAAAATCAGAAAAAAAATTGAACTTCAAAAACGATTTGTCGTATCTGATATGGTTTACAAGCTTTCCGTTTTTCAGGATTTGTATGAAATGCACTCGGGTCTCCCGACTGATCCCGAGGTCGCCATGGAGGGTTACCTATTCAAAAGATCAAGCAAAGCCTTTAAAACTTGGCACAGGAGATGGTTCATGATCAAAGGAGACAAGTTTGTAAGCTTTTGAAGTTTGAAATGGCATTTTTTTGAGGTTTTTAGGCGTTTTTATGACTTTTTGGAAAGTGGAAGTTGAGTGGAAGATTTTTAATGTAATTTGCACTGAAAATCTTCCACTAAACTTCTACTTGTAAAAAGTGTTAAAAACGTGTTATTAGGCCATTTTATGACATTTTAAAAGTGGAAGTTGAGTGGAAGATTTTCAGTGCAAAATACATTACAAATCTTCCACTGAACTTCCATTTTTTAATTGGCCATTTTTTGATTTTCAACGAAAGTTCATGCTATTTGAAGCTCTGTAACGAAAATTTTTGCCATTTGAAGCCCTGTAAAGAAAGTTTTTGTCATTTGAAGTCTTGCAACAAACATTTTTGCCATTTCAGATGTACATAAAGAAGAACGGCGAACAACTTCAGAGCATGGTAATGGAAGACAATCTAAAGCTGTGTTTAGTTCGACCAGCACCATCTTCAATTGAAAGGAGTTGTTGTTTCGAATTGGTGTCGAGAAGCGGGTAAGTGGACTAGATTTTGAAAAAAAAATTAAAAATTTTGTTACCTAAAATTTGATTTTTCTGAAATTTTTCAAATTTTGATGACTTTAGAAACCACGTACTGCAAGCAGATTCTGAAATGTTGTGTAGGGAATGGATTCACGCGCTTCAGACGACTATTCAGCATCTACATGAAGGTATGGGTTTAATTTTTAAAAATTTTTGTTTTTAGAGGGAAATTTGAAATTTTTTTTGAAGAGTTGAAAAATTGGCTTTAAAGATGATTTTTTTATTAGAAATGGGGATTTTTTGCCATTTTTCATTAGAAACGATGATTTTTTGGCCATTTTTCATTAGAAACGATGATTTTTTGGCCATTTTTCATTAGAAATGAGGGTTTTTCTGCTATTTTTTTTTTATAGAAATGAGGATTTATTTCAAAATTTTTCATTTGAAATAAGGATTTTTAAAAATGAAAAAAAATTATTTTTTAAAATCTCCAGGCGACACTCTCGAAAAGCCGTCAACATTTATGCAAAGCCTGGAAGTGAGTCACATGAATGCATCACAAGCCTCAACCAAACGAACATCATCCTCAACCCTACCCTCAATGTCCCTATCCAACCCCCAAATCCAACGAGTCTCTTTCTTCGAGGAACTCAAACGAATCCCCGGCAATCGACAATGTGCCGATTGTGGCCACAACGACGCCAAATGGGCCTCAATCAACCTGGGCGTGATCATCTGCATCGAATGCTCCGGAGCACATCGAAGTCTGGGCGTTCACGTTTCGAAAGTACGCTCGTTAACGATGGACGAACTCTCAACAGAACAGAAAGAAGTCCTAAAGGCCTTAGGCAATCAGAAAGTCAATAGAATTTACCTGGCTGGAATGCCAGATCAAGAAATCATGGCCAACGGCAAAGTAAGCCTCAACCCAAACTCGGAGCGAGCGGAACGAGAACAGTACATCACGGCCAAGTATGTGGACAAAAAGTTTGTCAAACCGTTGACAAACAAGTTCCTGGTCAATAGTCAAGGTAAGAAGTTGTTTTTGGGTTGGTATTGTGATTAAGAATGGAGTTGTTACCTAAAATAGGGGTTTGATATCTATGATAACATAATTTTTTTATTTAGAAAATGATTGTTTTTAGTCTTAAAAGTTTTTTATGAACATGCAATTTATTATTATAAGTTTTAAAACGTGTCAGGAGGTTTAAAAAAAAGAAGTTTAAAAATTATAATCGAAAATATTATCCGTGACATCTATGATAATATAATTTTTTACTTATAAGCTTACTGTTTTTAGTTTAGAAACGACCGTGAGGGCATGAAATTTACTACCACAAGCTTTAAAAGGTGACAGGAGTTTTAAAAGTTATTTTATAGCCAAAAATGTTATTCATGCCACCTATGATAATATAATTTTTTGTTCAGAAGCTGGCTGTTTTTGGTTTTAAAACAATTTTGAGGGTATAAAAGTTACTATGGTAAGCGTTAAAAGGTCGCATGGACTTTAAAAACGAAGTTATAATTAAAAATGTTATCCATGACACCTATGATAATATAATTTTTTATTTAGTAGCGCACTGTTTTTAGTTTAGAAACGACCGTGAGGGCATAAAAGTTATTATTACAAGTTTTAAAAGGTGATTCGAGCTTTAAAAATGATGTTGTAACTAAAAACGTTATTCATGACACCTATGATAATACAAATTTTTGGTCATAAAATGGTTGTTTTTGGTCTTAAAGTAGTTTTAATGGCATGAAATTTATAATGAAAGGTTTTAAAAGTTGGTTTGTATACCAAAAATTGAGGTATGATTAAAAATGACTTTGTTCTTACCTATGATAATACAATTTTTAACTATATAAACCTTACTTTTAAGTATAAATTCTAATAACAACTATTTCCAGGACCCCCAAGATCTAATTCTTACCACGAGAATCTAGTCTTTCATGCCAACTTCAACCAACAGCCAGAATCCATCGACGCTGGTCGTTCCGTACCGTTCCAACGCCAAAGCTTGATATCAACAAACTCGGACTCACATCTAAATGAAACAGAAGCCTTAGAAATCGAGAAGAAGGCTATAAAACTGTTGGAGAACGGCAATATCGAAGGGATTTTGGATTTAACGGCCAATGGTTTTGATCTGAATGCACGGCTGAGCAGTACGAACCAGTATCCTCTACATGTCGCTATGAGTAATGTAAGTGCTTTGTTAATCTAAAAAGAAAGGGTAGCTTAGTCTTTTAGTTACGTTCAAAAGTCATATCTTAAGCCTAAAATCATATCTTAAGCCTAAAAATCTCATTTTAAGCCTAAAAAGCTTTTTAATCTTAAAAGTCTCATTTTAAGCTTAAAAGTCATATCTTAAGCCTAATAAGCTTTTTAAGCCTAAAAATTTCATTTTAGGCCTAAAAATCATAATTTAAGCCTAAAATTTAGATTAGGAAAAAATTTTGTAAATTTAAGCTTAAAAGTCATATCTTAAGCCTAATAAGCTTTTTAAGCCTAAAAATTTCATTTTAGGCCTAAAAATCATAATTTAAGCCTAAAATTTAGATTAGGAAAAAAATTTTGTAAATTTAAGCTTAAAAGTCATATCTTAAGCCTAATAAGCTTTTTAAGCCTAAAAATTTCATTTTAAGCCTAAAATTTAGATCTGGAAAAAAATTTGTAAAGTTAAGTTTAAAGGTCATATCTTAAGCCTCATAAGCTTTTTAAGCCTAAAAATCTCGTTTTAAGCCTAAAACTTTTATTTTAAGCCTAAAAATCATAAATTAAGCCTAAAATTTAGATTAGGAAAAAATTTTGTAAATTTAAGCTTAAAAGTCATATCCTAAGCCTAATAAGCTTTTTAAGCCTAAAAATTTCATTTTAAGCCTAAAAATCATAAATTAAGCCTAAAATTTAGATCTGGAAAAAAATTTGTAAAGTTAAGTTTAAAGGTCATATATTAAGCCTAATAAGCTTTTTAAGCCTAAAAATCTCATTTTAAGCCTAAAAATTTAATTTTTAGCTTAAAGCTCATTGAACATATTTTAAGCCTAAAAATAAGATTTAAAAATTGAATTTCAAAACTTATGTTTAAGCGACATATCTCAAGCCTAAAAGCTGGATTTTGATTTAAAATTTTTTAATTTTAAAAATTTTCAGAAGCAAAACATTCTGATCGAGTTTATGTTTCTGAATGGAATTCATGTGAACGTGGTTGACGCCGACCTAAATTCACCGCTTCATCTAGCCGCTGCTAATGGCAACACAATGTACGGTAGCTTTCTATTTCAAAAAGTTCTATTTTACGTTGTAAAGAAAGTTTTTGCAGTTTTTTTGAAAGAAAAGTTAATAAGTTTGGCTTTGTTTTTAGTGGTGTATATCAATTGGTCAAGAGGAATGCGGACAAAGACCTGAAGAATGCCAAAGGCGAAACCGCTCTACAGCTGGCTGTAGAGGCACAGCACGCTAACATCGTCACGTTGTAGGTTGACAAGTTTTTAAGAAAATTGAAAACGCTTTAAGCCTAAAGTATGTGCCTAAACCTATGTTTTCGTAGGCGTAAGCCTAAAATGTGTATTCAAGCCTAAAGTGACGCAAGCCTAAGCCTAAAATGTGTTTCTAAGCCTAAAGTTACGTAAGCCTAAAATGTGTACTTTAGCCTAAAGTTGCGTAAGCCTAAGCCTAAAATGTATACCTAAGCCTAAACTTGCGTAAGCCTACGTTTAAAATATGTACGTAAGCCTAAGTTGTGTACTTAAGCCTATAGTTACGTAAGCTTAAGCCTAAAATATGTACCTAAGATTAAAGTTACGTAAGTCTAATCTTGTAAAGTACATAAAAATTTGTGATGTATTATCTAATACTGGCTGGTTATATAACTAAATAGCCTTAGAGAAATTGTCAGAAAGCGTGTTGCGCAACGTTTTCTTACGTAATTTCATGGTTTTATGTCATTTTTGCCTCGATGTAAAACGACCCAAAAAATTACTGCGAGTGCTGGGAATTTGACTCCAAATGCCTGCGAGTGCTGGGATTTCATTCATTTTTTACTACGAGTGAATCCTATCATACACTGCTATCTTACCGTAGGCTTTGGTTGTTCTTTTTTTTTATCGAGCCTAAAATGGAGGCCTTAAGGCTAAAAATAAACGTATATCTAAGCCTAGAATATGTATCTAAGCCTAACATTACGTAAAAGTAAGCTTAAAATGTGTACCTAAGCCTAAAGTTACGTAAGCTTAGAGTAAGTGCGTAAGGCTAAAATTACGTAAGTCTAAGCCTAAAATATGTACCTAAGCCTAAAGTGACGTAAGCCTAAACTTAAAGTTACGTAAGCCTAAGCATAAAATGTGTTCTTAAACTTAAAGATACGTAAGCTTAAGCCTAAAATTACGTAAGCTTAAAATATGTGTCTAAGCCTAAACTGTGTACTTAAGCCTAAAGTGACGTAAGCCTAAGCATAAAATGTGTACTTAAACCTAAAGTTACGTAAGCCTAAAATATGTGCCTAAGCCTAAAACGTGTACCTGAGCTTAAGGTTACGTAAGCCTAAGCCTAAAATGAGTACCTAAGCCTAAAATGAGTAACTAAGCCTAAAATATGTACATAAGCTTAAAATGTGAGTGTAAGTCTAAAATGATGTACCTAAGCCTAAAATAATGTACCTAAACCAAAAATTAAGTACCGAGCCTAAAGTGAGTACCTAAGCCTAAAATGGTACCTAAGCCTAAAACATGTACGTAAGCCTAAAATGTGAACCTAAGGCTAGGCTTAAAATTTGTACCTAATCCTAAAGTTGTGTAAGCCTAAACTATGTATTTAAGCCTAAAAGGAGTAGCTAAGTCTAAGCTGTGTACTTAAACCTAATGTTATCTAAGCCTAAAATATGTACCTAATTTATTCGTATTGTTTTAGACTCCGGCTACAAGACCTGCGAGACACAGACCAAAACGATGGCCTCGAATCCACGGTGGATTCATTTATGAACGATCTGAATGCCAGAAAGGACTCAAGTCCGCCTTCATGAGCTTAAACTTTGGTTTTTAAGTAAATTTCTTCTTTTGTTATCATTTTTATTTATTTATGACATCTTTCAAAGCTTTTATTTATTGTTTTAGGTGATATTATGATTGAGATTCGAGATTTCTAGCCATTTTTACCCTTCCAAAACATTTTACACATAACTATACGTGTTTTCATACTTAAATTATGTATAATTTACGCGTTTTTGTACCTAAAATATGTAAAATAGACGTGTTTTTGTATCTACAATGTATAAAACAAGGTCTTTTCGACTCGTAAAACATATTGTAATTGATAAAACTGGGTCTTTGTTACCTAAAATTGGGTTTTTGTTACCTAAAATGTTCATTTCAAACCAAATTCCATATGCTTTTGATGTATAATATCTAAATTTCATACGATTTTCATGGTTAATATCTGAATTCCATGTGATTTTGATGTATAATATCTGAATCCAGCTTGCCATCCACAATTTCTTATCAGTTATAGTGATAATGTTTGATGTTTTTATCATTTTTTCAAAATTTTTTGGCATTTTTTTTGAATTTAGGTTGCTTCGAAAAGAATGGCGCGGTCTGAATTGGAAATATTGAATTTTGAAATACGCCATTCTTTTTGAACCAAAATAACAAATTTTACTTTTCTGTTTTGACCGGTTTTACTATGTGTACTATAAGGTTGTTCAATTAATTCTGTGCCCCGTCTCAAAGAAAATTTGTGTTTAGGGGCACAGAATTATTTGAACGACCTAATATTAATATGTAGACGGATGTAATAGACAGACAAATTGTAGAGCCATGATATAGTACAAGTTCAGGTCAATATGGTCTTGTTTTTGAGATTATCAATGAGATTCGAATCATAATCGTATCAATATGCATATTACAACGATTACAATGCTATCCTAAGTTATTATACTTTTATGTTTTGTTGAATTTTTAAATTTGATAAATAAATTTTTAATAATTGTTACTTAAAATCAAAAAAAATTGGAAATTTGTTACCTAAAATGGCGTTTTTTGATAAGTTGTTACCTAAAATTAAGTTTTTTTTAAAATTTTTTACCTAAATTGAAGTTTTTTTGAAATTTGTTACCTAAAATGAAGTTTTTATTAAATTTGTTACCTAAATTGAAGTTTTTTTAAATTTTGTTACCTAAAATTTAAAAAAGTTGAATATCTGTTACCTAAAGCAATCCTTTTTCGTTTTTTCACTAATATACGTATTAAAAAAAGCCATCTGCTCTTGAAACGTTTCAAGCCCTCCTATCTTGATCAAACAAAGGAAATGCAAAAATTTTCGTCCAGAAATATTCGATTTTCGCGGATTTCCATGTTTTAACGACTCCATTTTTGAAGAAAACCGACTAGAGACAACACAGTTCAAAGAGACCCCTTCTCTGACCACTTTTTGCGTCTTCTCACGAGAAACGGCCAGCTGTTTTTGCGCTCGATTGTCACCTGGTACAGCGATTTTTAAGAGTCGGAGAGTGTTGTAACTGAGCGACACGACTCTAAACTCGAAAAAAGTAATCGAAATTGTTCAGACGGACAACATTCGAGTCTATATTTAGTGGGCTGTAAACCACAGCTCCGGACTTTTTCGATTTTCCACCGGAATTGGGCAATTTTTGGATGTTGTTGTAGACGATTGGAAGTTTGACGAGATTTGTTCTACAGCCAAACCTTGGACCTTATTATACTCAATTTATGGGCAAAACAATTGGCATTATTTTGGACAATTGATTGAATCAATATTGGCCTTATTTTTCAAGTTATATTGCCACCAATTCGATATTATTCTACCCAAAGGAGAAGGTGGTCAAGAGCGGTTCATCTGATAATTGGTAAGTATTTAATCATTCTTATCAGTGTTTTTGTGTTTAGATTGAAGAGAACGCATTGTTCAACGAATTGGAGCGTGAATCAAGCTGTTTCAACACCGAATTTTGAGAAAAATCGTAAATTTACTAAAAAATTGGACGATTATATTGATCTCTCGACGAATTTTGTATTAATCTAACTGTACTAACATCAATTGGTTGCTATTACGTCTTCTGCGAGTGTTCAACATTCATTTGCAACTATATTGGATCCAGTTTTGGCGGAAACTACCTCCAACGTCTTCAACGCCTATATTAACATACGTTTTCTACTTTTCACCGCGCGGTTGGTCTCAAAGTGACGCTTATTGATTAAAAAGCTTTTTAGCTGCTTGCCAAGGATCTTTTCTACGTGTTTGATACAAAAGTCTGGCATTTTTTCTTCTATAAGGTCGCGGTTTGAGATTAGATTGATCTGAATCTACTATAACATCGAAATTGGTCGATTTTACTGGACTTATTGAAAGTTATCAACAGTTTTATTTGTTGAGATTGAAAAATGGGCAATTGTTTACCTTTTATGCATTTACGACGGTCAGATGATACTGAGCAGCTAGAGGAAAGGAATTCGGGCAACAGCAGATCTGATAACCAACAACGTCAATCCTCATCTAGAAGGTCTAGATCTCATGCGGTAAGCTTTTTATGTTTATTTTTTAGATTTTGAGGGTTACTTTTATTCTTAATTAATGTTTTTAAGTTTTAAATCTATATAGTTTTTATAAAAGTAAGATTGAATATCTGATGCCTATAACAATATAATATAAAACTGTTTTCAGAGCTCCTATGTAAACCAACTGTACGCATCGTCCAATGCCTACATGGAAGAAGGCGAACAGCAGGCAATTGACGAAAAACGAAAGGCCAGAGTGCGTGGTATATTAGCTTCAATTCCAATCTCACAATACGAACTGGGTCAATCCATTAACGATGAGTAAGTTGATGTCTGCGTTTTTATTTGATTTAATTTTTAGAGCAATTAGTGATGAACGTCTGTTAAAGAGGTTGTAAAAATTTAAACTTGATTAATTTAATGAAGAGGAAGTTAGGTGCATATTTATTTAGATTATTTACAGGTATAGAGGGCTTGCAGGAAATTTAATGTAACTTTTTGACTTTTTTATAGATATTTATGATGTTTTGCACATATGTGATATATAGTATTATGCATGTTGTGGTAAATTTTGAAAAATATCCATAGTTTTACAAAAAAGTTATTGCGACATTACCCTAGCCAGCTTTTGTAGATCACACTTGGTCAAACTTTTAGTGTTTTTATGCAGAAATTAATGTTTTAGTAAGTAATAGTTGACATTAACAGATGAAGTTGAATGTTGTGTATCTTTTAAAACTAATTTTACGTGTACAGTCACTTAGATTTTTTGATCATTCACCTGTTTCCAGATGTGCCATATGTATGTTGGACTTCGAACCAACTGAATCGATTCGATATCTGCCTTGTAAGCATGGTTATCATGTGGACTGTATCGATGATTGGTTGCTACGATCATTCACTTGCCCATCGTGCATGGAGCCAGTGGATTCGGCGTTACTTTCAGTATTTACAGCCAGTTCAGGTATAGCTGACATTGCATCAATACCCAAAGCTACATCATCTAGAAGCTGATTTTGTTTATTTTGTGCTGTATTAATATGTTTTGAGATTGATTTGAGTACATCTTGAGTATCCTTGGTAATTTTTGAAGCTATTACATTACATTTTTGTCTCATTTATCTGATATGTAGCTATGTCTATGTTAATATACATATATAAAGATACGAACCTGTCTCAGTAGAATATTCAAGCAAAACGAACGTTGTCTCAGTAAAACTGTTTTGTTCTTCAAGAATCCTAACGTATTTTCGGTCTTTTTCGGGTTGTACACCATGTTTTAACTACCTTTCATATTCACCATTAGTCATGAAATTTGCTGTAAATAACAAAAGCAATGTGTAGATATACTTTATTGTTGTTTTTTCTTTCATTCCACTTATGTTTCATATTCAAATAAACCTTGTAAAGGTAATTGGGGGTTTTTGAAGGGCTTGATTTAAGCCTTGTAAAGAATACGTTAAGTAATGTACTAGCCATTTTGATTCACCAATGAAGAATTTGGACATATTGACCTAAAGGGACTGAGTTTAAACATAAAACCTTGACAAAGCTTATTGTTGCTTTATAAATTGTTGTAAAACTCAATTTGCGCAGCTTCAGCCTTCAAAAGTCAGTTAGTTCCTTGTCTTCTTTATCCAAATTCATAAAAAAAACCTTGAGCTTTATGTCAGCAAAAGTAGTATTTATATTTTTAACCGTACTACTTTGGATGAAGTTGGTCGATACTATCAAATGTTATGTTAGTAAGTACTTTATTATAGGCTGGGGATTAGGGTCTAATAGGCTTAGTTTTAGGTCTAAAAATAAGCCTTAAATAAAAATTTATACTTACTGAAGAATAGAGAATACAAAGTTGTTATATATTATAGTTGACAAACTTAAATTCAGGTAACAATGAAACAAGTACCATTACTAACAGTACTATGGAGTTAAAGCCTGTTGAGTGCTCTGAAGAGTTCACTTGGTGCATTATATCACAAAACTTTAGTTCCAGTAATAATTCGACTTCAGTGAAGTTACAGTAAGTCATTGGAAAAAAGATTATGAGACTTTTAAAAGTGGAAGTTGGGTGGAAGATTTGTAATGTATTTTTTATTTAAAAATCTTCCACCAAACTTCCACCTCTAAAAAGTGTTAAATACGCATTTTTCGGGCGTTTTAAGACTTTTTAAAAAATGGAAGTTCGGTGGAAGTTTTTTAGTGCAAATTACATTACAAATCTTCCACTAAACTTCCACTTTTTCAACAGCTCTATTTTATGACTGGTAGTTAAAATTCATGGTATTTTTTGTCTTGTAAACAAAGTTTTGAACATTATCAACCCAAAAACATCAATTTCAGTGGCTGTGCCACCCACGATGACTGTAAACGTGCTGTTAAAGAGTACTCAAGTCAACAGAATGACGGACCAAAAGCACCACGGAGAAGGAATAACAAGGGAATGAGCTTCTTCACAAATCACAAAACCAAACCGGCTACAGACACTTGTTGTCAACGAGATTTGTGTAATGGAGCTGGTAGAACAATATTGTCATACATTATGACATTACTTTGCTTAGGCTATTTTATTTTGTAAAATAAAGGACTGTAAAGAAAGTTCTTACTATTTCTTGTTTTTTAAAGAAAGTTCTTGCTACTTTTTAGTTTGTAAAGAAAGTTCATGCCATTTTTGTTCTGTAAAGAAAGTTCTTGCCATTTTTGTCTTGTAAAGATAGTTCTTGCTACTTTTTAGTTTTTAAAGAAATTTCTTGCCAATTTTTCTTAGTCTATTTTACTCTTTTGCAGCCTGCGTGTGACAAGTTATACGAAGGATATAATTTTTTGTTTTGTAATGAAAGTTTTTGCCATTTTATGACTTGTAAAGAAAGTTCTTGCATTTTTGATTTGTAAAGAAAGTCCTTGTCATTTTATATTACCTAAAACATTCTTTGAAACTTTTGTCACTTAAAAACCAAGTAATGGCACTTTAAAAAAAAGTGGAATTTGCGTGGAAGATTTGTAATGTATTTTGCACTGAAAATCTTCCACCCAGCTTCCACCTTTAAAAAGCGTCAAAAACGTGTTTTTTTGACAATTTTAAGACTTTTTTAAAAATGAAAGTTTTGACATTTTTGTCAAACACCCTTTTGAAATACAGTCATTTCAGGCTGAAATTACCCAAAAAATCACGTTTTTTGTGTACAAAATTACTTTTTTATACGATTCACTTTTCATGACATGCCCTCGCTCTTCGTATGTTAGAGGTTGTGATCCCTGTATTATATAAAACATACGCAGCCGGCTGTCAACCGGAACCGAAAAACGAGAGCCCGGCTTAAGTCTTGACGCATCCTATATTACGGGCGGTAATAACCGTTACGTCGGCGGGTTTTAACACTTTGGGTGGGGTAGTGTGGGGTAGGATAGGATAAAGTAGGGTAGGGTAGGATAGGGCAGAATAGGAAAAATCAAGGTAGGTTAAAACAGGATAGGGTATGATAGGGTCAGGTACAGTTAGACATGGGGGTCGGGCCGGGCCTGAATTCTGGAGTGGCTTGTTTTTCCTTTTACTAAAGCCTGGCCAACTAAGGAATTCTTAGGTTTGGCTCGTTTTAAAAAAATCAATTAAATTTTTAGGCCCGGCCTACTTTTCAAACTCGGCCCAACCCGGCCGATCTTCTCTGTCAAGGTAGGGTAAGGGAAGACATGATGAGGTAGGGTAGAGTAACGCAGAGTAAGGTAGGGTACGATGGTACGGTAGAGTAGCCTGGTAGGTAGGATAAAGCAGAGCAGGGCAAGATGAGGTAAAGGAAAATAAGGTAGAGTATGTTAGAGTAAGGTAAGGTAGAGTAAAGTAAGTCAAACTAGGGCAATTTTATATTATTTTACTCTATTAGTAAAAAAATGTGTGCAGCTTGCGAGTGACAAGTTACAATTTTTCATATTATCTATTTGATCGTGTTAAAGGCTTTATAATTTTTTTTGTTTTGTAAAGAAAGTTTTTGCTATATATTTGAAGTTTGTATGACGCTTTTTAGGTATTGACAGTTTAAACAATGACTTTAAATTTTATTATTCTACTTGTTTTAATGCTCCTACAACAACATTGGTAAGTACTTGATATGGCAGGACAGTGTAGGGTAGGGAAGGGTAGGGTAGGTAGAATAAAGCAGGGTAGGGTAGGGTAGGGTAGGGTAGGGTAGGGTAGGGTAGGGTAGGGTAGGGTAGGGTAGAGTAGAGTAGAGTAGAGTAGAGTAGGGTTAAAGTTCAATCTTTAATCTTCTATAACATCTATTTTCAGCAAAGCCCAAATGTACGGCAGCTACTTCCTAAACGCCCTACGAGGTTATGGTAGTGACCTATGTCGGCTAGTATCATGTCCACCAGGTCAGTATTGTGTAGCCGGCTCATGTAATGCAGGTGGTGCATTTAGTACCGGATTTAATGGTGGACCAGGATATGGGTATGGTGGAATGGCTGGTCTTGGTGGAATTGGCGGATACAACGGGATAGGCGGCCAGGGGTACGGTATTGGGTATGGTGCTAGTATGGCGTTGATGAATGCTGCTCATAAATGTAGGTTTTGATAGTGGAAATAAAGTTTTTTCAATTTTTGGAGGTTTTTTGGAATAAAAAGACATTTTTTAGGTTTTTGTGACCTGATACTTGAGTGGAAGATTTGTAATGTAATTTACACTCAAAATCTTCCACCAAACTTTCATTTTTAAAATGTCTTAAAATGGCCTAAAAACTCATTTTAGACGTGGAAGTTCTGTGGAAGATTTTCAGTGCAAAATACATTTCAGATCTTCCACTTAACTTCCGCCCTCAAAAATGCTCAAAAACGTGTTTTTCGGCTATTTTAACACTTTTTAGACGTGGAAGTTTAATGGAAGATTTTTAGTGCAAAATACATTACAAATCTTCCACTCAACTTCCACTTTTCAAAGCATATCTACGCCCTAAAAATTTTGAAATTTTAAGTTTGTGCCGAGACATCTGATTGCTATAGTGGCCAGATATGTCAAGCAGGTCGCTGTAGCTTTACAGCTGGCGTGGGTGCTCCATTTTTGGGGGCTGGTGCACTTGGAGCAGGTGGATTTGATGGTGGCTATGGTGCACTTGGTACTGTTGGTGTGGGTGGGACATATAACGGTATTACTGGGACTAATGGTCTGGTTGGTATGTTTTAAAAGGTTTTTGAATGTTTTAGGGTTGGGCGTGGGTGAAGGAGAGGGGTGGGTGCTTTTGATTTGGGGGGGGAGAGGAGGAAACCATTTTAAAATGAAAATTCCAGAAAGACCCTCAGGCGTTCAAATGTGTAATTTGATGCAAGATTGCTTGAATGGCCAAATATGTGTAAATGGATATTGTTCACAAAGTAATGTCGTGTATGGAGGGTCACAAGCCGCTTTAAAGCCACCCCCAAGTAAGTTAAGGTGGGCTAGTTTGGGATGCTATGAGGTTGAGTAGGGTATGTTATGAAAGGATACAGTATGTTAAGGTAAATTCTTTTAAGATAAGTTTTGATACAGTAGGGCAGATTAGGTTACTGTGGAGGGGGTAGGTTAGGGTAGGATAGGGCAGAGTAAGGTAGATTACAGCGGGCTGTGCTAATATGAGATATGGTACAATATGGTATCATAAGACAAATATAGAGGAAGATACTGTTTGTTAAGTATGGTTACTGTAAAGTAAATTCAGTTACGGTAGAGATGGTTGGATTACTGTAGGGTGGGTAAGATAGAGTATAGTAGTAGGTAGGGTGAGGTAGGGTAGGGTAGGATAAAGTAGGGTAAGTTCAGACTTATAAATCCTATTTTTAGCCTGTGGCACTGGTGCAGTCTGTCCAGTGGGTCACTTCTGTGTTGCTGGTATCTGTACTCAAAATTACATGTCATCGTCATCTGGTAGGTTTAAAATTTAAAATCTTGATTTCAAATTTCAATTTTTAAAATTTTTTAACCATTTTTTAATCACATAAATAAAAAATGTCATTTTCAGCCTGTTTCATTGGGAATACCTGTCCAGCAGGCATGATTTGTCGCCTTGGCCGCTGCGAGCCAAACGGCTTTTTTGGCAAAAAATGAACATTGATATCATACTACTGTAACTTCTTGTCATATTATAGAATTTATTATACACTGTAAATAAAAATTGTCAATAAAGATATAATTTAAAAAAGTCAATTTTAGAACGTTTAGATTATGTCGTCATGACACATTTTTTGAAAAAGATGACATGTTTTTCAAAAAAATTTTTTTAAATGTTTTTAAGTGATCACAAAGGCTTTTTTCAACTTTTTTTTAAAAATTTTTAGCGCTTTTTAAAGCCTGTCATTATGACATATTTTTCGGACATGATGACGGCTTTTTTGAAAATAATATTTTATATCATTTTTAGTCATTATATAGATATTTTTATGCTTTTTTTTGATTTTTGACTTAAATTTATACATGTCATCATGCCACATTTTTTAAATTTTTGAATATTATGACGGTTTTTTTAGATTTTCTTTTATTTGTTGAAAAAATGTGTCATGTTTTTGTTTTGTAAAGAAAGTTCTTGCCATTTTTTGTTTTGTAAAGAAAGTTCTTGCCATTTTGGAGTCAAAACCAGTTCAAAAAGCGATTTACGTTAGAGGACATTGAGGTTGTTTTGTTTGCTATCTGATAACAAGCCCTTTTTTATGTTGTTTTAGCTGCACCTTCCTATTCCTTTGCTATGTTTAGAGCAAATTTTACTTTATTACTATTACTGGTATTTTCAATATGTAAGGGTGAATATCTAAGCAATAGGACGTTGTATTCGATTGTTCTTGACTCGGTAAGTCCAGTTTTTTTAACTAAAATGAAAAATTTTAATAATTTTAAAAAATTTTAAAATTTTGAACTTTTTTAAAACTTGAAAAATTTTTAGAAATTACCAACCCTCCAAAGATGTATCGGGCCGACCGGCCATATCCAGACGACCACTCATCATACTATATTTTTGATTTATAATCGACCCAATTACTGTGAAGACATTGTTAAGAATGCAGCACGGAACTACATATACAACTACTATCCAACTCATACTGATGTTTACAAGAATGAAACTAATCAGGTAGGGTAGTAAGGTGGGGTAGGGTAGGGTAGGATAGAATAGGGTAGAGAAATGTGGGGCAGGGTATAGATAGTGCTAGGGAATTGTGGTGTAGAAAAAGATCTAGAGCAGGGTAGGATAAAAACAGGACCAGGGCATGGTAGAAAAAAAACTAGGGTAGGCTAGGGTTAGGGCTAGGGTATCATAGGTGTTTATTACTTAAGCCTTGTTTTTTTTTGCTTGAATAGTAGGCTTAAAACGTGATTTTTTTAGATTTCAATGAAATGCGACTCAAAGTTTGTGTTATATGAAGAGAGTCCTACAACAACATTATTACAAAGCTATTGTTTCAAAAAAGATTATTATTATGACAAACTTCTAGATCAATAAACATTAAAAATGCCATTTTTAGTTAAAAAAATGCCATTTCTATAGTTCAATTCAATAATAATATGCAAATTTCATAAAAATATTTATTTTTTTAAAATTTTTAAAAAATTTTACAAAATTCAATACTTGATTCAATGATTAAATAAAAAACGAAATAAAGACCCGGCTGATGATGTCACCTTACAAAATGCTCATAACTGACATTGAATTCTTCGAAATATAAAGCTTGGTTAACCTAGGAAGACCGCCTATAAACTACAATAGTTTTGTTTTTACGACACTTGAAAACAGCACCATTTTCAGAACTTTGACACTATTTTTGAAAATTTTGAAATGACAGTTTATATCTTTGAACTGGAAATTAAGTTTGCTTTAGCTTACAGTAAACGGTTTTTAAAAACTGTGACGTTACAGTAAGCTAGCAACTAATAAATGAAATTTCGAATCAGAGTTCCCAAATTTAAAATTATCAAAATTTGGGTCAATGCCGGCCCGGCCCGATGGTTGGCCCAGCCCGATGGCAAGCCCGGCCCGATGGCAGGCCCGGCCCGTTTCTCATGTCTACATTTTTTGACTCTGACTTTGCCTTTTTTATACGTTCTTTTGCCGAAACCCGCTCCAGCTACAAAGTCGTAACCGCTACGGAATTGGAGCTGTTTCAGATCCGAGGGTCGCTTTGAACCGGAGCTAAAGCCGCTCCAAAGCCAAAGCTGTGCAAATGATTCTGTGGGTCTACAGTACGGAAATTTTCCAGCTCCGGCTTCAGCTCCAGTTGCTTGATTTAAAAAAAAATTAGTTTTGGTTTTAGCTTCAGCATAGCAGCCGTAGCTAATTCAAAGCAGCAGTCGTTTAAGAACTGCTCCAGTGCCAGAGTCGTGCCGGTTTTTAGTACTGAAATTCGACAATATTTGACTTTGGCTCCGGTTCCGGCTCAGTCCTTTTCCAAGTTTCAGCTCCGTTTGCCACTCCAAAGCTGTAGCCGCTTTTCAGATGGAGCCAAAACCACCTCCAAAGCTCTTAAGAACTCTGATTTCAACATTAATATAAACTGCCACTTTCAGATACAAAAACAGACTGTTTTACAACAAAGTTTAAAGCTAAAAATATATCTTTTTCTTAGTTGATAATTTTCAAAAATTAAAAAAAAACTAATTTTAAGTCACAAAGAGTACCATACAATAACTGAAAAGTCAGTACAATTTTAAAAAATTTTTGAAGACCAAATGGGGTGGTAATATAGCCAATTGATGTAGGTAATCGTAGCCTGATAGTAGCCAATTGATGTAGGTAATGATGACCTTATAGTAGCCGAGATTGATGTAGGTAATGATGACCTTATAGTAGCCAATTGATGTAGGTAATGATGACCTTATAGTAGCTGAGATTGATTTTCAGATAATGGTTAGTATTGATCTTAACTAGGCATGTGTCATTGATCAAGTTGGTAATGTGGGATGACTTGGGCCTTATACATCTTTGACACTGTTATTGTTGTTGTTGTTCTTCTTCTTCATCTTCTTTTTCTTCTTTGTCTTTTTCTTTTCTTTCTTTTTCTTAATCTTCATCATCATCATCTTCTTCTTCTTCTTCTTCATTTTCTTCTTCTTCTTCATCTTCTTCATCCTCTTCTTCCTCTTCTTCCTCACCTTCAGTACCCTTTAGCTTACAAATCCCTACTCCACCGTGAATCAATTATGAGGCAGATCCACCGACTCGCCCAACGACTGGTCGGGCGATGGGATTGGGTCAAGTTGCCCTGGAGTCGGCTTCAGGACCTGTTCTTCCTCCTCGTCCTCTGTAGCTTCATTGATCTGACGTACTGGCTCGTCCGGTATCCGCGACAAGTACCATTGCCGATTGTCCTCCAACTGGTCGAGAATGTATTGGGCATGGGGGTGGACGAGCTCTGCCCAGGTTTCAAAGAGGGGGTGAACGATGTAGTCGATGAAGCCGACCTGGAAAGGGGTGGTTATTAAACATTTTTAGATGAGGTAGGGTAAAGTAAAATAAAAATATTGTGCAAAAAGGTAGGACAGAGTAAATTAAAAGTATTTCAAAGTAAAGTAAAGAAGATTGAGGGTATTGTAGAGTAAGGTACGGTATGAATAGAGTACCGTCGGGAAGGATAGAGTCAAGGTAGAATAGAGTAGAGAAGGGTATCTTAGGGTAGAAAAAACAGAGTAGGGTAAGAAACAGTAGTGTCGGAAAGATTACGGTAAAGTAAGATAGAAAAACGGCAAGGCAAAGCAGGGTACGCTAGGACACGGCATGGTACGACAGGACAAAGAAGGGTGCAGTAAGACAGGGCAGAGCAAGACACGGTACGGTAGGATACGGTAGGGTAGGGTAGGATAGTGTAGGATAAGATACAGTAAGATAGGGTAGGGTTGGGTAGGGTAGGTAAGGTACGATATGGTAGAGTATTTCTGACTCACCTGAGACTTTTCAATAGTAACATTGTATCGGTCACACATTGGACTAACTTCTAGTCCAACTTCCTTCTCCCTATCACCCTGCCTCCAATACTCTTCCAGAATCCGCTGATTCCAATTACGATAGATCTCGATAGGCTTGGTTGGATTCGACAAATCAGCACAATGTATCATACTTTGTAGCACCTGAATCCGATCATTGTACTTGTCCAGCTGCAGCACCGAACTTCCAGCCACCTTCTTGGACTCGACCATCGTCTTCAGGTCGGCCAACAATGACATATGCTTCGACATGTCCGTAGCCAACACCATCTCGATGACGATCTTCCTGAAGGCTTGGCGCTGCTTCTTGCTCCAGTTCACCAGAAAGTCGCAACTCGACTCCTGCAACAACTTGAACGCCACCGCCAGGTGGTGCTGCTCCAGCACCGACTCGTCGTTGTACATGATCGCCAGCTCGTTGTTGGTGTTGATGAGGTATTGGTTGGTGTAGCCGGGATGGTCGACGTCATGAATCGCCGCCGCGAATACGGCACTCAGCACCTCGAGGTCGCTGAACACGCCCTCGAGGGCGGTTGAGGAGAGGAGGACGTGGATGGACTGGGTCACGTCAGCACCGTGGATCTGATTGTGGTAGGGGTTGTCTTTGTAGTGATGCTCTAGGTTCAGTAGGTACGTTACAAAGGTGGCGGCTGGGATGTCGAACTGTTTTAGAAGGTCACGTTCTCTCATAATAGTGTAGGTGATTGAGGTTAGAGCGTGACCTTTCGAAAGCTCGTTGATCTTGAACACGTTGATCCCCCAGTCCATTAACTGAAATTTTAAAATTAAAATTTTAACTTCATAGCCTAGCCCACAGCTCTAAACCAGAGCCCTAGCCCCTAGCTTTAGCCCCAGCCTACACCTAAGATTAAGCCTAAGCTTAAGCCTAAACCTAAGCCCTAGCTTAAGCCCTAGTCTAATAAGCCCTAACCTAAGCCCTAGTTTAAGCCTAAGCCTAAGCCCTAGCCTAAGCCCTAGCTTAAGTCTAAACATAAGCCCTAGCCTATGCCTACGCCTAAGACTAAGACTAAGCCTAAGTTTAAGCCTAAGCCTTAGCCCTGCATTACCCCTACTTTTACCTACTCCCACCTCCTCCAGTGACCTCCTTAACCATGAGGTAATACTAGGCTTAAATGATCACTTACACGATCCATATAGACGACAATCTCTTTCTGACACTCCACCCCATACTCTGGCAGCGTGCCGGCGTGGACTGGCGCACGCAATCGTCGTACACCCGATATCTTTGACATGGCGGCAGTTTTGGCTTTGTTAAACAATGACATCTGAGGACTGGAGCAGTTCGACGTCGCTGATTTCGAGGTGTTTTTCTGAAATGGCAAAAATACGAAAAAATGCCATAGCCATCAGAATTAAAAAAAAAAATTAAATGTTTTAAAAAATTTTATAAAAAAAATTAAAAAATATTAAATAAAACAAAAATATATTTAAAATAATTTTGAAAAAATAAAAAAATGTTTAAATTTAAAAAACTAATTTTTAAAAAATATTATAAATTAAAAAAAATTTCAAAGAATAAAAAAAATTTAAATTAAAAAAATAATTTTAAAATAATTTAAAAAATAAAAAAATATTAAAAAAATTAAAAAAAAATTAATTTTAATATAATTTTATAATTTTAAACCGATAAAAATTTAAAATAAAAATAAATTCCAAAATAAAAAAAAATAAAAAATACTTGAAAATTACTTTTTTAAAAATAAAAAAATTTACAAAAATTTAATAAAATTTAAAATATTTTTATAATAATTTTTTAAAAAACATTTTTAAATTAAAAAAAATAATTTTAAAATGATAAAAATTTTAAATATTTTTTAAATAATGTTTAAAAATAAAAAAAAATCAAAAAATTAAATAAAATAAAAAATATTTAAAACAAAATAATTAAAAATTTTTGGAATTTAAACCTTACATCATTCGCATCGTTGCCTTCTTCCTCAGCTCTGTCCATATAAGTATTGATTAAAAATTTGGTGACCTGTGTACCCGATTTGGAGCTCTCCGCGAACTGGCTCAACTCCTTGTTCAACAACTTTCGGAACTAAAATAAATTTGGATTAGGGGGTGTTTCAAGTATTGTCTTGTATGGCAGGTTTTAATAGAGCTAAGGTCTTTGCGCTTTTTAGGGTAGGGGGGTAGAAAAAATGCTAGAATAAGGTAGGGCAGCACGGAGAAAGGTTTGGTAATGTAAGGTTGGGGAAGGTAGTAAGGCAAGACTGAGCAGAGTCTCGCAGGGCAGGGTAGGACACACAAGTCCGGATACGTAGGGCAGCAGGCTAGAGTTGGGCAACGCAAAGTAGGATACTGTAGATTAGAGTAGGGTAGAGAAAGGTAAGGTAGGGTAGAGTAGGGTAGGGTAGGGTAGGGTAGGGTAGGGTAGGGTAGGGAAGGGTAGGGTAGAGTAGGGTAGGGTAGGGTGGAGTAGGGTAGGGTAGAATAGGGTAGGGTAGGATTGTATAGGGTAGAATAATCGGTACTGTAAGGTAGGCCCTTCTTACCTTGCTGGAAGCCATTTCGGAGACAGACCGATGCAGCTGGATGGCTTCGAGCTGGTCCAGGCACCACTCCAGCTCTTCCAGCGTTTCCTGAGCACATGATAAGGCGGGTTCGGTAAGGGTTTGGGTATGAAGTGGCAGCTTCTTTTGCGCTTTATATTTCTCCTCGTCCGTGGGTAGGTTGGTTATGGCAACGAAGTTGGCACGCACATTCCGCAACGATGCCAAGAGTTGAGCGAACGGTGTTACTATGAGATCATCACCATGTCTGGAAATGAGTTGGTTAGCTTAATATTTGGAAGGTTGATTAGCATTGATTTATAAACTTTTGATTTTAATTTTAAATGTCAAATCTTTCATTGTGGGACCTAACCTGGGCTCCTAAGACTTTTATTTAAGCCAGGCCCTCAGATCTACCCAATCCAGTCCGGCCCGGAAGCTCTTAAAATTTGTTTTGACTTAGCTAAAAGTCAGACCAGGTTAAAGCCGTGCCAGACTAGTTCTGGACCAGGCTACTTGCCTTTTTAAATTTTTTTTTGGCCCAGATCAGGGCCAGGCCTGGCTGGAACCGGGCGTCATTAAAATCTAGCACTCAGTTTCACATGAGCCCTTCCCATAAAATGTGCTTCGGCCAAGCCCGGGAGGGGCGAGACTAAAGCTGGGCCAAGCTGAAACTAGGCTAGACTAAGGTCGAACCACATATCATTTAAGCCTGGCGCTCAAGTCAGAACAATCCAAACCGCCCTTTTAAAGTTTTTTTTGGCCCAGTCCAGGGCCGCGCCTGGTTAAAACCGAGCATCATTGAAATCCAGCTCCCGGGCTGACACGATCCGGCCCGACCCATAAAATTTGTTTCAGCCAAGCCCGGGAAGAGCCAGACTAAAACTGGGCTAGAATGAGGTTAAATCAGCCTTTATTTAAGCTTAACCCTCAAGTCCGCACGGTCCAGCCCATTCTTTTAAAGTTTATTTGGACCCAACCCAGGGCGGGGCCAGACTAGAGCCAAACCCGTTTAGGGACAGGCCGGACTAAAACCAAGCTACGGTTAATCTAACTCAAGCTTGCGAGCTCAAACAAGCAGGTTCAGTCCAGCCTCTTAAAAAAAATATAGTTTAGACCCAGTACAGCCCGGCCCGCTTCGCAGCTGGCCTTTACTGAACTCCCTTTCAGGCCTAGTGTACCAAACCCCACAGTCATTGTACCTTTTAATACCCGTGAACGAATGGTTAACGTTTAGACATGATGATTTCCGCCGCTTCACACCACTCAGCGGCGGAAACGCTGGAGAGTGTGGCAGAACACAGGAGGTCTTCCTGTGTTCGGACAACCCCTTCTCCAGTTTGAACAACACACGAGACCAGCCAGGAGGGAGGGTTACAGCTTTTAAACCATTTCACAACACCAACCGCTAAAATCTTTTCATTTTGAATTTCGCATTTTCTCGACCGGTTTAATAGCGAGACATAACAAACTGTATATAACGAAAATTTTAAAATTTCGAAAATAAAATTTAAAGAAACTAAAAATTTTTAAACAAAAATAGGAAAAAAATAAAGTCAGCGCTAAGCCTAAGGCTAACAAAGGTCAGGCCAACCTAATGCTAAAACAAAGGTGATCCGAAGACTAAGATAAAGTCCAAGCCTAACACTCCGCTTCAACCTTAACATAAGCCGAAACGTCATCCTAAACATAAGTTAAGCCTAAGCCAAAACATATGACCAAGCCTAAGCCTAAGCCTAAGAATAAGCCTAAGCCTAAGCCTAAGCCTAAGTCTAAGACTAAGCCTAAGCCTGAGCCTGATTCTAAGCCCAAATCCAAAGCTGAATTTAATTCTAAACGTAATCCGAACCTTAAACTTAAGCCCAAGCCTAAACATAAAACTAAGGCTATAGCTAAAGTTATGTAAAAATATTAAAGTATAAGTATTAATGCCAACGTATTTACTACGCACGTGAACAACATAATACTAGCGATTAAGTGCAGCAGCATTAGCAAAGTACACTTTAAGGCCAGTAAAAAGCAATAAAAACAAAATGGATTAAGATAAACGCCATTTTCGGATACTCAATTGTAAATATGTCGATTTTTAGGTTAAAATCTAGCTAACTTATTTAATCAGGGGGAGGTATCTAAACCTATGTCTCAAAATAAGCCTAAGCCTAAAAATAAAATTGAACAGAAGCCTGTAAAAAAGGCAAAGCACAAACCCAAGTTCAAGGTTCAAGCCCAAGCCACCAAAGCCTTAACCAAACCCTAAGCCCGAGCTTGAGCCTGACACTAAGCCTCAGTCTAAGCCTAAGCCTAAGCCAAACCCTAAGTCTAAGCCGACTAAAAAATCCAACCAATCCAGTGCCTCAAAAAAACCTAAGTAAGACGGGACGTAATAATTTATTAAGCCTAAGCCTGAGCCTAAGCCTAAGCCTAAGCCTAAGCCTAAGCCTAAGCCTAAGCCTAAGCCCAAGCCTAAGACCAAGCCTAAGCCTAAACTTAATTCTAATTTTAGGCCTAAAGCTAAGCCCAAATCTAAGTTTAACTTTAAGCCTAAGAATAAGCCTAATCCAAAACCAAAGCCTTGGCCTAAACCTAATTCCAAGCTTCAGCCTCTAGCCAAACTTTAGGCCTAAGCTAAGCCTAATCTATTAACCAATTTCATTCATTCTTTACAAATTTAAAAACCCCTACTATAATATAATAATATTTTCCCAACCACCAATGCCCTTCCATTACCAATACCCTTATGTTGTCTTAGGTTATCGTGTCCCCACTTTCACAAATTTCAATTCCCTCCGCGCTAATAATGCAAAATTAATATGGACGACAAAGAACGTATCCCCCCTGCCCTTTTCTCTTCATCACCACGACATAAGTGGTGGTGCAAAAAGGAAAAAAATATTTGTGAAACGTTAAAAACCGATAGAAGGCAGTGTAAAATGCTGCTTCGCACAAGAATAGTTGGCCAAATAAAGGAAGGGAGGGGGGGGACGGGAGGCACAAAAGGTCGTTGACGTCGCGTTTCCACCTTATTCTCCTCTCAACCGAGTACAAGTGCAATACTAATACACATGTTCGGGAATGAGGGCTTTGTTCGCTTCGTAGGCGGGTACGAACTTGGATTATGTTACCTAGGTCAGTACGTATAAAGTTAGCTTGAATGTTACCTATGTAGGCCAGTACGGCTAAGGCGGGCTTGAATGTTATTTAGGCAAGTACGGCTGTAGCTGGTTTTAATGTTACCTAGTTCAGTACGAATAGTGTCAGCGCTAAGCCTAAGACTAAAAGGTCGGACTAGAGCTATTGTTTAGGCAAACGTTATAGATAAAGATGAGTCAAGACCTCAGCTTAAAATTGAGCTTAAACTTAGGCCTACACCTTAAGCCTAAGCCTAAGGGTAATTTTTAGCCTAAGCCTAAATTTAAGACTAAGCCTAAGCCTACGCATAAGCTTAAGCCTAAGCCTAAGCATCAGCCTAAGCCTAACCCTAAGATTAAGCCTAAATCTAAGCCTCAGTCTAAGTCTAAGCCTAACCCTAACCCTAGCCTAAGCCAAAGCCTGAATCTAAGCTTAAGCCTCAGCCTAAACTTAAGCCTAACAAACCTTTCTATAACAAAAAAAAGCAACCTCTAACGCCCCAAAATTTTTTTTCCCCGTAAGTGTAACACCTAGTCATTACATCAAAACCAAGACTTATTGAATAAAAGTTTTAATCGCCCACTTTTTTGGAAATTTCAAAAGTTTTGTTTATAAGAACATTGTTAGCACATATGTCTCGGCTTCGAGTGTTTGTCTAGCGCTGCGTATAAAGTTGCTCATTAAACTAACAATTTGTGTTACATGTTTGATACTTGGGAAATCAATATTTGCGCTTAGCTTTCGAAAAATCAATAAATCAATATTCTCAATAGCTAGAGCTAGCGAAGAGCAACTATTGACTTATGGCAAGGCTAAGCTAGGCTAGAGGTAATAAAGGCTAGTCAAGGCTTGAAAATGCAAGTCTAGTCAAGGCAAAGTGAAAGCTAAGGACAGAGCTAGACTAAGCAGGACTAGGGCTTGAGCTAGAGCGGCCAAAACTGAGGCTGGAGCTAAAGCTAATTCTATAGCTAGGCTAGGCTAAGCAAGACTAAACAAATCAAAGCAAGGCTAGAACTAAAGCTAAGTTAAACTAGGGCAAGGCTCTGGGCTAGGGCTGAGGCAAAGTTTTAACCACGCTTTGACTGCATTTCTAACTACTCCTCCTATGCCTAACTTTACTTTTTTGATTGTAAATAGGATCACATAAAGCTTCAAAACTACGTAGGAAGTCAATGTGAAACAAACACTGAGCGTTTGAAATCGAAAAAGTGAACATTCGTATACCAAATAGGGTTGTAAAAGTGTTTTAGTTTTGGTTTTGAGCGCCGTAAACAATATAAAATTACTTATTTGTCGCAAAATAATAATATATTAGGCTATTGTCGTTCTTTTTGCTTTAGCTTCTTACCAATCGTTTTTACTTTTTAGGTACCAAAAGCCTACCATAATGAGTTTTTTCCTAAGTCTCAGAAACTAAGCCTAAGATGCTAAGTCTAAACAGCTAAGCTTAAAGAAGCTAAGCCTAAGCAGCTAATTCTAAGAAGTTAAGGTTAAAAAGCTAAGCCTAGTATGATAATTTTAAACACACGCCTAAAGGGTTAAGCCTAAAGAGCTAAGCCTAAACCTAAGCCCAAGCCCACGCCTAAGCATAAGCCTAAGCCTAAGCCTAAGCCTAAGCCTAAGCCTAAGCCTAAGCCTAAGCCTAAGCCTGAGTCCTAAGCCTAAGCCTAAGCCTAATCCTAAGCCTAAGCCTGAGCCTAAGCCTAAGCCTAAGTTTAAGCCTAAACCTAAGCCCAAGCCCACGCCTAAGCCTAAGCCTGAGTCTTTAAAAATTTTATGCGCAAGCCTAAAGACCTAAGCCTACCATGATATTTTCATACGCCAGCCGAAACATTGAACCTCTACGAGAATTGTGCACGAGCTCGCGCATCCATCAGCCGCACAATCCTCATGCCCTTTTAAAACCGCCGACGTTTCAACGTTTTCAAAATCGATTAAAATTAACCCCTTCTTCTAAACCTTAAAAACCGTCCATAAAACTCACAACTAAACCTGTAAAAAATCCAGGCCAGGTCCAATTTTTTTGGCCCGTCCCACAAGACAAGCCTTCGTTTGGGCCCTTGGACTTACTTACACCGACCCGGCATCTTTCAGAGTTGTTTCGGCCTAGTCTAGCCCGCCCTTATCGAATGCCTTTTAACACCGGCCCGTCTTATTTAAAATTAGTTTTGGCACGGCCTGGTTCCTTAATTTTGTATTTTTTTGCAAGTCAAATCTTTCGTTGCGGGACCTAAGCTGTACTCCTGAAGCTTTAAGTTAGGCCCGGCCTTGAGGCCTAAATAGTTTTAAAATTTGATATGGTGTGGCCCGTCATCTTTAAAATTTGCTTTGGCCTGGCCTAGTCTTTTCTAAATTTTCAGTTTTTGCAAGTCAAATCTTTCGTTGTGGGACCTAAGCTGAGCCTTTGGGGTCGTAGGTTAAGCCTAGACTTGAGACCCACATATGCCGGCATGGGCCTTTTCAAAGTTGTTTTGACTCGCCTTGACCGTCCCTTTAAAATTTTCTTTGGTGCAGCCCTAGGCCACAAAAGTCAATCCAAGCCTAGCGTGCCGCCTTTCAAATCTCTCCCCCCCCATAACCTTCAAAAACCTTAAGAAAAACCCACAACCCAAAATTTGAAATTTTACCATCGGCTTTAGAGCCTCCAAATCCCAACCCACAAAAGAACCGCCTCCGGCATGTATTTGCACACAAAGATAACAACAAGATATGCCATAAATATAAGCGCATTTTCGAGGCGGTTTTAGTAGATTGCCGGCCGAAAAAGACAATCTCTCTTCTGGTCGAGTGCCGAAAAAACGTTTTCGCCGAGGTTTTCCCTTCCCCCCCCTTATTAAATAAAAGCCTTGTGGGTTTTTGGGGCCGCCAATTTTTTTTTTCAAAATCCTCTTGGTTTGTTAATTAAATATTCGTCTACGTTTGGCAAAATACAAACCCAATGCTTAAGGGCCTTAAGGCGGTTTTATATTTCGTTTCAAATTATTGGGTTTGGGCCCGAAATTTGAAGAAAAGAGCTGAAATTTCGAAGAAAAGATCTTTAGGCATGAAATTTGGGGGTTTATAAAGGTTTTTAGACAAAAAATGGCCTAAAAAAATGTTTTTAACAATTTTGTAAAAATGGAAGTTGAGTGGAAGATTTGTAATGTATTTTGCACTAAAAATCTTCCACCAAACTTCTATTTTTTAAAATGTCTTAAAATGGCCTAAAAACACGTTTTTGACACTTTTTAGAAATGGAAGTTCAGTGGAAGATTTGTAATGTATTTTGCACTAAAAATCTTCCACTCAACTTCCACTTTCAAAAAGCCTTAAAATGGTCTAAAAACACGTTTTATCAATTTTTAAGAAGTGTTATTTGACTTTTGGTACAGTAAGCAAATAAAAAATTTAATCAATTTTAAGTTTTTTGCTGAGTAAAGTTCAAGCCAAGTCTACAGAATGAAATTCAAACTTACTGCGGATCTTGTGAAGCCACCGAGCTGGCCCTGGAGACGGGTCGACAGCCGGACGTTGAGACCGGTGCGAAGTCGCGTTCATCGTTCAGCTTGTACAGAAAGGATTCACGTCGCGCGTGTTGCCCGGCCGTGCCCACACCGAGCATGTGGGCGTGGAAGCCGCCGGAGCTGGAGCTGGCCGGGATTCGGCCCGAGCTGCCGGGCATTTCGCCCTGCTCCAGCTGCGGCTTTGGGACGGCGGGTTGGGGACTGAAACGGCGTGGGTTGCGGGAGCGGTGGAAAAAGTTGTGGAGGTGGAGTTCGCGCCGCAACAGTCCGCCGAACGGGTACTTTTTGGGGGTGGAGGAGCGGCTGCTCAGTTTCGAGTCCCGACTCTCACCGCCGACCGACGGCGCCGAGGAATCGTGCCGTGGACGCATCTCCCGCGATCAGCCATCACCATTCATGGTACGGTGGGCGCACAGCTGGCGGTTGAGTTGGTGGAGGGCGGTTGGGTTGGGGGTGAGAGTTGGAGGCTTGTGGGCTGGGCCAGGTGGTGATAGTGGACTGACAAAAGCAGTTATGGACTAAAGAGAGCAGTTATAGACCGAAGGCTTCAGTTATTGTACAGATGGTACTGTATCAAATAGATGAGTCGTAGTAGCCTCGTATGAATAGATCTACCGTAATAGCCTCGACTCAATACAGCTTAGACCGTAGTACAAATGGTGCAAAAAGTGGTATAGTACCAAAAAAATGGTACTACTAGTACTAATTTCAAACTTCAAGTACTAATAGCAAAGTGACAGTGAAATATGCTACTAGGTACAGTAGGTATGACACTATACTACTAGGTACAGTACGTACAAAAATAGATACTGTAGGTATAGAAAATATCCTGCTGGTAGGTACTGTAGATACAAAAATATGCTGCTTGGTGCAGTTGGTATGGAAATGTGAGTGTACCAGTAGGAGACGGCAGTCAGAGCAACGGTTACCCTGAGATTAGATGGCACAAACTGTTTATGGCACTAGCCTATACGAAGTGGTCCAGCGGCTATGGGCGTTTCGTATCCTGTCTTACGCCTGATACATTGGTAAAACCAGTACTGCCTAAGGCGAGAAATTTAAATTTAAGTATGGAAATTCGCGGTATTGATCGGAATGTGTATTAAAAATGGCAATAAAGAAAAAACCGGTCGATGCAAAGATAAAATACTCAATATTAAGGTCTCCGTACTAATTAGTACTAAAAAGTCATTCGTACTAACAAGTATTTTTTACAGTACTAAAATCTAAGACTAAAAGTTCTTAATAGAATGGCAGTATCAACAGTACTAACAAAAAACGTCAACAGTACTATATAGTACTAAAGCTATCATTATCAAATATAGTACTAAGGTCAACATTACTACCTAAAAAAGCTAATTGTACTACATATAGTAACAAGTTCAACAGTACTACCTAAAAATGTCCACAGTATCAAATATAGTACTAAGCTCAATAGTACTAACTAAAAATTTTCACAGTACAAAATACAGTACTACAGTCAACAATACTAACTAAAGATATCCACAGTATCAAATATAGTACTAAGATCAACAGCACTATTTAAGAATGTCAACAGCAGCAAATATGGTACTGGGGTCAACAGTACTAACTAAAAACTCTCATAATACCAAATATAGCACTAAGCTCACTAGTACTAACTAAAAACGTACACAGTACCAGTACTGCGTTAAACAATACCAAGAAAAAATGTCAAGATTACTCAATATTGTACCAAGATCAACAGTACCAACTAAAAATCTCCACAGTATCAAATATAGTACTAAGCACAACAGTTCTAAGCACAACAGTACTAATAATGACAGCACTACTCATCCCCTCTTAATACCCAAACAGTTTGGGGTGTTAAAAAATGGATGAAGTAAAGAATAACAGAGCAAAAAGACAAGAACAATAGGATCTTTCCGTGCCAAAAGCAAACACCCCTCGAGGCTATCGCTGGCCGAAACAAAAGCTCTCGAAATTAAGCCATATTTCATGTGCCATGAAAAACGTGGACCATGTTATATAACATCATTATTAGGCTTAAAAGGTGGTCATGGTCTGGGGGTAGGCCAGGCCTGAAAATAAAGAACCGGCCCAAAAAGCACGGCCCGTGCACGTAAAAAAGTTCATTCCGGACCTAAGCAAAATTTTGATAGTGCCAGGCTTAAAAAATGAGCCCGGCCCCTTCCTCATGTCTAGCTAAAAGTTGGAATGGCGCTGGGGCAACATCTTAAGCTAAAGCTTCAACATCAACTACGCGACTTAGGCTAAAACTTAGGCTGGGCTAGGGCTAAGAATTGGCCTAGGGCTCTAGGCTAGGGCTAAGGCTAGAGCTCTGGGCTAGGGCTCTGGGCTAGGGCTTTGGTCTAGGGCTCTGGGCTAGGGCTCTAGGCTAGGGCTCTGGGCTAGGGCTCTGGGCTAGGGCTCTAGGCTAGGGCTAAGGCTAGGGCTAGGGCTAAAGCGAGGGCGAGCACTAGAGTTACAGCTTAGACTAGGAAATTTAGGCTACAGCTTAGGCTAGTGTTAAGAATAAAGCTAGGGCTAAAGCCCCGGGCCAACAAAGCTAAGGCTAGAGCTAGGACTAATGCTATAGATAAAGCTAGGGCTATGAGTGAAGGCTAGAGTTAGTGCTAGATCTACGTCTAAAGCTAAGGCTAAGAGTAGAGCAAAAAAAACGACAAAAGGATTTTTTAACCAAATCCACCCCTGCCTATTAAATTTTTTTTTCATACCCAACCGCCAACATTTCTTGTCTATGTTCCATTTCTGCCCTTGTCCCTCTTCATTTCCCCTCTACCCCATAAATTTCATCCCCCCCCCTCTTTCCTTATACCACCCAGTCCAGCTTACAATACTGCACTTTATTACCTAAAAACCAATTCCTAATCCAACCCCCCAACCAAGTAAAGTTATTTTCGCCGCCGACTTTTGTCCCCACGCCCAAAAGTTACAATAAGCAGCCGGCTTTGGCAAAACCGCGATTTAAAAAAGGTTCCCAGTGCCTTATGAATTAGAGCCTTTCCTGTCGACTAATAAGCCCCAAAAACTACGAAAATAACATATATACGTTGTGTTTTTACTATCAAAACAATAAAAATTAATTGGAAATATTAATATTCATGGCGGTAGGACAAGGGTGGGGAGAAGGGGGGGGTTGTGACAAATCGACTGTCATGTTGTTTATGTTGTTCTATGTTGTGAGGAAGGTTTATTGAATTGTTTAGAAAAGAATGGTGTGCAAATTAGCTTTTTGAAACTGTAATGAAAAAAAAAGGTTTTTTGATGAGAAAAAAATGGCGCGAAAATTTTTTTTTGTTGATGCAAAAAGAATAGCGCAAAAAATAATTCTTGATTTTTTTTAAATGAAAAGGGCGCACAAAACCTTTTTTTGAAAACAAAACTTTTGATGCAAAAAGAATGGCGCAGAAAAACAGCTTTTTAAAAAAATAAAACAAAAAATTTTTTCTTGAAGCAAAAAGAACGGCGTGGAAAATTTTTCTTTTTGTTGCAAAAAGAATGACGCAGACATCTCCTATGTGAAAAACGACCAATATTTTGTTTGGTGTGAAAAGAATGGCGCGGATAATTTTTTTTCTTGATGCAAAAAGAATGGCGCAGAAAACTTTCAGGTGGAAAAAATAGCGCGGAAGATTTTTCTTTTTGATGCGAAAAGAATGGCGCAAATATCTCATATGTGGAAAACGGTCAATAGTTTATTGATGCAAAAAGAATGGCGCAAAAAGTAATTTTTTAAAAAACAAAATTTTTTTTTCACCCTGCCTTACTGGAAATCACTTTACCCTACCCTACCTTACTTTACCCTACCCTACCCAGCCCTACTTACACGAAAACCCTAGTACATTATGAAAAAAGATTACTGGGATAAGCCGGTGCGTTTTCCTGCAAGGCTTAAATAGGAGGGGGGGGGAGCAGAAGAAAGAGATGAAGACGCCAAAAACATTGTCATCTCTCGCTGGTCCAGGCTTTTTTGCATGTTTTGAGGGGCCGAAGGGATGTGAAGAGATAAAAAAACATTTCCAAATGACATTACTGTTTACATGGGAAAAGACCCCGCCGGCATGTTCAACGGGCTCGGGTTTTTACAGTCCGGCTTAAAAGTGCAGGAACAGAACGGTCACAAAAGCGAAGACGGAGCCGGGGGGGGGGGGATCGAAAGGGCATGATAGAGCTAGAAAAGTAAAAAATTTTTGAAAAATCAAACTAATAAGCCTAAGGCCAGATTTTGGGCCTGGGTTAGAGTTAACGTCAAGGCTATGACTAGACCTTGATCTAAGGCTAGATATAAGATCCGAAGGAGGGTTAGGGCTAGAGCTAAGGCTAGAGCTAGGGCTAGGACTAAGGCTACGCTAAAGTTAGGGCTAGGGCTAGGTCTAAAGCTAGAAGCAGGGATAAGACTAAGGCTGGGAGCTAGGGCTAGGACTAAGGCTAGGCTTAAGGCTAAAGCGGGCTTGAGCCAAGGCTAGAGCTACGGCAAGATCTAAAACTAGGAATAGAGCTAGAGCTAGGACTTCGACAAAAGCCAAGGCTAGGAATAAGGCTAACAAAAAAATTTCAAAAATAACAAAAAACCAGACAGGTCCCATATAAAATGGCAGAAACTTCTGAATTTTAACAAGTTTTAAAACTTTTTCAAATCTACAGTACCTTACCGTAACCCCACATATAACCTTTAAATCAAAAACATAAGCTCATATAAGTCATAATAAACCGTACCTAGCTCAATATCTAAAACTCTTACATTGATTTAAATTTATGACAGTTTAAAACCCAAAAATGACAGCCACCTCTAAGAGGAAAAAAGTTATAATTAAAAAATCAAGCCTAACCAGCCTTTTTTGCTTAAAACCCCCCTTTTATTTGTCTCTGCCATTTCAAATATGACCTTTTTTTTTAACAAATCGTAGTTTAAATCACGTTATTTTTTAAAACCAAAACTTTTATTTATTAAAACGCTGATCTATTAAACCGTTCACTTAATTCTGAGCCCTTATCTATTAAACCGTTCACTTAATTTCACGCCCCCGAATACATCATCAGTAAACGTATTAGATACGAACGAATACAAAAATCGACTATGAACAACATTGGCAAGAGAGCTTTTAAGTAAATTAGAGACCTCGTTAATGGTAAATAAATAGCCCATCGGTTTGTTAAGGCAGCTATGGAACAACAAATTTTATTTCCGAACCTCAATTTGTTTTAGAATTAGTAGACCTTGAAAATTTAAGTTTTTTCTCAAAAAAAAATTTTTTTTGAAATTTTAAAATTTTTTAAAAATAATTCTTATTAAAGTATTTAAACTACTAAGTATACTAAACTACTATAATACTAGGTGCCGACATAAAGAACCCGCCAGTTTTTACAGGAAATTACAGGTAAAATATGGCGGGTTCTTTATGTCGGCATCTAATAGTAATATTAAGCCTGAAAATAAAAAAAACTAAATTTACTAAGCCTAAAAATCAGTTTCAAAGTCGATACTAAGCCTAGAAAACAAAATTAAGATCAACATTAAGCCTAAGAACAAAAAAGACTAAGCTTATTAAGCCTAAAAATATCATTAAGATCAATATTAAGCCTAGGAACAAAAAAAATGAACTAATTAAGCCTAAAAATATTATTAGGATCAATATTAAGCCTAAAAACAAAATTAAGATCAATATTAAGCATAAGAACAAAAAAGACTAAGCTTATTAAGCCTAAAAATCAACCACGAGATCAATCTTAAACCTAAAAGACGTTGAAATAAATTTTTGATTATAAGCCTAAGATCAGTCCAAAAAAAAACAAAAAAAGAACAATCTTTAGGCTAAAAGAGTACAAAAAATCGAGTTTTAAGCCTAAGATTTGATCAACATACTAACTTTAAGCCTAAACCTTACTCAATCTACCAATATTAGGCTTAAACTTTAATCCAAAAAATCACTTCTAAGCCTAAAAACTGATCAAATCGCTAGTTCTAAGCCTAAAAACTGATCAAATCTCTAGTTCTAAGCCTAAAAACTAATCAAACCACCAATTTTTAAACCCAAAAATCATCAATATTAAGCCTAAAAACTGCGCAAGAAAACAATTCTAAGCGTAAACATCAGCTAAACTCTCCATCTAAAGCCTAAACATCGCCTAAATGAATTAGTATTAGTTAGGCTTAAAATAAATTGTTAACCCTAAGCCTGGCAATCAAAAAACTTATAGATTCTAAGCCTAAGAAGTGATCAAGTAATAAAGTTTAAACCTAAAAAATTTTAAAAATCAATCAACTAAAACTTTTGATTTTAAGCCTAAAAAGTATTAAACCTATCAATTCTAAGCCTAAAAAGTATTAAGCCTATCAATTCTAAGCCTAAGAAATATTAAACCTATAAATTCTAAGCCTAAAAATCAACAAAACACACAATGCTAAGCCTAAAATCCCCTAAACCAATGTTATCAATATTATCAAGCCTAGAATTCATCCCATCACCAAAAAGTTATGTTTTCTAGTTCAATCCCTTCCTTCCCCCCCCTTCCCTCAAAAATAGAATTAAGAAGAGCCCCCAGTCCTAAGCAGAGCCGATTGATCAAGGCGAAGGAATCGAATATTTACCAAAATATGAAACCAGTAAGGCTTAAACGAAAACAAAAAAACAGTGGGCATGGGCGGCGGGCGAAAAGAACAATGAAAACGGGCCGAAAAGCAACAGCCCCCCCCCGTCGGCTTTTTGCCCGAAACGCCCGCGGCCCAACTTACCCAATAAATCTCGCTGGGAAAAAAGTTTTGCGAAGAGCAGGAGGATCTCGGCAAAATCCCAAACGTTTGCCCCCCCCTGCTTGAACCCGACCCCTTGGCCGGTGGGGAAAAAAAAGCACAGTCCTTCGGAGGGAGGGGACTTATTGGGAGGAGGGGGGGGAGGGGGGGGTTTATTGAGAAGAGAGGGGGGGGTCAGGGTGAGTAAAATATTTAAAAAACCACCCCTGTGTTTCAGAAGTTATTGAAGCGGGGACGAAGGGGGGGGTAGCAGACAGTAAAGCAGAAAGAAAGGAGGAGAGGGGGGGGATTAAAAAAAAATCAGCTTCTGTATTAAAAAATTACTGGGTGATAGGGAGGGGAGGAGGAAAGGAGAGTAAAATAGGGTAAAGAAAAATTTTAAAAAAAATCACCCCCCTCCTGTTTTACAAATTTTTCCGGAAGGGGAAGAGGAGAGAGAGGCCTGCATTAACGTACCCTGCCTTGTGTTTGCCCTCCTCTCCACTACCCTAGCTCTTTATTTTACCCCACTCGACCCTACCGTGCCCTACCCTTCTCTATTTTACCCTACCCCCCTAACCCATTTTCTACCCTACCCTAACCCAGTCTACTTCCTACACTACCCTACGCTTCCCTATTTTACCCCGCACTAACCCTTTTTACCCTACCCTACTCTACCCTACCCTAAGGCCTTAAAAACTCACTTTTTTTCAAAATTTTAATTGATCTTTGTACGCCTAATAAATTGGTAGCTAATTAAGAGCCACAAGGAAGATTATGATGACATTCGAATGACGGAAACGGAAATATTGTAAAACAACAACTTGAAAGTCCATTTGGGTCAGAATGAAGTAAAAAATGTAAGCCTATTCACAACTAATTAAGCCTAAAAACTTAAAAATTGAAAATCTTACTTTAAACCTAATGTAGAGATTAAAATTTTGAAGCTTAAGCCTAAAGTCATTTTTAAAGTTTAAAAATGTGTTCTAAGCCTAAAAATGATACCTTAAGCCTAAAATCAGATTAAAATTGAAATCTCGTTTTAAGTTTATTAAACCTAGAATTCAAGCCTACCCTACCCTACCCAACTCCCTACCCTACTATACCCCACTTGAAACCAAAGATAGAATTCGTAACTTAAAAATATGTTTTAAGCCTAAAATTAAAAAATATTTTAAAATTTAATTTTAAGCCTAATTATACTCTTTCATACCATACCTTAAGCCTAAAAATAATTTTACGCCTTAAAAACATTTCTTAAGCTTAAAACAAGTTACTGTAAGTTTAAAATCAAAAAGCTTTTTGAAATTTCATTGTAAGCCTAGTATGTACCTTTCAAGACTATAGCCTAAGCCTAAAAATAAGTTTAAGCCTTAAAAATGTTTTCTAAACCTAAAAATGTCAATTTAAACCTAAAATCAAAAAAATATTAAAGCTTTATTCTAAGCCAAGTATGAACACATTAAGACCACATTTTGAGCCTAAAAACCTTTCTTCGCCCTAAACCTATAATTTAAAGCCTACTCTAAACTCTAAAACAATAACTTCAATCCTATACTACAGCGCTGAAGCAATGATTTCAAGCCTATCTTAAGACCTAACGCTATCATTCTAAGCCTATTTGAATCCCCAAATCTGTCATTTTAAGCCTAAACATAAAGAAGCTTGATATATTAACTATAATATTATCCAAACGGCATAGTGAAGAAAATTGTCAAAAGAAAAGAGCGAACATGAAGCCTGTAAGCGTAAAAGAACTGGCGGATTAGGAACAAAGCGGATAAAGTTCCAAGCCCAAAAAAAGACAGGACAAAGGTTGGGCGGGGGGGGAAACGTTTAAAGAGCCACATAAACCTAATATCAACAACAACAGGAATGAAAGCTAACATAGTTTGATAAAAATATTTTTAAAAAATGGCAAGGACTTTCTTTACAAGACATAAAATGGCAAAAACTTTCTTTACAAAACAAAAAATGGCAAGAACTTTCTTTACAAGAAAGAAATGGCAAAAACTTTCTTTACAAAACAAAAAATGGCAAGAACTTTCTTTACAGCGCAAGAAATAGCAAAAACTTAAACTGTCCATACTAAACCTTAAATGATAATACTATCATACGATGCAATACAGTACAAGCGATATACAATCCTACCCTGACCAGTATGTACTGTTCTATTCTAACCATTGCGTACTATCCTATCCTACACAGTACATACTATCCTATACTAATCACCCCATAATACGTTATACAAACAAGCATATACTATCCTAACTTAACCAAAAACAGTACAAGAGATTAAGGTCATACTAGGCAAGTCAGTACAAACGTTTTATTGCCATATCCTAACCAGTATATACCAACTAATATTAACCAGTACAAGTGATTACTATTATACTATGCAATACAGTACATGCTACATACTATTATGCTAGACAATTTAAAAGACTACTAGTACACTATGCAAGTCATTATAAGCGATATGGTATCCAGAAACGTCACCTCGAACCACCCTCCCCCCTCAAACGACGTCCTTGAGTACTGGTCCTATCTTGACCAGTTCAAATTATTACTATGCAAGTCAGTACAAGTGATATACTACCCTATCCTAAACGTTATATACTGTTATATACTAGCCTAACTAAGTAACATCGTATCTTAACCAGTACACACTATCCTATCCTGACCAAATACTAGTCTATCCTAAATAGTACGTGCTGTCCTATCCTAACCAGTACACACTATCCCATCCTAACCACAACAAAAGATTAAACTCTAAAACCGAAAACAGTACGAGAGATTAGCGGCGGATAATATTAAAATACAATTAAGTAAAAGAAGGAAGCCCCGAAACCCTCAGAGCGACGGGATTTGGCGGCCGGAAAAACGTAAAAACCGGTGGATAAAAAAGAAGGAGCTTTTCGGATTGATAAATGTGTTTTAAATCTGTTATAACATCTTTTCTGGGACCAAATTACGGGGCCCAACTTATTGTTCCGGCACGGCTTTCTCTCTTCGCTTTTCGGGGGCCCCATATCAACTGACAGACCAACATAAACAACTATTTTTGCGTGTAATAATTGCCGGCTGGTGGTGTTTTAGATGCCATTCGTATTTAAATTTTTTGGCCGAAAATGACAATAATTGGCAAGAACTTTCTTTACAAAACAAAAATGGCAAATACTTTCTTTACAAAAGGAGAAATGGCAAGAACTTTCTTTACAAATCAAAAAATGAACAGAACTTTCTTACAGAACAAAAAATGGCAAGAACTTTCTTTACAAGACAAAAAATAACAAGAACTTTCTTTACAAAATAAAAAATGGCAAGAACTTTCTTTACAAAACAAAAAATGGCAAGAACTTTCTTTACAAAACTAAAAATGGCAAGAACTTCCTTTACAAAAGATAAAATAGCATGAACTTTGTTTACAGAATAAAAAATGGAAAGAACTTTCTTTACAACACAAGAATATTAAAGCAAATGTAGACTAAACACGTGATAAGCCTAAATATGTAACTAAGCCTAAAAAGATGTACCTAAGCCTAAAATGTGTGAAAAGCCAAAAATATTGCGCTAAGCCTACAACCGTGCACCTAAGCTTGAAAAAGTATACATAAGCCTATATTTTGTAAGCCTAAAAATCTGTGCCTAAACCTAAAGTTTATTAAGTAAAACTAAATTGTATGCCAAGCCTAAAATAATTTGCAACCGTTCCTAAAAATGCGAAAACAAAATTTTATATTATAAAACAAGTTTCGAAGCCTTGAAGTTAAAAACTTTAGCCAAAGGTCAAAAAAATAAAGCCTAAATTCAAAAAAATGAAAAATTTTTAAATTTAAAATCGAAGCAAATTAATCAAAACCACCAGCCCAAAACGTCACAAAGTCATTGTGAAAGAAAACATGAAAAAAGGTTGGGCACCAATCTGTCTGTTTTTCAATTTGAGAACGTGCCAAAAAAGCATACATTTGAGGACGGGCCCCTGTTTACTCAAGGAAATGTTTTTTCCCAAAAAACGAGATTTCTTCTCGCTTTTAAGGAGTTTTTTCGAAGCCGAATTATTAAAGCCACTTATTTTTTGTTATTCAAATACAAATTCAAATATAATTGCGGTTATGTCATTGGTTTACGTGGACGAGAAATCGTAGTTTGAGGTGGAAATCTTTCAAATTTAAAAATGTTTTTTCAAAAGTTGTTTTATGAACAGAAAAATGGCAAGAACTTTCTTTACAGAACAAAAAATGGCAAGAACTTTCTTTACAAAACAAAATATGGCAACAACTTTCTTTACAAGACATAAAATAGCAAGGACTTTCTTTACAAAACAAGAAATGCCAAAAACTTTCGTTACAATCCAAAAAATGGAAAGAACTTTTTTTACAAAAAAAATTGCAAGAAATTTCTTTACAAAACAAAAAATGGCAAGAACTTTACTTACAATGCAAGAAATGACAAAAACTTTCCTTAAACGACAATTTTTTCATAAGTGAAAATCAAGTAGATTTGTAATGTATTTTGCACTGAAAATCTTCCACTAAACTTCCATTTTTAAAATGCCTTAAAATGGCCTAAAAACACATTTAAAACTATTTTTGAAAGTGAAAGTTGAGTGGAAGATTTGTAATGTATTTTGCACTGAAAATCTTCCATCAATCTTCCATTTCCTTAAGATCCCCAAAAACCCGCCAAACCCAGTCCAAACCCAAAATCGGCAATAAATTTGTAAGAAGTCGGTTTCATGGCAAAAAAAATAAAAAAAAGAAAGCAAATTATCGTGACAGCGTTTCCAGTTTCTATATGAACACGCACCATTAAACCCATCAGCGCCCCGTACTCGTGCTGTGAATGAAAAAAAAAATGGAGAAGACCCGCAGCACATCCAACAAAATATTCGGGCCAAACGTTTCAAAAAGACACAATTCTATAGTAGGGTTTATTAAAATTGTCACGAGCCGGTTGTCGTCACATTATAAGTGGTTTTTTCGAGTTTTGTTGGCACTTGAAAAGTCAGTGCTACATAGATCATACTATGTTTTTTGTGGCTTTACTTTTACAGTGATGGCCCTTATAGTGTATTACATTAACCATCGTTCAAGTTTTATTACGTTATCCAGCGTTCAAATAATATTAAGTTAACCATCGGTCAGGTTGTCAGCTTTTACCTTTTTTTGTTTTTTTTAATATCAACGTTAACTTCATTTTTAACCCTACTAAGATCAAAATTTAAAATTTTTAAAAATCCACACTAACTCTTAAAATTTAAAAATCCACACTAACTCTTAAAAAACGTTAACATTACCTCCTGCCAGTGTCATACCACACCGTGTGGCGACGATTGTTGTTCGGATTCAGCAATCCTTGGCTCGAGTTCGTCCCACTTCCTAATACACTATTCTTGTGGACCGGTATATCATCCGAGAATATGTTTGCAATTGTGGTCATAACACTATAGGTTAACAAGTTATGTTAGGCTTTGCACGATTTTTACGTTGTAACGGTAATATTAATCAGTAATATTGATCACAAAAGCATAGTATAACAAATTTCCAAAAAGTTAAAAACCCCATTAATAACGCCAAAAACCGAAAAAAAATGAAACGCCTTCAAAATTTCTAAAATTCCAACTTCTTTGCGATTATAAAGTAAACATTATAATCGAAAATACTGCTCTCCTGACCAAAACTACAAACTCATAAAACCACTAAAAAGGCGAAACGGATAAACATCAAATTAAAAAAAAGAGTCCATAAGGTTATCATATGATAATATAAACAGTCAATGTTTGTTTATATTCGTATTGGCAGTAAAAGGTATACCAACGTTAAATCAATGATCCTTGTTCAGCCCAAAATTTAAAAAAAATGTTTCGCCTTGTGATTACATGGAGCCTACCTACTCTACTATATCCTACTCCATCCTGATCTACCTTACCTTACCGTATCTCGCAGTAAACTATCCTATACTATCCTACCCCATCCTACGTTACATACAACAGTCTGCTTGTACAAAACCATAGTGAGCAAAATATTGTACGTAAAACTACAATCCTTGAGTGGACCTTAAAAAAGTTAACAGTCTTGTAAAGACTCTTAATCCTTGAAAAATTACGTTCAAGGATTATTAACTTTAATCATAAAAATGAAACCAGCTTCTACACAAACCGAAAGTCACAAAAGACCAACCATTAACGTACCAGCTTAGAATACCCTATCTTGCCCTATTCTATCTTACCCTACCATGTCCTACCCTATTCAATCTTACTCTATCCTACTCGCCCCCCCCTCTCCCTTCCTTCTCCAATTCGCCAATCGCTCAAATTTTTGTAAAATAAAAAAATTTTTAAGTCACCAATTGGCCGCGGTTGATCCGAAAAAAATCCTTATCGCTCCCTACCATTAAAATTAATCTGTTCGTGATCTTTTCGCCTTTTCGCCAATTATTTTGTTTGTTTATGCCGTTCCGTCTCAAAACAAGCAAAAAACAGTCACATTTAATTGAAGATGGCCCCGGCTTTTGCTGTGTTTTATATTTTGGTGTTACCTGGCTGGTCTAGAATGTTTTGCAAGGAAACCGCTTTATGAACCTGGCTAAAATTGGGATTTTTGCAACTATTGTAGCGCAGTTTAAAAAAGCGTTTTCATCTAATGTAGTGTGCAGTTGATCACCCGTGTAAGGAACTCCTGTATATCAAACTCCTGTATAACGAACTCCTGTATAACGAACTCCTCTATAACGAACTCCTGTATAACAAACTTCTGTATAACAAACTCTTATATAACGAACTCCTGTATAACAAGCACTAGCTAGCACTACAGAACGCATTTAAAATTCTTTTACACCGAAACTCTTTTATAACAAAAAAATTTAAAACCCCACGTAATTGGTTATGCTAGTGTTCTACTAAAAATAACCTTATCCTACCCTACAGAAAAAGAAAAACGTTGGTTATGTTAAAATCGTCAAATATACCATCTACAAGAACACGTTGTAAAAAGCATTTGAATACAATTTTACAAATTAACTGTATTGTAAAACCCTGCTTACGGAAACAATATCTTATTGTACTTTTAGAGAACTTTTAAGCCGTAAAATTGCTTATTGAGTCTTGGGATTACGATTATCTTTGACGTATTATTGTAAAAACAACACTGCATGTGAACGTGCCAAATATTCTTCTTAAAAAATTTTTTAAATTTCATTTTGCGCTTGAAAAATCTAGCCAACCCTACATTACCTTCCCTACTTTGCCCTACACTACCTTTCCTTGCCTCGCCTTGCGTTACCTTAACTTACATTGTCGTGTCTTGCCGTGCCTTGCTCAACCCTACTAGTTTGACTTGCTTTTCCTTGTCCTATTACCCTACCCTATTCCACTCTGCCGTACCAAACTCTAGCCTGTCCTACACACGAGTCAATTTGCTAAAACCATTTTTTGTGAAAAATCCTAAAAGTACACCCCTTCCAAAACATTTCCAACCGTTTTGAAAGCCCAAAACTCCTTCCAAAAGCCATGATTACCTACATGCCATAAACCAAGGACCATACGACCGAATGTGAAAAAAACGACGACAATGCGTTAAACCCAACGTGGTGTAATATATTGATATTTGGATTGCGTGAAACGCAAAAAAACCATCATTTTTTATTTCCCTATTTTACATTTTAAGGCCATTTTATAGAATTTTTCGCTTTTTTTTTGTTTGCCGGTTTTTAATGCAAAAACAGGAAACAAAAAATCCATTATTTAAATTCTTATGAAAACGGTTTTCGACCAAAAAAAGTAATGAAAAAGAATTGAAATGTGACTGGGCTATTCAAACCCGCAAGCACAATGCAATGTCAAATTAAAAACTTGAGGAAAATGAAAAAAAAAGAAGAAAAGATCAAGAATTCTTAGGCAAATACGCTAAAGTTTAAAGTTTTGGGTTATACCGTACCTTACCCTATACTAACCTACTTGACCGTACCCTACTAAACTTTGCTGTACCCTACCCTACTCTATCTTACTCTACCCTATCTAACCTACCCTAAGCTACTGGTATGTTATAGTAAAATAAAAAAGGAAAAAAATGAAACATAGGTCTGCCCAAACAAAAGCACCCAAACATCAATTTAGAAAGTACTTCATTAATGTTTCAAAGTTGCTCCAAAACTTTGGAAAGTTATTAGTAATACATAAAAGATCTTTTATGTGATAAGAATTCGTTTAGAGACATGTTGGAATAAATTATAATGTTTAATAATCCCAATGCGATCTAATATGGACATAGAACAAACTTTGCGTTCGGACGTATATACCTTATCTAGCCCTACCCTGCATTTTTAGTGCTGCCGTGCACTACCCTATCCGATTCTACCCTACTTTACCATAACTTACTCTACCTTACCCTACTCTACCGTGCCTTACACTGAAAACTTCAAAAATTTTTTTATTTCTGATTGTTAAATTTTTAAAAAATTACCCCACCCAACAAAAAAAATAGAAACTGCCCTTTAAACAAACAAAATCCTCGTGAAATAGTGAAAAAATGGAGAGTATTCGCATTGCCTTAAGTGTGCTTTTTCAACAAGTTTATCTATAAAGTTTTTATGCCAACACCGGAACCCATAGCCGACACATTCCCCCCCCTTTTTCTCGCCTCGAGAAGAGAAAAGATTGTCTTCGAACTACAATCCCTTACAGCGAGCCGGATGGATACTTATTCTCAGTAGCCACGAAACGAGGTTACAGGCCTCAACTTCAATAAAAAAATAGTCCACGAGTTTGTTTACTTATTCTCGGTATTGTTTTACCAACGACTCAGGGACGTTGCAGCAAATTTTTTTGAAGGGAGGAGGTGAGGGGGGGGTCAAATAGGGTAGTCAAAACAATTTTTTTTGTCCACAGGTACTATCGCACCCATTTTTCAAAAAAAAATTGTCAATCTTCTGAGACTAGACTAGATTTACCTCCACCCCCGTTCACCCTCCCTCCTTAGCGACGTCAATTGTTTCTCACAGCCAGAGCCGTATAAAGGACCAGGCCTTGGTTTCAGACCCGGTAATCTAGGCCATGCCTGTTTCCCCGGCCCGGGGCTAAACATAGTGTTCCCTTTCAAGTCAACCCCCAGCTAATGATAACATATTTTATACTCCATACACTAGGGAACCATAAATTGAAACATTTAAACGCCGCAACAAAAATTATGCAGTACTAGACCGATTATGGATGACTCAAGACCGATTATTTGAGATTTCAAAACGCCAGTTTACTTAAAATTAAGTAATCCAATTTTTGGAACGTCCGACATTCGAACAATAGACAACAACAGTTACAGCCCTAACAAAATAACAATAAATGTACTACAGGGACACTAAAGTTCGTTTTAGGCTGAAGAACTACGTCAAAAAATTATTTATAATCTTTAAAGTTATATTTATAAATATAACTTTAAAGATACTTTGTAAAATATATCTACCCCTTTGAAGCTAAGTAAGCAAAAACTAATCCCAAGTCCAAAAATCCAATACAACTTAAACCCCAAAATCAGCCGTTTCCAGCAGCTTTAATTTCAAAGCCACATGTTTCAAATTTGTCTTGCCAATAAAATCTGGGAGATTCGCTGTGGCCATAACTCATTTTATTGGCCATACATTGGACCCGTCTTCAAGGTACAACCTTGTCATCCTTCATGTTATCTTAATGGCCTACAAAAGACTAGAGTATTGAGATTTACAAAAGGCTAAAGAGTATGTAAGGCATACAATAGACGTAAGAGTATATCAAGCTTACAATAGACTAAAGAGTCTGTAAGGCTAAAGGAAGAATGAGGAACTACATCTACAGAAAAGACTTCAAACGTTTAACTAATATCAAGACCTAGCAGATGAACATCAACCCCTGGCCAGTGGTAAAGAATAGTACGTTCGCTACCTAAAAAGTACCCGTCGGCGTCCTGAAACTTTGCATTAGGAGTCATAACCTTCACATTCATTATCATAAAACAACAACATTGAAACATAACTTAAAGATTAAACCTACCACTCGGGAATCGGCGATGTGGCCATCGTCCAACTGCGGTCGGAGCGCCATGCGGCTCTGCGCCCGGACGCATGTGTCATGACCGCCAATTACCTGTTGCTGTATGTGCCAATTATCCAAACCCCATCTACATTTCAGTGATGCACTACGGGCTAAAGTTGGACAAGAGTATAATTAAAAGTCGAGAGCTTTTGTTGCACGGCAACCGCAATTGTATCTCAAGTACAAATCGAACACGGTTTGGGTGATGAGTATGTTACGAGACTTGTTCTGGTGTTACAAACGTATTTTAACTTGAATGTTCTAGTGTTATAAACTACAGGGAAACTCTTGTATAACGAATCGCTATGGAATTTTTAACTTTTTCGATATAAAGAAGTGTAGCTATAAAAGAGTTCATTATACAGACGTTTCACTGTACTTAATTTAAACGAAAAACAGCAATCATATTACCCTGCCCTACTCTATTATACTATTATACGCTATTTTACCCGACGCCACCATCTCCCATCCTACCCTACTTTAAAGATCCCCAAGCGATTTGTTATCCAGTGGATCCACTGCATTAGTACCAGTTAAAAAAGAGATAGAAAGTACATACTAGCCAGCCAAAATTTTAAACCCCAAAAGACACTTTTGTTGTAAAGGTTAACAGTCGAAAGTAGACGCTATAATCATAAAAACATATATTTTAATTAAAAATTTGTAAATTTAACCGTAACCTCCGTTTCCCAACCCAAAAAATAATCAGTTATCGAGTTTGTTATTTATAAAAAAAATATTTTTTAATTTGTTTCCCTCCAATAATTATAAACTTTCTCATGACCACCTATTGTTTTCCGCAAATTAAAGTATTACCAAAACTAGCGTTGACCAGAAATGATGAATTTGTACGGTTTTAGTCACAAATGTGGCAAGAACTTTCTTTACAGACCAACAAATGAAAAAAACTTTACAAAACAAAAAATGGCAAGAACTTACTTCCCAAAACAGAAAATGACAAGAACTTTCTTTACAAAACATAAAATGGCAAAATTTTCTTTACGGAACAAGGAATGGCAAGAACTTTCTTAACAGAACATAAAATAGCAAGAACTTTCTTTACAAACCAAAAATCCCCCAAAAAAATCACCTCAACGTTATAAACTCTGCAAAATTCAAAATTGTCACTAAAACCCCTCGTGCACTTTGGAATAAAGTCCCTCGTATGAAATTTCAACTACTTTTTTGAAAAGTAACGAGTAATGAAGAACGCCTTTAAATCTGTTATTAAAACGAGTATTGTCTCGGATGCGGCTTTTTTTTGAAAAATGGCCACCAAGATACTCCAGAATTTATCAAAACGATATTCATGCCCGCAGGGGAATATTTCGAAAAACGTTTTTGAAAAAAAAATGTATTAAGTTTTGACATTTTTCTGTGCTTTTTGAGGGTGGTAATTTGAAATTTAGTCTGTTGGGCAGGGGCGTCCTTAGGGGGGGGGGGTGGAGACGGGTAGATCAACCCCCCCCCCGCCCCAGAAAAAATCCGTAGCGACGCCCCTGCTGTTGGGTTAAAAAAGTAGTTGAATTTTCGCTTTTTTGGAAAAATTGCAAAGCACAAAACATGTTCTTAGCTTATAGAAGTACGTATAAAGAAAACAATGACATGTATGTCAATCAAATTTTATAAATAAAAACAAAGGAGAGATTAAAGAGTAACAATCGTATAAAAAAGCTTGTTTAAACGTTTTTTCATAGCCTTTCTTCAGTTTTTAGTCAGTCATACTCTACTCTTGGCTTTACCCATAGCCTAAGACACTACCCTAGCCCTTTCTTTCGTCCTAGAGTGGAGCTCTAGGTTAAGTTCTGGCTTGAGCTTAAGTCCTAGTCTGAGGTGAGAACTAGTTTGAGCTTAAGCTCTAGCACATGCTCTAGGCTTAGCTATAGAAATATAATAAGCCCTAGGCTAAGGCTTAACCTAAGCCCTACTCTAAGCCGTATCCTAAACCATAGCCAAAGCCCTAGCACAATCCGTAGCCTAAGTCTCAGGCTTAGACCTCGAACTAGATTAAGCACTAGGTTTATCTCTAGAACTAAGATGATAAGCTAGAGTATGCTCTAGGCTTAGCTTCCGCATCAACCTTGTTCTAAGCCATAGCCCAAGCATTAATCTAAGGCCTAGCCTAAGCTCTAGATTAAGCCCTAGTTTAAATCCTAGTCGAAGGCTTCGCCTAAACTCTAGTCTAAGGCCTAGTCTAAACTTTAGCTCAATTCCTATCCTGAACCCATTAATCCTAGACATAGCCCTAACACTACAACTAAGAAGATGCCCTTGCCCAAGCCGTAGCCCATAGCTTTAGCTGTTCCCTACTCAACTTTACCCTAACCTACCTAGACATGAGAAACGGGCCGGCCTTGAGCAAAATTCCGATCGGGCCGGGCCTGAAAAATGAGCCGGGCCCGGCCCGTTTCCACGTGAAAAAAATCTAGGCCCGGGCCGGGCCTACCATCGGGTCGGGCCTAGCATTCAGGCCCAGCCCGTTTCTCACGTCTAAACCTACCCGACCCAAAAAATCAAGGTAATAATGCACAACTATGTAAAAACTGCCCAAAATTTGAAAAATGAAAAAAGTCAACTAGTCGAAATTATTTTTTGCTCATTCCTAAAAGCCATAGGAACATTCAAATTGAAAGGGGAAAAGCGAATCCAGCCGTTTACGGAAGTGCACTTTACTTGCTGAGAAACAAAAAAGTATTATTTTGGTTAACCTGAATCCTAATGCACTATAAAAAGAATGTGTACTCAATGAAAATTACATTCAACAAGTATTAGCGGTCGAAAAAGGGTCACGTTTCGGTCTTTGTCTATAGAAATTGAATATGAAAGGTTATTAAAGTAGGGTGGAGCCGGAATATAAGCTTAAAATAGCTTACCTAAGCCTAAAATGTGTATTAAGCCTAAAATCATGTACTTAAACCTAAATTAATGTACCTAAGCCTAACATGTGTATGTAAGCCTAAAATTATCTGCCTAAGCCTAAAAGTAGGTACCTAAGCCTAAGGTTGTGTAAACAAGCCTAAAATGTGTGACTAAGCCTAAAAAGCGTACCTAAGCCTAAAATGTAAAAACAAGCCTAAAAATTTGTTTCTGAGCCTAAAGTTGTGTAACCCTTACTAAGCCTGCCAGATTTGTCTAGGTAAGATAATATAAAGTAAAAAATGGCATAAATTTCAAAATTTTTCAAACTTAAAAAATCAAATTCCCACTCCTCCCAAGATGAAAAAATAAAACAGAGACAGCACAACAAGTGGCCGTTAAAATTCACAAAATACTCAGCAATTGGTGGCTTTATTTTGTTTACTAATCAAAAATTCCCGCCATTTTAAGTAGTTTTTGGCATTATGCCCTGCTCTCCGGCTTCAAAGTTTTTTTTCGAAAAATATGACACTAAAGATATAAAATGAGCCATTTTCGAAAATTAATAGGGCTTTTGGAAGATTTATGAATGTATATTTATACAGTTAGCTTGTTTTTGGTGATGAATTCATACAATTTTCATTTTAACACTAAAATACCCAAAAGATCAAATTTGTTACCTAGTTTTTTAATAATCCTCATTACTAATGCAAAATTTGAAAAAAAATCAACTTTGTTACCTAAAGTTCACAAAAAATAAATTTTGTTACCTAAAATCCAAAAAAAAATGAAATTTGAAATCCTAAAAAATCCTCATTTTTAATGAAAAATTTATGAAAAAATCAAATTTGTTACCTAAAATTCACAAAAAATCGAATTTGTTACCTAAATTTAAAAAAATCCTCATTTCTAATGCAAAATGTAAAAAAAATCAAATTTGTTACCTAAAACCCAAATAATCCTCATTTCCAATAAAAAATACAATTAAAGACAAAAATGAGACAAAAACGACCAAAAGTTGCCAAAACCCGCCGTTCCTCTTTTACTATTCCGTTAACATATTCAAACCTTCTAAACCTAATTAAAAACGAAAAGAACAGGCCGTGAAACATGTCCAACACATGTGTTTTGACCTCGACAAATCGCTGTCAAATGAGAAAAACCGCATTTTATTTACGTAAATAAAAGTTTTTAAAAAAGTTTTGAAAATCCGCATTTCTAATGCAAAGGTTTGAAAATCTTTTGAGAAAGGTTAAGGGTAGGGCAGAGCAAACCTGGGCAGGATAAGACAGTGCAAGGTCAGGCAGGAACAGGCAAAAGCACGGCTGAGGCGGATCAGGGTATGGGTAGAAGTAGAAGTGGGGTAGTGTTAAAAATATTGTAAGGGCATGACATTGCAAGGCAATGCTGAAACAAGGCAAAGGCAGAGTAGGGCCAAGGGCAGAAGAAAGCAGGACAAGAGCATACAGAGGGTAGGGTAGGAGTTTGGATGAGGGTAGGTGTAGGGGTGGGATAGGGGCTGAGGTAGGGGTAGAAGTAAGGGTAGGCGTAGGGGCAAGGGTAGGGGTAGAAGTAGGGGTAAGAATAGGGGTAGGGGTAGGCGTAGGGGTAGGGGCTGAGGTAGGGGTAGGAGTAGGGGTAGGGTTAGGGGTACGGGTGGGGGTACGGTTAGGGGTAGGGGTAGGGGTGGGGTAGGGGCTGAGGTAGGGGTAGGGTAGGGGCTGAGGTAGGGGTAGGGGTGGGGTAGGGGCTGAGTTAGGAGTAGGGGCTGAGGTAGAGGTAGGGATAGGATAGGGGCTGAGGTAGGAGTAAGGGCTGAGGTAGGGGTAGGGGTGGGGTAGGGGCTGAGGTAGGGGTAGGGGTAGGGGTGGGGTAGGGGCTGAGGTAGGGGTAGGGGTGGAGTAGGGGTAGGAGTTAGGGTAGGAGTAAAGGTGGGGGTAGGGGTGGGGGGTAAGATTAGGGCAGGGCTAGAGGTTGAGGTAGGGTTAGGGGCAGGAGCAGGGGTAGGGGTAAAGGTAGGGGTTGAGGCAGGGGTAGAGGTAGGGGTCGTGGTAGAGGTCGGTGTAGGGATAGGAATATAGGTAAGGGCAAGGATATAAATAAAAAAAAACTTTTCTTAAAATTCTAAACCCAACTCCCCCACTAAAAACCACAAAATTCTAATCAAAAGTTGGAAAAAAATATTTGTTTGCGGTTCAAAACCCGCCAAATGCCCTACGGGGAATAATTATCGAAATTCAAGGAGACGCCAATTCGTAATCCCAAAAATGGCCCCCACCCGTAAACAAGGACCCACCAAATGAAGCGCCATCAAACGACCAAACGACTTTTTTTCATTGTTTTTCGACTTACTTTTTGTTTTATATCCACGATTACTAATTACGCCATGATGCGGACAAAAGGCAACATTGTTTTTGAAGCCAAGGATTTTCATGTTCAGAACGGTCAAAAATGATGTTAAAAACCAAAAATCATACCCCGTTCACAAAAAAGTTTTTTTAAAAGTAAAGCAGGGTAAGAAAAGCTAAAGGTAGAGTACGATAAAGAAAAGGTATGGGTAAGTAAATCATAATTTTTGGTTTAAAAGCAAACTTATTTCGGCTTACATGCAGGTAGGGTAGGATCAGTGTTTTGCCGGACAAGTCAGCTATGAAAAAAAATTTGGGCCAAATCAGACCTAAAAACCTGCGGACCCGAACCTCAAGACCGGACCTGAGCAATAAAAAACAAACCCGGACCAGACTGAACCATACAATTTTAAACCGGAGCAAAAAAAAACCCACATCTGGATCGGTCCGGCAGAAACACTGGGTACGGTAGGCTAGGCTTGACTAAGGTAAGGTAAGATAAGGTAAGGTAAAGTAAGGTAAGGTAAGGTAGGTAAAGTAAGGTAAGGCAAGGTAAGGCAAGGTAGGGTACAGTACGGTAGTGCAAAGTAGGGTAGGATAAGGTACAGTAAATCAGGGTAAGGTAGGGTAAGTTAGGGTAGAGTAAGGTAGAGTCGAGTAGGGTAGGGTAAAGCAAAATGGACTAGGGCAGTATAGCCTATGCCAAGTTAAACTAAAAAAAGTAAATTCAAACATTTATTACAAAGTATAAAATGCCGACTTTAAAAGTAATCGTTTGTTTTTGTTCAAGTAAAGATAAAAAATGACATGCCCTTTGAGTACCTTAAAAAATTCGTTGAGAACACTAATGACTTTTTAAATAGACAAAAAAACAAATTTTAATTTCAAAATACAACGTTAAATTTAAAAATTTGAATTTAGGTAGACTTTACAAGTTTTAAATTTTAAAAACAGCCAGAAGGACGTACTATACATACAGTAATAAATTATTATATTATACAAAAAATGCCAAAATATTTTTAAAAACTTTTAAATTTAAAAATATTTTAAAATTTAGACTAGTTTTTACTCGCAAGCCAGTTTGCCATGAAACGAGCTCATCGCTATACCAAACGCTTGGATGGGTGATAAGGGGTAACGGAAGTCCATCGTAAACACCTCCGAACTGATGCGACCAAACTGCATCACCACATAGTCGGCTTAAATTTCAAAATTTTTAATGACTGGTACAGTAAGGGGTAGGGGTAATGTTTGCTTTTAAGCCAAGAAAAAAAGGTGCTATGGTATGGGAGAGGGTAAGGTGAGAGGTGTGGGTATAGGTAAGGTGAGCGGTAGGGCTAAGGGTACGAGCATGGGTAAGGTGAGCGGTACGATAAAGGGTAGGGCGAGGGATACGGGTAAGGATTCAATGAGAGGTATGGTAAGGGTAGGGTAAGGAGTGGAAACAGGGTCATGTATAGGGGTAGAGCTGGCACAGAGCCAGAATAAGGTACGACAATTTGGGCATGGTAGGGCAAGGGTACAATAAATGAAAGGTAAAATCATGAGCAGGGCTATGGTAGAGCTTTAAGTAAAAGTAGGGGTTAATGTAAGTCTTTGCAATGGCCGTACTGGCTGCTGTTATCAGTGGCAGGTAGGGATAGAAGTAGGGGTATGAGTAAAGGTAGGGGTACCAATAAGGATAAAAGTAGGGGTAGCGGTAGGGGTACCGATAAGGGTATGGTGGAGGAATGAAAGTAGGCGTAGCTTTTAACTTACGATTAAAGCCATGTACAATTTGAAAGTTCTTCACACTGGCTTGAGTAACTCTACCATGGAAATTCAGCACATACGATTGAGTATCTTCATTCCATTGCGGATCTTTGTTATTTAGCACTACCATATCGTTTATTCGATGGCTTTTAAATCGTTCTAGTATTGTGTCTTTTTCCTAAAAGATCAATTTTAAAACTTAAAAAAAATTTTAAAAAATTTTTTGAAATTCAAAAAATTTGTAACCTGAAACCAAATATGAATACAACTTACACTAACAGGCCTCACTTCTTGTCTGACATTATCATTGACCAATGCTGGTAGTATTATCGTCATTTTTCTTGGGCCTTTGAAGCCAAACACGTTGGTTTCCTAAAATAAGACATAACATATAAACATAAGCTAATTTAAATGCCCTACAGGACAAATTTTTCATAAAATCGTATTTGAAGCATCAAAGTTAGACCAAGAATCTAATTTTCAGACAAAAAATCGATAAATACTAAAACCATTTCTGGGTCCCACAACGAAAACTAACATCGGCTAACGGTGATTAATACAGAATGCCAAAGAAACGTCAAAAAAACGGCAAATTGGGGTACTAGATAGTATATTGGTCGTTCTATACATCTTATCATACTAATAATCAAGCCAAACAAACAAATCAACTCACATAAATAATAGCACCAAGCTCCTGTCGAACACCCTCGCCAATCACGGTGGCCTTCTTCGGATTCTCGCCGTTATCGTAGATCGTGAACATCGTACCGACTGCATTTGATCTAAAAACGTAAATTATAGTCTTTGCTTAATGTTACATTTGGTTTTGGTATTTTAAAAGGATTCATCATCGGTTTTTGGCGATATTATGCTAGACGGTCTAGTGTAATATAACATATTCGTTGTTATGGACTTTTTTAGGCTTAAAGCTTTTTGATTTTTGTAAAGCATACTATGCGAACCCATTAAGCTTCATTTATATTCACTAAAATTTGATATTACACTAGGTGGGGAAGTGTAATATAAGGGACGAGCGAAATACATCGGATGGAAAGTATCAGACAAAAAATGCAATTCCTTGTCTGATATTTTTTTCAACGATTTTTTTTTCTCTAACTGCCGTCGGCAACGAGAGGAAAAAAAGACAGCGGGAAAATGAGAGACGAAAATATCAGACAAGAAATCGCATTTTTTGTCTGGTACTTTCCATCCGATGTATTTAGCTCGTCCCTTATATAACCTTTTGCTCGTTTTGGGAAATTTTAGACTTATAACTTGCCGCTTATTTTATCTTACGAATGCCAAAGAACTAGTTCGTATTTTACAACCTATTGTAGCTCTATTTGTATTGATTAAACCATAAAATTCGATATTACACTAGCTAGTCTAGTGTAATATAAATTTTTGGTCGTTTTGCCATTTTTAGCTCTGAAGCTAGCCACTTCTTGTAAGTTATGAATGCCAAGGTCATGTTTTATCTATTTGTATTGCTTAAACTATTAAAAAACTATTTGTATTGCTTAAACTATTAAAAATCGATATTACACTAGGTGACCAAGTGTAATATAGCCTTTTTTGAAGTCTTTAGCCCAAAAATTTGCAATGTTTTATACCTCATGGCTAGCAAAACCTTTTTTAATATCTTACAGAACTTTTTAAGTCTATCTACATTGATATACATTTAAAATTTACCTGACTTTAGCGATATAAGCTGTTCCATTCCGGCTCAACTTGGTCGCGTCCGTGGAGATCAAATAATTGGCTGTGGCACTCTTTTTTCGTCTTCTTGCTGCCAAAATGAATATGTTCTTGTTATGACCGGTGCTATCATCTCGTTCTAGGTGTAGGTAATATATTGGGAACATTCCTTTGTCCACGCCCTTTTTGTCTCTTGTGATCTTGCACTTCATGGTTAGGTTCTTTTTACATGGTTCTGAAAGGAAATTAGGTATAGATTGATATAGAATTGAGTTTATATAAATATATTTTGATAGGTAGGGGTTTTTGATGCTATTGGGGGTTTATTTTGATAAAATGGAAAGATTTTGATCGGGCGTGGTAAAAATTTTTTAATTTTTTTTTGCTGGTGCTTTTTTATTTTTACAGGGTAGGGGCTAATTCTCTATCCATACGCCGATCCTTACCCCTACCATACCCTACTCTTCCCTTTGACAAAATAGAAAAATTTTGGCCGGGCGTGGTAAAAAATTTTAAATTTTTTTTTCGGCTGGTGCTTTTTTATTTTGATAGGGCAGGGGCTAATCCTCTATCTTTACCTCACTTTCTACCCCTACCATACCCTAAACTACCCTACATTCTACCCGATTTTCACCGGGCGTGGTAAAAAATCAAAAAAATTTTTTCGGCTGGTGCTTTTAGGGTAGGGTAATTTTTCTTTTCACTTTTTTTGAAAAATACACAGGGGGCCAAGTTTAAAAGGTTTAGAGGCATGGGAAACTTCAAAAAAATTTTTTTTTAATTGTCTTACCCATGACAAACTTCTCCATGTTGTTGACGATGTCAGCTATGTCCAGCTTGACCGATGTGTCTTCGAGAACGTTCGTTTCCAAATTGTCATCATCTTCCCATGGCCTAACAGTCTCTGATCCATCGTTCTCGCCTTCTGAAATGGCGTCACTCGAGGCGGAGATGTCGAGTCGATCCACGTCGATAATGGGCTTGACTAGGTCACTTGACATTGAGGAGGATGATGAGTAAGTGGGCTTGGTCTTTCTGTCTACTGATACACTGGAATTTGAAGTTTGTGGTAGGATAGCGTATTCTATTCACCCTGCCCGACCCTACCCTACGCTACCCTACCCAACCCTACCCACTCTACCCTATCCTAGCCTACCTTACCCCCGCCTTACTCTACTCTACCGTACACCACCCCCCTTCCCGCCCCCATTTACCTAACTCAATTACCTACCTCTGAGCCCTCTGGCTAGGCGGTGGAGTCAACCCCCTAACAGTGATGATCTTCGGTCCTTGAGAAATGCCTCCGGCCGACTTGCTGGATGGTATGTGATTAGGCTTGTCCTGTTCCAAGAACGAGTACAACGAGCCCGAGTTGATATTGGATTCGTCCAAATCGACCGAGTCTTCACGGCTCACGTTCGACGCTACAATCCCATTCTGTTGTAGGCGACGTTGTCGCTGTCGTTCTTCCAGCAGGTGTCGCTGAAAATGGCGTGATTAGAAAATACTTATAATACTCTGTATTGGGGAGGAAGGGTTAAAACAAGTTTTTTTGGGGAGAAGGGGGGGGGGAAAAAAATTGGGTATGGAGCGGAGTACAATTTTTTAGAGTATTTTTTTGGGGAGAGGAAGGGGTAAAAAAAATTCCGGGGAGGGGCGGGATAAAATATTTTTTCGAGGAGGAGGCGGGGAAAAAATGATTTTTGTGGAAGAGTAAGGGTAAAAAATGGTTTTTTTGGGAGAGGGAGGGGTAAAAAATGGTTTCGGGGAGGGGGCGGGGTAAATTTTTTTTTTGGGAGGAGGCGAGGTAAAAATTATTTTTGGGGAAGAGGAAGGGTATTCTGGGGAGATGGAGGGGTAAAAAAAAGTTTCGGGGAGGGGGGTGGGGTAAAATTTTTTTCGTGAAGGAGACGGGTAAGAATGATTTTTGAGGAGAGGGAGGGGTAAAAAACCTCTTTTGAGGAGGAGGGGTAATTTTTTTCGGAAGGGAAGCGGGGTAAAAAAATGTTTTGGGGTGTGGGCTGGATAAAACTGTATTGTTGCGGGGCAGAATAAAAAAGTTTTTTTTTGTGAAGGGGGCGGGGTAGAAAAATTTTGTGAAGCAGGTGGGGTGAAAAATCTTTTTCTGGTGGTGGGGAGAGCAGAAATAACACATACCCCCACTTCTCAGAAAAAAATCTTTCCCCTCCTTCTTCGCCCCCTCCCCCCCCCCTTTTCCTTTTCTTTCCCCCCCCCCTTTTTTTTCCTCTCCTTCTCCCCCCCCCCTACCCCAAAATCTGTTTTCTAGCCTAAATTTGCCAGCCAAATACTGTACATCATACTAAAAAAAGCTGCTACGTAACTCTACATAGTCAAAAACAGCCGAAATGAAGCGCCAAAAACTGACAAGAAACCGAGTTTCCAAAACAATTAAAATCAAAAATGTTGGTGGCTACAATAATGATGGGCTAAATGTTGGCATGGCAACACGGTACAACAACGTATGATAATGACAATTCTAATTTTACGCAATTTCAATATCAAAACATTTTTGCATTCGTATTACAACGAATTTGCTAGAATTACAGTATACTGCGGTTAAGGGAGTTTAAATGAAGTTTATGGCCAAAAAAGGTGTTTTAAAGTTGTTGTAATTGTGTAGAAATTGATATGAGATATTATTAGATAATGATGGAGGAAGTGCCAACTATAGTTAGTATAAAAAACCAACTGTGATAGGTAGGTAGAGTTAGTGGTGGTGAGAAAAAAAAAGGGGGGGGAGTAGGGTAGGTTAGGGTAAAGTGGAGTAGGGTAGGTTAGCCTAGAGTCTGAGAACGGAAACTTACTCAATGGAAAAAAAGGCATGGTAAAAAATTTTTTTTGAGTGTGGATCGCCAAATTTTTTTTTCAAAAAAAAATTCTTGCAAATCAACAGAGATGGAAATGTTCGTTTTTTTTCTGACCTACCCATACCTGTACGTGAAAAAACGAAAAAAAATTTAGAAAAATCGGTCCACAGGTCTCCCCCCCCCCAGAGAAAATCCGTAGCGACGTCCCTGTACCCACCCTAGTTTATCCTACCATACCCTGCTGTTTCCTACCCTAGCTTGTTCTCCCCTACCGTATCCTACTGTATCCTACCATACTCTACAATACCCTACCTTACCTTACCCTAATTTATCTTACGCTATCTTGTTCTACCTTACCTTGCTTTACTTTAATCTACCCTACCTTACCGAAGCTTGCCCTAGTCCTACCGCTCCTATTACTACCCTGAAAATACTTCAACGTAAACCGCCAAATCCTATACTATAATACAACGCGAAACCAAGAAAATACCCAAAAAACGGGCGTGAAGGCAGTTTTAGAACAAAAGCCGACACGTTTTGGTTAATTACTCGAAATACCGTCTAATCCATTTTATCATATCTTTGTGGTAAACACTTGTGAGGTAAGCCCGGCTATGACAAAGGGTTAATGAAGAGGATCAACATCATGTTATGTTGTCGTATTAGGAAGGATGTTTAGGTAGTACGTGGTAATGATAATGATAGTACTCAGCACAGAAAACCGGGGGGGCAATAAACTAACAAGGTAGGGCATGGTAAGAAAAAGCAGGGTAGGACATGGTAAGTCAGGGTATGGTAATGTACGGCATGGTAAGGCAGAGCAAGGTTAGGGCATGGTAAGGAAGAGCAAGGTAGGGTATGGTAAGTCAGGGTATGGTAAGGTACGGCTTGGTAAGGCAAAGCAAGATAGGGCATGGTAAGGAAGAGCAAGGTAAGGCATGGTAAGGAAAAGCAGGGTAGGGCATGATAAAGCAAAGCAAGGTAGGGCATTGTAAGTCAGGGTATGGTAAGGTACGGCATGGTAAGGCAAAGCAAGATAGGGCATGGTAAGCAGTGTTTTGCCGGACCGGCCCGGATGAGAATTTTTTCGGTCCGGTCCGGCTCTATTTTTTTTCGCTCAGGGCCGGTCCGGTCCGGACCAAAAAGGTCAGGTCCGGTCCGGAAATTTTTTTTTTAAATTTTAAAGAGCCAGGAGCGCTCAAACTGCTTTCTTTACGTTTAAAAACTCTTAAAAATATGTTTTATTTGCAATTTTTAAAACAGTTTTATTAAAATAAAAAAAAATTTTTTTTCCGGACCGGTCCGGAACTTTTTTTTCGGTCCGGTCCGGCTCTATTTTCTTTTGGTCCGGTCCGGACCGGTTAACCTACCTGCCGTTGTAAGTTATGTTCCACCCAATCGTTACTCATTTCAGCCGAAATAACTTCCTGATTACCAAATATGTTACTTTAGTTTAAATTGTAGTAGGCATAAAACCTGAAAGTGAATAGAATTAAAAATGTATTTTAAAAAATTTTAAAAGTTCAAAGTTTAAAGTAACAGTGTAAAATCGTACAAACCGACCCCGTAAATTGTATTTATAGAGTTCGGATATCATAGTAACATACCATTTATGAACGCGAGCCTACAAAAAGTTGTAAAAATGAGTAGACTTGCACGTACTACTACTATAAGTACATATTCATGCTAGTTTAGATATACACAAGGACGTCGTTTGGGAGGGGGGGGTGGTTCGGGGAGACTCCCCCCCCCCAGAGCCGATCCGAAAAAAAATCCACAGGTAGACCTGTACGCAGAAAAAACGAAAAAAAAATTTTGAAAAATCGGTCCACAGGCTACCTGTAGACCAAAAAAAAATTTTCGACCTCCCCCCGAGAAAAACCGTAGCGACGTCCCTGGATTTACATACTACGGTATTTTATGTATAACTTGCTCGTGCTATACTGCATGTAGCTAGGAGTACTAATAATAAATGTTCTATAAGCTATGTTATTATATATTGCTTCTAAAGGCCACATTACCTAAAGTTATGTATATATATCAGTAGTGTGTTACCTAAAATTCAACCTAAACCTATTTTTCTAAATTTCAAAATTTTTTTTTAATTTCAAAATTTTTGAAATTTCAAATCCCCCCAAAAGTCCATGCCAATTCTTCCACTCGAGTTCATCACCCTTTATCCCTAAACTTTTGGACCCACGAAACCCTAAAAGGTATTGTCGAGAAAATCCGATCTCATCTAAGCTGGCCCGGCGGCTAAAAATAGTCCGATTGCCCTGATATGGCAATAGACACAGCTACCCGTCTCGACTAATGGCGGCCTGAGGAAAACAGTTACCACGGTAATCAGGAGGCCATTATTACGTTGGGTTGGCGAGAGACGGAACAGAACGATGGAGCGGGAGAGGAGAGAGCGGCCGGCTGCGAGAAAGAAGAGAGCGGCCAGGAGGAAGGTGGAATTGCGCAAGAATTGGAGGGTGGGCGAGGGAGTGGGAAGAAGTGAGAAAGCGGTTGTGCAGCGAGAGGAATTATGAACGGAACGGTGAGAAGACGAGGAAGTGGAAAGAATAGAGAGAGCAGCCAGAGGGAGAAAGGAAATTCGCTTGTTTCTCTCTTCTTTTAGGTCCGAGAAATAGTGTTTGCGCGCGAGAGAGCGAGCAGGGAGTGTGAAATTGTGAACAACTGTTTAAAAAACGCGTGGAAAGAGAGTGGCCAGTGAGAGGAAGCCTTTTCTCTCTTTGTTTCGGGCGGAAAGAAACATCGTTACCGTGCGAGAGAACAATCAGAGAGAGGAAGGAATAGCGCGCGCCTTTCTCTCTGCTTTTCAACTCGCGAAATATTGTTTGCGCGTGAGAGAACGTTCAGAGAGTGTAAGGAATTGCGAACGACGGCCTATAGAGCGTACGTAAAACAAGAAAGCAGCCAGAGAGTGAAAGGAATTTTGGCCGCTTTCTCTCTTCTTATAGGACGGCGAAATAAAGAGGTATCAAAGAGAGCGACTGAGAAAAAGTAGAAAGAACATGCGAAGCACGTGATATCGCGCAGAGAAAGGGAGATAAAGTGGAAATAACATGTGAAACTCGTGATAGCGGCAGAGAATGCGAGAAAAAGTGTAAATAACGTGCGAAACACGTGTATTTAGAAAGATCCAGAAAGCGAAAGATATAATGAAAGAAGAGACCGGTCAGAAAACAAAACAAAAGCTGAGAAACCCTACAAATGAAGAGAACGACCCTACAATGAAGCAAAACGGCACAGTAACTAAACAGAAAAGTGAAAAATACAACGTAAAATGAACATACCACGTCTGCCTCCCCAAAAACATAATGAAAAACGAAGATACGAAGCCAAAACCCCAAAGACATTACATAAAACCTATATAAAGGCCATAGAAAAATGCCAAAAGCAACAATCTCATACGTTGCCACTGGCAACCGGCTGCTGGTTCCCAGTGCTAAAATTTAATGAATTTACTAATTATTTGATATGCTACCGAGTCATAAAGAATAATTGTTGCCATTATCTGAATTCGTAAAGATTTCCAAAATAAATAATTGTTTTTGGGCACGATAATTGATATTTACATGGCTTAATGAAGGTGGCAATGGTTTGTCATCATTTTTGAGACTTTTTTCAATTTTAGAAAAATGAAAGTTGAGTGGAAGATTTGTAATGTATTTTGCACTGAAAATCTTCCACCTAACTTCCATTTTTTAAAAGTCTTAAAATGGCCTAAAAACACTTTTCTGACACCTTTTAGCGGTGGAAATTAAGTGGAAGATTTGTAATGTATTTTGCACTGAAAATATTCCACCAAACTTCCACTTTCGAAAAGTGTTAAAAACGTTTTTTTAGGCAATTTTAAGACATTTTAAAAATGGAATTTGAGTGGAAGATTTTCAGTGCAAACTACATTACGAATCCTCCACTTAGCTTCCACTTTTTAAAGCTTGCCGTATGTTGGCTGGGAAGCAAAGTTCTGCATATTTTTTGTTTTGTAAAGAAAGTTCTTGCTATTTCCTGTTTTGTAAAGAAAGTTATTGCATTTTGTTTTGTAAAGAAAGTTTTGATCAATGCATGGCTTCTTACTCAAGATTTTTGTCATGTTCTTATAATTTTTCATCAATTTCTTGCCATTTCTAATCCAACCTCCACTTATTTAATAATTTTTATTTATGTTTTCATGTAAATTTTCACAGAGTAAAAGGAAAAGAAAGAGAATTACTTGGTATGACACAATATGATAAACATTTCAAATATTTTAAGAATGAGGAAAACTTGTTTTTGTAAAAGTCTCGATGAACCTAATCGTGCTATGTCGGTCCAGGCAGCCGGCCTGGGGGGAGGAGAAATGACCAAAATTCAAAAAAAAATTGAAAAAAATTAAAATTTCAAAAATTTTAAAAAATTACAAAAATTCAAATATCTCAAAGTAAAAAATGCATATATACACAGATAAGCTTACAATACCATTAGGATACAAGGTAAAATCATATATGTTATCTTAAGACAGGGTACTGTAGGTTATGGCTACTGTAATAGAAGGACATTATACGGTAATGGTAGAACATGACTACAGTAACCGTAGAACATGACTACAACACGGTAAGACTTATCTACAGTAACCGTAGGGCCAAAATACAGTAGGTGTAAAAACTACAGTAAGACCCCGATACTAGTACAAACTGTTAAGTAGAAAAAGTACAGTAACATAATATAGTAAACGTCTCAAGATTTGTACTAAATGGCAAAAGATGATACAGAATGCTATAATAGAATCAAAAAACATACAGTACGCTACAGTATGATAAAAAACATACAGTAGGCTGCAATATGACAAAAAAAAGATACAGTACGCTACAGTAAGATAAAAATCATAAAAAAATCGACAAAAGTAGTTTAATACAGTATAATATGATTAAGTAAAAGTTGCGGTTAAGTAAATGAGTAACGCAAGTACGGTATTGCGTTGAATAGTACGGTAATCGAGGTTCAAATCAATGTTTATAAAGAGCTTCAGGCTACAACTACTCCTAGGGTTATAAAAATCGTACTTAAAGACGCGAAAACTAGCTGTAGTACCATTTTTAGGGCCATAATAAAAAACAGTACCACTAGTACCATCGGTACCACTAGTACCACCTTTCAAAAACGTGAAAAAGCTTCAAAAAGCAATTCGTTAAAAAATTATGCCTGTTTTGTGAAACGTTACCATTAGTACCACTAAGGGTACCAGTGGTACCATTAATAAAAAATGACATAAAAGTCTTAAAAACCTTAAAAAATCACTTTTTTTGACACAAAAATGACACTATAAATTCAAAATAGTACGCAAACAGTAATCCAAAATGGTACCAATAGAACCAAAAATCAATGAGGAATGCATTATGCAAAAACACTAGCTTAAGTAGATTACAGAATTAATAAGTTTAGACCTAACAAAGAGATGCCCATTTAGTTTCGATTTCAAGCTTTGAACCAGTTTTGGCAGCCTTATAAACAACTGCACGGTGCAGCCTGTTATAAAGCTTGCACCGTGCAGTCGAATTGCATAATCTTGCACGGTGCAGTCAAATTGGAAAAATTTGCACGGTGCAAAAAATAAAAAAATTTTAAAATTTGAAAAAAAATTTTAAGCTATTGAAAAAAAATAGAAAGCTTTTTCAAGGCTATTAAACTAGTCCAGTCCAAAATTTTAATTTTGAGCCATCACTCAACGGAAATATGCGAAGTTACTGGCTCAGAATCATTTGGACAACATAATACATCGCGCAAAAATGCCAAAATCGGCCGAAAAACAACCAAAACTGGGCTAAAAACGACCAAAACACGTCAAAAATCGACCAACAGGGTTAAAAACGCCAAAAGTAGGTAGAAGAAGATGCAACTCCTAATTTCAAACCAAAATCGAGTTCAAGCCATGAACAAGGTTATTAGACAGCTGAGAGTTTACTAAAGGATGTCAACAATACATATAGGCATCAGATACCATAACATTATTAGACTTCTTTGGAGTCGGCGGTGGGTCGGAGCTCGATGGTGAGGCGGATGGGCTGGTTGATTTGGCTCTTCACCGGTAGGTAGGCCAACAATTCCTCCGGCAAGTTCGCGTTTTGGTCCATTACCTTGAGGACGAAGGTCTGGTTGTGAAGGTTTTTCGAGGTCTCGAGTTGTTGGAAGTAGGCTTCCGGGATGTTCACTGAGAGAGGGGAGGCGGATCCGGACTGAAAATGAGATAAAATTAATTTTGTTACCTAAAATTATTTAAAAATCCATTTTTATAAAAAATTTTTTTGTTACCTAAAATAATATTAAAAAATAATTTCAAATGTGATAAAGATGAGTTCAAACCAAAATTTTCAAAAAAAGTATATTTTATTTCCTTAACTCATTAAAATAAACCCTTTTATGGTTTTTGCACAGTGCAATTAAAATAGAAAGCTTGCACAGTGCAGTGAAATTACGTAATTATGCACAGTGCAACCAAATAAATAACGTTTGCACGGTGCAATGAAATTACGTAACTTTTGCACCGTGCAACCAAATAAGTAACGCTTGCGCAGTGCAATAAAATAATCATTTCCAAAATGCTTACCGTATGTGAATGTTTCTCCTCTTTGTTACTAGGCCTGAACTCTTCTCTTCCTCTGGCAAACCTTAGTGCGGCTTCGTCCACACTCTCCAGTACGTGTTCTTCGTTTTTCATGCTATCCAAGAAGGTCTGACTTAGCTGATGATGACTCATCAGATGAGCACTCAGCTTTTCCACATCGATTTTGCCAACACAAACTGGACAACACTCTTCCGAAGCCGTCGATGACGACGAGCTTGGTGGTGGGATATTGTCTTGGGATTCTAGTTTCACAAAGTTGGAGGGCGTGTCAAATGCGGTGGGGGTTTTTTGAGAAGCATCACACTCGGACGAGGCTGACGAGCCGACATTTGTTGCTGAGATTGGTTGATTTGTTAGTGGCATAATGCCATGGGCGTCGCGTTTGTGGTCGCGGAGTTGTAGCCGGGTGTCGAGCTTGATCTTGCAGATATCGCACCTGGAAAATTATATTGTAGTAGGTAAAAGAATTTTACAAATCATCAAACTTTAAAGTTATAAAGCGGTAAAAAGTTTTTTAAATCTATAGGTAAAAAGTAATAGGTAAAAAGTTTTTTAAATCGTCAAAATTTAGAGTCATAAAACTTCAAAAAATTTTATAATTGCATTAAAAACTAATTCTGCGGCATCTGAACCCAAATTTTTTTCAAAACGAAAAAAATGTTATATTGTAGTAGGCAAAAAGTTTTCGAAAACCATCCCAATTTTGTTTAATATTGTTAATAATCACCCTCTACCTCACTATAAAATGCTTTTTACTTTATATTACAACCTACTTTTTTAAAAAATTTTCGAAAAAAATCAACGTGGTCCCCCCTGTTGAAATTTTTCAAAACTCAAAAAAAATTTCATTTTTCCAACCACTAAATCAAAAAATAAGTTCAAAAATCCTACCTAAAGCTCAACCCGCCTTCCTTTTCCTTCTCCAATGTGTCAATGTTGGCAATCACACTCTTGTTCTCATCGATCACAATATTGTGCATCTTTAGCATGTGGGTCCTCAGGAAGTACTTGTTACAAACCTCTTTGTTGCACAAATCACAGTAGTTTTTGCTGGTGGATGAATACTGCCTTTTGGGGGTTTTTGGCACAGACTGGGCCTGATTCACAAGGTGGGCCATGCGGGCCATGTCCAATGGGCCGTCCAGGCCAAAGTTCTGGCCGTTCATGTTTGGGAACATGGGAAAGTTGAAGTTGGGGAGTGATAAGTTGGGTAGGAGCTGGCTGAGCACGTTGTTCGCGTCGGACGAGGTGGGCACGTTCAGGTGGGGTGTGGGCGGGGTATTTTCGGGCGAGTTGGTGGGGGAGCGGACTTGTTTTTGGGATTGGAGTAGGAAGTTCATGTCCAGCTTCTCCAGTAGGTCGCTGTCTTTGCGCTCGGCTTGTGCGGTGAGGCGGGGCATTTTTGTGACCGGTCGTTCATCTGAGTGTTGTGGAGCTGGTGAACTGTGCCCGGTGGCGCTGGTGCGTTTCAGATTCTGAAAAAGTCACATTAAGATTTAAAAAATTCCAAAAAATTGTGAAAAAAATCGTCATAACTTTTGTTAAAGTAACCCGACAACACCAAAAATTGAAAAAAAATCTTCAAATAGATGTCAATTGTCATACTGTAACAAAAAATCTACTTGATATTTTCGAAATTTTCCAAAAAGTCAAGTTTTCCCTCATCAAAATTTGTAGTAAATCTTCCTACAGAGCTCCTCTACAGTATTCCAAAAACTCCTTACCTTATTTTGCATCTGTGCCTCGAGGGGAGCCAAAATCGAAGCCGCATTCGGGCCCAACAGCCTTAGCAAGTCGTTGTTGCTTTCGGATGAGTTCAGGGTGTTCAGCAAGTTCAACAACTGTTGTGGGTCGGTCTCGTCCTGTGGCGGGGGTAGCTGGAATTGGTTCGATTGTTCACTCAACAGTCGGCTCATGAAGTCGGCCGTGTTCACGGCGGGCGTCGACGGCTCCGAGAAGACGGGCGATTGCTCGGCTTCGGCGCTGGATCGGTTGTTGCCGTTTTGGAAGAGGGCTTGGTTGAACAATGCGTCGAACATTGCTGAGGTTGAGTTGGAGTTTTGGGCATTCTGAAATTTCAAAATTTTAAATTTTTTGACTTTTTTTTAAATTTTTTGTTCTGTAAAGAAAGTTCTTGTCATTTTTTGCTTTGTAAAAAAAGTTCTTGATATTTTGTTCTGTAAACGAAGTTCTTGCAATTTTTTCTTTTGTAAACAAAGTTTTTGCAATTTTTTTCTTTTGTAAACAAAGTTTTTGCCGTTTTTTGTTTTGTAAAGAAAGTTTTTTCCATTTAAAGTTCTGTAAAGAAAGTTTCTTCAATTTCAAAACTTTTTGCAAAAACTGCTCAAAAAAACCGTCAAAGAATGGAAATTGGCCTACACTACAGTTCAAAAAGTTAACAAACTGATAAAATGTATCATTTTGCTACAGTAGGGCGTAATGCTTTTTGCATGGAAGAAGCGTCGCTGATAAGGAACCCCAATTATTTTCCCAATGTTTTTATTCGAAATTTTATAAATTTCGCCTTATCACATCGATTCGAACAAGCGGCCCTTTTTTTCGATTCGACTTTCAAGATTGTTATCACAAAAAAAAAGTTTCGAAAATAGTGCGAAATTTGTAAACAAGTCGAGAGAAGCGCTGCTTCAATTATTTTCATTGTAATAAGAGTTATGAAGGAGTGGTACGGTAGCTGTTAACACCACATTGTTCATAAATCACAACTTAAAATTAGATTTGGTTTGCGCAAAGTGCAAACACATCAAGACCAAGTACAGTTATTGCTCATTGTAGAGACAAGGAAAGGGGGTAAAGGCGGTTGATCAATAGGGTAGGGGATGGTTGATCAAGTGGGTAGGGGAGGGTTGATCAAGAGGGTAGGGGAGGGTTGATCAAGAGGGTAGGGGAGGGTTGATCAAGAGGGTAGGGGAGGGTTGATCAAGAGGGTAGGGAAGGGTTGATCAAGAGGGTAAAGAAAGATGAATAAAAAAGTAAAAAAAGGTGAAAAAGAGGGTGAGGAAGGCTTAACAAAAGGTAAAAAAGGCTTAAAAAGAAGTTAAAGGCTGTTGAACAAGAGGGTGAGAAAGACTGAACAAAAAGGTAATGTAGGTGGAAAAAGAGAGTAGGGCAACTCAAAACTTTTTAAAAAATATTGCAAAATACCTATTCTATCCTATTCTTATCAAAAAAAATGTCAAAACTAATCCTAAAAATGCCAAAAATTAAAAAAAAAGTTCGAAAAAACCCGAAAAACCAGATCATTTTAGGAAAAGCTAAAATTGCAGTAGCCTAATGCCCTTTTGATCACAAGTATAATATATCAAAAGATGGCCAAGAATCTCCTCTTTCATATGCTTATAATTTGAAGTTAGTAATACAATTAAAAATGGCAATATCGATTGAGCTTTCACAAGATACCAAATTTTTAAATATAGCTCAGAAAATATTTTAATTTTTTAAGTTCTAAACCCATGCCCACCTAAAATAATATGTAAAAAGGTAACTAAGACTCTAATCTTTAATTTTGTTAAGCTTTTACATTCAAGTATAGTAAAAGAAATGGAAAAATCGATCAAAATTTGGTGAAACATCAACTTTTGTGGGTATACCACCAATAACTTAAAATTACTAAAACTAAAAGATGTCAAACCCAAACATGTGTTACATCAAAAGATAGCCAAGATCCTACCCTATAATTTAAGCCTAAACTTGATTTATATAAACATCGAAAAAAATACTAAAATCACTCAAACCAAAAATTTAGGTAACACTCAAAATTATTGCGAAAATTCCAACCATTTCGATAAAATTCACCCCTCCAACATCACCAATCAGCAAAAACCCAATCCTATTAACAATATACAACAAAACACTCACCTGCAGCTGCATCATAAGTTGTTGAATGTTATCGGCTTCGGACTTGTTGGTGTCGACGAGATCCGATGAGTCAGTGAGCATGGTTAACGGTTCAGTTGAGGTCCAGGGTTATTCGGTTAGCGTTGGTCAGTCGATAGAGATTTAGCCCCCTTTTTGAAGCCTGCAAAAGTGGAAGAATGAAATTCGTTCGATTTAGGTAAGAAACGCGAAAAACGCCAAAAATCGACGCCAAAACTCGCGGAAATGTGTGCTGAATCGCGCTGTAAATGGACATTTCGATGTATATACGTTGTGAAAAGGAGGTAATAATGGTTATGTAATACGCTAGAATTTGATCTTTGGCGTTTCATCGACAAAAAACGGCTTGAAAACGCGAAAAACAAAGGGAAATCAGGCAAAAAACGCCCGCGCCAAAAAGAATTGTACGGATTTGATAGTGAATCGTTAACAAAATGGACAGTTCTTTTTGACGCGGACAGAAAGATCATTTTTAAATCAAATATAAAGGTATAAAAAAATTAAAATGTTACCTAAAAAATAATTTTGATCATTTTTAGGTCAAAATTTTAATTTTTGGCCAAGTTAAAATTAATTTTTTATAAAATTCGCAAAATCTCGTGAAAGCACGCTGCGTCCCGGCGTTGGCGCGAATTTGAAATATAATTTTTGAATAAATCTTTAAAAAACCATTTTAAAATTAAATTTTTGAAAATATAATTTAAAACAAATGTAAAATACGACTTTCCACCTTTTTAGTTGCATAGATTAAAAAATTATATTACCCATGATCAAGTATCATATCAAAATCAAATTAAAAAAAATTTGATCAACTAATCAGACCAAAATTAGTAAGATCATGCGTAAAAACAGTAAAAATGACTTGAAGACAAATTTTGTGTTTCAAACTTTAACGATTTTTAACGAAAAAACGCTTTTTTACAAACTTTTTTTCGGCGATCGGCCGCGGCCCATTTTTTGGAAGTCGGCTGCCCCGAAGAAGAAACTTTTTTGTATCAGTTATTTTCAAACTGTTAATTTCTTTTCGTTTAAAACGCGCAAAAAACTAATATTTAGAGAAGGTGGCGCGAGAGAGCAAAAGATCAAATGGGAAAGTCGGAGAGACGGCAGAGAAAGATTGGGGAATTTTAGGCTTAAAAGCACTGCTTTAGGCTTAAGTAAATAATTTTAGGCTTAAGTACACATTTTAGGCTTAGGCAGAAAATTTTAGGCTTAGGTACACATTTTAGGCTTAGATGCACAATTGTACGTTTAGGAACACAATTTTAGGCTTAAGAACACAATTTTAGGCTTAAGAACACAATTTTAGGCTTACGTACACATTTGAAGCTTAGAAACACATTTTAGGCTTAGAAACATAATTTTAGGCTTAGGAACACAATTCGAGGCTTTGGAGCATTATTTTAGGCTTAAATCCACAATTTTAGGCTTAGGTACACTTCTTAGGCTTAGATGCACAAGCACAATTTTTGGCTTAGGCACAAACTTTTAGGTTTAGATACACATTTTAGGCTTAGGGGCAATATTTTAGGCGTAAGTAGATATTTTAGGCTTAGGAACACATTCAAGGATTAGGTACGCGTTTTAGACTTAGGAACAGAATTTTAGGCTTAGTTACACATTTTAGGCTTAGAAACAGTGATTTAAGCCTAGGCACACAAATTTAGACTAAAGTATACAATTAAGGCTTAGTTGCATAACCTTAGGCTTAGGTAGACAAATTTAAGCGTACAAACCTATTCGCCCTGCTCTGCCGCATAGCCTACCCTTCACCACAAGGCCCTATTTCGAACTGTGCTGCCCTGCCCCAGAGCCTACCCTACCCAACTTTACCCTACCCTAAACTACCCCACCCCTCCCTTAGGGTTCCTCCAATAAATTTCATTTACTATATCAAACCACATCAATTTCTGATTATTGTGACTAAAAATATATGTTTTCATTACGACATTTCTCGACGGAACAGTAAGAAAACAATTTAATTGACAAATCAGGGTTAACTGAGTTGCCAAAAGTTTCAAAGTTTTTCCGAAATTTTGATGATGATAAAGTATCAGTAGGGTCATAAAAAGTCACGTTGGTTATTGTTTACGTGGAAGAACGTTCCGAGCCGTTTTCAGAGACGTTTTACAAACTTTAATAATTTGATGTATGATGGGCACGATTACTGTAGTTTTTGTTCCTATTTTTCAGCAATAAATCGATGAAATTTGATCAAATAAAGAATGAAAAATAAGCCCAAAAAGATGAAAATAAGGCCCAGAAATGGATGAAAATGATGAGTAAACAGACAAAAATGTCATTTTTTGTCGATATAAAGATGAAGAACGGCAAAAACTTTTTTTACAAACCAACAAATGGCAAAAACTTTCATTGAAAACTCCAAAAAAGCATTTTTTAAAAAGTGGAAGTTGTATTTTGCACTGAAAATCTTCCATCAAACCTTCACTTTCAAAAAGTGCCAAAATGTTATAAAAAGAATAGTATAGGGTAGCGTAGAGTAAAGTAGGGTACCAAACTTATTTTTAGGTACAAAAACAGTTGTTATCAAGCATTAAAAAAGTCTTGTCGTTTTTTAACAAAAGTTTGTAGGGTAAAAAACGACAAGACTTTTTAAAAACGCTAGTAAAGTATAATGAAAAGTAAAAATCGTTTGTATTAGGTTGTTCAAATAATTCTGTGTCCCTGAACGCCAAAAATTTGTTTTGAGAGGGAGCACAGAATTATTTGAACAATATATTATATAAAGATGAAAAGTATAAACAGTGATTGAAAATGACCTTTTTTGACTGTCCCAAACTTTAATCAGTAGCAGTTTGAACAAAAACAAAAATATGACTCTTTAAAGACCGAGGGGATTGTTTGCCCACACAATGCCTATTAGCCCTAAGTTTCAAACTGATAAAAACGAAATTGAAAAATTAATTTGGAAAATTATCGAGAAAATACCATGGAGAATATGTGTTTTTTGTCGTGTTTTGAAACAAACAATAAATATCATGAGTTTTGATTGAAAAAAAAACTTCGAAATTTTTAAAAGGTCAACAACACCAAACCACAAGGAAAACGAAAATTAATTGATGCACTTTTGTCGGCAGACGCGCTAGCAATAACTTTTTTTGGTGTTTTTATCAAAATATTTTGACGTTTTTTGAAGATTTTTAAAAATTTAAAAAAAACGTTGAAATTTCAAAAAAATTTTTTTTTTGAAAAAAAAGGAGGATTACCCTGCCCTATCATACCCTACCCCATTTACCCTACCCTTATTGGTTAAAAAGTCTGTTAATTACGACAATTTTTTGACCAAAAACACGAATTTCAAAAAATTTAAAAAAAAAATTTTAAATTTCAAAATTTTTTTTTTGAAAAATTTTTCAAATTGACTTAAAAATGCCTAAACGGTATTAAAAATGTGACTTTTTTAGTGTTAAAAGGGCTGTCATAGACGTCCATCATCTCATCACAAAAGTTAAAAATTTTTTCAAAAACTATAAAATTTAAAGAAATGAAAAAACCAAACGTTACCCAAATTACCTCTAAATTATCCCCATTTATCTTAGACATATTTTAAACGTCATTTCAAAAAATTTTATCAACCCACTTTTGAGTAACAATCAAAAAACTAACACCAACCCATCAACCTCAAGCCCAAAACTTTAGAAAACGTCAAAAATTTCTGGAAAAACGTAAAAATTGTGAGAAATTGCGAACGTGAGAACAATTTCAAACCTTTAAAGTATAATTCAAAAGCATTTGTCATCACGGCACAACATCCCCAAAGTGTGAAACTTGCTTTTGAATTTCGGTGGGAATGTCGAAATTGAATGAAATTCGCCATTTCGTATAAACACGATATTATGTTTTAAAACCGACAAGAGTTTAAAAAACACAAAGCATTTTGATTTTAAATTAGGTAATAATCAGGGTTTTTAAAACTCATCAAATATAGACGGTTTTTTCGAAAAAACATATTTTTTAAGTCTAGGGTTGAGATGGTTGGTAGGTGGTACTTAAGGAGGTCATAACTTTTGATGCGAGTAAGACATAAATGTAAAATTTTAGTATGATGTAGTCAATAGACATTGTTATAAAATGGTAAAGTAACTTTAAGTTTCTACTAAATGTCAAAAAGTTATGGCAATTTTGAGGACACTAGGTCAAAGCGCCCAAACATCAAAAACAAATTTTTGCTAAATTTAACTTTTGCTACAGTAACCTAAAAATATAACCTTATTACCTAGGTAATAATACTCCCCAGACACCGTAGCTTCTATTACAACTTACACTACATAGTAATTCCTACTACATCTTAACATATATCCAAATTTCTAAGCAGACCCCAGCTCAAACCAATGTATTCGCGGACTTGCCAACAAAAACTAACTGCAAACCCTAAATGACTTCCAAAATAAACTGGAAAGGATTATCACATACATTCGAAATAAAAACTAGATCAAAATGCGTAGAAACCCATATCAAAAAAGATCATTCCATATCGAATATAGGACAGTGCAAAACAATAAACAAGCAAAAAATCTGATTTTGGTCGAGATTGTTCGAGAATAATCGACGTTTTTGGTAGTTGGGGATTATGATATCTTATTGGTCTTGGGTGATATAAATACAGTATGCTTAAAACTATGGTAAGTATCGGGCAGGGTAATTTTGGTCTAGGAAGGGGTAAAATGAGAAAAAAGTTTTTTTTCAGAAAAAAAATCAACAGGGGGACCAAGCTCAACATTTTTCAAAAAAAATTTTTTTGAGAGTGGGGGGGGAGTGAGAAAAAATATCCATCCTTAAGTACAACATAACCTAAAGTACAGTCTTTAAGCTTGCCAAACTTAACGATAACAAACAAACAACTCAAAAAACGAAAAAATTGATCTACAAAGTATAATGTAAACGGTAATTACTGTACATTTGCATAATCTGTTATCTTCAACATTGATTCAGATTGAACGATACACTTTGGGAAGTAAATCAAACCCAATCTGTGTGCGATTCGCCTACCTAATCTAACCAAATTTTGCGATTTTCAGCCCAAAATTAGTCCAAATCCCGCGAAAATCGCGCCATAAAGCCGATGCTGCGCGCTGATTGGTCGCTTTTAATGCTTATGATGTAAGGCTTCACAAAATCGAAAAGGTTGACAAGTGTCTTTAAAAAGGGCTTTGAGATACGCATTTGCATATTTGAGATTTTGTCACAAATGATGACTTACAGCGATGAAAATCGATGAAAGTGGTTAATCACGTGAAGGCAAGCTTAAATTAAGCGCTTATTTTAAAAAAAAAGCTAATTAGCATAAATAATTAAAACTCTCATTTTAGCTGCTCCATTATCTTAGCTACAACACCTAAAAAAATTTTTTCAAAATTTTCGTTTCAAAATTTTTAAAACTCACTTTTTCCGCCGCCCCCTTCAAATAACACAACTTGAACGCAAAAAAGAGCAAAACGTACAGTATCCGTTTGAAAACAACAAAAAAGTAACCAAAAATTTCAATTAATTAATGTTAACTCGTTTAGAAGTATGTGCCAAATGCCAATTCTCAAGATTTCAAAGAAATTACAGTAGAAAAGGCGATTAAAATCTTATCGCCCCAAATCAGCTTAAACCGAAATTTTTATCTGAAATAGGGTTGTTACGTCAGGAGATTGACTAAACGTTTAAAAATACACTCAACATGAGTTTTGAAACCAGTTCAAAGTTGAAACTTAGAGTTAAAAGCAATATTGCAAGTTTTCATGTTTTCGTGGTGGGACCCAAAAAATAAAAAATTAGGTAAAAATCAATGACAAACTAGTTAAAAAATACCTAGTAGACAATAAAAATCAGTTTTTAGCTACAAAACACCAAAAAATCAATTTTCAAGTTTTTGTGCCAAGACCCAAATTTATAAAAAAAATATGCTAATATCCTCAAAATATTCAAATTCAAAACAGAATACGCAAATTTCAACGTCACAACCATAAAATTTATACGTGAGCTTGTAAACTTCCAGTTTTAGAATAATAAATTCGAACATCACAAACCCTAAGGGGATGAAATTCGAAACGGATTAACTTTTGACTACAAACCAGTCTTATTTTTCGTAATTCTTGTTAAGAAAAATCAAAATCCATAAAACTTTTACCGTTTTAATTGTTTTTCTTGAACGGAAAACAACGTTTCGGGTTGGAATGGCAGAGCTTTTATACAAAATTTAATAAAAGTTTGGGAATGAGTCAAGTTTAAGATGACATATTTTGAAAAGTGCTAGTTAGAATATGACAAAGTAAGTTTTGCTGTGTAGATCAAAGACTGGGCTTGCATGTTAGGCAGTTTCAAAAAATTGTGCCAACTGGAAAGAAAGTTATTGCAAATTTTCCACAGAACTCATCAAAATTTCCAAAAAAATCAGCTTGGTCCCCCTGTGGAATTTTTTCAATTTTTCAAAAAAAAACTTTTTTAAGTATGACAAAACTAGTATGTGATTATACGACAAATAAAACGCCATTATACTGTAGCAAGTTTTAAAACACCAAAGTTACTGTAAAAAAAGTTATTGCAATATTTCCAAAAAAATCAGCTTGGTCCCCCCCCCCTGTGGAATTTTTTCAATTTTTCAAAAAAATGTTTTTCAAATAAAATTAAAATCTCTCTATTTTAGTCAAAACGTCATAAAAAACCCATTAACTTTTGAAAAATTCCCGAAACCGCAATACAAAAGCGATTAAATTTACAAAAACAGTTCGAAATGGACTGCGAAATTCGGTTTAAAGTCGGTTTTCAGACAAGTGTGTCCATTTTTGGGATCGAATAAAAAACCGCGACCATACTTAACTTTTTGGTGGGGGGAGAAAGTTTTTGAACTCTTTCCTTTTTTTGGGGAAAACGACGAGCAGTCTGAAAATCCATCAAATTCATACGAATTACCACGATTTTAGCGCTACTTTTCGTCGTTTTTCACAAATTCGTGATGAACCGAGGGTTTTGCGGTAAGTTACAGTAAGACGGTACTTGATGGGAGAGCAAAGATGTTTTTGCTACAAGAAAGTGAGGTTATTTTAGCAAAAAATTGTTTTTTCGATCAAAAAATAATATTTCAACCAGTAAGAGTCGATTAGGTTGATCAGTTTTTAAATCAACATATATTTCAAAATATGCAAATTTTTTGAAAATTTTTTAAAATTTATTAAAATTGAGACTTTTCTAAACCGTATAAAGCAAATTTTATATTTTTATCACTTTCGGTACATTAACTATGGTATTTTAAAAACTTGCGTCCACTCGGATTCGAACCCGGATGAATCAGGTGCAGCGTTGCTTAACTTGTCAGATCGGACAAACTATATGACAACTTGGAACTTTTTTAGTTTTATATGAAAATTGACGCTTTACTAAACCTTTTAAACTACAATTCATAACTTTTCCACTTTTGGTACATTAGTTATGACAATTTAAAAATGTGGTATAAACCCATTTTGCAAAATTTTTTTTAAAATTAAAATTTTGAGGTCATTTCGAATAAAAATAAGTGTGCCATTTGTAAATTATTACTCCTTAGTTTCAATGTTTTGCTGTAAAATACGCTACTTTATTCAAAGTTACTATAAAAACCAAGAATAACCCAAACTTCCCAGCCATCTAACCCAAAACCGCAAATTTTGCACAAACGGCTGACGAAAAAACAATTAGTTGGAACGAAAAAATACATTCGAAGATCTTTAAAAAGTCGAAAAAATTGATAAATTTTGATGTATGAGCGCGTTAAACTTTGTGGATTTGCGTTGGAATTGGGGTTGGTTAGCTGATTAATATAGCGCATTGAAGTCGTGTTAACTACGTTTGTTTGGTGATCAAGAGAGAGAAAAAAGTTTGTTTTTACGATTTTGAAAAAAAAAATTGAGATTTATTTTTCATTACTCGCGCTGAAGATATTTTTTTTTGATTATTCGCTGCGAAATTTCTCGGTTTGGCGGAAGTTTCGATTGAAAAGTTGAAATCGCCGTAATTAATAGATAAAGAATAACATCAATTGAAAATTTGGTTTTTATGACAGGTCTGACTCTCAAGAATCACACTGATAAAATTTTTCAAAATGCATACCTATTTAGTCCGATCTAGCAAGTTAAGCAAAGGTGCACCTGATTCAGCCGGGTTCGAATCCGACTGGAAGCAAATGTTTAAACTGCCATAGGTAATGTACCAAAAGTGATAAAAATATAAAATCTGCTTTATAAGATGTAGAACAGTCTCATTGTTTATATTACAAAAAAAATGTTCAAAAAATCTGCATATTGTGACCGATCTGACAAGTTAAGCAACGGTGCACCTGATTCAGCCGAGTTCGAATCCAACTGGAAGAAAATGTTTAAACTGCCATAGTTAATGTACCCAAAGTGATCAAAATATAAAATCTGTTTTATATGGTTTTAAAAAGTCTGAATCTTTATATTTTTTAAGAACTTTTCAAAAAACTTGCATATTTTGCAATTTATATCGATTTGAAAATTGACCTAATCGGTCTTTACTCAAATCCAGATAAAATAAAATGTTTAGCAGCCCACAACTTGTATACCAAACTCATCCAAACCCCAAAGTGTTAACAAAAAAAATACAGAATAAGTTAAAAACCCTATAAATTCACAAAACGTCCAACCAACTCAACCAAAGAACCTCAATAAACCGTTAGAAACGCGGTTCCCAACGAATAAAAATGCATCGAAACTCTGAACGCGCTTTTAATAAAATGCAAAAAACGCTCGCAATGCCAAAACCGCACCCCCCAATCAAACAAAGTTTTACCTGCGAAAGTTTGAAAAAAAATCGAATGGCATATTTTTTGGTGGGGGTGCCGTCGTCGCTGAGGGTCAATAAGTCAAGGCCAGCCGGAAAATTGTGCGAAATCGGCGGAGAAATCACGAAAAAGTGCAAGTGCAAAAAATAGAGAAGCACAAATTTTTACGGTGTATATCTAGAAAGACAAATTTTATATAAAAAGTTGAAAAAAATTTCATATTTGGTGCGATCTAGCAAGTTAAGCAACGGTGCACCTGATTCAGCCGGGTTCAAATCCGGCTGGACGCAAATGTTTAAACTGCCATTTCTAATATACCGAAAGTGATAAAAAAATAAAATCTGGTTTATAAACTTCAAAAAAGCCTCAATGTTAATATTTTTTATAAATTTTTTGAAAAATTTACGTATTTTGTCCGATCTGGCAAGTTAAGCAACTGTGCACCTGATTCAGCCGTGTTCGAATACGGGTGGATGCAAATGTTTGAAATGCCATAGTTAATATACAAAAAGTGATACAAAGGTAAAAATTCCTTTATATGGTTTAGAAAAGACTCAATTTTAAAACAGTTAAAACTTTCTTCAAGAAATTTGCATACATTAAAATTTATGGCAATTTAATCAAGGCGGTCACTGATTAAGCTGGTTCTAAGCAGTTTGAAAAAAATACCAAATAAAGACTGTAAAACAAGAAAAATCAAGTTGGCATTGTCATAAAATTGCAAAACAGACATCTCTAGATGTTTCGAAAGCTAAGACACACCGAACTTTGTCCATTACCCAAACCTTTTTTGATAAAATCGTTCGCAAACACCCAAACTTTTTGCCGACGCAAGTTGGGTCATAAAACTAGGTATTTTTTTGGTATTATGCGGAGTTGGAGCCAATTTTCGCAGTGTGTTTTTTTTATCAAGTCGATCGCGAAATGTTTTTTATCAGATCAATTTTCGATAATTTTGCGGCGCAGTTTTAAAACATTGCAACGTTTAAAAGGGGAGAAAAACTTTGGCGAAAAGAAATAAAATTGATCAAACCATAAAAAATAGTAATTTTACTAGCCTCGGTTATAAAAAAAACGGTCACGTTTTGATGCGAAAAAAAGTTAAAAGACATTCGGGTTTAATGTTCTTTTTAAAAAAGTGTAAAAGTAGTTAAACTTGGGGGTGATGAGCAAAATACAGAGAAAATTCGGGGGTGATGAGCAAAATACACAAGGAATTTCGTAAAAAATAAAAAAATTAATTTTTAAAAAATTTTGTGAATCAAATTGTACTAAACTTACAGTACTGTTAAAGAATGAAATTTTAGTTAAATTGCGCTAAAATCAAAGTTAAAGATAAAAAACAACAGTAGTTACAACCAAAAAACCAATGTGCCCCCTTCTAACCACCCGCGTTGAAAAACAGTCGATATCTCAGCCACTGGTCGATAAAACAGCAAAATATTTTTTGTCATGAAAAAACAAGCCATATTAAGTATTTACACCAAAAAGTTTTGAATTTCGACAAAAACTAGACTAAATATGCGAAAAAATTTAAATTTAGTCAATATTAAGGATGGTGATGGTCAACGGTCGATTTCTCGGCTGCTGGGCAAGAGTAGATTGGGAAACGTAGTACAATAGTACATCATAATCTAATGCTTGTTGTCACAAAAAATTATTTGGTTTTGACAAAAATTACAGTAACCCTGATGTTTTTTCCTTTTTTGGTCATTTAGGTGATGGTTATTTCAAGATTGCTTATTTTTAAGTGTTCGAAAAACAATTTTGCCATTTTCTATGAACTATCAGTTAAAAATTGATCTGTTGAATATATCTGAAACAGTCGTAACCCTAATTTTTTTACCACAATCCCCCATTTCTACCGTAACCCCCTACTTTCCCCGTCTTTTTCCCAAAATTGCATGATATTTCCCAAATTTCAAACAAAACACCCCCACCATCTTTGTGGCATGCCGCTTCATTCAGAAGAAAAAAAACCAACTGAGTAATCGCTTGCATAAGGCGCTCAAATTTTGACAGTATTAAAACAATGGAGCAGCGCAAAAAACGGCATAAAAAGGGCACCGCACCCCTGTGTTCGTTGGCAAAATTAATTCGCACTCTACGAAATTAGGTCAAATGCAATGCCAAAGTGCGAAAAATTGCTTCTTTCTCGTTTTTCAAGTTGCCAATTCAAGTGAATTTTCTTCAAAAAATGTCATTTCGATTAATTTTGATTTGAAAACGTCCTTTTTTGCTGTTTTAAACGTGTGAAGATGGGGTGCGGCCAAGTTCGATTCCGCCGGGTTCGAACCCGACTAGACGCAAATGTTTAAAATGCTATTTCTAATATACCAAAAGTGATAAAAATAAAAAATTAATTTTATATGATGTCAAAAAGTCTGAACTTTAATTCAAAATAAAAATATATTTAAAAGTTTAAAAATTGTGTTCGATCTGACAAGTTAAGCAACGGTGCACATGATTCAACAGGGTTCGAATCCGGCTGGACGTAAGTTTTTAAACTGCCATTTCTAATACACTATAAGTGATAAAAACATAAAATTTAGTTTATAAATCTCTAAAAAATCTCGATTTTAATATTCTTTTAAAAATTTTCAAAAAGTTCGCATATTCCGTCCAATCTAGCAAGTTAATCAACGGTGCACCTGATTAAACGGAGTTCAAATCCGGATAGACATTTTTTACTATACCGTACCCACTCCACAAATTTTACAAATCCTACCGTACCCACTCCACAAATTTTACAAATACTACCGTACTTACTTCCCAACATTTACAAATCCTACTGTACCCACTCCCCAACTTTAACGAATCCTACCGTACCCTTACCGTACCCCTCCGCCAATTTTTAATAATTTTTCATCAACAAAACACTCAAAAGAAATTGCACGCCATTTCGCGTGAAATCGGATCGGAATAATTTGTGGATTGCGCCATCGGCTAGTCGAAATCTCAACAATGCGGAAAGTAGCTTTTCGAAAAAAAAACTCACAAAAAAAATTTTTTTTTCTTCTTTCCGATTTCAACCATTAAAACAATCTTTTTTTGTGTGTTCGTAAATCCAGAAAACCCGTTTTTTCAATTCAATTCCGATTCAGATCGAAGCGGAAAAAGTTTTCAATGTATTTTCGTTGTTCTGTACGAAGAGCCGGCTCCAGAGCAAATTATATTTTATGCGAAAAATTGAGAAAAGGCGATTCAAGTTATTATAAGGATTGAATAAGCTTTTTGATTAGAATTAAGGCATGGGAAGATGGTTTTCCTACTGAATTAGAAATGTCATCGTCAAGACTTTAACAATGAACGAGTAGGGTGGGAGGGAGGGAAAGGAGAGAGAAAAGGGGAGGGGGGAGGGGAGGTGAAGAGGCGAAAGGGTAGGGGGGTAAGGGTAGGAATACAGGTAGTGATAAAAGTAGGGGTAGGGGTAGGAATAGTAATGAGGGAAAGGGCGGGGGTAGAGGAAGTGATATAGGTAGGGGTAGAGGTGAAAAATTTGTAAAACGGTACTAACAAGTACACAAAACAATACAAAAAACCTTTTTTCTTAAAATTTGAACGTGGTAACTCCTTCCCCCCCCTTCCCGCTCATGATTTAATTTTTAACATCTTTTCCCGTTACTCCCCCCCTCCCCTAATCTTTATAAAGTACTGTCATTTAAGCTGTACAATATAATAGAGTATCAACCTCACTGTATAATCAAAATGGCATATAAAATTGTCGCAAAAGTAAAATAAAAAAAATTAAAATTACCAAAACCGACCGGTCGATATTCCACCAAATGCTATTGTAAATCGTCCATAACTAAAATACGTCTACTATTAATAAAAACGCTAAAATACGTCTACTATTAATAAAAACGTTCAAAAATTTCCGCGATATTACCATTAAAATCGATAAAACAAATTAGCGCGAAAATCAAAATTCAAATTTTCAAAAAAAATTTTAAAAAATTTAAAAACAGAAAAAATTTCAAAAATCAATGTACTAAAACGGTTTAGATGTACCGAAAAAAATTTAGATGCACTAAAACAATTAAAAATCGAACAGAACGTCGTAAATAAAAACAAAATTAGCGGTCGAGTACGGTGCGAATTTAGCGGAACGCGACAAAAAACATAATGGATTTGAAGCCGTCGCACCTTTTGTCGCGGATTTCAATAAAATATAATTAACGCGAAGGAAAAATGTTTGTGAATCTTCGAAATTTTTGACATTAACATGCTTTTTACCCTTAAAATATTTCAACGTATTTTACAATTTTAGTGCAATAAAATGAAATATTAAGCCTAAATCTAAGCCTAAGAAAACGTAAGCAATAAGAAAAATCCATTTTACCTCATACAGGTCAATCAATCGTATTTTACAATTTAAACTACTATAAAACAAAACATTAAGCCTAAATACGCATATATTAAGCCTAACCTAAAGCCTACAAAATATTTTAAAAATATTAAGAAAAGAACAAGCCTAAAATACGAGGTAAAGCCTAAAAAAGCCCAAAGTAAAATAAATCTAATAAAAATTCTTTTAGGCTTAAATATAAGCTTAAAACTAATTTATGCTTTTGGCGCCGAATGATAAGCCTAAAACATCTATTTTTACTTCTAAGCTTATATGTAAGCCTAAAAACACAAATTTAAGTTTTAAAGCTAAAAATCAATCCGCAAATTCATTTTTAAAATCTTAAGCCTAAAAGCCTAAAATATAAGCCTAAACAAAAATTTTGCAAATAAAGCCTAAAGTTAACCCTAATAAACTCTTAGCCTAAACTTCATATTTCGTAAGCCTAAGCTTAAGCCTAGTATAAGAAAATATCTAAATTTTACGACCCTCAAGTCGAGATTTAGTACTCCATGAGCTAGCTGATGAGCCTAACCAAAAAAGCTTGCAAATTAAGCCTAAACCTAAGCCTTATAAACTCTTTAAGCTTAATCTTAAGCCTCATATATCCTTCAATCCTAAACGTTATGTCCCTTAAGTCAAGATTTAGTACTCCATGAGCTAGCTGATGAGCCTAAACGTAAGCCTAATAAACCCTTCAGGGCTAGCCTTTATACCCCCAAAAGCCTAAATTTTCTACCCCATAAGCCTATATCCCCCCCCAACCAAAAAACCGATCAAGTTGTAAAGCTAACGGTAAAAAATCGTCAAGAAGCAAGAGAATCTCTTGATTTACAGTCGATTTGCGATCTCAAATCATTAAATCTTGTGAGAAAAAATTAGCGAAAAAACAAAAAAAACCAGACGAATTTCGATGCGTCCAGCCGGCTTCGAGTGACCACGCAAAGTGCATACAAAAAACAAACACAATACGAAAAACAAAACGTAAAGCCGATACTACAACGTGAGGATTACGTTGAGGCGGGGGAATTAAAGAGAACGTAACCGGGTTGAGAGGAGGGCGGTGAAGTGATATTGAGGCCAATAGTGCAATTTGTACAATTTTTTTAATAATGGTACGATATGGTACTGAGAGTAAAGAAAATAGTACTATGATTTAAGACCTGGCGATAGAAAGGAAAGTGATATGATAGAGCATGGTAAGGCCGAGAAAGACAGGGCATGGTAAGACAAAAGCAAGGTAGGACTTGGCAAAGCGGAGCAAGGTAGGGCATGATAAGGCAAAGCAAGGTAGAGTATGGTATGACCGAGAAAGGTAGAATATAGTAGGGACAGCAGGGTAGGACATGTTAAGACAAAGAAAGGTAGGGCATGGTATGGCCAAGAAAAGTAGGATATGATAAGACAGAGCAAGGTAGGGCATGATAAAGCAGAGAAAGGTAAGGTGTGGTAAAGCAAAGCAAGGCAGAGCATGATAAGGCAAAGCAAGGTAGGGCATGGCAAAGATGAGCAAGGTAAAGAATGATAATGCAAAGCAAAGTAAGACATGGTAAGTCAGATCAAGGTAAGAGTAAGGGTAGGGAGCAGGGGTAGGAATGAGGGTATGGATACAGTTAAGGGTAGAAGTAGGGGTAAAGTTACAAAAAAATTTTTTAAATTTAAAACGGTACTAACAAGTACAAATAATAGTACTGGTCCTGCACCAAAAGTGGCAAAAATAACCCCCCCCGCTCTCTCTCTCACACCCCCCCCCCTTGCCAAAAACCCATGCCTGGTAGAAGTCCAACATCAATAAAATTTTTTTAAAATGACAAAATTCCTGTCAAATCGAAAAAAAACGGTCGTTAAAACCGGCGTTGCGCGACCAACATGAACAGTAGATCATGGAGAATTATTATGCAGTCAGTTGAAGCCGCGGCTACAATACAAAAACGGCTATTTTACGGCTTTCCGCTCGAATTTGTTCATATCAGGATTGTGTTTGAAAGAATGACTGCATGCCCTAGCTCTAAGCAGCTGTAGGCTTATTAATGCACATAATTTAGGATTACGTAACTTTAGGCTTATGCACATTTTTTAATCTTTAACTTAGGTACACATGTTAGGCTTAGGCTTACGCAATTTTAGGCTTAGGCACAAATTTAGGTTTACGCGCACATTTTAGGCTTAGAATTACGCAACTTTAGGCTTAGGTACATATTTTAGGCTTAAACAAGTCCAGGCATAAAATTTAGGCTCCTATCTTACCTTAATCTACACTAACTTACCATACCCTGCCATACTCTACCCTACCCTATCTTACCCTACCCTACTTTACCCTAACCTACTTTACCTTACCCTACTTTACCTTACCCTACAGTATCCTCTCCAACTCTACCTTACTGTATCTACCAAAACTCAAACTTACCTAACCCTACTGCCCCACTAGCCTTCCTTTTTGCTCTACTACAATAAGCTTTCTACCCTCTCTCTCCCCACTAAAATATGCTGTCTATCCCTCTCACTACCACAATATAATGTTTGTTCAATGAGCCAAGTGTTGCGTGAACGGCGACAAAAAAAAACAGCTGGTCAGTCTAATACAATACAAAACCAAAAAATAGCCCTTTGAAGCGATTTTTCGAAAAAAAATATTCGTTTCAAATGAAATGGATTCCAGTTTTTCGTATTATACAAAATTTTGCATGAGTAATATACCACAAAAAAAGTAATGTAATATTTCGAAAATACGAAACTGAAAACATACGATTGAAAATATATGTGAAAATTTTTTTTCGATAATAATAATGATAAATATATTGAAAATCCATCAAAAATTAGTAAGAAGTTTTAAAAAATACCATTTTATTGCATTTATACTGCAAAAACGCCTAATTTTTTAAATTTAAGTTTTCGTGGTGGGACCCAGAACGTACAAAATTATTTAAAAGAGATTATAAAATAACCTCAGAAAAGACAAAACTCAGATAAATTTATAAAACGCGTTTAAAAATTTTAAAAAATCGCAATTTTTCTATATTTTAGGTTTTCGTGGTGGGACCTAAAAAGTTTTTTAAATCTAATAAAAATTATAGAACTTCCTAAAACAATTTAATACGCAAAGTAAAGCCTTATTTTTAATATACAGCCAATTTCCAACATTTCAGGTTTTCGTGGTGGGACCAAAAAATTTATGCTAGAAGTAAAAAACTAGTATTAAAAGCCCTAAAGTCATCCCAAAACACCACGTAATTTAATTTCGAAAAAACACCTCCACCGCAAAACCAATCTAACGCCCAAAACCGCTGAAATCGCCCCTCAAAAGTATAATATCAAAAAAAAATGTTACAAGAGAGAAGATGGGCGCAAAACTAATAAAAAAAAAGTTTTTGACGGAAAAACCGGACCTTCGAAAAACATTTTTTTGCAGATTTCAGAAAAAAAATAAACGTGAAACAACAATTTTTTTCCGAATCCCCTCGATTGTAGGGTTTTGTAGTCGTAAAAGTTACGACAAAATCAATTTTTATGACATAAATTAATAAGCAAAGCCTAGGGAGACGAGGAGAGAACGAGCGTAAAACTTGATTTTTATTAATGAAATGGCAAAAACTTTCTTTACAAAATCAAAAAATAACAAGAATTTAAGTTAGAAAAGGTTTAAAATGTCCTAAAAGCGCCAAAATTGCTTTAAAAAATTGCATTTTAAAAGTGAAAGTTCAGTGGAAGATTTGTAATGTAATTTGCACTGAAAATCTTCCACTCAACATTCATTTTTGAAATGTCTTAAAATGGCCTAAAAACGCATTTTTTACACCTTTTAGAAGTGGAAGTTTGATGGAAGATTTTCAGTGCAAAATACATTACAAATCTTCCACTCAACTTCCATTTTCTCGAAACTGCCGCAAACGCGTACAACATGAGACCAAAGACTGTCAACTTATGAAATATTATTGAAAACCCCTAATCGCCGCATATAACAGTCAAATTATAATTTTAGAAGCACAATCGAAAACAAGCATAGTTAATAATTACTTCGCTACTATACACACCACAATGGTGAGATTTAAATTCCAATTTTTTTTTCTTCAGAATTTTAATTAGCTGCCGTAAAAAACATTGTGTTGGTTCAAAAACCTCTGTTGGGAATATAATAATTGTCGGTGTTGTTTTGCACGAGAAGCGTAATTAAGCGCTGGTATTTGAAATTAAACTCGGAAGTTTTGCAGGCCCAACTGGAAATGAGCTTTGAAGTTGGGCAAGTCAGTACAATAGTACAAGTTTTTTGAAACAAGTGTTTTTTGATGGAAAAAGTCATTGATTAAGATTTTTGTGACTTTAGGTGTAATTATAGGGGTCTTTTCAATAGTTATGGAAAAATGCTAGTTATAGACAAAACGTTTTTAAAAAAGTGAATTATAGTGTTATAGTAACCTTTATTTTTATCCTTAAGGACAACTCTTTCGCGCTGCCGAACAAGCGGATTTTGTCTGGAAGATGAGATTAAACCGTTTTTAATCCACAAAAAATTTTTAAAATTTTTTTAAAACTCCACAGGGGACGTCTAATAGAAGGCCCACAAGGCCCAGACCAGACCCGGGGCCAAGAAAGTATCAAAAGGCCAAACGGGCAAATGTGAGCCCGACAACAGGAACCAAAACCAGGGCCCCAAGAGCCCAGCTCAGGTCCAACAACGAAAGATTTGACTTGCAAAAGTGTAAAACGAATAGGGAACGAGCCGGGCCTCAGCAAAATTTAGACCGGGCCGGTCCTGAGAAAAACGAAGATCAGGCCGGCCAGCAAGCCAAGCCTAAGAAATTGATTGACGCATTGCCTAACACTATCAAGAGCACATTCAACAACAAAGTCCACTTCTAACCCAATATGCCACTAATAACAGTCTTTGACAAGACGTGCTGAACATGTTGTACTACATTCTGTGCTGAACATTATGTACTACATAATACCACATGTTCGGCACACCTTCACAAAGCCCAATCAGCACCCCTCAACGCTAATCACAATAGAACTTCGCAAAAACCCACAATTAATAAATCCATTTTACTCAAAACCCATTTACAAACCAAAACCAAACGTTTAGCTAGCTAAAAGCGATTAAAACCCCCCCGTGGAATCCACTCGTGGTGTACAATAATTAAAATCAGCGCTCCGGAAACGCTAAGCGTTTTTTACTTTTGGATTTTCGTAAAGTTACGTCGCGCTTATACGAATATTCCAAAAAATTATAATTATTTCTGAAAAGAGAATATTGGTCACGCTGAAGGCGTTTTTTCGAAAAATTTGAGCAAGTTTAATTGAGCTTTTGTGATGTTTGAGAAATTGAGGGTAAATGAAAGGTTATTTTTAGGTGGAATACGGCAAGTGGACCTAGACCGTTTAAGGAGACTAAGCCAAGCTTAATTTTTGACTAGGACATAATTTAAGCCTTTCGTCCTTCGGCTAAAATCTAATTATACCTGAAAGAATGCTTTCAAATATGTTACAGCCCAGATTTGTTTTACACTTTTTGAAAGTCAAATCTTTCGTTGTGGGACCCAATTTGAGCCCATGGGACCTCGGCTTGGCCTAAAATCATAAATCCCACATTTGGTAGCCAGGCCCCCTTTAAAATTTGCTAGGGCTCGGCCCTAGGGCCAGGCTGAGCCAAAAAGGCCTAATGAACATTTTTTCAGGTATAATTAGACCTTGATTTAGTTTTGACTGAACCCTGTTGTAATAAATTAACTTTTAAAGCTAAGCATTAAAAATCTTCAAAAAATGTCACCTCCCCCCGCTTCAAAATTCACTGTTCAGTACCACAACAACTTTCCAAAAACTAATATCTTATAATTTCAAAAATTAAATCAATTTGCCTAAAAATTTTGTCCGTTCGCAAAACGCAAAAAATGCCTGAAATTTCGGCGCGACCTCGGCCCTTCTGCTCATTTTAATGCCATGGCATTTTCGCTGCCACAAAACGATCGAAAAAAATCACTGCGCAATCGAAATTCGATGCCGCTTCGGGTGTCTCACTGTTTCGTGCGCTCTCTACGGGAGCGGAAATGTTTTTTGTTTGGTGAAACATATGGGAATGCAAAGTTATGGGGAAAAACTGGGGATTAGGTTATGGTAGACAAAATTTTTTATTTTTTTCTATTTTTTTAGAAAGATCAAGCCAGGCCGAATGACATTTTTAACAATGTGGCCAAGGCTGGGCTTTAGAGACGATGGAGCCATTGTAGACTCGTTCGCCAAAAAGAATAGTGAAAACTTGAACTTGGTACCCCCTGTTGATTTATATTTTTTTTGAAAAAATAGCACAGATATCCTGTGGCTAGTTCGTTTAAAACGCTGTGAACTTTAAAGTTTACTGTAGAAAACCATCCTTTAACTACCGTGGAACTCCTGTAAAACAAATCGCTCGAGAGACTTTAAATGTGTTCGTTATAAAGGAGTTTCGGTATAGAAGAGTTTAATCTGCACTATGCAGTGTTAGGTAGAGATTTAAAAGTTGTTCATTATACGGAGGTTTCGTTATAGAGGAGTTCGTTATACAGGAGCTTCACTGTATCAAATTAAAAAATAAAGTGGAACTCCTGTATAAGGAATTCCTCTACAACAAAATTTCCGTATAACGAACAACTTTTAAATTCCTGGCCAACGCTACACAGTGCATTTTAAACTCTTCTCTACCGAAACTCGTTTATAAAGAAAAAATTTAAAATAACCCAGCAATTCGTTACACAGAAGTTTCACCGTTGTTAAGAACGTGTTTCTACAGTAAACTTTAAAATTTACAGCTCTTTTAGGTAGACTAGATACAAGCCCGTTTTACAGACGCTAAGTTACATTATACATATTTATACAATTTTATGTTATTATTCTTGCTTTCTTTCTCATACCATCATTGTCTCGCTCTTCTCCAACAAAACTCATCAAAATCTGCATAAATTTCAACTCCGGCTCCAAAGCCAATTACCGAAACTTTTTAATGGCACATCGCGATGCGTTGAATGTGTTTTGTTCGCATTTTTCACCTCGCTACAGCGGCACTTCAGAAACAGTCGTTTTTTGCGACCGTCCAATCACTTTTTTGGGCGCTGTGAAATGGACAAAACGAATGCAAAAAGTGCTCGGAAAACGCAAAAAAAGCAGCGACAAAAATGGGAGGGGCTTCCTGAGTTTTTAAGGCTTTGAATCTACGGTCTTTATGGAAACGGCTTTGGAAATTTTAGGAATAAAACGGGAGGAGGGTTAAAAAGAGGCTACGGTAACTTTACTAGAAGAAAACACTAGTAAGGTTATCGTAGTCTAAAAAATTAGTTTTACACAAGATTTAACGTCTGCATTTACAAGAGTTTAAGTCATGGTTTGCAGACTACACAATGTGCTGTGTTTCTCAAGGACACAAGCTACTGAGACAAAGGCGAAACAGAATTTTTGATGTGTTCATTGACTTACATTAGTACAGTGAAACTTCTGTATAGCGAATATCTTGGGGATTTAAAATTACCGTAGAAATCCTATATAACTAAATTCTCTATAAAGAAAACTCCGTATAACGAGCAACTTTTAAAGTCCCATCTACAACTATACAGTGCATTTTAAACTTCTCTATATCACAACTGCTTTATAACAAACAAAAATGCAACTCTTGTACAGCAAATCGCTCACATGTCAGAGATTCAAAATTTGTTCGTTATAAAGAAGTTTTGGCATAGAGGAGTTTAAAATGAGTAGTAGTAGATGAAGATTTAAAAGCTGCTCGTTATATGGAAGTTTCTTTATAGAAGAGTTTGTTATACAGGAGTAATACTGTAATTTTAAATCTCCGAGCCAATTCGTTATACACGAGTTCAAATGTACTAATGTAAGTTAATGAGCACAGTATATATTACGTTGTTAAATGATTTCTGTGCCCTTTCTCAATGCAAATTTTTGGGGTTAAAGAGCACTGAATGATTTAACCAATCTAATATACGTTATCGCCCTTGTCTCAGTAGCTTCCTCCTTAATAACCCAGCGAACCTTGAACAAGCTCAATATCCACTGTTAATGTGACAATAAAACTTAAAAAAACTAACAAAAAATGTAAATATCGCATCCAAAACAACACAAACCTCGATATTCACAATTGTAGAAGCCGTATTGAATTTACATTTTGCCTAAAATTAAAAAATTTTGATATCACAAAGAAAACAAGAGCACATTGACGCGAATTCATAAAGATAATTAATATTCAACGACACGACAATTGAAAATAAAAACCTCGAAAAACTTTGCAAAAATTAATAAAAAACGAATAAAATGCTAATTAGAACGTTAAAAAATTTCATTACGAACAAGAGGAAAGGAGAGTCGCTTTGTTGTGACAAAGTACTCGATTTCAGGTTTTTGTAAAGCTGAATTTGAATAGACATAAAAAATGTTTCGGAAATATAAAAAAGTGAGCTACAGGCTTAAAAAGTATACCTTAACTTTTGAATTATACTTTTAATACTGTAACTTTTTAAGTATACTTTTTCTTTAAATTTTTTAGGTAAGCCTATTTTCAGCCCAGACCAGTAATTTTACTATGATTCGTCCTGAAAGGGGGCCACTAGGCCCTGGCTGACTTTGAAAGAAGCCAAGCCGGCACTTGTAAGTCCAAAATCCTGTGCCCAAACCAAAGCCAGACTCATGGACCGGGCCAAAAAAATATCGTTTATAGACCTAGTTATAATACAAAACATCATTACATTTTTCATCTTACTGTTTCAAAAAATATTTTGATAAAAACATCATACTAAAAAGTGGCAGTACCCACTGCTATGTAAAACGTAGTAAAAAAATTTAACTCAAATAAAAATGCTACCATAGTAAAAAACGTCAGTCCAGGTTAAAAAATTGGCATATGCCAAAACTTCTTTATAGTTTTCGTTTTATCGAACATAAAAACGAACACAAATGGCAAAAAACAGCGGAGCGCAGGGCGAAATGAATGAATTGGAAGGACCTAATCGGCGCTTTTGATCAAAACATTTCTCTCAAATATTCGCGTTTCGGCATTAAATTTTTAAATAAAAAACAAAAATAGGAAAAAAGTACTTTGTTGTAAAGTTATTATGAGTAACGAAAGAGGTAGAAATCGCGAAAAAAATGTTACCTAAAAAATTTTTATGAGAAAAATTGTTACCTAAATTTTTATCACCTAACATTTTTTTGAGAATAACGGCCCGCTTTTTCAAAATCCAAATCTTTCGTTGCGGGACCTAAGCTGGGGTCCTGGGGCCGCGGTTTTGACTCCGGCCCTCGGGCCCATACGATCTGGCCCAGTCCCCTTCAAAGTTTTTTTCGGCCGAGTTTAATGATCCCCTTTCAAATCAAAATTTTACTCTTCTTTATGAAAAAAAATCACCAAAAACCTCAACTTTGCACGACGCTACGACCAATTTCCTTTGCACCGTGCAATAATTAAAATTGTGCAGTTCTCCAATTTCGCAACGAAAAAAAAATTGCAGAGACATTTTACGAGTGCATTCTGCGTTTTTTATTAATATTTGACCCCTAATTAGGATGGCGCTCTAAAATTGGACGAGGATTTTCATTTTTTGCTCTCGAGATCATTGGATTTGCAGAGAGTGGGTAGAGAGAAAGAGCGGATTAGTGGTCAAAACAATGAAACACTGAATTTATGGCCTTGAAATGATGTTTTGTGGCCAATAAAATTTTGCATAAAAATTTTTGTTCTAGAAAAAAATGTTTTTGCAGTTTAAAAAATTTCGAAATTAGCGAAAAAAACACAATTTGAAAAAAAAATAAAAAGGAAAGTTCAAAAATCGCCTTTAAACTTCAAAATGAAAATCATAAAGTCACCGTTAAATAAATTTGAAAAGCACATCAAAAGTTTCAAAATAAAACAATCGATTAATCGTTCGAAATTTCAACGAAATTTACTGTAAAAGGTAACTTTTCCAACGTTCGTAAACAAACTTCAATAAAAGTTTGTAATAAAACAGTAGTTAAAAATAGAAAAAGTCGTTCAAAAACGTGTGATCTGATTATTTAAACTGATCACAGATTGTAATTTGTTGTTGCTAATTGGAAAAAAATGAGTGAATGCAAGTTATTTGGGTCTCGGCACGAAAACATAAAAATTTAAGATGTTTAAGAAATTTAAGTTCAGTGTAACTCCCGTATAAAAAAATAAAAAGAAAATAAGGTAAAAGGAAAATGATAATTGTAAAATACGAGAAGTCCAAAAGGTATAGTTGGAAACTGTTTATAACATAAGCGTGACTGGGTCCTGACAGGAAAACATGAAAATGTAAAAGCAGTACAGTAACTTCTGTATCACAAACTCCTATATGAAGAAAAAACTTAAAATCTCCAAGAAATTCGTTATACTTAAGTTAACTTTACTATTTTTATAGTTTCATGATTTCGTGCCAAGACCCAAGCCCAGTTTTCTTGACGAAAAGTATCAAACTATAATTGTTTCGAGAACTTTTTTTATTTTACAATTAATACGATTTGTCTTTTACCTTACTGTCTTTCGTTTTTTTACTATCATGTTTTCGTGCCGAGACACAAATATGTAACTTTTACTGAACTTGTTCCAATTAGCAACAACATCTTACAATCCTATTTATGTCTCACAAAAGTACAGTACCCATACAGTGACAAAATTTCAAAAACATCGTTCTTTGCTTTTTTGAAACAACTGAAACCATATGTAACACATAGTTGTAATTAATTTATTTTAAAAATCTAGGGATTCATGTGATAGTCATTCTCAGTCAACTGGCTATACATGATTTCGTAACTCGTTTTTTAATTTTGTACTGATTATTTCTTGACCTGGTTGGAAATAGACTAGTACTTTGATTTTAATAGCCAAACAATATACGAAATTTAAAAAAACGTGTTTTTATGCTAATTCAAGTCTTTTTAAAAATGGAAGTTTAGGAAGAGCGCGGGTAGCGCAGAGCGCGGGTAGCGCAGTGGTTGCGGCGCCACTTGCTAGTCGGAAAGACCTTGGTTCGACCCCCGCCTCCGCACAACCCAGGCGCATTGAGGAATGGGTAGTGCTGGGAGCACGGGGACTAGGCCCATCATCACTTGGCCAACACAGGTGTGTGATAGACAAGCCATAAGTCCTATGGAGCACCTCACCCACGAACCAGTGATGCGGTGAACAGTGAAAACTGGGGGGAGGCCCAATTATAGGAAACATCATAAACCAAGGATAGCTCTGGTGAACAACGAGGAAGAACTAGAACAATCCAGGAACACACACGCAGTACCTCAATGCAATTCGTCGGCATCAACATCATTTAATCTAACTACATCTACATATCACCGACCATAAATTGTAATTGTATAGCGTAGAAAATATGTTAATAAAGGTAAAGGTAAACAATATACGAAATTTAAAAAAACGTGTTTTTATGCTAATTCAAGTCTTTTTAAAAATGGAAGTTTAGGAAGATTTTCAGTGCAAATTACATTACAAATCTTCCACTCAAATTCCACTTTTTATAAAGTGCTACTTTACGTCTTATAACAAAATTTCTTGTGATTTTACAATTTGTAAAGAAACTTCTTACAGTTTTTCTTTGTCAATTAGACCTGAAAGGGGACCCACTAGGCCAGGCCGGGCTCTGGCGAAGCAAATTTGAATGGGAACCAGAGCGAAACATCGGCCCCGGCCCTTTTCAGGTCTAATGTCTACTTACAAGGAAAGTGCCCGACCTGCCCCGCTCTGATTGATTTCATACTTTTTATAAAGAAAGATCATGTAAATATAAAATCTTCAGCAAAGTACTAAATCGCGCTTTCCAGGAAATCTCGAAAAAATCGAGATCAAAAAATTCCGTTTTAAATTTCCCGCCAAGTTGGCATTGTGTTTCAAGCTTATAACTTTGTCATTTTTTTGACTTTTAGGAATTTTTCTTTGATATACTAGTAGAATACCTTTAAATGAACCAACAATTTTAAATTTGTAAACGTAGCTTGCCTGGAAAGTCGAAAAAAGTGCTTGAAACACAATGCCAAATTTGCCAAATTGGCGGGAAACCCAAATAATTTAAACTTAAAATTCAAATGCTAAAATTTTTTATGGATACTCTTGGTGGTACAAAGAATTCATATAAAAATTTTGAGTTTATTCTGAGCGGGAGAGTTAGGGTACTTTCCTTGTTAATTATACGGTATAATCTCAAAAAAATTGATGATTTTGCAATAACGTACTACTGCAGCACTTTTAATTACTGCACTTTGTTATTGTGAGTCAGTTTTAGTCGAAAAGCTTTAATCCCCGGAATGATTCATAATTTCACAGTGTCTCGAAACGTACGACCATCCCGTGATATTTTTCTTACCGTTAATCCACAAATTCGTACGTTTGTAAGAATTCGTTAATTCCAAGCCCATTTACGATTTTTGTTTTTATATGGGGTAGTGAGGAGGGGGAAATGGTAAGATGGAGGGGGTGAGAATGGAGGCGATCAGCATGGTTGATCTTTTTAGCAGAGAGGGGTAGTGACTATTTTTGGGGTCTTTCTTCAAAAAGTTTGGTTGTGAGCCAAAATACGACAAGTCTATCAAATGAAAATTGAGTGGAAGATTTGTAATGTAATTTGCACTATCAATCTTCCACGCAACTTCCATTTTTAAAATGTCTTAAAATGGCTTAAAAACACGTTTTTGACACTTTTTAAACGTGAAAGTTTGGTGGAAGATTTTTAGTGTATTTTGCACTGAAAATCTTCCACTCGACTTCCACTTTTTTTAACGCGCGATAACCTTGATTACAAAGCATAAAATGACAAGTACTTTCAAGATAAATGAAAAAAATGGCAAGAACTTCGTTTACAAAACAAAAAATGGCTAGGACTTTCTTTACAAGGCATAGAATAGCGAAAACTTTCTTTACAAAACAAAAAAAATGAATTTTTCATTACCCCCCTCCGCGGCCGAAAATTCAAAAACCGATATAAAAACTGAAAAGCCTTTTTTTTAAAAATATGTGTTCAAATCCCCTTTGTGCCTAATTTAGTCTAGTGTTCTAGTTTGGGAATGCCACAGCGTTAATCCTCATTTTTACATTCCGTTTGATGCGGGTTACGGTAATCAGTGGCGAAATTTTAATCGGATTTGTGAATGCTTACTAATTACTAATATGTTACTTGTTTTTTTGGTTAATTACCTGTTTTTCGAGTAAACTTAATGACTTATTAATGTGTCTGTCGGTGATTTACGACTAATCTATGTTGTCGTATTTAGGGGGGGGGGGGAATTTAGTTCCTTAATGACATGGGGGATTTGATGATGGGACGGGAATATAGGCTGCATGAAAAACAATAGAGTAGAAAAAATGCCAAAAACTTTCTTTACAACGCAAAAAATGGCAAAAACTTTCTTTACAAAGTATAAAATGGCAAGAACTTTCTTTACAAAGCACAAAATGGCAAAAATTTTCTTTACAGTAATATATATGGCAATAACTTTCTTCAGAAAGCAAAAAAAAAGCTTTTTCTGAGGGTGGAAGCCGAGTGGAAGATTTGTAATGTATTTTGCACTAAAAATCTCCCACCAAAATTGCACGTTTAAAAAGTCTTAAAATGGTCTAAAAACATGTTTTAAGCACTTTTTAGAGGTGAAAGTTAAGTGAAAGATTTTTAGTGTATTTTGCACTGAAAATCTTCCACTGAGCTTCCAATTTTTTAAAACGCCTAAAAATGCCCAAAAATATCACAAATTACATTTCTGATACAAACCAAAAACAAAATTTCACAAATCACAAAAAAAATCCAAGAGTAACAGTATTTGTATTTAAGTTTCGTTCCGCAGGGAAAAACGAAATTTCAAAATGGTTGGCCCCTTATTGGCTGAAATTCCTCTTTTCGTTTCGCTTTTTTTCGAAATTTCAAAAGAAGGAACGGATAAGGGAAAACATTCAATCCGTTTTTGACTCACAATTTTTGTCAAGTTTATTCGTACAATGTCCCCGTTGCTAATTTAAACTTTAAAGATTTAAAAACACCTCATTTATAGCAAAAAATATTAAAAACCTCATTTTAAAGTTAAAATTGGGCATAGCCTCCGGCCGCCCCTATACAAAATCAAAAAATTCATCCTTATCCTTTTAAAATACACCAATATACGATTGAAAAACGTCAAACTTACTGATAGGAGGCTGAAAATGCCGCTGTGGCAAGGGATTTTCTGACTGCGGTTCAGAAGACGGCGCTCCTAAAAGCATTCATAAGTTATATAAACTATAACAAAATAACGAGGTAAAATACGAAAAAAGCAGTAAATTCTCGCAACAGTACTTTTATCTAACTTTTAAGGCCAAAAATTATGAGTGAAATCTTCAAAACAGCAATAAAATATTGATGTTATACTTGACCTCAAGTGTAATATGACAAAAAAAGTTAAAATTATGCCAAACCTATAATCCGAAATAAATATAATTGTAACGATAATACTTTTATCTAACTTTTGAAGTCAAAAATGACCAGTGAACTCTTCAAAACAACTATAAAACCTCAATGTTATACTTGGCCTCAAGTATAACATGGATTTCAAAAAAAAAGGTAAAAATTCTAAAAAATTATAACCAAAAATCATAATTAAATTAAAACCAATTCCTTGTCCTAACTTTTAGGCCTAAAATTGACCAATTAACCTTCCAAGACATCAAAATAATCTCGATGTTATACTTGACCTCAAGTGTAATATAGATTTTGAAAAAAAGGTAAAAATTCTAAAAAATTATAATTCAAAATCATGATTAAATTAAAACCAATAGTTTACGCTAAATTCTAAAGCCAAGCATGACTACCTAATCGCACAAAAGATCATTAAAACCTTGATGTTATACTTGATATCAAGTGTAATATTGAACTTCAAGAAAAAACTTGGAAACATGCCAGATAGCTAGTCCTACAATAATGATTGTAGAGACCAAAATCTTGTCTAACTTTTAAGCCTAAATTCGTCCAGTTTATAATTCGAAACATCAATAAAAGCTTGATGTTATAGTTGACATCAAGTGTAATATCCAAGGAACACGTGCTTTAAAATAAAAGAAATAATAAAGTAAAATACGAAAATCAATTTAAAATAAGCAGGAAACCTTGTATTTTTTAAAATTTAAAAATTAAACTTAAATTTAAAAATAAAAAACTATTTTGAGAAATAAATGTAAACTTTTGGGTCATGTGTTTCGCTGAATTGTGAGTCAATTGTTGTTCTTTTGAATAAGATAATAAGACCAGATTCTAGATTGGAATAGCCTAATCCTAATCTGAAAGTTTAGTTGCTTAAGCTAGACCTACCCTACCATATTCATCCCGTTCCCCTCCCGCTCCACCTCCTTACCTTCACCCCTTACCACAGCCCCTTCCTCTCCACCCGTCCCTACTACCAAAACCAACACATAATATAATCTCAAAAGGTGGTGCATAAATTTGGCATTTAATTGAATTTTCAACAAAAATTTCGCAAATTCAATTAAAATAAAATAGCTGTACAGTAGAAACAAAACCATAATGGGATTTTAGGTAACAATTTAAAAGTCACAATTCAATTATTAGGTGGTTGCGGTGTTATACAGTTTTGAATTTGTATTATATTAGTAATGTGGTTACAAAGTCGGGCAGTCTGGGAGAAATTGGAAGAAACTTTCTTTACAAAATGAAAAATGACAAGAACTTTCTTTACAAAGCCAAAAAATGGTAAGAACTTTCTTTACAAATCAAAAAATAGCAAGGACTTTCTTTACAAAGCCAAAAATGGCAAGAACTTTCTTTACAGTATCTGAAATGACACGTTTTAAAAAGTGGAAGCCATGTGGAAGATTTGTAATGTAATTTGCACTGAAAATCTTCCACCAAGTTTCCACTTTAAAAAAAGTCTTAAAATGTCATAAAAACGTCAAAAATCACATTTTAAGCAGTGGAAGTTGAGTGGAGGATTTTCAGTGCAAAATACATTACAAATCTTCCATTACACTTCCACTTCTAAAAAGTGCTAAAAACGCGTTTTAGGCCATTTTAAGACATTTGATAAGTGGAAGTTGAGTGGAAGATTTTCAGTGCCAATTACATTACAAATCTTCCACTCTAGTTCCATTTTTAAACACTAGCTTAAGACTTAAAATCAAGGTAAAGTCGAGTCAAAATTTAAAAATGACAGTCTTGCCGTAGTTAAAAGTTAAACTTATGACCACTCTGACGTCACAGCCTCCCCCCCCCCTTTCTTTCAAACGTTCCCCTTTCTCCTACCGTAACCTTCATTTACTGTTAATGCGCTGTAACGAAAAACTATATTGTGGCGGTTGAAAACAAAAAGGAGAACCCCCCCCTCGGGGCGATTTTTTGTCATTTTTTCGTACTTGAAGTCTTCACGTCGTTTTGCAAATATTTGTACAAAAGTTTTTTTTTCTATCGTGCGGTCCGCACAGTGACCGGTCGGCCCTTGGAATTTGTTCAACTTGAACGCAAATCAAAACGCTAAACAATGGAAACGGCCGTTGGGAAGAGAATGTGGTGATAGGGGAGAGTGGTCAGAGAGGGAGGGATGATTGAGATAAGGGAGAGTGGGCGGAGAGATAAAACTGAACAGGGAGAGTCGCCAGAAAAAGAGAGATCATACTGATAGGAGAAGGTGACATAGAGAGAGGTCATAGTAATAAATGAATGTGTTCAAAGAGATCGTAGTGATAGGAGAGAATGTCAGAGAGATAAAAGTGATAAAGGAGAGTAATCAGAGAGATAGAAGAATCAAAGTGATAGAGGAGGATAATCAGAAAGCGACAGATCACAGTGATAGAGAAGAGTAGAGCGGTCAGAAAGCCAAAGACCGTATTGATAGAAGGCGAATGATCAGAGAGAGAGATCATAGTGATAGCTGAGAGTAGTCAGAGAGAAAGAAGAATCAAAGTGATAAGGAAGGATGGTCAATCAGTAAGATATTATAGTGATAAAAGAGGGCGGAAAGAGAGTGAGAGATTACATTGATAGGAGAAGGTTTGAGAGTGGTCAGAGAAAGTGTGAGATCATAGTGATAGAAGAGGGCAAAGAAAAAGCGGGATATCCTTGTGATAAGAGTGGATAAACACATTGGGTGGAAGGGTAGAAAAAAAAGTAGTAATAAGAAAGCGGGCAGGGGTAAAAAAGTTATTTTTATATAAGATCGTGGTAAGAGGAAGAAGAGCCACCAAGGGTACTGGATAGTAAAAAAATGTATAAAAAATAGAAAGGGTAGAAAAAACATCGAATTTTAAGATTGGACATCAAAATGTTAAAATTAAAAAAATGAAAGTTAAGTGGAAGATTTGTAATGTATTTTGCACTGAAAATCTTCCACTCAACTTCCACTTTTAAAATGTCTTAAAATGGTCTAAAAACACCTTTTTTACACTTTTTTAAAAGTGAAAGTTAAGTGGAAGATTTTCAGTGCAAAATACATTACAAATCTTTCACTCAAATTCCACTTTTGAAATCTCTTGTTTCCTGGCTTAACAATCAAATGTAAGTCAATATTTTAAGTTTCCAGACATTTTTCCTACTTTTAGTCTTATTCGCATTGTATTTTACCCCCCGCGCGACGACGTCATCAAGTGGGTTTTTGAAATTTCGAAAAAATTTTGTAATCGCGATCGTCTGAGTGTTTTGTTTGCACGGTGCAATTTAAGAACAGTCCAGACGTTTTTCGTAAAAAAGAGATTTGATACGAATTTTGATATGACGAGGAAAAGGTTAAAAAAATGCAGGAACTTTCTTTACAAAACATAAAATGGCAAGAACTTTCTTTACAACGCAAAAAATGGCGAGAACTTTCTTTACAAAGCAAGAAAGCGCAAAAACTTTGTTTCCAATCCAAAAACCATGTCGTAATAACCAATAAACAAACCTAAGCCTAATATCAACACAACACCCCCTCTTCCTCTCCCCTGTCCCTACCCCCCTCCCCCCACTGTCAATCCCTCCTATTGCAACAAACATGTTTGACCCCTCGAACAACAACACGTTCGTATGAACAAATCAAACACTGTAGCGTGACGTCAAAATCAACAAACTGACCTCGAGGCGATTGGAACAAAACACAGCGGCCCAAAAAACAATTTCCATTGTCTCTTTTGTTTCATTCCGGTTTTACTGTTTATTTGATTATTCAGGAAATTCGACGTAGTAACCCTACCTTACCCTACCCTACCCTACCCTACCCTACCCTACCCTACCCTACCCTACCCTACCCTACCCTACCCTACCCTACGCTACCCTACCCTACCCTACCTTACCCTACTTTAAAATTGCTCTACCTTACTGTACCCTATCCTACCTTTAGCCTTGTAGGCTTAAAACAAAATTTTAGGCTTAGATAACTTTTTTACTCACACAACTGTAATCTTAGTCCAGCTCTAGACAGACGTCTTCTACCCTATCTTAGCTTAACTTGCCTTACCCTACTCTAAAATTTATCCACGATTGTTTACCCTACCCTACCATATCGTACTCTACCCTGTAACACTCTGTTTTACATTTTTCCTTTTAGGTTTCAGTTAATAATTATTTAGGCTTACAATCTTACAATTAGACTAATTTCAAAATTTAGGCTGTTATCTTATCTTATCCGGCTCTATCTTTTACCCCCCCCCCTCAATTATTTTACTCTACACTGCCAGTTTTCATCCTCCCTGTCCCCTGTTATGCCAACTTTGCTTTCTCCATTCAAATGTTTCTACAAGCATTTTATGTACATTATTGGTCTAAAAAGGGAGATATATAGGAAATACCAGGCCCGGCCTAGCTAGAACAAATTTAAAGAACGGCGGGCCAAATAAATTATAGGGGCCAGGCCAAAACCGACTTGAAAAGGGCCACGCCGGGCTAAAAAATAGTGTTTGAGCGGTCCTTTGTAAATTTATTACATTAACATCGAATTGTATAGTAAAAACACAAAACTATAGTAAAAACTATTAATATACACCTAAACCACTTGAAATTTCTAAAAATAGCCATTTCAAACCACTTAACTTCACAAAAACTACGAAATGCCAAATCTTTGTGACTGTGCCAAAAAGCAAAAACTATTTTAATGAGCCAAAACCGTTTTTATAGACAATATTAATACTATGTAGGTCACATGTCTGATGCTTTGTGTACTCGTTCACGTTTTGTACTTGGCATGTTGTAACTCAGAGTCAATTAAAGTTAATATGTAACTGAAATTTTTGTGTATGATGTGACTACAATGGCAGAAAATGGCAAGAATTTTCTTTACAAAACAAAAAATGGCAAGAACTTTCTTTACAAAACAAAAAATGGCAAAAACTTTCTTTAGAAAACAAAAAATGGCAAGAACTTTCTTTAAAAGCCTCGAAAAGCCCTTAAAATTTTAAAAATTTGCCCTCACTTTCACCCCAGCCAGAAAAAAGTAAATATCCGCCCCTACACTCAATCCAGCCAGAAAAAAATAAAAATCCTCTCCTAGTTTTATTCCAGGCAAAAAAAGTTATTATCCACCCCTGATTTAAAAAAAATCCACTTTTAATTTCCCACTACGGAAGAAAATGATTATCTATCCCTACTTTCACCCCAGCCAAAAAAAAAACAAAAATCTCCCCCCAATTTCACCACAGCCAGAAAAAAAACAAAACTCCACCCCTACTTTCATCCCAGACAAAAAAAAACAAAAAATCCACCCCTACTTTCACCCCAGCCAGAAAAAAAATACAAAACATCCACCCCTACTTTCACCCCAGACAAAAAAAATAAAAATCTCCCCCTAATTTTACCCCAGCCGGAAAAAAAAATCCACCCCTACTTTCACACCAGCCAGAAAAAAAATACAAAACATCCACCCCTACTTTCACCCCAGACAAAAAAAATAAAAATCTCCCCCTAATTTTACCCCAGCCGGAAAAAAAAATCCACCCCTACTTTCACACCAGCCAGAAAAAAAATACAAAACATCCACCCCTACTTTCACCCCAGACAAAAAAAATAAAAATCTCCCCCTAATTTTACCCCAGCCGGAAAAAAAAATCCACCCCTACTTTCACACCAGCCAAAAAAACTAAATATCCAACCCCTAATTTCACCCCAGCCAGAAAAAAAATAAACATCCATCCCAGCTAGAAAAAAATAATATCCCCCTCCCCCTCTATTCCATCCCCCCCCCCTCCCCCAGCCAAATAAAAGTTAAAATCCATGTAACTGCCTGTTTTCCCATCAAATCCCGACTCAAAATAATAAAAAACTTTCGCTTTTTTGGCCCTTGACCAGTTTCACGTCGAAAAAAAACTTTTTAAAGGTTTTTATTGTGCGATTTCTGTGATTCAAAACAAATACAAGCCGTTATTTGAATTATTCGAATTCGGTTTTACGATTTTCAAGCAAAATTCAAGTTTTTGGTCAATGTTTCGAGAGTTTATAAACATTCAAAATGAAAATTTTTGTTTTAGGTATCATTACGTATTAGTTAGCACAAAACTCTTGTTTTAAGTTTCCGTTATGTACTATTTAGTACTCGTCGTGCTATACAGTATGAAAAGTTCCAAAAGCAAAGAATTCTTTTTTTAAATTTACATTACGTACTATTTAGCACAAAAATCTTGTTTTAAGTTCCCGTTACGTACTGTTTAGTACTAACTGTGCTATATAGTATGAAATTTTTTTTGGTTTGTTTGGTTAATAAAGATCGAAAAATAACAAAAACTTTCTTTACAAAGCAAGAAATTGCAAGAACTTTCTTTACAAATCAAAAAATGGCAAGAACTTTCCTTACAAAACAAATGATGGCAAGAACTTTCTTTACAAAATTAGAAATGGTAAAACTTTCTTTACAAACGCAAAAATAAGACTTAAAGAATAGAAGTAAAGTGGAAGATTTCCAATGTAATTTGCACTGAAAATCTTCCACAAAAATTTCATTTTTAAAAAAGTCTTAAAATGTCATAAAAACGTCAAAAATGTATTTTTAAAATGAAAGTTGGGTGGAAGATTTTTAGTGCAAAATACATTACAAATCTTCCACCAAACTTTCACTTTTAAAAAATGCTAAAAATGTGTTTTTAGGCCATTTTAAGACATTTTAAAAATGGAATTTCAGTGGAAGATTTTTAGTGGAAATTACATTAAAAATCTTCCACCAATCTTCCATTTTTTGTAAATTTGTCTTAATGAGTTAGAACTTGCTTACAAACCACTTTTGTTAGTTTTTTGGTTACAAAGAAAGCTAAATTATTTTTTTTTCGAAAAAACATCAAAGTTTAAAATTTAAAATATTTTTTGAAATTTTAAAATTTCAAAAATTTAAAAAAATATTATAGTAGAATATCAGGAAAATCGTAAGAAATGTTGGCATTCACAAAAAGCAAAAAAATAAAGGAATTTCAACGAAATTTACTCAAATTTGGCTAATCCGCTTTATTTTGGAAAGAAAAAAGTTTCCGCTCAAAAATAATTCGAAAAATTTGCTTTGAAATGAAAAAAGTTTTGGATTAAAGGCCTAAAAGTTATGTAATAGCAGAAATGGCAACCGGATTTGGTTTTCGTTATTGTAGTTACAGTTGCAGAAAGTAATGTAAAATAGCTTTATCTTGTGATGGTGAGGTAGGGTAGGGTAGGGAAGGGTAGGGTAGGGTAGGGTAGGGTAGGGTAGGGTAGGGTAGGGTAGGGTGGGGTAGGATAGGGTAGGGTAGGGTAGGGTAGGGTAGGGTAGGGTAGGGTAGGGTAGGGTAGGATAAGATAAAATATGACAGGGCAAAACGAAGCAAGACTGGGTGGGGTTGGGCTCGGATGGGATGCGAAAGGCTCGGTTTGGCTGTGCGGCAAAGCTGGGCTGGGTTGAGCTATTCTGGGCTGGGTTGAGCAAAGCTAGGCTCTTTTAGGCTGGACTGAGCTGGAAAAAGCCGGATTGGGAAACGCTGCTCTGAGTTGGGATGGGCTGAGCTATTCTGGATTGGGCTGGCAAGGCAAGACAAGACAAGGGCGTGGTAAGGGTATGGCAAGGGTAAGGCAAAGCAAGGGTAAGTTACAGGTTTTTAGAAAAGAATTAGTTAAGCTAGTATAAAGTAGAGAGTAAGGTAGGGTACACTAGAGAAAGAGAACTCACTACATAACCGTCTGTAAAAATTTTTGCAAGTTGCATAATATTGATGACATAATGATAATACATAGCCTTAGAGAAATTGTCAGAAACTGTATTGCGCAACTTTTTCTTACGTAGTTTTCCAACTTTACATCATATTTGCCTCGATGTAAAACGACCCAACAAATGACTGCGAGTGCTGTGGTTTTGATTTCATTTCTCTTGGGGTGATTATATGACAGTTGAAAAAATTAAATTTCTAAACCCTGTGCCAGGCAGGGACTTTTGGTCTGGGGGAGGAGGTCGAAAAAAAATTGCCACTGGCTACCTATGCCGAGTTTTTGCAAAAATTTTTTTACAAAAATCCACAGAGGGGACCAAGTTCAACTTTTTTCGGGAATGGGGGGGTCCTCCCCTCTTAGCGCCCAGCCCTGCCTGCGCCTACTGAGCCTAGATCGATTAAATTGAAAGTTTCTATCGAAAGTCTATATACAAACTTATAAGCCTATATCTAAGCCAAAGCCCATTTTGGCTAGCTAGGGAGAGTAGGCTAGAGCAGAACAGGGTAATTCTTAAAATTTCCAAGAACATTTCGTAATGCAAATTAAAAATTCATATCGAAAAAATAAGTCCGTTGAAAAGTAATTGCTTTTTTTATTAATTGTAAAGTGCAAAGCCCCGCCCACTTTTCACTTTGTTCAAGTAGCGAATTTTCTTGTGTACGGTAGTTTTATGGGATTCAAAAGTTTTTTTAATTCCCGCGTTTTGGCAGTTTTTTACAGAATATTAAAGTTGGAAAACATTATGTTTAAAAATTTTTGTTTTGGAATCAACTTTTTTGGTATTTTTAAAAGTGGAAGTTGAGTGGAAGATTTGTAATTTATTTTGCACTGAAAATCTTCCACTAAACTTCCATTTTAAAAAAGTTGCCTAAAAACACGTTTTTACTACTTTTTAAAAAAAGAAGTTGGGTGGAAGATTTTCATTGCAAATTACATTACAAATCTTCCACCTAACTTCCACTTTTAAAAAGTGTTTAAAAGTTTATTTTGAGCTATTTTAAAACTTTATAAAAATGGAAGTTAGCTGGAAGATTTTCAGTGCAAATTACATTAAAAATCTTCCACTTTACTTCCACTTTTTAAAAATTGTTATTACTATGTTTGAAATGACAAAGCAGTTTACAAATGTCATGAAAAATGAAAAAAATGGCAAGAACTTTCTTTACAGAAGGACAAATGACAAGAACTTTCTTTACAAAGTAAAAATAGCAAGAACTTTGTTAACAAAACAAAAAATGGCAAGAACTTTCTTTACAAAGCATGAAATGGCAAGAACTTTCTTTACGAAACAAGAAATGGAAAGAACTTTCTTTACAAGTCTAAAAATAGCAAGAACTTTCTTTACAAAAGAAAAATGGCAAGAACTTTCTTTACAAAGCATGAAATGGCAAGAACTTTCTTTACGAAACAAGAAATGGAAAGAACTTTCTTTACAAAACAAGAAGTGGAAAGAACTTTCTTTACAAGTCTAAAAATAGCAAGAACTTTCTTTACATCCCAAAAAATGTCTAAAAATCAAGCCTAAAGACTAAAAAACTAAAAAAAACTAGTAGTTGTTATCATAAGGAAACAAACGCCTCAGGGTTTTTATTATCCCATCCGAACAGAACCCTGAGGGCTTTGAAACAACGAAATTCACAGCCGTCCGCTGATTTATGGAAAAGCATTCCGAACTGATTCCTGGCCAACGATCAATTAAAGCGGCCCATGCAAAGTGTTCAAAATGTTTTTGTTCGAAAATATCATACTAATTGATTGAAATGGCACTCGAATGCCTTTTGGTTCGAAGACTTTCTCGAGATTAGGGCTTTAACAACACAAAAGTATAACAACTAAACAAACCTCTAAGCCTACACTACCTTCTGCAATGAAACAACTATAAAAAGTTGAAAAAAGTAACTATTGGTATAGCGTTGACTACTATAACATATAAAAAGTTGAAAAAAGGCACTATTGGTATAGCGTTGACTACAGTAATCAGGGCCGGGCGAGGACTTTTGGTCTGAAAGCGGGAGTAAAAAATTTTTACAAAAATCCACAGGGGGGACCACGTTCAACTTTTTCCGAAATTTTTTTTTCTAAGGGGGTCCCCCCTCCGTCCACCCTCATTCCCCCTGCGCCCGGCCTTGACTGTAACATCCCTATTAAAAGATTTTATTTATAAAAGTAATAAAAGAAAGGTTAGAAAAATGGAAGTTAAGTAATGTATTTTGCACTGAAAATCTTCCACCAAACTTCCACTTTTAAAAAGTGTTAAAAACATGTTTTTAAGCTATTTTAAGACGTTTAAAAAATGGAAGTTGTGTGGAAGATTTTCAGTGCAAATTACATTACAAATCTTCCATCAAACTTCCACTTTTTATAATTATCCATTTTATGTACTGTAAACAAAGTTCTTGCCAGTTTGACCGATTTTTTAAATTCAAAAAATTCAAAGACTAATTTATTAGCACTTTAATTGCACTTTGATCTATAAAACTCTAATATATTTTAAAGAGTACTAGTCGGAAGAACAAAAGAGACCTGCCAAGAACAATAAACGAAACTTTGTCAGGCTTTTTTTTATTTTTTCGAAATTTGACTTTTCTTGTTCAAAGTTTTGATTTTTATGACAATTGGCAAAGAGAAAACATAATGACCAGTGAAAGAGTCAGTAATCAAGTATAATAGAATATAATCATTATTGACGTGAAATTTTTAACTCGACATATCTACAACACCACTGGTCGGAAAAATATACAATTTTTAAAAAATAGTAAAAAAATGTCTGAAATTAAATATTTTTACAAAATTTTATTAAAAATTTGCATACCGTCTCCGATCTGACAAGTTAAGCAACGGTGCACCTGATTTAGCCGGGTTCGAACCCGCTTGGAAGCAAATGTTAAAAGTGACATAATTAATGTACCGAAACCGACAAAATATAAAATGTGTTTTTTATGACTTTACAAAATCTCAGTTTCAAAATGATTACCAAAATTGTTTGAAAATTTGCATATTAAGTCCGATCTGACAAGTTAAGCAACGGCGCTCCTGATCCAACCAGGTTCGAATCCGGTTAGACGCAAGTTTTTAAACTGTCATAGTTAATAAACCAAAATTAAAAATATATAAAATTTAAATTGTAAAGTATAAAAAAGCCTCGATTTTAATATTTTTAAAAGATTGCTCAAAAAATTCGTGTATTGTGCCCGATCTGACAAGTTAAGCAACGCTTGATCTGATTCAGCCTGGTTCGAATCCGTTTGCAGACAAATGTTTAAACTGCCATAGTTAATGAACCAAAAGTAATAAAAATAGAACATATGCTTTAAATGGTTTAGAAAAGCTTCTATTTAAATAATTTTTAGAAAATTGCTCAAAAAATTAGCATATTGTGTTAGATCTGACAGATTAAGCAACAGTACCCTTAATTCAGCCAGGTTCGGATCCGCTTGAATGCAGGATAAAGTAGAGTACAGTTGGCGCAAAAAACCTAAGATAAGGCAGTAAAAAACTATTTTTTAAATTTAAATTTTTGATTCCAAGCCTAACCCTTTCCTTAAGCCTAACATCCCTTATCATCCAGCCAACTCCTATTGTTTAGCCTAACAGCCCCTCTAGCAAAAATTCCATTGTTATAACAAGACGAATTGTAAAAAAAAGTACGGAACGACGGCGAAAATTTCGCCGCAATCGGAACGGCGATTTGATTGATCACGCTAAATTTGCCATAGCCGTAGGCTAGCGAAACAGCTGCGCTTGTGGCAAATTTTTCAAAAATCAAGCCGACTGCAAAAACAACTGAAAATTGTAAAGAAAAACAAAAAAACGAAGCGAAATTGGGCTCATAATTAAAAAATTTCGACCGGACAATATTTGGAAATGAAGGGTTGAGAAGGAATGGCAGAAAGTAGGGGAAAATGGAAAGAGAGCGGCAGAGAAAAAGAGTAATTGAAATTATTAAAAATGAGACTATAGGAACAACAAACATTGTTATTATATAGTACGTAGTAATAAACATAGGAAAAGGTAGGGTAGTGCAGGACGTAATGTTTTGCCGGACTCGTGCGGTTCGATCTAGTCCAAACTACAAAATTTCTAGACCGGGCCAAAAAATCAAGCAATCCAGTCCGGCAACAAAACTGATGGGTCTAAGGTATGATGCAATAATTTTTTTTCTGAGCTTAAGCCTAAACTTGAGGCTAAACCTAAACTAAAGCTTGAGCCTGCCTAAGTCTTCCTAAGCCTAAGCCTAAGCCTAAAGCCAATGAGTTACGCAATAAAACTTAATATAAAATTTAAAAAGGTACAAAATGTGATTAATAAAAAGTAATTAAAATCGAGAAATTTCGGCCTTGGAAAGGACAAAAAGTTGGCTTAAAACGTTTTCGAATCCAATTTCAAGGTATGAGAAATGGAAATTCTCGGTCGAAATGACCGTGAAAATGTGATGAAAAAACATTTTAATATCGCTTTTTCAGAAAAAAGTTGAAATAACGGTTTTTACCCTACCATCCCTACCCTACCCTACCCTACCCTACCTTACCCTACCCTACCATAACAAAGCCCTACTTTGATCTATTCTTACCCCAAACTTACCCTTACCTTAGTCATATTTTGCACGTACCTTACCCTTACCTTACCGTTGCCCTACCCTTCTCAACAAACCTTAATCTACCATTGCGTTACCCTAGCCTTGCTCTTTCTTTACTTTTGCTTTGACTTGCCCTTATTTTACTATACCCTACCCTAAAAGCCTTAACCTATTATTGCCTAGCCTTTACTTTACTATAGACTACCCTACCCTTTTCTTTATCATATACTAGCCTTCCCCTTGGCCTACTATAACGTATCCTACAGAGAGTCTACTGAAAACTAGCCCTACCTAGCTTTATTAGATGCCGACATTAAGAACCCGCCATACATTGCCTATAATTACCTGTAAAAAATGGCGGGTTCTTTATGTCGGCTCCTAATATTTAAAGCCTAGTTGCGTTGGTAGCGCAGTGGCTGTGGCGCCGCTCGCTATTCTGAAGGAGCTTGGTTCGGCCCCGCGCACCGCCCAACTCAAGCGCCTTAATTAATGGGTAGTGCTGAGTGCACGGGGACTAGGCACATCTATACTTGGCCTACAAGAGTATATGATTGAACGCCAGAAGTCTTATAAAGCACCTCACCCACGACTTAGTGACGCGAGGAACAGTGAATTACCTGGGGAAAGGCCCAATCTTGGGAAACGTCAGACTCAAGGATAGCTCCGTTAGTCTTCATTTGAACCTTGCACATCCTTGTACATCAGCATGTAGGGTCTACGGCATCAAAAATCATCTAATCTAATATATATATATATCTCCCGAGTTGCAATTGTAGACGCTTGAACATGTAAATTCAATAAATAAATCGCCCTATCTTGCCATTTGCTTGAAACATACGATAGTAAAATACCAAGTTCTTGAAACATACGATCGTATATTACCAAATTCTTGAAACATACGACTATATTAATAATAATCCCAAATTCCACTTTAGCCATTTCCAATTCATACCCCAATTTCGAAAAAAAAAACTCTCATCCACAGTTTATTAAGGGGCGAATTAAATGGGCGCTGAGAAAGTTTGCAACATCTCATGGGAAAGCTGACAATTGTGGCCAAAACTTTTGGATTTTAATGGAATTGCTTCGAATAAAATTAATATTTTATTTCACTGCCGTAAAAAGCCTACGGTGGCGAGTTTTATAAATTCGCGCGACTTTATGGCCTACATTCCGTTTTATGGCCATTGGTTCGATTTCCAAAATTGACTCGGAGTTTTGAAGTCAATTTAGAATTGGCTAGACTGTGAAGTAAATTTAAGTGAAATTATAGTTGACTAGGCGGTTATTTTATAAAAACGACCGGTAAAGTTTTGTAACAGAACTTTTGGCGCACTCTGTAATCTTGCTTAGTGTGTATGACTTCAGTATTGTGCGGAAGAAAACAAATTAGGCGTGTGCACGCTTAGCTCAGTGGTTACGAAGCCATTTTCTATTAGAAAGCAGCTAGGTTCGATTCAGCGCCAGTCCCCTTTTAATGATTCGCTACCAATGCTGCCATAAGACTAGGTAAGGCATCATAGAGCTACAGTACGTCTAAAAAAAGTTCCTGAGTAAAAGGCATGGTTAAGTCTGCGGTAAGGGTAAGACGAACTCAAGGGTAAATTAAAAGCTTGATACAATGCTCCCAGGATAAGCCTAAAGCACGACTAGTTTTATACATTATAGAACATTGCAGGCTTATAGTAAGACCTTAGCAGTACCATATAAAGCTCTAAGCAAAAATAGATAGACCAGCGTGTGGCATAGTTATAGTACATTGCACGCTTATGATAGGCTATCGTATTCCCATGGTAAACACTAAGCAGGACCAGTTATACCAGCGTTAGATATCTGATAGAACGCCGGTAGTAAATTCTCAAAACGACTTCAACTCCAGCAAATAAACGTCCCTCTACCGTACCAAAAAAAGAGTTGGAAATAGAGAACGGCCGCCGGAAATATCAGTCCTTAAAAAACGAGCCAAACGCGCGTTTCGACCGGAATTTCGACTAAAAATGAAAGAAATTTATGGAAAATTTGGCCAAAGGAAATTGGCTTCAAATTGAAGAAATTTTACTTAAATTGGGCTGAAATAAGGATTACTGTATCAAAATTTAAAAAAAACTCAAAAAACGTTTCTCTAGGATCCTTTTGGCATTTTTAAACAAATTTTAAAAAATTAACAAAATGAAAGTGGAGTGGAAGATTTGTAATGTAATTTGCACTGAAAATTTTCCACTAAACTTCCATTTTTAAAAAATCTTAAAATAGCCTAAAAACACGTTTTTAGCACTTTTTAGAGTTGGAAGTTTAGTGGAAGATTTGTAATGTATTTTGCACTGATAACCTCCACTCAACTTTCACTTTTAAAAGTTCTCAAAAACGTGTTTTTAAGCAATTTTAAGACATTATAAAAATGGAAGTTATACAGTACACTCCATTACTTCATCATGCCAACAAATTCATGAAAAATAAATTTTATGGCCAAAAAATTAATTTACTCTGGCAAGAAAAACGAATTTTAACAAGAAAAACACAAATTATTATATGGCCAGCTGAAATAAAAAAATTGGCAATAATAACGACCGTTTTCAATTATTACCAATTCATAAAAACAAAAAATAAAATCGATTTTTGTCATAACAATTATTCTCTTGTTTTTGGCTTCGAAATTTTGGAAAGTACCTTAAGGGTAGGAAGGAGGGGGGAGGGGGGGGAGAAGGAGAGAAAGAGAAGCCAAGAGAAGGAATTACTGTATATTAAAGGACTTTTAGTGATGGACCTATATACAGTATGAAAAGTAGGGTAGAGTAAGATAGCATAAGGCAGGGTAGGGCATGGTAGGGCAGGGTAGGATAAGGCAAGGTAGAATAAGAAAGGGGCGAATAAGGCTGGGTTGAGCAAGGCAAGGCAAGGCAAGGCAAGGCAAGGCAAGGGTAGGGTACGACAATCGTCAGCGTTGTATAACCGCCAATAAAAATTTGCGCAAGGTATGTAATATTGATGATATATTTTCATAGCCTTAGAGAAATTGTCAGAAATCGTGCTGCGCAACTTTTTCTAACGTAATTTCACGATTTTATGTTATATTTGCCCCGGTGTAAAACGACCAAACAAATGATTGCGAGTGCTGGGGTTTTAACTTTACTTTACTTCGAGGGGTGATTATCTAACAGCTAAAAAAACAAAAGTTATTACTAAACCTAAGTCTACTAAGCCTAAGCCTATTAAGCCTAAGCCTACTAAGCCTAAGCCTATTAAGCCTAAGCCTACTAAGCCTAAGCCTACTAAGCCTAAGCCTACTAAGCCTAAACCTACTAAGCCTAAACCTACTTAGCCTAAACCTAAAGGCCAAAGACTAAATTCTAAGCCTAGAAGCCGCTACTTTTAATAAAGTAGACATGGGGAGCCAATATTACGGCTAAAGCTCTGGGCTAAGGTTGAAATAACAAAGTATGTTATAGAAGTTCAAATTGTAAAGTAAAACAACAATGAGAAAGTTAATTAGCAGTCAGTATCAAAATTCCATTAAAGAGTAATAATTCGCTTTGTAATTCAATATCGAATAACAAAAACGCGCCCTTCAAAATAAATTTTAAAAGCCAATCGAAATTGAAAGAATTTGCAATGTGGGTTACTGTAATTGTTAAAAATTAAAAACAAACAAAAATGGCAAGAATTTTCTTTACAAAACGTAAAATAGCAAAAACTTTCTTTACAAAACAAAAAATGGCAAGAACTTTCTTTACAAAACAAAAAATGGCAAGAACTTTCTTTCCAAAACAAGAAATGGCAAGAACTTTCTTTATAAAACAAGAAATGGCAAGAACTTTCTTTACAAAACAAGAAATGGCAAGAACTTTCTTTACAAAACAAAAAAAGGCAAGAACTTTCTTTCCAAAACCGAATATGACAAGAACTTTCTTTACAATTCCAAAAATTTTGAAATTCCTTAAAATATGCCATTTTTTTAATTACTGCCAAGATTAATCGTAACCAAAGACAAAACTACCCTTCCTTGTTATTTAAATCAGAAGAATTGTTTTTTGAAAAGTTTTTGCCACTTCATGCGTAATTTCTCGAGGCTTTAATTACTGGTCAAAAGTGCGCCACAATTGTCACTAATTTTTGGCCAAATTTCGAGAGCTTTTCAATTATTTTTTTCAAATTTGTGGCTATTATAAATAAAGTTTTAATCTAAAAACAGTTCACATATGATTTCTGGTCTGTAAAGAATGTTTTTGCGGTTTTTTGAAAATGGAAATTGAGTGGAAGATTTTCAGTGCAAAATACATTACAAATCTTCCACCAAACTTCCACTTTTAAAAAGTGTTAAAAATGTGTTTTTAGGCCATTTTAAAATTTTTTAAAGAATTTGGCCAAAAGCAAAATTTGAGCTTAGGAACCCTTAAAATTGTAAAAAAAAACCTTCTACCCTACCCTACCCTACCCTACCATACCCTAACCTACCCTACCCTACACTACCCTACCCTACCCTACCCTACCCTACCCTACTTTACCTTATACCTTGCTCATCCACGTGTTTTTTCCGACCTTGCCGTGCTTTATAACCTACCGTACCCGCTTAAACATGCCTTGTCCTGTTTTACCCTAGCCATATTGTGCCCCACCTAGCCTAATCCATGACTTACTTCCTTTTCTATCCCTGCCATGCCCTAATCCTATACTAAGATACCTGGCCCTGCCCTGCTTTACCAACATACCCTGCCCTCTCCTCCTCTTGTTTTGCCCTACCCATCGTCATGGTAAAAGTAAAAATGGAGGTTTTACTACGGTAAAACCGTGCCAACTCAGTTATTTATCAATTAACATTTGCAACAGAAAAAAACGTAAAGTTTTGTGGGATTTTCCGAATAAAAACGCCCGGTTATGAGGGGCTTAATTAAATTTTTAACTCGAATTTCGCGCTTTCTCAAGTTCTCTCAAACGTTTTTTAATCGAATTAGGGATTAAAATTCGAAAAATTTAATTTTAAAATTTCGCTTTTTTGAAAATTGTTTTGAAAAACAAAAAAAATTGTAAAACTAGACAATTGTTATAGCCAAAAATGGCTAAAGTCCTACTATTAGATACCATAGAAAAAGTAAGGTTTTAAAAAATATAAGTTGAGTGGAAGATTTGTAATGTAATTTGCACTGAAAATCTTCCACTCAACTTCCATTTTCAAAATGTCTTGAAATAGACTAAAAATGCATTTTTAACACTTTTTAGAGGTGGAATTTGAGTGGAAGATTTGTAATGTAATTTGCACAGAAAATTTTTCACTCAACTTCCACTTTTAAAAAGTAGGCTTAGCTTTCTTTATAGCGTTTGAAATGACAAAACACCTTCTAAAATGTCACAAAAATGGCAAGAACTTTCTTTACAAGTAAAAAATGGCAATAACTTGCTTTACAAGGTAAAAAACGACAAGAACTTTCTTTACAAAACAAAAAGTTCAAAAATGTTTGCCACCCCCTTCCTATCATCACCCTACTGCTTAATTAATGCCCTCTCCTTTTACCCTGTTTGACTTTTCTCTCCTGTTTTTCGCAAGACTTACTGTATCATACTCCACCCTTCTCTACTCTATCTTGTACTACCCTACTCTTCCCACCCTCCCCTCTCTCCCCTCTTTCACCCCTTCTCCCATTCTAACCCTACCATTTTTCATCTTTTACCTACCCCCCAATACTCCACCTCACCCCCTCCCGCATGGAAAGCAATTTCCTGGCTTTGGATGTAATTTATGCGCAAGTTACATATAAACCTTTTCTTTTTTCGGCCCAAATTGGCTCTTTTAAAATCTCGGCGCAGCGAATTTTTGATGTCTTATTAACATCTCAAGTTTCCGTACAACAAATCTTAAATTTCGTGGAATTTTTGAATAAATTTGCCTTTTTTGTTTGCACAGTAGGCGGGTTACGGTAACGTCCGAGGAACTGCGGAATTGTTTACTTTTGAAGATTGTAAACAAAGTTTTTGCACGTGAAATCAAGATTTTGCTTTATGGAAACAAAGTTTTTGTCATTTTATGTTTTGTAAAGAAAGTTCTTGCAATTCTTTGTTTTGTAAAGAAAGTCCTTGCCATTTTTTGTTTTTTAAAGAAAGTTTTTGCCATTTTTTGTTTGGTAAAGAAAGTTCTTGCTATTTTTACCTTTTATCAACCAAAAAATGAAAAAAAAACTGTCGATACTATATAGTACGACTAGTACTAAATAATAGTAAAAGAAGTTTAAATATGAAATAACGTAACATACAGTGATTTATATTGGTGGTAGGTCGATAAGTAAGAAGTTGGACTTATATAGTACTACTAGTGGTATATAGTACGTAATGTTAAGCTTCAGGTTATTAAAAACGTGTAAAATACGGTAGTTTCGTCAAAAACCAAAACAAATTGTGCTATGTAGTACCACTACTACTTATTAGTATTTATAAGGAATGTTAATTAAGCAAAAATTTTCTTTACAAAAAAAAGTAGCAAGAACTTTCTTTACGTAACAAAAAATGGCAAAAACTTTGTTTACAAAACAAAAAATAGCAAGAACTTTCCTTACAAAACAAAAAATGGCAAAAACTTTCTTTACAAAACAAAAAATGGCAAGAACTTTCTTTCAATTCATGAAAAAAAATGAAATTAGATGCCGTAACCCAAACGTGGCAACAATAACAATTTTTTTGGGCGTCGAATTCGTCGGAATGATTAAAAATGCATAATTCTCAACTCTTCTTCATTTCATTGCCTCTGAATTTCGGAAGACATCAAAATTATTCAAATATTCATTTTTCAATTTCTTGGCACTCAATTTTCAAGCCACGATACTAAATTTGAACAAAATTTCGGCGGCCAAAACGTAAAATTAAAAATTTTTTAAAATGAAAAACCGCTAACTCAAAAGTTGAAAAAGATGACAAAATATATAATAAACAACATAATGTAAACAGATTTACTCAAGTAACTTCATTCCGTACTTCATTTCATATGCGGACACCTTCCATCGTATAACTTCACAGGCGCAACCCGCGCTTCTTCCGATCAGTGGCTTCGCTCAGGACTTATCCTTCTTCCTCCACTCAAGTTGTTCTGATCGCCTTTTCCTTCATTTTTTTTGGAAATTCAAATTAAGTTTTGATAAATTTAGTTAACATAAGCAATATAAGCTATACTCTAACTAAATTTGGCATATAAAAAGGGTTAATTGAACTTTTTTCCTCAAGGTTGACTATTTTTAGAGACTTGGTCAGATAAAATAAGGTTTATAATGTTATATTGCGCGAAATAGACACTATAAACAAATATATTATGTTTATTATGATGTTGTTTTATGTTTTTATTGCTTTGTAATAGCAAAGTTGATTGATAAAGTAAGGTTTGTAAAGTTATGGCTGGAAGATCACCTTCACCATGGCAAATTCTTGGTAAACTGGCGGAAAATGGGCAGAACAAGGCGGATAACGTGTCGAATATGATGAAATACGATTGATCAGTAACAGAACGAGTTGTTTTAGCTGTAAGTTGACTTTTTTTTTTGTTTTTTTTTTTTTTTTAGGTTGATTTTCAAGAAGAACATCTTCACCATTCCCCGTTTTTCAACAAACAGGCGGAAAGTGACCTGAACAGATCGAATGCCGTGTCGAATACAAAGTAATTTGAACAAGAACAAGATAATCTGCATGTAAGTTTAGTTTTTGCATTAGTTTTTTCTTTTTTAGGTAAATTTGGAGGATTTTTTTATCTAAGCTCGACGTTATAATCATGGATAACATACTTTTTGGCTTGGTCTATGGTTTTTATTTAAAATACGTCTATGACCGTTTAAAATTAACTCCAAAAGACTATGGATGACGTATTCTAACTCAAGACTGGAAGAGGTTTGCCAAGTTCGGAATTAACTTTGGAAACGAAATAGGTATAGACGGCTTTAATGGTTGCCAGATGAATAATATTGAAGTTATAAGTTTACGTTATTGTTGTTATTATAGATAATATAGTGCTGAAGCTAAAGATGATAAATTTAAGCAGTAAAAGTTAAAATCTTGAGTTTTTGATTGATATTATCTACGGTGCTTCTATGTCATGGGTAATATATATATATTTTTGGAATTTAATTTGTGTTGTCGAATCCAAGTTTGATTTTTGTTATTTTTATGATATTTAGGGTTTTTTGAAGTAAAATACGTATTTTTGGGTAGCTGTGACATAAAAATGTTAAGGTAGACCTGCTGTTCATGGATACTATGTTAGGGCTTTGGGGGTCTGGAACGATATTGATGGTACAGTACTCTCTCTATATAAGCACTGTAAGGGGTGTTGTCTTTAAAGAAAGGCTTTTTAGTGCTAATTGACTTGGCGGGGCCAAATTTCTTGTTTACTATAAGGAGAGTTGCTTATACAGATGGTTCATTATATAGAGAGACCACCGTATTTGATTTAATAACTGATTTCGATCAGTATTTGTCTTCCTTCATTTAGAGTAGAGGTAGAGTAGGGTAGATTTTTATTGGTTTGATAAATTTTGGTCTTTCTCGTTTGGTTTTTCTTCTTTTTTGGTTCATATTTATCCTTTTACTTTTAAATTGTTTTCTGTTTGACGTAAATTCTGTTCTGAATCACAATCAAAATACTTTTATTACTTAAATTAGTGGGATCAAAAGCAACAAGTCACTAGATTTATTCGACCTTTTTTCATAATTTAAAACTTTTAAATAGATAATAAGAAAGAGGGGTGAGATACTCTTGATGGACTATATGAAAGTATCATTTACTCTCGATAATCTACCAAACAGACTAATATCTTATTGGCTTTACCAGAGCAAATAGTACTTTCATTGTCGTCCACTAGAGCAAATAGTACACTCTTGATGGTCTACAAGAGAAAAAAAGAGATTTTTACACATTCAAGTCGAGATTTTTGCTTTCATAATTTAGCCGAATCGGACAAAGGTTTGAGCACGTTTACCGAAGCGCACAAACGTCTGGGCGCGTTTGCCGAATCGTACAAAGGTCTGGGCTCGCTTCTGGGGCGTCATTTCTTGTTCAACGGCCGACGCTTCGACTGGTTCTTGGCCTGAAAATGTTGAAATTAGTTTGAAAACGTTGTTTTTTGGGGCTTTAAAGAAAGTTTTTGCTAATTTTTAGATGTCGGAAGCGGTCTGAAGTCCTATGCATTACTGTAGAAAAAAATTTGTGGATTTTTTAAAAGTGGAAGTTGGGTGGAAGATTTTCAGTGAAAAATACATTGAAAATCTTCCACGTAATTTCCGCTTTTTAAAAAGTGTCAAAAATGTGTTCTTAGGCCATTTTAAGACATTTTTTAAAAATGGTAGTTGAGTGGAAGGTTTTCTGTGCAAAATACATTGCACGTCTTCCACTTTACATCCATTTTTTACCATGCACCGTGCAAGGCATTATAACTCAATGTTGGCTTTTAATTGAATTTTCAAACAGTACGTTTTTAAAACTGTTCTCTAAAAGTTCAAAAAGCTTTGTAAATTTGTTTTTTATAATAATGGTTTCAAATTTAATTGCCGGAAAGTGTCAAAAATAGTTTCGAAAACGAAATATAGTGTTTACGTAAAGAGTTTTTATTAACAATACTGTGTTTTTCGCAGCTGGAGGGCTTGTAATTTTCAAAAGTGTTTTATAATTAGCGTTCTGAAAGTTTTTTGAAATTTTAAACTTCGTTTTTTGCCCTAATTTTGGCGTAGTGTTTAAGATAACCTAGAACGAGGTGTGCAGACCTCAAGTGTCAAATACATAGCCTAAGTCAATTCATATAGAGTTTAAATGGCAAAGGTATAGCCTAAGGACGTGTGTAGATTTTAAATGACAACGATAATGTAAAATACGCGGCCACTTTGTTCCTCTTTTTAAATTATCGTACTACTCACCTGGACGGTACTGACTTTGCAATTCCAACAATTCTTGAACAACTTGGGGCTCCAAAAGTAGATTGGCGACTTCTGAAAGCAAATAATTGAGTTTTCACGCTTAAAATTTGTATTTTCGAGCATGTAGTACTAAAAAAATGTTTGGTGCTATATAGTACGAGTAGTGCAAAACAGTACGAAGTTCGAATTTTATCTTCTAAGTTTTAAAAAAATGTAAAATACGACAAGACCGGCGTTATGAGGCTCTTATTTTGTTAGTACCACAAGTAATATATAGTACGCTGTGCTAAAATACAGCCTAAACATTTTTTAAGCTTTTCCACAGTATCCCATGAATCTATTTTTAATAAAACAATTCTGGTGTTGAAATCAATTCGGCGGAAGCAAAGTTTCTACGTCTGTCAATAAAAAACACTTTCAATGCTTTTCCAGTTCACATGTTTCAAGTATTCAACTACATGTCATTACACCTGAACTCATAAACAGTTGGAAATAGGTTTTTTTATAAACTAGGTTGAAAAAAATGCATTTGAAATGGCATAAAATACTCGGTACACATGTGAAAACCTAGAATTTTGCAATTTTATGTACAGTAGAACTATTAGGTGCAGACATAAAGAACCCGCCATACTTTTCCTGTAATTTGTTGTGAAAAGTGGCGTGTTCTTTATGTCAGTACCTATTAGATAACGAATAGTTCGGGGATTTTATAGTTGTTCGTCATAGAACCGTTTCGTTATACAGAAGTTTTAAATTTACTGTGTAGTGTTGACATCGGATTTAAAAGTTGTTCATTATACAGAAACTTCGTTATAAATGATTTTTTTATACAGGAGTTTTATTGTATTTTTGATTTGATACAGTGGAACTCTTGTATAACGAACTCCTCTACAACGCAATTTCTGTGTAACGACCAACTTTTAAATCCCCGGCCAACACTACACCGTGCGTTTAAAACTCTTGTATAACGAAACTCCTCTATAACGAACAGTTTTAAAATCTCCGAGTGATTTGTTATGCAGGAGTTTTATTGTATGAAAAATTGCAAAATTTTAAGTTTTCACGGCTTTTCCATGTATTTTATGCCATTTCGAATGCAGTTTTTCAACCTAGTTTATAGAAAAACCCATTTCAAACTGTTTATGAGGTTAGGTGTAATAACATGTATTTGAATACTTGATTCGTTATACAGGAGTTCCACTGTACAGGGGAACTCCTGTATAACGAATCGCTTGGGGGTTTAAAAGTTGTTTGTTGTAAAAGAGTTTTGTTATAGAGGAGCTCGTTATACAGCAGTTCAACTGTATTTAACACAGTACTTTTTAATTTTTCCAAGTACTGAATAGCACTTAAGATGCACTGAAATTCAAACTTTTTTCTTGAAAATTCTGGGAAGCCTTTAAAATGCCCTAAGGCGAATTCAATTCGAAATGCATTAAAAAGCCGACAATAGCCTTTGGAATAGCGGTATAAATGCGAAATAAGGTGATTAGCCCTAGAAAAACCGGTTTAATTTAGCTGCGAAATTAAACTTTTTTCCAATTTCAAACAGAATGTCATCACAAAAACAAAATGTCATCCAAAAATTGGCCGGAAAATCGTTGAAATTGGGAGATTTGGCCAATTCGCTTCGAATTTCATATTGTTGTTTTTGGGTTTTAATGCAAAAAATAAAAGTTTTGATGTGGTTTTAGTGCCAGACGGCTGGCTGATGTTGTATTAGGTTTTGTATCATAAGGAAGACATAAAATTTGTAATGAAGATTGAAAAACAAGACATTAAAATTAAAAACATATTTAAGAGGTGTAATAAAAAACATTGGCTCGAAAACATCTTGGTGCTATATAGCACCGCTTGTATTATACAGTATGATATAGTACACGTGCATTTAAGTGTTGGGGCGTTAATGTAATACAAAATTAGGCTTAAAGACATCTTGATGCTATATAGCACTACTTGCATAATCAGTGTAATATATTACAAGTAATATACATAATAATATAGTAAAAATACTGTACATTATAATATAGTACAAGTGAATTTAAGTGTCGAAGCATTAATTTAATACAAGGTTTAATATTCAGAATTGCTTTAAATCATTTTTTAGCGCTATAATACTGATTTTTGTTGCTCATTCTGAACTCGTACTGTATAGTACCAAAAATGTTTTTTGCGTTTTTTGTTTTAAAAGCACTCTTCACACATAGTTATAGTATGATAAGCTTTGTAACGTTAAAAAACGACATTTTTGAAGCAAAAAGGTCATCATTTTGCAATAGAACCAATGATAATGAGATTTGCCTAAAATATCGACAAAACAATGAAAATGGACTTTTCCGGGAATTTTTAAACTTGATTTAAAGTACCAAAAAGTAATTTTGAGATTTCTGTTTTCCACTTGATTGTGTTTGTGCTAGGAAAGTAATTGAGATGTAAATGTAATTCCATTTCGCGGTAAATAAGAAAGAGGCCAGGTGAGATGAAATTAATCGAAAATGCCCGATAATGGATGCCTAGGGCTAATTTTTAAAAGAAAGAACGTCATTCTATTTTGAAGACATCAAGGAGAGCAAATTTAGGAAGATTCCTGGACTTGGTGCTATTTAGTACGTGTAGTGCTATATAGCACCAAAGCTAAAAAATGTAAAAATCTTGATCAAATAGGGGTTGAAATGCGTTTTACAAATTTTTTATTTAAAGTTTTAGCTTAAAAATGGTTTTTAAGCGACACAAAAATTCAAACTTTGATTTTGCCGCCAAATTCGGAAAGTCTTGGCATTGTGTTTTAACATGGTTATTTGATAGCAGATTTGAGCTAAGTCACAGGTGCGGGTGTAAAATACGTACTGAGTGATTTGCAACTCGTTTGACTTTAAAATTTAAATATTAATTTTTTTCGCCAAATTTAAAAATTCTTAGCAATGTGTTTCAACCTCATGTGTTAGAATTACAATTCGCGTACCTGGTGAGATGTACTGTTGGCTTCCGGTCTCAGCCACTGGGCTAGCTTTCGAGTCTTTGTCTGATCGCAAAAACGCCGCCGCATCCACGTAGTACACCAGCTGAACGGCCAACGTGCAGCAGAGCATCAACAAAGTTTGCGAGTTCATATTTATTTTGTGTTAAGAGAAAAAGGGGGGCACGGGGACGGCCGGTGAACCAAGTGTTACCTGAAATTTTATTTTTAAATTTTCGAAATAAAAAAAATGTAAAATACGAGCACCTATCTTCACTGCGCGGAAATGCCATACTAAGTCAGTATCACGCAAAAAAGGTAAAATCACCTTTAAAAATTAGCATAAAACGATTTTTTTAAGTTTTGCACCGTGCAAGGCAATTTATTGCACGGTGCAAAAACTTTAAGGTGCGATAACTTAAAAATGGTTTTTTAAAATTAAAATTTTTAAAATGGGTACAAAACTACGTTTTAATGGCTATCATTTACAGCAAAAACTAAAATTAAGTTTTGATTTCAAAAAATAAAAAAAAATTAAAATAAAAAATCTGCACTGTGCATAATTTTTCATTGCCCTGTGTAAGGCCCAAAAAATATTAAAAACTCTTTTTTATAAAATAGTGCAATGAAAAATTCAAAAAGTCAAATACCAAACCAATTCTCATCGTCCCCAAAGTTCAAAAACACCAACAAACAGCGATATAATTCGATAAAAATAAAATTTCAATCATATTTCCCCGGAGGCAACAAATTATAAAATAAAAAATTAAATAAAATCTGTCTCAGTTTCATTTTTCATTTTTTGTCTAAATTTTGTTTTAGAAAATTCGAAAATTGGTCTAAAATAGTCTAAAAATTTCCGCATTTTACCCAATTTTTACAGAGTTTTGAACCCGAATGCCTTTAGGGCATTTTACAGATTTTAAAGACGTTCGGACTTAAGTTTGAGTCTACTTTGCTCATAGCAGCGACGTATTTTACCTAAAAATGAAATTGTGAGCAAATTTTTATTGATAGTACTATATAGTACGAATGGTACATCACCTTTTTGTGTACTAAACTGCTTTTTATACTCACTATTTACAGTTTTTGCTATTGGTACTATTTAGCACGAATAGTGCAACATAGTACGAATGGTACTATATAGTACTAAAAGTGTTTTGAAGTTAAAAACGACTTTTAACGTATTATATTGCGTTGTATAATCAGTATTTACAGTATTTTTTCTACTAGTACTATATAGCACGAGTATTACTGTATAGTACCAAGCAGTGTGTAAGAAGCGAAATTCACTTATAAACCACTATTTACAGTTCTATATACATAATTATTAGACATCTAACATCTATGGTATTATTTTGTATTAATAGTACTATATAGTACCAACAGTACTGTATAGCACCAAAAAATAAGCAAATCCAAAGGTTCAAAACTGAGCATTTTCGTACTTGACAAACCTCAAAAAACCAGTACGACGGAAGTTTTTTCGAGCATTTATTACGAAAATTTTGACTTTGACACCCCTCGTTCCAAAATTAATGGAATAAAGGACTACAAATTCGCGGTCCTAAATAGTGTAGGAGGCCCATGGTGGACAAACATAAATAAGCCAAATAATGATGTCAAAACACAAATCGTCGTCACAAGGATGTTTTTGTACTAATGTCTCAAAACTTTATTACGATTTCAAAAATGGCAAGAACTTTTTTTACAACACAAAATATGACAAGAACTTTCTTTACAAAACAAAAAATGGTAAGAACTTTCTTTACACGCTCAAAAATGACAAGAATCTCCTTCACAGTAGCTAAAATGGCCTCTTTTAAAAAGTGAAAGTTGGGCGGAAGATTTGTAATGCATTTTGCACTAAAAATCTTCCACTCAACTTCCATTTTTTAAATGTCTTAAAATGGCCTAAAAACACGTTTTTAACAATTTTTAAAAGTGCAAATTCGGTGGAAGATTTGTAATGTAATTTGCACTGAAAATCTTCCACTTATCTTCCACTTTTAAAATTTACAAAATTACAGTAATCGATATAAATAATAATTACAAATCCAAAAACTTTATTTACAACCCCTCCCCCACCCGCATTATTGTTCCTTGTGAATTAGAGCTGGCACAATGAGAAATACGTAGACAAAGCCCTTAATTAAGTATTTATTTATTAAATTGCCCTATTTTTCAATAATTATATGACATGTAATTGCCATAAAATTGGTCTAGTGATCATTGAGAATTGTAGAAAATTTAATATACTTCAAAGAATGGCATCATTTTAAAGTTTTGAAGAATTTAAATGGGTTTGCACAGTGCAAGACAATTTTTTGCACGGTGCAAAAACTTTGAAATGTCATAACTTAAAAATAGTTATTTCAAAATGAAAATTTTTAAAATCATAAGAAACTACAGCTAATTTTCTATCATGTACGGTAAAAGATCAACACTTTTTGTTAATTCAAAAATTTAAAAATTAAAAAAGAAAAATCTGCACCGTGCAGAATTTTTCATTGCACCGTGCAAGGCTTAAAATACGACTTTCAAAATTAAAAAATAGTCTTCCTGTAAAAAATAAATTTATTCTAACCTATATGAAGTAAGAATGTCAATATTATTATTATCTTTAGTCATTGCACAGCGCAATGACCAAAAATTGCACGGTGCAAAAATTTCAATACGCCATAACTTAAAAACGGCTTTTTGAAAATTAAAATTTTAAAATAAATATTAAACAGCTTTTAAAATACTACTATTAGTTACAAAAAGCAATGTCATCTTTTCATTTCAAAAATTAAAAAATCAAATTCAAAAATTTTGCACTGTGCAAAAAATTCCCATTGCACCGTGCGAACCCCTACAACCTGCACGGTGCAGTGCCAAAAACACACTTTACTTAAATTGTAAATTCAATTCGAAGTAACAAAAATTGAACACTAATAAAAAGTTGTTTGGCAGCGTTAAAAACCGTTTCGACTATAATTGCGGTCGGAACGAAATTCGAAAAAAGTGGGCGTGGCTTCCGTGGAGTTTGTTTTTGGCCAAAAAGTCGAGGATTGGCCGCCCATTGGCATTTTTTTGCCCAGAACAATGGATTCTGGTCCTAGTCGAGCCTTGTATTTAACTGTCATCACTTTCCCTGCTCCTCTCTCGCTTCCGAGTGCTATTTTGGACGGAAATTTGAGCATGACGTTCAAACGAAGCAAATGATGACATTAAAAATACGAATTTTAAACATGACATAATAGCAGTGTTGGGTGTTATGTGGTGCTGGTTCCAGGAGCATTTGCATAAATGTTTGGAGGTAATGACACGTTGGGGGTTTACCGTTAGAATAAGGTCCCAGGTGAGGTATTAGTCAGATTTAAATGGCTGTAAAACAAAAGCTAGAGTAAGTTGGACTACGAAAATTGGAGAAGATGTTCTAGAAGGTATGCAAAATGAGATACTATAAAAAAGTTTTAAGATTTTATTTGAATGTTACCTAAAATGACACAATTTTCAAAGATCATCGAAATCGGCACCCGGAAAGAAAAAATAGATGTAAAATCATTATTTGAGGACGTATAAAGATGAAAATTGGTACTAAGGTATTACTTAGTATATAGAATCCCTTACTACCACAAAAGTCTAAAAATGTTACTTGAATTTCACTTAAAATGGCGCAATTTTCAATTGTCATCAAAATCGACTACCGTAATGAAAACATTCATGTAATATAGCAATCTGAGCATGCATAAAGAAAAAAATTGATGTTAAGGTACTACATAGTACTTAGAATCTCATTCTACCACAAAAGTTTAAAAATGCTACCTAAGTTTGTATAAAACGGCAAATTTCCTAAGGTCCTCAAGATCAGCACAAGCTAAGAAAAAGTCTTTGTAAAATCAAAATTTAAGCACATACAAAGATGAAAATCAGTAATATGGTACTAAATAGTACCTAGAATCCCTCACTATCAAAAAAATTGCAAAATGTTACCTAAATTGCGTAAAATAGCAACTCGTATTAGTGTCATCAAAATCAGCTCCTTGGATGAAAAAATTGATGCATAAACTAAATTAGAGCACGTATGAAACATAAAAAATGGCATTGATATACTATTTAGTACTTGAAATACCACACTAATAAAAAATTTTTAAAATGTTAACTAAATTTATATAAAATGGCACAATTTACAAATATTGTGTGAAAATATACTTATCATGCCAAAACTTGTTGTATCTTTTTAATTAAACTAAAGTTTTTGACAAAATTTGTTGTCAAGACGTACGATACCTTGACAATGCTGATCTATAATTTTTTTTTTCAAAATGTATGTCAATTTTTTTTATTTTGGGTTTTTTTGTCAATCAAACTTTTTTTTTCAAAAAAATTTTTTGTTGCCAAAAAATCTGTCATAACTTTAAAATTTGATAAAATCGACCCCAAACACAACTTTTCATAGATGTGCCATTCTATATTCGTCCAATTTTTTCATGTTTCGCCCATTTTTCATAAACAATTTGTCAATTTTGGTCGGTTTTTTCTTTGCAACTTCCCACTTTTGGCCTTTTTATCTTTGACTTTAATGTCTTGTTTCTTATTAATGCGTCTCCCCCACCCGCAAAGTCTATGAATTTTAATCCCAAGAAACCCCAAAACGTAATAAGGACATAAACCATGGTAGAATGTCATATTACACGGTCATATACGATCATATAACAGAGTAATAAAGTAATAACAGCTTTAGGCGACTAACCAAAGATCATGATATTGAAAAAAGTATTCAATGTAACAATATAATGACAATTCTCAACATAATAATACAAATATATTAACAAAAGATTACTTCCTGATGCTGTCTCTTCAGAAATGGTTTTAGATCTCTAGGAATAATGACAAAATGGCATTTTTAAACGATTTTTTTTCATTGCACTGTGCAAGATTTAAGTATAGTCGTAAAAACGTCATTTTAGCAGACATAGCTCTAAAATTTATTACAGTCATACTACCTTCCAAGGTTAATAAAAACACAAAAAAAAAACATATTTCTGTTCTAGTCCAGTCCAATCAATTCTTATGATCAATCAAACTTTTGAAAACTGACTGCACTGTGTAATGAATAAAACGATTTTTATCATACCGGTATGCCTTCAAAACATTTTTTTTTTGGTTTATTTAATCAAAAATTGGCTAGTCTAACATATTTTTTCAAATTTTTAAACAATTTTGATAGTTAAAAATTTTACGTCTTGGTCCCACCACGAAAACATGAAAAGCCATAAATTTGATAAAACGACTTCTAAAGAGACGAAAAACGTAATAAATAAACAAGAAAAATGCTTGTATAGTAATTTTACGATTATTTATATCTGCACAAAAGTTTTGGGTCTCACCACGAAAACCTGAAAAACATGAAATTATATTTCAAATTGGGTTAGATAGGCTATCAGTGCATCAAAAAAACAAAGTAACTATTTTTTTTGAAACTTAAGGCTATATTTTTGTCATTTTATAAAATTTTGGGTCTCGCCGCGAAAATCTTGACAAATTAAAATTTTGAAAAAAAATCCTATGACTACCCCCCACCTTTCCCTACACTATCCTAATTTATTATATCTTACCTTACTCTACCTTACTACGCTCTACCTTGCCCTGCCTTACCCTACCCTATCCTACCCTAACCTACTCTGCTTTACCATACCTTGTCCTACTTTCCTCTATAACAACACCTAAACTATATACCTAAAATTACTCTTCTTTCATTAAATTTTATTCTCACAATGATCAAAACCATAAATTATGCACTAAATGTTACCTAATTTAACAAACAACTCCACTACCAAACGTCATGTACACCTTCAACATGCGACCGAAAAGTAATTGTTAAACAGTTGTAAATAGTAGGCGTACTGCAAGTTTAACTCATTCAAGCATGTGCGTCAAAAAAAAAGTTAAATCGAGTTAGCACCTGTCTATCAATAATGACATTGCCAAGTGTATAAAGTAATTTTGTGCCTATTTACTAAATAAATAGTTGTCTGTCGTGACATAGTATAAGATACAACAAAATTATTGTATATCTTGTTGGTTTTGCATTGAAATTTAATTATTTTTTACGACAATTTAATTTTAAAAGGTTCAAAACTCAAGTTATAATAAGAAAAAAAGCACAAAATAACTTGCACCGTGCAGTTTTTTTAAAAAGTTCATAGATGACACATTTTTTGAACAAATATGACAAAACTTAAATATTTCTAATCCGTACGCCTTATTTTACTCATATATGAAAAAACGTCACGCTATTTTAGTCCAGTCCAGTTTTATGACGAGTCAAAAGTATTGCACCGTGCAGTTTTTCTAAAAGTTCATAGATGACACATTTTTTGAACAAATATGACAAAACTTAAATATTTCTAATCCGTACGCCTTATTTTACTCATATATGAAAAAACGTCACGCTATTTTAGTCCAGTCCAGTTTTATGACGAGTCAAAAGTATTGCACCGTGCAGTTTTTCTAAAAGTTCATAGATGACACATTTATTAGGCAGGTATAATAAAACTTAAAAAAACCTAATATAAATGACCTATTTTAGCCATATAAACAAAAAATAGCACTATATTTTAGTTCAGTCCAATCATACGATCAGTCGAAGCATACTGCACCGTGCAAGGTTTTTTAAAATTCGTAGATGACACAATTTTTAGACAATCATAACAAAATTTAAAATAAAGCGCTTACACACTATTGTCATCCTGCTGCTTCAAAAAATAGCAAAAAATTTTAGTCCAGGCCAGACTTACGACCCATCGAAGTTTACTGCACCGTGCAGTTATTTTCCAAAATTCATAAATGACAGATTTTTTAGACATGTATGAAAAAACTTAAAATTATCAATGTGTTGGCCTGTATCTGACTGATAAAGAATAAGACGACGTAATATTTTAGTCCAGTCTAATTTTATGACCAGCCGAAGTTTACTGCACAGTGCAAAAACTTCAAAAATTCAAAAATAACACATTTTTTTTAAAAGGGGTATGATAAAAATAAAAATTATCAATGAGCTAGCCAGTTTCTAGCTAACTAAGCATAAAATGGCCCAATATTTTACTTCAGTCTAGTTTTATGACCAGCCGAAGTTTAATGCACAGTGCAAAAATTTCAAAAATTCATAAAGCGGCTTTTAATCGTACTAGTGGTACCAAACCTTACAGTAAAAGTATTTAGACCATTTTAAACCAAACTGTAACTAAAAAATAATGTTAGTCCAGTCCAGGTAATTTTCCTGGCTTACTAAGCTCCTCCTCCCACGATATATGTATATGTTGTATACAATAACATAAGGGCAAGTCAGTCATAACAGTTTAGGTAAAACAATTTAAAATTAATTGAAAGCACTTCTCAATTAGGACAAAAACAATATAACACCATAAATTGCATTAACGTGCTGTGAGGTTAAACGTGACAGTACGAAAGATGAATTTGATGTCAATATGATGAATGAAGTACATCATAAACAACAAGACAGACGTTTTTGCATAAAAGTTATTGATTTGTAAACGTTTCTTGTACTATTGCTTTCAATTTTTTATAATTCTAAAACTATTTTTAAAATTTTGTGATTTCTGTGGGTCCCGCCACGAAAACATTCAAAGTCAAAAATAGACTCAAAATCGATTAAAATAGAAACGAAAATAGTATAAACAATAAGAAGAGGTATAAACGATTCAATATTTTAATGTTTTAATCAAGAATTTAAAAAATTAGGCAAAAATGGGTCCCACCACGAAACCGTGAAATGTCAAAAAATAAGTAAAAATCAATGTAAAGGTTATTCAAACCGCTATATTTTAACAAAAAATATGTTTTCTAATCAATTTTTGTAAATTTACATAATTTAACAAAAGTTGGGTCCCAACACGAAAACATTGAAAGATAAAAGTCGACTTAAAAACGACTAAAATATAAACAAAACATGTTATAAACAATAAATAACGTCTAAATACATCTTTATTTTTAAGTTTTAACCAAGAATTTAAAAAATCAGGCAAAAATGGGTCCCAACACGAAAACCTGAAGAATCATTTTTTCTTCAAATTTCAGTAAGTTTACTTGAAAAATAGGTAAATAAGTAACATTTAGTCATCAAATCGATATTAATCATGGTTTAGGTATCAAAACATCAGAATGTTTGGTATTTTAGACTTATTCGTACCTACCCTACCCTACCCTACCCTTAAACCCAAAAAACCAATTTTAAAACCTCCGGCCCAAAAAATCCAAGTTACAGTAATATCCACTTATAACGGATTGTCATAACAGACGTGTGGCAACACTAATTACCATAAACGTCTGCAGAGTTGTTTACATAAGCGTGGATTGTTTGGTAAACAGTTGAATAACAAAATTGGTCGGGATTTTCCAAAATAATACCAAAAAAAGTCATTTTTACACGTCAACTTTGAGCAACAACATTTATGAAAGTAAAAACTTTGTTTACAAAGACAAAAACAAATATGCCAAAAAAATAGAAGTTGAGTGGAAGATTTGTAATGTATTTTGCACTGAAAACCTTCCACCAAAATTCCACTTCTAAAAAGTGCTAAAAACGTGTTTTTAGGTCATTTCAAGACATTTTAAAAATGGAAGTTCAGTGGAAGATTTTCAGTGCAAAATATATTACAAATCTTCCACTCAGCTTCTACTTTTTTTAAACTCCTACAATTGCCTGAAAACGCATTTTAAACACTAAAAACTAAAAGTTCTAGATCAAATTGACTCCAAAATAAATTTTTTTTTCAAAAAAAAATATTTTTTATTACCATAAAAGTCAAAAAACACCTCCAGCCGTCTATGTTTTTTGGCTCGGCTTCAATAAAAATTAAGTGCGTTTTTGTTGTTTTAAATATTCATAGTGATTCTAGACATTGGAAGTCGGGGCGTTTTATTTTGTCTCGAAATCCCGAACAACACGGACACATGAATCACTTGAACATGGACGTCATGAACATGTACTCATATATCAACCAATAGTACGTATATGTAAACAGAATATTGACGTTCTCTTTGGCAGTGTAACATTAGCACGCCTACTCATACATTGTTATTGTCCTAGTCTAAGCTCTAGCCTAAGCCCTAGCCTAAGCCCTAGCCTCCCTAGCCTAAGCCCTAGCCTAAGCCCTAGCCTAAGCCCTAGCCTAAGCCCTAGCCTAAGCCCTAGCCTAAGCCCTAGTCTAAGCCCTAGCCTAAGCCCTAGCCTAAGCCTAAGCCTAAGCCTAAGCCTAAGCCTTAGCCTTAGCCTAAGTCCTAGCCTAAGCCCTAGCCCTAGCCTAAAAGCTAATCTAAGCCTGAGCATAACCTAAGTTCTAGTCTACTCGCTAGCCTAAGCTCTAGCCCCAACCCTAACATAAGCCTTAGCTCTAACTCTAGCCTAATTTCTAGCCCATGTCCTAGGCTAAGCCTTTAGCTTTAGCCAAAGTTCTAGCTGAAGCCTTAGCCCTACCCCGAGCTCTACCGTACACCTATGTTTAAAATAAGCTTTAGCCTACGATTTTGCTTACTTCACGTTACCACAGGCTTGCTTTATGCAGCTTTACAATGTCTTACGGCTAGGCTAAGTTACACATTGTAGTAAAAAGAATAGAACGTAAACTCTAATTTTTAAAATAAATGCCCTCCGGAAGCTATTTGAATATCCGGTCTAACATAATTTAAGCCGGCTATGGCATTAAATTTTTAAAATATTCATTTTGGCTATAAAAAGCAGTTCGGCCCCACGCATCCGAGCGTGTCTCTATGACATTCTAGAATTACACATTCCAAAAAACACCTTTGTTTAAGCCTATTATCTCGAGGATTTATTATAATTTGGTTATTTTTAAATTTTTAAGTATAAATGGACTGGATTCCCTATTCGGAGTGCCATTTTTGTTTGTAAAACATTAAAATAGACAAAGGAGGCATGTGTTGAAAGATTATTCGAATTGTTATTTTTTGTAAGTGACATCAAGCAATATTAGATAAGTAATTTTGAAATTCGTACTTAAACTATACGGCAGTTTTTAATAGGATAAGATAATTTATAACTGGTGGTTAAGACGAGCTTAGGCTTAAGCTAGGCTAGGAATGATAGCGCAAGGCCTAGACTAAAAAAACCCCAAACCAGAACTATAGTTGAAGCTAAAGGCTAGCGCTTAGACCAGGGACTAGGGCGACTAGAGCTAGGGCTTAATCTTAGGCTAGAACAAAAACATAGGCTAGATTACAGTAAAGTAGGTTAAAGCAAGCGAAGGGGTTAAAGCTAGAGTTTAGACTAGTGCTAAACCTAGGGCCTAGCCTACAGCTTAGGAATCTGGATTAAGCTAAGGTTAGGACTAAGGGTAGGGCGTAGTCTAAAGCTATTTTTTAGGCTAGGTCTCAAGCTAGAGCTTAAGCTAGACCTCAGGGTAGAGCTTAACCTAGGCTTAGACTTGAGCATATGCTTAGGCTTAAAGAACGGGTTATGTTAGTCACATTTACACCCTAGGGCTAAGGCTAGGGCTAGGGCTAAGGCTAGGGCTAGGGCTAGGGCTAGGGCTAGGGCTAGGGCTAGGGCTAGGGCTAGGGCTAGGCTAGGGCTAGGGCTAGGGCTAGGGCTAGGCTAGGCTAGGCTAGGGCTAGGGCTAGGGCTAGGGCTAGGGCTAGGGCTAGGGCTAGGGCTAGGGCTAGGGCTAGGGCTAGGGCTAGGGCTCTAGGCTAGGGCTAGGGTTAGGGCTAGGGCTAAGGCTTTGGGCTAGGGCTAAGGCTAGGGCTAGGGCTAGGGCTAGGTCTAGGGCTAGGGCTAGGGCTAGGGCTAGGGCTAGGGCTAGGGCTAGGGCTAGGGCTAGGGCTAGGGCTAGGGCTAGGGCTAGGGCTAGGGCTAGGGCTAGGGCTAGGGCTAGGGCTAGGGCTAGGGCTAGGGCTAGGGCTAGGGGCTAGAACTAGGCTAGGGCTTAGGCTAGGGTTTAGGCTAGGGCTTAGGCTAGCAATAAGGCTAGGGCTAAGGCTAAGGCTAGGGCTAGGGCTAGGGCTAGGGCTAGGCTAGGGCTAGGGGCTAGGGCTAGGGGCTAGGCTAGGCTAGGCTAGGGCTAGGGCTAGGGCTAGGGCTAGGGCTAGGGCTAGGGCTAGGGCTAGGGCTAGGGCTAGGGCTAGGGCTAGGGCTAGGGCTAGGGCTAGGGCTAGGGCTAGGGCTAGGGCTAGGGCTAGGGCTAGGGCTCTAGGCTAGGGCTAGGGTTAGGGCTAGGGCTAAGGCTTTGGGCTAGGGCTAAGGCTAGGGCTAGGGCTAGGGCTAGGTCTAGGGCTAGGGCTAGGGCTAGGGCTAGGGCTAGGGCTAGGGCTAGGGCTAGGGCTAGGGCTAGGGCTAGGGCTAGGGCTAGGGCTAGGGCTAGGGCTAGGGCTAGGGCTAGGGCTAGGCTAGGGCTAGGGCTAGGGCTAGGGCTAGGGCTAGGCTAGGCTAGGCTAGGGCTAGGGCTAGGGCTAGGGCTAGGGCTAGGGCTAGGGCTAGGGCTAGGGCTAGGGCTAGGGCTAGGGCTAGGGCTAGGGCTAGGGCTAGGGCTAGGGCTCTAGGCTAGGGCTAGGGTTAGGGCTAGGGCTAAGGCTTTGGGCTAGGGCTAAGGCTAGGGCTAGGGCTAGGGCTAGGTCTAGGGCTAGGGCTAGGGCTAGGGCTAGGGCTAGGGCTAGGGCTAGGGCTAGGGCTAGGGCTAGGGCTAGGGCTAGGGCTAGGGCTAGGGCTAGGGCTAGGGCTAGGGCTAGGGCTAGGGCTAGGGCTAGGGCTAGGGCTAGGGCTAGGGCTAGGGCTAGGGCTAGGGCTAGGGCTAGAACTAGGCTAGGGCTTAGGCTAGGGTTTAGGCTAGGGCTTAGGCTAGCAATAAGGCTAGGGCTAAGGCTTAAACTAGGGTTAAAGTAGGTCGTGTTTAGCACTACGTACTATATAGCATTTGAGACTCTTAGCCCAAACCCAAACAATAAAACGTAATAGAAGCCGTTCAGCTGCCAAAGTCATTTGCTATAAGCGGCTTTGGCTTAACACTTTCAATGTCTTCAAACACACTTTTTCTATGTCTTAAATAGTATAAAAAGTTACAGTAATTCAATAATATTTGAAGTTCGTGCTGTACGTTACAGTAGCACTAGTATAAAGTCAAAAAAAGTTACAGTAAACCATGAAAAAACAAAAATTAAAAAAAAATGTTACAGTAACCCATGGAAACTTCAAAAATTTAAAGACTGCGGACAAGTTTATTGAAAACTTGCATAACAAATAACCGGCTGGTAATTAAATATTTTAAGGTCAAGATGACATTCGGAAGACCCACAACAATAGACAATTGTTGTTCACGTCAGGAACGTTCAGAAGAGTCACCGTGACAACTGTTTTGAAACAAGTTTTTAAGGTTTTCAAAAAATTAAAGCCTGTTTAATATACTAACTTTAAAACAATAGGCTTAAATCTAAGCCTAAGAAGCCTAAGATCAACCTAGCCAAAAGATGTTAATAAGTTAAAGCCTAAGCCTAAACTTTAACCTGTAGCAAAACCTAATACTTGTCTAAGATAAGCCTAAGCAAAGCTTAATCCAATGCGTTAGTACAGCCTATGCCTACGCCTGAGCTTAGCCTCAGCCTATGGTTAAGTCTAAACGTAAGGCTAAAGCCAAGCGCAAGCGTAAGCCTAAGCTTAAGTCTAAGCCTAATCCTGAGCTTAAGCCTAATTCTGAGCCTAAGCCTAATCCTGAGCCTAAGCCTAAGCCTAATCCTAACCCTGAGCCTAAGCCGAAGCCTAAACTGTGCCTAAGCCTAAGCTTGAGCCTCAACTTAAGCCTAAGCTAAGCCTAAGCTAAGCCTAAGCTAATCCTAAGCTAAGCCTAAGCTAAGCCTAAGCTAAGCCTAAACTAAGCCTAAGCTAAGCCTAAGCCTAAGCTAAGTCTAAGCTAAGCCTGAACTAAGCCTGAGCTAAGCTTAAGCCTGAGCCTACGCCTAAGTCTAAGCATTAGACTGAAGCCTAAGACTAAGCTTAAGCCTAAGCCCGAGCCTAGCCTAATAATAAGTATGAGTTTAAAGCTAAGAACAAGCTTAAGTCCAACCGAAGCTTAGCATAGCCTATACTAAGCCTAATCTTGTGCCTAAGCCTCAACCTTATCCTAATCCTAAGCCCAAGTCTCAGTTTATGCCTCAGTTCAAGCCTCAGCCTAAAGCTAAGACTAGGCTTAACATGTTATAAGATTATGTAACAAGCCTACCACCAGACCTTACACGGCTAACGCTCCTTTACTAAGCCAGCTTCTGAAGAAAAAACTATTCTTTAGTGCCACCCGCGCCCCCCTTTTTCTTACTGTAATGTCATTTTGAGCCTTAACACGCAGTTTTTAAAAAAAATTGCGTCACAATCTTTGTCACTCCTTTCTCGCTTAGCTTAGTGTTTGGATTGTTGTCAGATTAGACTTCCGCCCCAAAACGAACATCATACTCTACGACGTGTGTTAATAGAGCTAAAATAAACTTGGATAAATGTTTTTTTGGCTAGGCGGAAGAGTATTTTTAGGCCTAGGTCAAAAGTTTACTTCCTTATACTTGGTGGCTAACATTTTCTACTAACTTAGTCTTAGGCTTAAATGTAAACTTAGGTTAGAGCTTAAAGTTAATTTTAAATTTAGCAAGTTTAGGCTTACAGACTTAGGCTAACAAAGTAAGGGTTAGGGGCTTAGAATAAGAAGCTAATGGTTAGACGCTTAGGCTTAATTAGAGGTTTATACTAAGAAGCTAAGACATAAAAACAGGCGTATAGGATGAGGATGAAGGCTTAAGTGCAGGATCTTATGTTTAGGTTTAGGCAAAGCAGAATCTTTAGCTTAAGCTTAGTAGGCTTAGGCTTAGTAGGCTTAGGCTTAGTAGGCTTAGGTTTAGTAGGCTTTGGCTTAGTAGGCTTAGGCTGAATAGGCTTAGGCTTAGTAGGCTTAGGCTTAGTAGGCTTAGACTTAGTAGGCTTAGGCTTAGTAGGCTTAGGCTTAGTAGGCTTAGGCTTAGTAGGCTTAGCCTTAGTAAGCTTAGGCTTAGTAAGCTTAGGCTTAGTAGGCTTAGGCTTAGTAGGCTTAGGCTTAGTAGGCTTAGACTTAGTAGGTCTTAGTAGGCTTAGGCTTATTCAATTTAAGTTTAGGCTTAGAAGCCTAGATGTAGAGAACCAGTCTGACACTTAAGGTGCTAAAGCATAGAAGTTTAAACTTAGAGAGTTAGTCTTAGGCTTAGCTGATGAGTCTTAAGTTTAGCCGTAATAGGCTTAGGCCTACTAGACATAGGCTTAGTAGGCTCTGGTTTAGTAGGTTTAGGCTTAACAAGCTGTATTTTAAGATTACACGCTACATATTACACATTCTGTCACGTGACCCCCCCCCTCCTCTTATACTGGACTCCTCAACTTTTATTAAAACTTTGCATAATTTGCATTCCAATTGCCCACGCCGCCGTGAAACACTTCCAGAAAAACTTTTTTATTCATTCACGGCTCATAAATAAAAATTAAAAACATTTCAAAAATGTCACAATTTTTAGTCATCATTTTATATTGGCCTAAAATTAATAAAAATAAAGCTAAAAATTAATAATAAACCTTTAAAAACCCTAAAATTACCAAAAACAAGCAAAAATATAGGCCTAAAAAAGTAAAAAAACAGTGCTGTTTGAAATATTTGTAACGGAATTTGCACTAAAAATCTTCCACGAAACTTCCACTTACAAAAAGGTTTAAAATGGCCCAAAAACAAGTTTTTGACACTTTTTAGAAGTGGAAGTTCAGTGGAAGATTTTCAGTGCAAATTGCATTACAAATCTTCCACTCAACTTCCACTCTTAAAAAGTGTTGAAAACGCGTTTTTAGACCATTTTAAGCCTTTTTATAAATGGAAGTCGAGTGGAAGGTTTTCAGTGCAAATTGCATTACAAATCTTCCACTCAATTTCCACCTCTACAAAGTACCAAAAACGTGTTATTCAATCATTTTGAGGCATACTACAATATTGATAGCACTGTGTATAATAAACTAGATAAGTACTAAAGCAAAAAACAGGAAAACAAGTAAAAACAGTGAACAATGTCCTTGTTAACATATTGTAGTAGTACAAAAAACATCCGGAACGATACTAAATTACTAACAAAGCACTAAAAAATACAAATTTTGATACTGAAAATGAACTTTTTTGACAATATTGGTTCATCGTTTAAATAATTTTGAGCCCTATTAATTTTTTTAAATTTCAAAAAAGTGACTACCAGCCACATGACCAAACGACATTTGGCTAATCTTTTTTTTTCACACCCGACCAACTTCTGATGCCCGGCCTTCAAACAATGCCTTCTGATACTCTTTTCCAGTTGATTAAATCCAAAACATTTCGACTTTGTCTGGTCGGTCTTCCAGGAAGGGTCGTATAGAAAGCGGCACATGTCATAGTAACATGTAATTTTAGTTCAAAAGGTCAATAGTAAAAAAAATTTTTTAGTTTAAAAGTTCTTCAAGTACTCTACATTATCTTATTTCATCCTACCCTACCCTACCCTACTCTACCCTACCCTACCCTACCGTACCCTACCCTACCCTACCCTACCCTACCCTACCCTACTCTACCCTACCCTACCCTACAACATTAGGCCACCCTATCCTACAGTGCCTTCTCGTACCGTATCCTATCTTACTCTAACCTACCTTACCCTTCTTACTTAACAAAAAGCCTTACTGTACCTTGCCTGGCCGAAAGAATGCTCTACTGTAGCCCCAATACTCCTTACTTTTCCCTCTCCCCACCTCTCGTATTACAACTTTTATATACTCTACCCTACATGAAGTTTACCATGTTGCTAGCCGGACCTCACCGTAGCTTTATGAAATAAACGCTTAGTTCCCCTACTGTCGCAATAGTCATACCTTTCTTTAGTTCTGCCCTGCCTTTCAATGCTCGGACCTACTCTACACTAGCTTACGCTACCTTATCCTACCCTACTATATCCTAGTTTGCTTTACCTTACTCTACCCTACCCTACCATAGCCCACCCTACCCAATGCTTTGTCCATTTAAAACCTCAACCGTACACTTAATTAATCTTTGACCATAGAACAGCACTCCAAGGACTTAAAATTAAAATTTTTGTAAACATTTCAAATTAAATTGTACCAGAAACATCAATGTCAAGCTCAAGCCTACTATAACATGCAAGAGTTTATCCGTCTTAAGAACTCATGTATTATTCACAAACATCTTCCACGAACTGTAGATGTACCCAGTTTAATCGGTTAAATATTAAAGTAGGTATTACACATAATGTGTAGTACGTACTATAATGTACTATTCTAGTATTATTTTTAATGTCAAAGTACAGGAAACTGTCATACTATACGATTACATCGTATAAAATGTTGTTGACAATGTCATAAAACGTCTTCTAAAGCCAAATTTAACCAAAAAAAAGCAATTTAAAAAGTGGAAGTTGAGTGGAATATTTGTAATGTAATTTACACTCAAAATCTTCCACCAAACTTTCATTTTTAAAATGTCTTAAAATGGCCTAAAAACTCATTTTTAACACTTTTTAAAAGTGGAAGTTGAGTGGAAGATTTCTAGTGCAAAATACATTACAAATCTTCCACAAAATTTCCACTTCGAAAAAGTGCCAAAAACGTGTTTTAAAGCCATTTTAAGACATTTTAAAAATGGAGGTTAAGTGGAAGATTTAATTTTCATTTTCCAGAAATCTTGAAAATCCACTTGTAGTAAGTTTCAACGCTAAACCATTGTTTTTTAACCCTTTACCATCCTTTATTTTAAGCACTACTATTGCTATTATGAAATTATGGCACATTAAAAACACGAGTTCAACACCTATGTCACCATAAATAAAACCTGACCAAAAAAGTTGTTTTTAACTTTTGAAATTTTGGCAAAATTTTCGAAATTGTGACAAAACTTTCAAAAACTGACCGGAAATCAACATATGACACTATGGTCTTTGGTCTATTTTAAAATAATTTCATAAAGTAAGTATTTTTGTTTGCACCGTGCAGACCGCCGGTTACGATAATTTTGTGCACTGTGACCCTACTCTTCTCTATCCTACCAAATTTTATGCACCGTGCAATGAAAAAAGGTTTGCGAATGACAAAACAAATAAGTGGTGAAAGAATGATTAAAATTAGTGCAGCATTACCTATAATATCAATGAATTGAAAAATAATAGCTGCGTCCTTACCTAATATCAACGATATAACTACATAGCCTTAGAGAAATTGTCAGAAATTGTGTTGCGCAGCTTTATCTTACGTAATTTTACAATTTTATATCATACTTGCCTCGATGTAAAACGACCCAACAAATGACTTCGAGTGCTGGGATTTTGAATTCATTTTTCTTCGACGGGTGATTATCTAACAGCTCGAAAAGATAAAAGTCTTGACCGTCTACTAAGCCTAAACTTAAAAATTGAGCACTAAGTACAAACCTAAACCTAAATCCAACTTTAATAAATAAGCCTACTAAGCCTAACACTACTAAAATCAAGCTTTCTAAGCCTAAGCCAACTAAGCCTAATCATACTAAGCCTGAACCTACTCAGACTATGCTCACTAAGAAAAAGCCTACTCTAAGCCAAATAAGCCTAAACTTACTAAGCCTAAGCTTACCAATTCTAAGCCTTCTAAGCCTAAGCCTATTAAGTCTAAGCCTACTAAGCCTAAGTCCACTAAGCCTAAGTGTACTAAGCCCAACAAAATCTAAACCTAACAAGTCTAAGATTGTCAAACCTAAGCTTACTAAACCTATGCCTAAACCTATTAAAATTTAGCCTAAAACTACTATTAAGATTACTAATCGTAAGCTTACTAAGCCCCGATCAACTAATCCTAAGCTTTCTAATCCTAATTCTACAGAGCCTAAGCGTGCTAAGCCTAATCGCCCAAACTTATTATACTAAGCCTAAACCTACTAAGTCTAAGCATAATATGTCCAAGCCTACCAAGCCTTCAAATTGGTAAGCCTAGTCTAAAGCTGAGTCTACTACGCCTCTGAACTTTAGACTAACAAGTCTAACCTTCTTAAGCCTTTTCAGCCTTCTAAGGCCAATCCTAGACAAGCCTAAAGTTCATAAAACGAAAACTTCTAAACCTAAACATCCTAAGACCGAAGTTCCAAAACCTAAGCCTCACGTCATCTCCTTACGTACGTCTACGTACTCAAGTATTACTGTTTACAATAACAACAACACAATCCCACAAATTCTAGTGCAAAGATCCAACGTACCCGCCGAATCTCCGGTACGCTGTAACAAACAAGCACGGTGTAATGCGTTAGCACGCAGCCAGTACGAACGTACTGTTTGTGCAAAACAAAATTTCAAAATTGTAGGCTTACGGTAATTAACAACACGGAAAGAAAACAATATGACTTGGCAAATAATTAGAAGCTCGAATTTCAAAAAAAGGTGTATTCGGAATGTTACACTCGCCGCCGTCATTAAACATTATTACACCGGCAGCGTGAATTAATTTTTAAGGCGAATGTGATGTACGATATCGTGATAAAACTACTATAACATGGAGTCTGCAAAAAATTTTAAAAATTTTTGTTGCAAAGTAAGAATGAAGATTACTAGAACAGAGGCTAAGGCTAGACGAGGATTCATGCTAAGATTAGTGCTTAGGCTATGACTAGGGAAGATCTAGGCAGAGCAAAGCGAGACAAGGCAAGATCCAAGCTAGAACTAGGGCTTAGGTTAGAGCTTAAACTAGGACTAAGAGTAAGATGAACACTAGGCCTAGAGCTTAAGCGAAGGCTATAGCTATTACTATAACTATTGCTAAAGTTTAGGCTAGAGATTAGGCGAGGGTTACAGATAAAGTCTTGGCTAGAATTAAAGCTAGTATTGAAGCTACAACAAGGGCTAGGACTACGGTTAGAGCTAGATACCAAATTGAGAGCTTTGATCATTACTCCAAAACCCAATTCCAGCCATACTAAAAAGTATGTTCCTCCAAAACGTTTTTGTTACCATGTAACAACATATAAAAGGTTAAAAACAGCTCTTAGAGTAATTGTTAGTGGTTATAAACTTTTTTGGAGGAAAAACAACCCGGAAAAGGCTGAATTTATTCCGGGAAAACATTTTATCTCAATTACTCTGCATAACACATTATTTGAGAAATTTTAAACCAAACACATTCTGAATTTTTTTAAATTCACTTTAACGCCTAAAAAACATAAATAATTTAGGCTTACTTTGCCTAGACATGAGGAACGGTCCGAGCCGAACATGCCCCAAATTTAGGTAAGGCCGGCCTAAAAATCAAGGAGAAGCCCCTTCCTTATGTCGAATTCAGCCTGAGTCTACTATGCCAAACCATACTAAGCCTAAGCCTACTAAGCCTAAGCCTACTAAGCCTACGCCTACTAAGCCTAGGCCTACTAAGTCTAACAAGGGAATGTTACAAACTGCCCATTCGATTTTTAAAAGTGAATGGTACCATGTGAAAGAGCGTAAAAAGTTGACTAGAAATCTATTTTCAAAAACTGCTAATTTTGCTTTACAAGCCCGCTAGCGAGCTTTTAAAATTTTTACTATTAAAACGGATTTTTTAAACGCGCCTTCTTTTGGCTTCTTTCAAAAAAGAGAGGTAAACGTGTTCGAATGGCCGAGTGGTCAAAGGCGCCGTGATTGCGCAATCAATAGACTTTAGGTTCGATTCCTTTTTTAGGTAAATGATTGGTATTCTTTTTTATTTAAAAGTTAATTAATTTAAATATTCAAAAAAAAATTTTTTTTGTTGATAATGGCTTCTTACATCTAATAAAACATAAAAAAAAGTAGAAACTAAGGTTTTTAAAAATACAATAATCCAAAAAAAAGGCTAACAACTTATAAAGCCCTTTCACTAATGATTTTAAAATCTCGCTAGCGGGCTTTTAAGGCAAAATTAGCAGTTTTTGAAAATAGATTTCTAGTCAAATTTTTACGCTCTTTCACATGGTACCATTCACTTTTAAAAATCGAATGGGCAGTTTGTAACATTCCCTTGTAAGCCTACTAAGCCTAAGCCTACTGAGCCTACGCCTACTAAGCCTAAGCCTACTAAGCCTACGCCTACTAAACCTAAGCCTACTAAGCCTAAGCGTACTAAGCCTACTAAGAACAAGCCTACTAAGTCTAAGCATACTAAGCATAAGCCTACTAAGCATAAGCCTACTGAGCCTAAGCCTACTAAGTCTAAGCCTACTAAGCATAAGCCTATTAAGCCTAAGCCTACTAAGCCTAAGCCTATTAACCTAAGCCTACAAAAAGGCCTAACCTTATTAATACAAGTTTAAAATTTTTAAAAGTACATTGAAATGTCCATCAAACCCCCGTAGGCACTTTATTGAAATTCGGCTAAACAATAAAATGAGAATCAAATTGTGGCATTTTTAGTTGGTCTCATGCATTTATAAATCAATGTTTTTGCCTTCTTAAGCTGTAAACAAAAAAGTTAGAGGTCTTTGAGGACAATCGTACTCAAAACTTAAAATATCCATTAAACCTTTAAAAAATTTTTAAAGTCACCCTTTACTAATAATACCGTACATTACAGTATTCCAATTTATCCTATCTTACTCTACCCTACCCTACCTACTCTAGACTACCCTACCCTACGCTACCTTATCTTACCCTACTCTACCTTACCATTACAATATGCCAGCTCAAAGTTATCAGAGTACCAGAATGTGTACCACGTAGTAGCAAGGCACGCTAGTACTGTAAACACTATTAAAAGTGTAAAGTGTAATAAGAGTAGCTCATGACCTCTTTTGACCGCTTTTTTAATGTCACAAGGTGTGAAATTTAATATATTCTGAGCGTCTTTATTTACATTGTTTTAGCTATTGCATATAATGTTCAGCACGCCAAAAAACAACGAAAACAATTGTTTCAGCAGCAAGTCTAAAGTCCCTAAGCCTAAGCCTAAAAGCTTAAAGCCTAAAGCCTAAAGCCTAAAGCCTAAAGCCTAAAGCCTAAAGCCTAAGCCTAAAAGCCTAAGCCTAAAAGCCCAAGCCTAAAAGCCTAAGCCTAAAAGCCTACGCCTACTAAGCCTAAGCCTAAGCCTAAGCCTACTAAGCCTAAAAGCCTAAACCTAAAGGCCTAAGCCTGCTAAGCCAAGGCCTAATAAGCCTAAGCCTAATAATGCAAAGCCTAAGCCTACGAGCTTAAAATGAAAAATTTCAAAGCCCAAACACGAAATCCCAATGATTTCACAACCATTTTAAAACCAACTAATTGTAATAATAAAGTTGTGCAAATCCGTTTACGATAATAAGCGGAAATTGCCTACAAACAAAAAGAATGTGCCAAATTGAGCGTGCACACGATTCGAGAGCGTTATAAACAAAAAGAACGATTTGTGCATGTGGCGTGAAAAATCCGTCTATTTTGTACTATTTAGCACTTGGTACGTATATCTTTAACAAAAAGTTAATTAAGCCTAAGCCTATAAGCCTAAAATTAAACCTAAGCCTAGAAGCCTAAAATAAGGCGTAAGCCTAACTAAAATTAAGCGTACGTCTGTAAGCCTAAAATTAAGTCCAAGCCTAGAAGCCTAACATTAAGCAAAAGCCTAAATTTAAGCCTAAACCTATAAGCCTAAAACTAAGCCCCTAGAAGCCTACGCCTATGAGCCTAAAATTAAACTTAAGCCTAGAAGCCTAAAATTAAGCTTAAACCTAACTAAAATTTTAACTTTTAATAGGTTAATTTTATAAAATTTCAATAAATTACAGTGGTGTTTATACATGACAATTCCAAAAAACATGTGTTTTTATAATTGTGTTAGTTCATTAAAATTATATCACTAACAATGTAAGTTTAACTCGATTAAAGCGTTTAAATTTCTTTTCATTAAAGGCTATGTTAGGAAGCCGGAAGTAGCGATTTAGAAACAAGTTCCAAAAATCCGCTTAATTACTTTAGTATCTTTATTTGTGTGTTTCAAATGACAGTCAACATGTTTAATAATAGTTGCGAAATTTTTTTGGCGGTAAAATTAGAATAAACTCTTGAAAAAGGAATACAGTGGAACTCCTGTATAACGAACTCCTGTATAACGAACTACTCTATAACAAAAATCCCGTATAACGAACAACTTTTGAAATCCCCGTCTACCACTACACAGTGCGTTTAAAACTCCTGTATAACGAAACTCCTTTATAACGAACAAGTTTCCAGTTCCCGAGCGATTCGTTATACAGGAGTTCCACTGTACTTATTTGTCATCTTCTTCCTCCCCTCCATTAGGATAAGAAGAAGACGACGACCATCCCTGCCATGCCCCACCGCAGCCTGAGCTCCCAGTTTGGCCGGCAAATGCCGACCAAACTAAGAGCCCAGCGCCGAAGTGGAGCACTTCGGGCTGGTCGTCGTCTTCTTCTTATCTTGATGGAGGGGAGGAAGAAAACCATATTGCAAATCAGGCTGTCATCACTGTCAATCCCTTTCTATTCATCCTGTTTTCAGACGGTGTATTAAGCTGCTTTCTGAACGCAGCGCCAAGGACACCTTAACCGAGATCAAGACACGGGTATTGGAGATATAGACACTGTTGGTACGCAATTTGTTTTTGAGATACGCACCACCCTCTCCTCGCCTCAACGATTTCAGACGTCTTACCGAAATCTGGACTTTTGGTCGCTTTTTCTTGAGAAACATTTTTTAGAGGCAAAAAATTAAAATTTTTAAGCAAAAAAAATAGTGATAGACCTACGCCGACCTTATTCTAAACTAAAGCAATTTTTCTGGTTCCGTGTTACCTTACCTTATTGTTCCTCCAAATTTCTCCACCAGTGCCTCTTCTCCATCGTGCTTCTTCTCCACCTCTTCTCCACCAGTGCTTCTTCTCCATCCCCTACCCTACCTTACTCTACCTTACCCTACCCTGCCCCACCCAAGACTACCCTTCCCTGCTTTACCCTATCTTTCCGTGCCCTGCTTTCAAAGCAAAAGAATAAACTACCTAAACCGCGCCTTCTTAAAACAAACCTTATCAGTTCATACTTTTCAAAAAACGAATATCAGAGCAGATTATGTTTTTAGTGACACCATGTTTCAAACCTAACATAGGTTTTTTTTGTTTTCGATCTTAACAGCTTAAAGTTAGCAGCGCGTGAGATGGTTAATATATTTAAAAATAATGCATTTTAAAACATTACTATTTGTTTTCTTCTATACAAGTTTACTCTTAATTATAAGCCCTAAGATTGGAGCCGAGATCGACAAAGTATTTGTTTGTAAGTTATTGTAAAATGGATCCATTCAAAGTTTTGATACTCTAAAAATTCATGCCTTCCTCAAGAATAACGACTTTCCAGCTTTTTAAATTTTTTTGAGAAGAGTCCCGTTTGTATATATAACAAGTGTATCTTGCAGTAGACCATTTTGTTTACGTAAAAACTTCAAACCAAATTGTGGGCTTTGTAGTTACTATTTTTGGAGATGGACTTACTTTATCCTCGAGAAAGTTTGATACGTTTGGAGAATGCCACACGTACTGTTTTAAAAGTAAGAAAAACACCTTTTTAAATCGTTAATCCTAGGGAAATCGCTACAGCTTCTAGGAAGATAAAAATTAAAATCTGTCTTTGTCTAGTCTCGTTTTTTCTCCTTTTTCGCATGTTTCTTATTATTCTTGTTCTTCATCGTTTTGTTCTTCTTTTTTTCTTCTTCACCTGCTTCTTTTTATTCTGCTTCATCGTCTTGATGTAATTTCTCTCTTTCTTTATCATCTTCTTCTTCGTCTTCTTCTTCTGCGTCTGCTTCTTCTTATTCCTCTTCTTTTACGTCTTCTTTCTTTTGATCCTCCTTCAAAACCTTCGACCATCATTACCATGCCTCACTCACATCGGGGTGAGGTTCCAGTTTATACATTCTTTTTCTTTTGAATCTGAAAGGGGGATCAACCTAATTCCCGCCCCCCTTTAGGTTGATCCGCTTTTCAATACGGTAATAATAGTTTCTCTTGTTGATCCTTTTTTCAGCCCCAACCCTCTGCTCAATATATTGCAGTCCAATGTGTTGCCTGCCAAGTGCGATCCAACGACCGATCAAGAACGCATCTTTTAAAGTGACAAGATCAGTGCTAACAAAACACTACTGGGTTGATCCCGAATTTCAAGGAACGTGTGGTGTGTACGCTGTTGATACACTAGTTTTTAAAGATCATTACTCTGCCAAGAGCATTACTTTACATAACGCTACATTTGCCATCCAGGCCGTTGTGGGGCAGGTAAGAGAATATCATCATATCTTTAATTTACTTTATCTCCTTAATTTACTATGGCACATTTCAGGATGAATACGCTACATACGCCAGACCAAGTAACCGCTTTGGTCTAAGACGCCGAATAGATAACCAGACACTAGCACAGATAATGCACAAGAATGGGCTCATATCTAGACCGGTGGTAATGTTACACTTCTTCGACTATCCAGTCTTTGGTTGTAAGTTTTTGTTGCAAAAGTTACAGCTTCTGTAGCCAGGTTCTATAACTAAAGTTTTTTTTATTTTTCTAATAAAAAAACGTTTTCTCCTGTATAATATTATAATTAAAGCCTTGAATTCTTCATTATGCGCTCCCTTCACTATGATAGACGTTTCGGATGAACTGGAATGGATATTCAATGGTTCGTACTTGAGGTTTTTAAAGCTGGAGTATCGTGAGCCATTCAAAGTAAGAAGAATTTTTTATTTTAAAGTGCCGTACCGGGCTGGCACATGCGGTCCCAAGAGCAAGGCCGCAATAATTGGTCCCGGCCCTTTACATATCTGCACACACTGCAACATAAAACAAAATAAAGACATTTTTAGATGGCCGTAACCGACGGCAACATCATGTCTATAAGCCGGACACTTTTAAGCCAACTAATTGAAATAAGATGTCTCACATATGATTTTTCATTCAATTACAACGTAACTTGCGGCACTGCTGATGGTATGAAGGAAAATGCGTATATTAAAATTTCTTTAGATGTTAACGTCTGGCAACTAAAGGACTATAATATCCAGCTTAAAACTGAGGTATTTCACGGCGGTATGCCAAACAATTCAATTTCAATAAGTCCGATAGAACCAAATCCGGACAACTATGTGTGGCGAATTAACATGTATGTAAGTCGTTTTCGTTAGTTCTACGATGTTCCCAAATTCAAAAGTTCCTGTTTCGGCCACAGCTCCGGCTCCGGGGGCTTCAGTACTAAAATTCAACATTTTCTGGCTAAAGCCGAAACTGCCCCAGAACAGGTAACGTTACTTTCACTTCGACTAGACCTTAATCTCCCACATTTTAGGTAAAAACGCAATACTGTATTGGCCTTGATTATGGTAACAACCAGATTGGTTTCGCCGAGCGCATTCGCAACTAACACATTACTGTATATATACACGCCATAATAAAATCTTGTTTTTGTTACCGTTTTTAAACAAACTTTTCTAAAGTAGTATCCTTCTTGTTCTATACAGTACTTTCTCTATATAAGCAACCCGAAGAGACCGAAATTTTGCGTTTCCTATAAGGAGTGTTGTCTTTACAGAGACTTTTTAGTGCAAATTGACTTGGAGGAGCCAAATTTCTTGTTTACATAAGGAGAGTTGCTTATACAGATGGCTAACTATATAGAGAGACCACTGTATGTCTACAGTTGTATCCTTGTTGCTTTAAATTCAATTTTAATTTCAGTCTATCATCGTTCTTATTTTACAATGGTTCTATCAGTGTTACATCTCTACAGTTGTAACACAAAAAGTATACTTGTTGTTTTCAGTTCAATTTCTTTCTACCAGTGTTCTTAGGTTTTCCTGAATTTATCAGTTTTCTCGAGAAAAAGGTGCTCCAAGCTGCTTATAGTTAAAATCTCTGCATAAATGTATAAAAAAATATTTTTTTAACGTATCACGACGCTTCTACAAATATCCTTACTACAATAAATTCTTTCGTAACCTTGGTAATTCAGTTTTCATTTTGCATATATTACCTTACATCTTTTTTATATGTCATCAACACTTCTTTTTATAATTGTATTTTGTATTATTATTTCACCTAGCACATCAGACGAAGATAAAGTGTTTGTATGTAAGTTTTTTTGAAATATTATTTGTATAAGCCGCCAGTAATAAAATTTTTAAAATTGTCTACTACATTGTTTTAGTAAAAAGCGTCATTAATGTAGGCAATTCGCCTCAAGTCCTCAATTTAATGATATCACTGTTTGAAGACGGACTTATACTTTCATCAGCCAAATTTGAAACTGTCGAAGTTTGCAAAAAATACTGTGTTGAAAGTGAGTTCAAACGTAATATTCGTATATACTCCACCTGCCCTGCTTAAAATCATTTCGTAGTTGTTAGATCAATTCTTTGTACCACCACACGTCAAGAAAAAATAAAAGAAAAACAATTATCCAGAGAAAATCGCTTGGCATTCCGCAACAAGAGGAAACAAATAGTATGTTAACTTCGCGGTATTTTTTCGACACGTTAAAGTGCAGATATCACAAAAGTGTTTAATAGCAATTAAAAAACAATACTTTAATTCCCAAATTTAAAAAATCTCTTTGTGTTTGAGCGCTTAATAAAAATTTGGTATTCATATTAAAAATATGCTTTCCCAAACTCTAAAATACGTCATAACTTTGCAACGAGCACATGAGCAGCTGTAGCGGTAGTAACAGTTGGACTAAGGAGATAATAAGGAATAATTTGATACTAAAAACGTCTGATTCTATGGAGTAGAACTTGAGTTATCAAGAGATATCAGTTTCATATATTCATGCGGAAATTTTTCATTAATTTTTTGGCGGGATTTTCCTTTATTTATTAGTTTCTTTCATTATTTATTTAATAAGGGTGCTTAATTGTTACATTTTTTACCTTCTTTATCCTTAAATAACCTCGAAACTACATTAGTAAAAAACCCGAAAGACATTTTCGAAAAAGAAAAGCTGAAGAAAAAATATTTTTCCGCTATGTGAGAAATGCCAAAAATCTGTTCAAGACACAAAAGCAAAATCGTTTTTTCTTGACGTGCACCAATATTACCCATAAAAATATTTAAATCGCGTTCTTGAGCTTAAAAAGCCAATGAGATCGGGACAGGTCAAACACATTCTTCATCAAACTCTTACAAAAGGCAGCATCTGTAAAAAATAAAAAATACAATAAATTTAAAATTTTACAGATAAAGCATTGTGCTCCATTTACTGCAGTCCAATGTGTTGTTTCAGCACCGAGCTCAGAACAATTGATCCCAAATATTGTTTTAATTTAACAAAGTCATTTGCTACCAAACGCTATTGGTATGATACTGAGTTCATCGGCACGGTTGGTGTATATGCAATAGACACTGTTACATTTGATGACCTTAACGCCCAACATTCAATTATTTTTACAAACTATACGTTTGCAGTGCAAATGACAACGAATTTAGTAAGGCATATAAGTAGACCTGTAAAGGGACCGGACCAACTTTTTTAGGATGAATACACGCTCGGAGCTAGACAAATCCATCGACTTGGCCTAAAGCGCCGCAGCGATGGCCAGACATTTGCCGAAATACTTTATGCACAAGGCATTATATCACGACCAGTTGCTTTGTTAAGTGAACTAGACGAAACGGTTTTTGGTTGTAAGTGGTCGTTACAGATTAGTGAAAAGTCCAGTAGCATAATAAAAAGCCTACAATAATTTCTAAGGTACTAGCCAATCTTTTTTACTCAAGTAAATTTTTTTGCTCAATTTAATACCTTTTACTTAAGCTTTAAAGATACCACACTGCGGCGACTTCACAATGGTTGACGTTGCGGACGATTATGACTGGATCTTTGAGAGCACCTACTTCAACTTTTTACAGTTGAAATATAACAAGCGGTTTAAAGTGACGTTTTTTGAATACCTTATATGCAACTGTTGTTTCTATCATTTATAAATAGCACTGATATCTTTTAGATGGCGGTCACAGATAGTCACCTCATGTCAATAAGTCGAGAACTCTTGCAACAGCTCATTGATATAAAATGTTTAGAGCGTGTAACAGGCAATGCTTATAATAGAACCTGTGGTCAAGTAAACGGTAAATCCAAGTAACTATCATACAAATAATAACAATTAAAAAGTGTTTCTCCTAGAACAATTCGTTATAAAAACTAATGTAATCTTACAGATGAAAATGTGTTCCAACTCAAAAATTTAAAACTCATGCTAAGCACCCGAGATTTGCAGTTGGCAGATTTTAGACCTTTTTTCTACGTGTATCCAATTGATCCAAATCCAGAAAACTACTTGATACGCTTAAATTTCAACGTAAGCAATTTCTGACGTTTTCAAAATCACCATGACAAGAGGCGGCGCTAGTAAAAAGGCCGGGCCGAATTTTTCGGACTTAAGCCGGTTTTTCAAAATACTTTGTTTCAGTTCCAAAACTGTTACTGCGTTGGCCTCGATTACGGTAATAATCAAATTGCGTTTGCCAAGCGCTTAGGCTACTCTGTAGCCAGAAAGTGAACGGAGAAAACAAACAATCTAAAAGTGCAAAATCAGAAATGCGACGTGGAGCTGTAAAACGTCAGCAACGTAAAGCAACATAAACACAATAAATTGTATAAAAAAACTGAGAATAAACCATGTAACAAAAATGAATGTTACTCCTTTATTGCTTTTATCAGTATTTTGTTCGCATCTTCAAGAGGATTATGAACAAAACTATGACAATACCTTTTTGTAGCGCTTGATTTCAGAAACTGTTTGTTTTTGACACTATTTTCAAATACAACCATTTACACTAAACAATGTGCTTACTTTAAAATGTCATCAACTGCTCTAGCGATATCTTTTTGTTTTTTCAATATTATACTAACGAGTGCATTAGAAGAAAAAGATAAAATATATGCTTGTAAGTTATACCTATATCGGCTTTTGTAGGTTAGCGCTTTGTTTTTATTGTGAAACCCTAGGTACACTTCAAAATATAACTGCGAAAAAGTCAGTGACATAAGCCCCCTCCCCCAGAGCCAATCCGAAAAAAAACCACATACTATACGCGAAAAAACCAAAAAAAATTGAGAAATTGGTCCACAGGTATCTGTGGACAAAAAAATTTTTTTTCCCCCCCCCAGATAAAATCCGTAGCGACGTCCCTGGCTATTATGTAAAAAATTGTTTCAGTAAACACCTACGTTGAAATCGGGAACCCACCCCAAAACCTTTTCTTCCTTACATCGATGTTTGAAGATGGACTTATACTCTCTACCAATCAATTCGAAACAGTTGAAGTTTGTAAAAGATTTTGTGTCGAAAGTAAGTCAACCTTCTTCATATGCATGAAACACTCTAGCATAACCCTCGATACTGCCTATACAGGAACCTCTATAGTATAAACACCGATACTGTAAAAGTCTTGTTGCAAAGGCAATGTTTCTGGCCCAAAAAGAAGGCACAAGAGTGTTCTCGTTAATCAAAAACAAAAAGTCAGAGGTTCGCAGACGATTAGAACCATAAGATACCGCTCTCGTTCTAACCGTAAAATTTGACAACTGTCGCGTCTGCCTGTAGTCATCAATAAAAGTTAATCATCGTACTTACAGGCCCAACATTGTGCTCAATCTACTGCAGTCCAATGTGTTGTTTGAACAAAGAATTAAACAAAAACGTTCCAGATAGTTTTAACATATCAAACTCGTTTTTAACAAAACGCTATTGGAAAGATCCCAGGTTTGTGGGTACTATTGGTGTATATGCAATAGACACAGTTACGTACAACAATATAAACAATCCACATGCAATTACATTTATCAACTACACGTTTGGTGTAGAGATGTCATGGGATCTGGTAGGGAATGTTTAATGTGCTGTTTTGCTATCGGGTTTGGAGATACTGTCGTGTTATTCAATAAATAGCTTATTTGTACTAATAATATTGATAGTAACAATACTAATAATAAGTTTAGGACCAAAAGGCGGCTCGTGAAAGAAGAGTCCATCGGATTGGCCTAAGACGTCGCGATGACAATCAAACATTAGCTCAAATGCTTTACAAACAAGACATCATAACTCACCCTATTGCGTTGGTGCTTGAACAGGACCTCGTAATCTTTGGTTGTAAGTGGACATGTAAAAGGGCAGGATATAAGTTTCGAATCTACCGCCCTGGCATATCCATCCCAAAATGTCTTCGAGTTTTTTTAGTCAGGTTTAGTTTTAAGGACTTTTGTTTCCTTTACACTCTATTCTTCTGTCCTTGGCCGTCAACATCATATAAAGTGTTACCATGTTTTGCAGTGCTCGTTATACATATAAATGCCCATATTTTATCATTTTTTAGCTTTCAACGATCCAGACTGCGGCAGCTTCACTCTAATCGACATTGCGGATGACTATGACTGGATATTCAAAGGCACATACTTCAAATTCTTAGATCTGGAGTATGACCAACCGTTTATGGTATACTCCTTCATTTTCATGCCTAACAAAAGAGCTGCACCCAATGTCCCCCGGGGTTTGAAAGGAGATCTGAATAGAAAAAAGAGAATAAAAAGTTATCAGGCAAACCATTTCGAAAAGTGTTAAACGATCCTGGTAACGAATGAATTGAACCATCAAGCCAAAGTGGCCAAGAGGTTGAGGTTAGCCTAACGCGCAGTAATTTTTTCTGATTTGAACGCTATACCTTTAAGAAATATAAAAATTGAACGTAGGGACGTCGCTACGATGTTTCTCTGGGGGGGGGGGGGAGGAGAGAGAAAAAATTTCTTTGGCCCACAGGTAGCTGTGGACCGATTTTTCGAATTTTTTTTCGTTTTTTTCACGTACCTGCCGATTTTTTTTGCGGATGAGCTCTGGGGGGGAGTCACCCCGAACCCCCAAACGACATCCCTGATTGAGCGTACTGTAACTGGCTATCCAGCTAACTACAGGTTTTAAATATGGTTTTCGTGGTAACTTTTTATGCTCTTTCATCCTATATAGGCGGCTTACCATAGCTAAGAGATAGTTGATGCAACTCCTTTGAACGTAAGCTTCATATTTGCAGATGGCTGTCTCAGACGACTATGGCATCTCAATCCACCGTGGTATTTTGCAAAAATTGATTGAGATAGAGTGCTTATTGTTTTTTGAAGCAGCAACTTACAATAGAACTTGTGGTGGATTTGAAGGTAAAATTTCAAACAAAAGTAGAAAAATAAAAAAAAAACTAAAAACATTTAAAAAAACACTTGCTCAACTGAAAAAAACTGAAAAGACATTTATTTTTATTTTATTTTCAAATTTTAATTTATTTTACTTTTAAATACTTTTTTTCTTTTTTTAACTGTCACTTTGTAGACATAAACGTGTGGCAACTAAACAACTTCAAGCTTCAGCTAACAACCGAAGAATTACAGGAAGAAACCGTGCACAATATTTTTAACTTTTACCCGATTGATCCAAATCCGGAAAACTATTTATTACGCCTAAATTACTTTGTAAGTTAACCTTGAATTTCTTTTTTCGTTTTTTTATAAGCTGCGATTACGAATTTTCCATTCTTTGACTTGTCAAAAAATTTCATTTTTATCACTGATTGAAAGTTTTGAATCGCCCAAGTTTTTTGAGAAAAAGCTAACAAGGTTAAATACCCAAGCTGCCTCTTTCAGATTCAGCTCAAAATTTTTATTTGAATTCTTTGTACCGCTAATAGTACCCATAACAAATTTTAACTCGCGCTTTTGAGTTTTAAATTTGAATTATTTTGGTTTCCCGCCAATTTGACAAACTTGGCTTGCGTTTCAAACACTTTTTTCGACTTTCCAGACAAGCTACGCTTATGAATTTAAAAATTAAGGTTTATTTAAAGGTATTCTACTAGTATATCAAGGAAAAATTCCTAAAAATTAAAAATGGCAAATTGATAAGCATGAAACACAATGCCATTTTGGCGATAACTTCAAAACGTATTTTTATATGGATTTTCTCCTGTGGCCTTCAGGTGGGGAGTTTTGGTCGGGGGGCGGGAGTCGAAAAAATCGGCACATGTACCTGTGACGATTTTTTGCAAAAGGTTTTTTTCCAAAAATTCACAGGGGGGACCACTTTCAACTTTTTTTTGAAAATTTTTTTTCCCCGCCCTCTCGGGCCTACCCGTACCAGCACGTTTCCTTTCAATCTTGGTTCCCGGGTCAGAACTGGGGGCCTCGAGTGACTCTTTTCAGGTTTATTGAGAAACGTTGGTCAAACATTATTTTTTCAGTACCAGAGGCGCTACTGTACTGCCCTTGATTACGGAAACAATCAAATTGGGTTTGCCGAAAAATACGAATCAACTGCGAGAAGGAACTTGGGTAAAGGGCTCAAATCACAATAAGTACAGTGGAACTCCTGTATAACGAACTGCCCTATAACTAAACGCGCTACAACAAACTCTTCTGTAACAAAAACTCCGTATAACAAACAGCTTTTACCGACATTTTGTATTTATTATAGGGGGTGTTGTCTTTACAAATTGATTTTTAGTGCAAATTGACTTGGCGGGACCAAATTTCTTGTTTACTATAAGGAGAGTTTCTTAAACAGATGGTTTACTATATAGAGAGACTACTGTATAACAAAACTATTTCAAAACGAACAGCTTTTAAACCCCCGCGCGATTCGTTATACACGAGTTTCACTGTATATATATATTTTGTATATTTTTCATATTATAAAGTATAATCTAAAGTATACCTATATAGTACAATCACTATGAAAACAATACGACCATAAGAAGTCACCGTATTATTTATTTTTGATAGAATCGATCACTATATTAACTATATTACATTGAAGTCTTATATAACAATTTTTGATATTAAATTAGACTTTTTAATAAAATTGAAAGCACTATAGCATGAAGATCGACTTTGCACCAAAAAACAGATTTTTTAAAATAAAAATGCCTTAAAATCCTCATTTCCAATGCAAAACCCTCAACAGACCCATTAAAAAAAGCAAAAAAGAAGAAAAAAATATGGATTACTGTAACAAAAAAGCCAATGATATCAATACAAGCTTTTTCTGAGGAAGGGAGAGGGTAAATCCACCCCCATTCATCCCTCCTCTTTCCTAGCTACTTAGAAAGACATCAAAAACCGAGTTGTATAAATGAAAGCTCATAACATTACCCAAACATTGAGAATATTGTCTATAGTTGTAACAGGGTCTCGCTCACATTCGCGTCTACCATGCCTTCTGGAGCTCCAGCCGTGCAAGTTGTGTTCGCCGTTTCATAGAATTCCATCGATGAATCGGATTGATTAAAGGTCCGGTCCACGAGGTCCACAAAACTCTTCTTTAGCAGTTTGTTTTCTCGCTGAAAATTTGAAATTTTAAATTCCCGCCAAAATTCAAAATTATAGCCCAAGGCATGAAGCTTAAATACCAAGAATAACTAAACCCTTCTAAAACATACATAAAAATACAATTTTAAACCAAAATCTCAAAAATTATAACAAAATTTTCAAATTCTCATTTTCCCGCCAAAAAACAAAAAAAAAATTTAAAAACTGAAATTATCAACCGAAATCAATAATAAATAATACCAACTTACCTCCAAATGTCTCTTATTTTCCTTTTCAGCTTTGTACAACCTCTGGAATCGGATGCTTCTTCGTGTATTGTTTTGAAGTTGTCGTTGAGCTACGGCAAAGTCCCTTTCTAGCTTCTGAAACCAGAAATTATATCAAAAAGATGAGGAAAACAACATTTTTTACGATTTTGAATTTCAATAAAGATATTTCCAAAATTATACTATCATTTTACGTTGAAGCAACGTTCTGAAACACAACGCCAAATTTGGCGCCAAAACAAAAATTCAAAAAATTTTTAAAAAATGCCATTTTAAGTAATGTTGAACATATAGAAGCACTTTTAATTCAATTTTAGCCCATTCAAAAGTCCTAAAACCCACTTCCAAATTTACCCGCCAAAGCTAAAATTCAAATTTCAACCTACGTAGTACTTGGCTCTCAGAGCATCAACTTCATCATCACGAACATGTGGATTGAACGATACTCTTTTGGCTGAATTACGAACAAAAGAATAGTCATCAGAATCCGAGTCGACGTAGTCCAGGTCCTCTCCCATAGCCACGGATTTGGTTTTCAGTCGTCGTACTGTAGCCGGCTTGAAGAGCTGCGAATACTTCTTTGGGGTTTCGACTTTAGATCGAACATCTTCGTACTCACGGATCAGACGGACAGCGGTGCGGTTAATTTGTGGAGTGGAGGTTTTTATCTGAAATTGGGCAAAAAAGCTGTAATTTTTCGCGAAAAATGTCATTTTTAAAGGATAAAAGTCACAACATACAGCCTAAAAGGACATTTTGAGGCCTACAAGAGCATCAAAAGACCATTTTGAACCCTAAAATTAACTTTCAATAGCCTCAATCAGAAAAAAACCTTTTCTTATCAAAAAACCAAATTTTAAAAAATGGAAGTTGAGTGGAAGATTTGTAATGTATTTTGCATTAAAAATCTTCCACTCAACTTCCATTTTCAAAACACATCAGTTTTTTTTTTGTTTTCTAGTTTTTGACTAGAAATATGGTTTGAAGCGTCAGATTAAGCCAGAACTTTCTCTACAGAATGTAAAACAGCAAGAACTGTCGTTACAGAACAAGAAATGACACTTTTTAAAAGGTGGAAGTTGAGTGGAAGATTTGTAATGTATTTTGCACTGCAAATATTCCACTCAACTTCTATTTTTAAAATGCATTAAAATTGCATAAAAACACGATTTTGACTATTTTTGGAAGTGGAAATTTGGTGGAAGATTTTCAGTGCAAAATACATTACAAATCTTCCACTCAACTTCCATTTTTTAAAATTTGGTTTTTTGATAAGAAAAGGTTTTTTTCTGATTGAGGCTATTGAAAGTTAATTTTAGGGTTCAAAATGGTCTTTTGATGCTCTTGTAAATTTCCACTTCCAAAAATAGTCAAAATCGTGTTTTTAGGCCATTTTAAAACATTTTAAAAATGGAAGTTGAGTGGAAGATTTTCAGTGCAAAATACATTACAAATCTTCCACTCAACTTCCACATTCCAAAATCTCCAAATCCCCTACCTCATTCCGTTCCTTTTTGGCTTTTTTGTGTTTGAACAGTTTGCTTTTGACCTTCTTCAGTAAATCGGCCATGTTATTGATGAAGGAGCGGTTCGAACCTACCTGAAACACTGTCATTTTTAAAAATGACCGTTTTTTCCAAAATTTATCAAAAAACCGATTAGTTTACAACAATATATGTATTAAAAAGACCATAGTAAAGCCACTGTTTACTATCATAACTTCCGTTTCCTTTTTTTCGCCTTCAAAATGATGTTTTACTTCCGTTGCGCGGAGAAAATTTTAAAAATTAAAAAAGTCAAATTTGTTACGTAAAATTTAAAAATATCCTCATTTCTATTAAAAAATGGCAAAAAATAGAATTTATTACCTAAAATTTTTTAAAATCTTCATTTCTAATGGAAAACTCCACATAAAATAAAAGTTGTTACCTAAAATGCGAAAAATTAAAATTTATTACCTAAGTTTTGCAAAATCCTCATTTCTAATGCAAAATGTGAAAAAGTCAAATTTTTCACCTAAATTTTTCAAAAAATATGAATTTGTTACCTAAAATTCAAAAAAAAAATTCCTTTCTTACGCAAAATTGAATAAAAATCAAGTTTATTATCTAAAATGCAAAAAACTTCTCATTGTTGGTCAAAAAATGCCAAAAAAAAACATCAAATTTGTTATCTAAAAATAAAGATAAAAAAATCAGATTTATTACCTAAAATTCAAAAAATCCTCATTTCTTATGTAAAATTAGAAAAAAAAATTAAAGTTTGTTACCTAAAATTCAAAAAAAAATCCTCATTTCTGATAAAAAAACGTCAAAAAAGATAAAATTTTGTTACCTAAATTTTACAAAAGACATCATTTCTAAAGCAGAATTTAATAAAAATCAAATTGGTTACCTATACTTCAAAAGAACCTCCATTTTTAATCAAAAAATAACAAAAAAATGAAATTTGTTACCTAAAATTAAAAAAAGTTCATTTCCAAAAGCTAAAACCCCAAAAAAAACAAAAATAAAACATAAAAAAGCACAGTGAAACACAACAAACACAAGATACACCACATGTCACACAACATAAACCAAAATTCCTCCATATATACCATCAATAATACCGTTTATTCAAACAAATAGCTATGATAACATCGTTTTAACCCGTATCGCGGAATATAATATGTAAGACAATATAAGTTGAGCAATTCTGCATATCAAACTGGTCGAATATGAAATGTCAATTTTCTAAAATTTTTTAAAAATTCCATTTTCGACCAGTCGAATATTGTTCAGCAACGTATTTTAGGTAAAAAACCGGTTTTTTCGTAACAAAATATGTAACAAGTAAACAAAAAACAAAAAAATCTAAAAAAATTTGACAGAAAATACAAAAATACTTCGAAAAATGCTAAGAAATCAACAAAATAAGATATTACAGGTTTCCGTGGTAGGACACAAAAAATTCATTTTTAAACCGAAAATTTTAAAAAATCAAAGGAGATAGCCATTTTTAACTATAGTAAGCCAATAATTAAAAGTCATTTCGTTTTTTTATAAAAATTTCAAAAATATAGGTCCCACCGCGAAAACCTGAAAATCAAAAAATCTAATACAAAAAAGTCTAAATACTTATTTCTACTCATTCTAATACAAATAAAACCACCATAAACGTGTTTTTGATACAAAAACCATATTCACAAAACCTGTCATGATGACATATAAAATCAGTCATCATGACGAATTTTATAGAAATCTTTAAAATCACTAAAAAACTAAAAAAACATGCAAAATTGCTCAAGGCAATGTGTCCATTTCCGGTCGTTTAATGAACTTGGCATCCCTTTGCGGCCCCGATCTTACACTTGGTGCTGTGTGAAACGAGTCAGTACTGGAATAGTTGTTGGTCGGTCCCGCTTTCACACCATGATGGCTTGGGACTTGAAGTGAGTTTGAAGTGTCGGTAAGTTCGTTGGCTGAGATTGACGTTTCCGGATAAGTAGAGGTTGGTTTTTGAATTGGCAATCGTTGAGAGAATAGTACTGAAGAGGCAGCTGATGATAGAGACGGCTTTTTACGATCCGAGTACATCCTTCTGCAAAAATTTTTTTTAAATACATTTAAAATAACCATTTTTATAGTAAAATCGTATTTTACAGCCTAAATACTAAAAACTTGATGTTTCATGTTTTCGTGGTGGGACCATTTTGGTCCCGCAACAAAAACCTTAATTATCAAAAATGTTTACGAAAATTACCCTATGACTCCTAAAAATGCCCAAAATATGATTTACAAACCTTCTAAATACCCCAAAAACACTCTTTCAAGTTTTCATGTCAAGACCAATTAGGTCCCACCACGAAAACCTTCAACTCCCTTAAAACCCATTAAACCATCCCCAAACCTTCCACAAACCCACCTTAAAGCCGCTGACGGTTCTTTAGCGCTTTCAAAGTCATCAACATCATCCGTTTCGAACGCATCTTCACCTTGATAAGCCACAGCTTCGGGGTCAGTTTGAACCGCATCTGAAGGCTGTTCACTTCTACTCGAATTTGGATTCGAGAATGTGTCGGTACGTTGTAGGACCGCTTGACGTGCTAGATATCTTTCTCTTTGCAGTTGGATCATGATTTTGGTTGGTACGTCCGGAATAACATAGGCGAATATGGCTTTGATTGATAGTACTACGTGCTGAAAATTTTTTTTTTGAAAAATGTGTAAAATACGTCAACGGCACTGACTCACTCATGAAATACGTTAAAAACATATTTTTGACCCCAAAAAAGAGCATTTTTAAACAATACTAAAAATCAATAATTTTTGTGACACTTCATTAAATCATAAAAACAAATCAAAAGTTTTTCCATACCATCACATATACAGTCTGTCTCAACAAAAAACGTCATTTTAACATTTTTAAATTTCCAATAATTTTTGTGACATTTTGTCAAATTTTCAAAAATAATCAAAAACATCGGAAAGCTTTCTAAAAATCATTTTTAACTATTTTAATTTTCCAATAATTTTTGTGACATTTCGTCAAATTTTCCAAATCACCACAAAATCGACCGTTTTTGCCAAAAATAGACTTAAAATCACATCTTACCTCAAATAAAAGTACAAAAATCAGTCTAAAAGCCAGTAGCATCCACCATTTGTGTGAATGCGAGTACAAATCATCACATTGACCTTCTTCATCACGCAGTCCTAAACTGCACGGTGGTCGTCTGTAGTCCCTGTACCTGCACTGGGTAACGTTCGGGTATTTGCTGTTGATGATCAATGTTTCCGTTGCGTTAAAGTACGACAGACTTTGTTCTAGGTAGGTGTCTAGGCTTCCTTCGTTGGTGAGGTAGTGGAACATGCGAGGGACAAAGTCGCTGGTGAAGGCGATGACAAAAGCGTTGCAGAGGACGCTGAGTTTGGACAAAAGGTCGAGGATGGTCATCCAGATGCCAATATTTCTTGCTGGCATGGGGATTGGCTTTCGTTGGGTTACTATGAACTTGTAGGCGTCGAGGCGGATCTCAAGGATGTTGTTTAAAAGTGCAAAGAGGGGTGCTAATGGGAAGGCACAGACGAATAATGTGCAAAATCCAAATTGAATTACTAAAAATTGATGACATTGTAAAAGAAAGATACGGTAAGGTAGAGCATAATAAAGCAGGATATATCAAGGCGTGATAGAGCAAGGTAGTGGGTACAAGGTAAGGAGTAGGGGGTAGACATTAGAAATAAGCCGGGCCAGCCTTGAACAAAACTTTGATCGGGCCGGGCCTGAAAAATGAGTCGAGCCCGGCCCGTTTCCACGTAAAAAAAATTTAGGCCCGGGTTGGTCCGTTTCTCATGTCTAGGTAGGGAGTAGAGGATAGAATGTAAGGAGTAGAAAGTTAAAGGTAGGGGATAGGTGGTAAGGGGTAGGGGGTAGCCTTACCCATTTCCAGATACTCATCGAACAAAAACTGTTCCCCAATCGAGTTCAGACAGTAGTCTCGCTCGACCAAGCTAACTCTATGAGGTTCTCTTTCAATGGCTGTTTGGCTTTCCTGTCTCATTCGTTCTTCTTTTTGTTTTTCACTTTCCATCGGCAGTTTTAAGCGCCATCGGCGGAGAATATTCATGATAGTTCTGAAAATTGCAAGAACTTTCTTTACAAAACATAAAATGACGAGAACTTTCATACCAAAAAAATAAAAGAACTTTCTTAACAAAACCAAAAAATGGCAAGAACTTTCTACAAAACCAAAAATAGCAAGAAATTTCTTTACAAAACAAAAAACGGCAAGAACTTTCTTTACAAAACAAAAAATGGCAAAAACTTTCTTTCCAACCCTCAGTTAAAACAGATATTTTTAAAATTTAAAAATCTTACGGATATCCAATCTCCATAAAGGCCGAGAAAAACTGTTTACCACACATGATGATGAAAAGTTGTATTACCAACTCCACCATACATCCAGCTGGATCACAATCTTCTAGTCTTGCCCCAAAGATCTTAAACGTGCCTTCGGATGATGGTACTGTAGTACCGGGTAGTTTAGCCAAGACATTTTCATTGTTTTGCTCTGGAGGGCCTGAGAATCTAAAAGGTTTAAGTATAACATAAGTCATTGTAAGCCTAAAATGGTCCAACCCTACCTTATCTGACCATACTCTACCCTATACTACTCTAGCCTACCCTACCCTACTCTACCTTTCACTATCCTACTCTACCATACCCTACCTTAACATAATTTACCTACCCGCCTCTACCGTACTACCCTACACCTACCGTAACCTTTCAACGTGCAATATTAGTTGTTACAGTAATCTCAAGCCTATATTAGCTTAAATAGTGATAGAAGAAAGGTTAGGGATAAATTTTCCACTGTTTTCTCTTCTACCGTACACTGTGTAAAAGCAAAAAGAGAAAAATCCCGTATTTTACAAAACAACCCCCAATCCCAACATTGTAAAGCCACTTACTTTCCCTTAATAAAAGCAATGTAGAACAATGAAGAGTAAAAGTTGATAAACTGGAACAGAAACACTTTCAACGTATAACTATTGTCGAATTCAGTCTGGGTTCTTGGACACTCCCATTCGGTCAATTTTAAGGCCAGTGAGCTGTATACCTAAAATATTTAAGGCTGTAAAGAAAGTTCTTGATATTTTTTGTTCTGTAAAAAAAGTTCTTGCTATTTTTTAGTTCGTAAAGAAAGTTCTTTCCATTTTTTATTTGTAAAGAAAGTTTTTGCCATTTTTTGTTTTGTAAAGAAAGTTCTTGCCATTTTTTGTTTTGTAAAGAAAGTTCTTGCCATTTTTTTCCTTATAAAAAAAGTTTTTGCTATTTTTTGTTTTGTAAAAAAAGTTCTTGCTACTTTTTGTTTTGTAAAGAAAGTTCTTGCCATTGTTTTCAAACTTACATAATTCATTATCAAAATGAAGACCAAATTGATGCAAGCGGCCGTAACGGACGTTAAAATGAAAGCCTTGGTTTTGAAACTGTCGCCCCATGAGAAGAATACCTGTAGTACGATGACACGATACGCCACAATTCCGACCACCAGTGCTATTACCAAACATAACTGAAAGATAATTGTAAAATACGAGCCTTTGTTTTAATATAAAAATTGGAAAACACAATAATTTATAAACGTATTACACTTAATACCAAAACTTCAAAAAAAAGCCCGCCAAAACTAAAATTCAAATCTTTGATTAAAAAATCGCGAAAAATATCAAAAATTTCTGCTATTACTGTTAGCCAATGATAAAAGTCATTTTTTATACTTGCAACATAATGCCAAAACTTCGTCAACAACCCGCCAAAATTAAAATTAAAAAATTTTTATAGTTAAAAGTGTAAATACTTCAAAAAAGTTAGCAAAAATTATTCTACACAGTAAATATAATCAGTAAACTTCATTTCCTGACCTTGCAACGCAATGCCAAGATCTTGCCGAAAGCCCGCCAAAATTAAAATTCAAAAATGTTTTTCAAAATTCTCGCTTTAAGTCATTATTCATTACTATATTATAAAAATGTCCATGATAAACTTGTAAGTCCAGTATACTATTTAAAATGTCATTTTCTGGCCGTTTTTCTTAAAAATTCACCCACAAAACCTCTAAAAAAAAGCTCAAAAAACCAAAAAAAACTTACAAAGAATAGCACAGTAATTCCAGAGCAACTAAACCTGAATATCCTCTCGTATATAGGAATGTATGGCTCCTTCTCCTGCGTCACCGGATTCACTCTTTGTTGACTTTTTCTGAACTGAAACTCGGGCCGCAGAACCTCTTCCTCGGCCTCAAAGTCGAAAACGTTCCATTTGTAAGCCAATTCGGCGTGATACCGCTTCCATCCCTCCAGGAATAACGTGGCCCATATCGACATAATGGCAGCGAACAATATTGTGGCACTATTGTCAAAGATGTAGGTAATCTTTGAGTACAGGCAGCTAGCTGACAATGGAGTAAAGTCGCAGAATTTGGTACAGATGGGGCACATTAACACTTTACCCGCCTCGTTTTTGTTGCAGATTTGATTACTGTAACAAAAAATCAATAGAAATTAATTTTACAAGTAGTTTTAGATAATTCTGAACCCAATTTCAACATTTTGAAAATGGAAGTTGAGTGGAAGATTTTCAGTGCATAATACATTATAAATCTTCCACTCAACTTCCACTTTTTAATAAATGCCATTTCTTGCCTTCTAACGAAAATTCTTGTCATTTTGTGTTTTGTAATGAAAGTTCTCGTTTAATCTGACGTTTCAACCCATATTTCTAGTTTATTTTGATTAAAAAACAAAAAAAAACTGATAACAATGTTTATGTGTAGAGCCCTTCCACTTCCAAAAAGTGTTAAAAACGCGTTTTTAGGCTATTTTACGACTTTTTAGAAATGGAAGTTAAGTGGAAGATTTCCAGTGCAAAATACATTACAAATCTTCCACCTTACTTCCATTCTTATAAAGAGTTAAAAACGCGTTTTTAGGCCATTTTAAGACATTTTAAATGTTTCTTACCTCGGAACATCAGTATTAATGGTGACAATCCCGTATAACACACATAAAACTCCAATGATCGATATGATGTACAAGAACCTAGTGTAATATCCAAGCCATGCAAAGTAGAAGCCGATTTTCGTGCCGAAATAGTTTCTTAAGTTTTTGAAATTAAATTTTTTTATAATTTTAAATTTTTATCAAAATTTCAAAAGAAAAATTTTTTTTTCAAAATTTTAATTTTTTTGAAATTTCAAATCGATTCAACCTAAAGAAGCCAATATAAACCTACTTAATCAGATGTAACGGTTGATACTTCCACACATTACCAGCCTTAACCCAATTCTCAAACAACAACTGTCTATCACTACAGGTTGTAGCTTCGTACTTCTCCCCCTTATAGTACGAGATCTCATCATGCAGAGGATAACAAGCCGTGTACGTCTTATTCTTGACCAATCTCTCCACTCCGAATCGATATTTGTCTCCGGTTTCCTTCAGATCGTAGCGTGTTCGAATCAGAAGATCGTACACCATTCTGGAGCGTTCGGCTCGGGAGAAGAAGGCTTCCGGATTCTCGTGATTCACAAAACATTCCAGATGTTGTTCTATGAAGGGTTGGCAAAAGTAGTCTCGGGTTTCGATTCGTTCTTTCACTTTATCATCAAAATCCAGGAATCTGAAACGCTTCAGGAAAGCGTTCACAGCTCCATCCATGAGATTGGCGTGCTAAAAGTGACAAAATATATAAAGTATACAAAGTTAAAACAACATTCTACATTATAACTATAAAAAACTCATTGAAAGCAAGCACTAACACACTAAAATATTGACATAAGCATCAAAAATTGCTTTAAAAGTCGTGAAAATTACCTTTAACATCCGTTAAAATTAATTTTTCACAAAAGATAAAAGCTCTAAATCAAACATTTTTCTACTTAAACCATAGTTTAAATCCTGCTAGATAATAATATAAACAAAATAAATCCATATCTATCATAATATTAGCATAACAATTAAAAAATTTTAAAAAATCGATAAAAAAATGGCTGTCAATATAATTTTTGGCCATAATTGATGTTGATCAACTTGAAATCAAAAAATCATGCCCTTAAAACAATTTAAAAGCCTTTCTTTTCGTTAATATCATAAATTATATTCAGTTCGTCAATATATTATTGTAGAGATAGAAATATTATTTAAAATTCTCAAAATTCATCAATTTAAAGGTCTTTTCCGTATTTTACACTAAAATCTTAAATTCAAAATTCACTTTATCACCTTTTCTATCTTCTCTACTATCCACAAATACCAATTCCAGTCAATAAAAGCCCCAATATTACCTAAAAAACCAACCTTCTTGACGTCATTCTGATAAACCGGCATTTTGAGCTTCAGAAGCTCGGCTTGCTTCATTAACACCTTGAATGGTGCATGTATCAACACAAATCCAATCCGAGAATGTTTGGCAAACGTGTATTCAAGTTCTAAGCCCAAGATTTTTAAATTGTGTTCAAAAATTTTGCGTTTTTCCAGCTTGGTTTGGTGATTCTGAGCTGATGGTGCGGATGTTGGTAAGGAAAATGGCTCAAACTGAAAAATTAAAGTTAGATGCTTTTGAAAAATATAAGACGTTGGATTATAGCGCGTATTTTATAAAAAACTAATATTATTTTAGCCCAAACTTCGTCTTCATTCAGTTTTCCTTCGTTTTCCAATATTATCCATGCCAAAATACATTGAAACCTAAAAATCCTCAAAAACAAATGTAAATTAAAAAAGATTACCTCAATCTTCTCATTGTTAAGACTCTCCTCATCAGCACTGTCCAAATCATAAGCCAGAACATAGTCGATCAGCCTTCCGTCCGAGAAATATCGTCCCATTGGCAGATCGGTGGACATTTTCGAGCGTATTCTTTGGCCGTAATCCAAGCCATTTTCCGGTGATACTGATGGCTAAAACACGTAAAGTAGATATTAGATTACATCAATAATTTGTTTACACTATTATTCATTCGCTTTTATGTTTATTTTGGCACAATTTTTTGAAAAATGTTGATGTAATATCTTGTGTTAGGTACTGAGAAATTTAAAGCTTCGTATCTCAGAAAGTTAATATCTAAAACTCTTGAAAATTGACATAAAACAGGTTATATTAAATTCAAATATATTTTTTAAATTTCATTTCATTCAATCAAAAAATGTTCGAGCTATAGCAAAAACCCATATGACACATAAACGCTTAGTGTAATATCGCGTATCTCAAAATTCCTTGGACCCAAACACTTCAAAATTTACACAAATCAAAACAATTAAAACTTAAATAATTCCACAAAATTTCATTTAACCTACTCTATTTATCATAGAGATATTCAGAAAAGTAAGTAACACCTCAACCCCAACATCAATATAATCCAATATAAACCACAATCCACAACAACATAATAAAATACATACCATCCTAGCTTCCTGAACAGTTTTTACAACCCTGAACAATTGGGGACTCCAGTCTGCTGGCGTGCCGTTCTGTTGAGCTTGTGCCAATTTTGCCCAGAACGGCCGAGGAATGTTTTGAGGTGATTGTGGTGGAAGAAGTGGATATGTGGCGTCACAGTGATCGTTTTTATATAAACGAGTTACAAACTGAGCCTTTGGAGCATCTGAAAATATATTATTGTTACCTAAAATTGTAAGAAATCAGCGTGAAATCCAAGAAATCTGGGCAAAAACCCTAAAGATTCTTGGTTTTAAAGGCATTCTTTCCTTGTTTTGATATTTTTAACTCAAAAACGATATGAAATTTCGAGTGTTTTGATAACAAAATAACTTGAATTTAAAATTGCTTCATTATAACGACCCAACTTCCTTTTCCAACCCAGAACTTGGCCAAAAATCTTGTCAAAACACTAAAAAACACTAAATTTCTCAAAAAATTTGATATTATTCATCAGAATTCGTAACGTTTCGAGGCTTAAATTATCAAATTCTTTTCCAAAACATGGTAAAATATGTGTGAAATTGAGATGGACATACTTGGGCTGGGTTATTGATAAAGAAACTGTGTAAAAAACAGTTGTTTGACGAAGCAACATCAATGAGAGAGCAAGACAAGGTCATTTTTGATGGGAAAACAGTTAGCTGTTGGTGAATCAAAAAGTATTGACACAATTTTGTTGACAAAACGGATTGTTTAGAAGCTAAAAAGGGATTTTGGACCAGGAAGAATATTTTTGGAGCTAAAAGTCTGGCCGACTCCTTCGATCTGCGAAAGAGAGACATGTTATACGATGAAACATGTCCGCTGCTAAAAATTCAGAATCCCTTTTTTAATCTGAATTATATGTCATTTTTAATGCACAAAATACCAATATTAACCCCAAAAACACGTGTACTACTTCAAACCCCATCATTCATATTATTCATGACCAACAGCTCATAAAACCTCATTTTTAGCCAAAAACAACTCATTTACTCCAAACACCGATACTATAACATACGGTTATTAAAAAGAAAAGCAGTTCGGATATATATTAAAGCAAGTTTAGTTAATATCAAGTAAAATGACACCTTGATCCAAGAAAAAGATTGAATATTCAAACGGTTTCGATAAAAACAAACTTGATTAAAAGTTTCGGGAGCTCGTTTCGAATGAAAAATGAGATAATTTTCGAACTAAAATTGCCTCGAATTTACGTTTTGAGTTTAAAAAAACTACAACTATTTGTTTTTTAAACGGAATTTAGTATTTTTTAAGTTAGACATCAATTTATTAAGAGCTTGAAAATGATGATAATATACTGAACTAAAATATTTATAACGGTGTCAAAACTTAACTGACAGACATAAAATCCTTTGTGGTAGTAGTCAGTAGTAATGGCCGTATTTCACCAAAAATTTACAAAATTTCAATAGAAAAGTAAGAAGTTATACGAAAAAAATTGTCATCAAAAATAATAAAAGCAGAATCAGGCAAGGCTAGAATTATTAAACCTTTATTAAACAAAAATGACAGCTTTAAATGATCTAAAAATTTACAAACTGATACTACATATTATTATCTACAAGCCAAGACACTTTTTCAGAATTTCGACCATTCAGTGATAAGTTACACGAAAAAAATTGTCATCAAATATAATAAGGGTAGAACCAGGCAAAGCCAGCCTTAAACGGTCATAAAATAAAACTGACAAATTCGATTGACTTCAAATTTTAAATATTAATTCTATATAGTATTATCTACAAGTCAACTAAATTTTATAAGCTTTTGATCACTGGGTGACAAGTTATACGATAAAACTGTCACCAAACATAAAAATTCGTTAATCGGGCAAGACTAGACTTAAGTCGTCAAAATATAAAAATGCCAAGTTTGATTGACCTAAATTTTAAAATACTGTTACTGTATAGTATTATCTACAAGCCAAGACAATTTTTTTATAATTTCAATACCTGGGTGACAAGTTATACGATAAAAACCGTCATCAACCACAATAAAGCTAGAATTTCAAGAAAAGCTCGCCTTAAACTATCATAACATAAAACCGACAAATTTAATTGACCTACAGTTTTAAATATAGATACTACATAGTATTATCTACAAGTCAACCAAATTTTAAAAGCCTTTGATCACTGGGTGACAAGTTATAGGACAAAATCTCCGTCACACCCAAAAATTTTTTTTTCTTATAAATTTTTGCTTTTTTTGGTCAATTTAAAGCCATTGATACAATTTATTACATCAATCATACTATTATATGCCCTTTTTTACAATGCTTTAAAGTTACAAAACGTTTCCAAGTAAGAAACTAAACATCTTACCTAAATAAAAACCAAAAACATCGGCTATGTTATCGATGACTGTCCCAACTAATTGATGAAAACTCTTTTTTCTCGCCAAACTTTACAAAATGCCACTACTTTTCGACCCCAAAAATGACAAAAATCGAAAATTTAAAAAGTAGGTCTGTTGAAAAACGGCTGGAACTAAATTTTTCGACAATTTTGTTTGAAATACGATAGAAAATAGTAGTCGTTGTTATTGTTTTCGACGGTAATTTCGTTAAATTAAAGCTGTTTAAAAACGATTCTTCTTCCAATTTGTTGTAACAATCAAAATAAATAGCCAAAAAATTCACTTTTTAAAACGAAGAACTGTTTTTCCTGGTCGAAAATGAACTTTAACAAGGTTTTTGGGTAATAAAAGTAAATCTTGCACCAGAGCGCTTGTTACAGAACAAAAAATGCCGCTTTTTAAAAAGTGGAAGTTAAGTGGAAGATTTGTAATGTATTTGGCACTGAAAATCTTCCACTGAACTTCCACGTTTAAAATGCCTTAAAATAGCCTAAAAACGCATTTTTAACACTTTTCAAAAGTGGAAGTTGAGTGGAAGATTTTCAGTACAAATTACACTAAAAATCTTCCACCTAACTTCCACCTCTAAAAAGTGCCAAAAACGTGTTTTTAGATTATTTTAAGATTTTTCAAAAGTAGAATTTGAGTGGAAGATTTTCAGTGCAAATTACATTACAAATCTTCCACCAACCTTCCACTTCTTATAAAACCTAATATCATTGTTCAAATTGTAAAAAGAGGCAAACACTTTGTTTACAATCCTCAAAATTGTTTAAAAATTACCTGTGACTCTGACAGTAAACTCATGTTTCTGTCGAGATGCTTGGAACGTCCTCATTCTTAAAAAAACGTCAGTATAATATAAAAATATGACAAAATAAATGTGATATGACCACGGAAATATAAAAATGGCTAAAATTTTTTAAAAAATGTCGGATATTTCTAAAAATAGCAGTTTCAAGCATATTTTGACAATTCTAAAAAATGTGTCATGATGACATAATTAAATTCTTTTCATAATGATAAAGCTGATAATGAAACGCCATCAAAGTGAACTTTTAAGCAGAATTATAACATTTTTCAATTTTTATAAAAAAATGGCAAGAACTTTCTTTACAAATCCTCAAAAATTAAAAAAATAATCTATCCAGACCACTTTCACTGACATTAAAGCCGTTTTAATTTTTTGACTTTTGAAAGAACGTAATGCATATTCTGTCAGTTTTTCACACCTTCCCAGTGGGATTCTATTCACGTTCAGTCGGCCGTTTTTGGGCCGACTGACATTATGAACGAATAAACTTTTTCTAAACAAATTATAAGCAATCTTAGTTATTGCAATTAATCCTTACCTTACCCTACCCTACTTTACCCTACCCTACCCTACCCTCCCCTACCCTACCCTACCCTACCCTACCCTACCCTACCCTACCCTACCCTACCCTACCCTACCCTACCCTACCCTACCCTACCGTACCCTACCCTACCCTACCCTACCCTACCCTACCCTACCCTACCCTACCCTATCCAAAAAATAATATAAGGTCCTACCTTAAAATACCTTTCCCTACCCTTCAATACCATTCCCTATAATACCAGGTCCTATCTTAAAATACCTTTCCCTACCCTACTATCAAAGCCAGGCGGGCACTTTTGGTCTGGGGACAGGGGTCGGAAAAATCCACAGGGGGGAAACACGTTCAACTTTTTTTCAAAATTTTTTTTCTGAGGGGTTACCTCCTCCCCCATGTCCCCCACGCCCTTGCAGCCTACAATACCAAATACCATGCCTTAGACTAAAATACCATGCTTTGTCCTATTATATTTCCTACCCCACCCTCAAAAAATACCCGAAATCTCCCAAAAACTCCTAAAATCGAGCAAAATCCAGACCAAAAAGCCCTGTAAACATAGTTTCTTCGTATTTCTTAAAAATTTGTACCTTAGTTTTGAATTCCCCATCTTTTTCTCTACCTTTTCCAACTATTTTTTTTCAAACTTATTTACTAGTATTTATAAAAAATGGCATAAAGGAATGACTTTACCTTCAAAAACCCTAAAATCTGAACAAAACCTAGAATAAAAAGCCCTGTAAACAAAGTTTTTTCGTATTTTTTAAAACTTCAATCTCAATCTTGAATTCCCTATCAATTTTTCTATCTTTTCCAACCACAGTTGGTTAAATTTATTTATTAATGTTAATAAAAAATGTCATAAATGAATACTATACCACTCAAAAACCCTTAAAGTCTGAAAAAACTCTGACATGAAAAGCCCTGTAAACAAAGTTTCTTCGTATTTCTTAAAACTTCAATGTCAATTTTGAATTCCCAAGCTACTGCTCTATCGTTGTATGCTATACTTGTTAAATTCCGCTTGCCGTTTTAATAAAAAATGGCAAAAATGTACTGCGATACCTCTCAAAACCAGTAAAAATCGAACAAAATCTAGCCTAAGAAGCCCTGTAGACAAAGTTTCTTCCTATTTTTTAAAATTTTAATCTCAATTTTAAATTCCCCATCTATTTCTCCATCTTTTCCAACCACGTTTTTCAAAATTTGTCTAATCTTCCACTAGATTTTGACCTACAAAGTGTCATTGTCCCCCTAAACGTATCAATTACGTGAACCCTGAAATCCGACCCGTTTTTTTGTCACAAGCAAATACCGCCTCATTTATGAAAATTTCGAACTGAATGTAAGCGTGTAGAACGTAGACATAAGTAGTTAAAATCTTCTTTGCTGAGGTTTGAATTGAATATGTGAGATGATAGGGAATGAGATATTACACTTGGTTTTTGATGTCTTTTGGATGTTACAAGAAGAAAAGATGATTAAAAATTTTTGTTAATAGTATAAGATAGCAAAAACTTTCTTTATAACCATAAAACGACAAGAATTTTCTTTGCAGAACCAAAAATATCACTTTTTACGAAGTGGAATTTGGGTGGAAGATTTGTAATGTATTTTGCACTGAAAATCTTCCACACAACTTCCACCTATAAAAATGCTTAAACATGTTTCTAGGGCATTTTAAGCCATTTTAAAAATGAAAGTTTAGTGGAAGATTTTTAGTGCAAAATACATTACAAATCATCCATCAAACTTCCACTTTCCTTAAAGTGCCATAGCCTTTGTTCAAATAAAAAAATTACCGTTTAAAGTCTCTGTCGACTCCATAGCGCCTTCACAATCCGCGTCCGAGCCAGATGAATCGTGGAAACAGTCTGATAAAGAGTGGGTTCGCTCCAGAAACTCCACTTCAGATGACCTTCTTCTTCGTCGTCTTGGCCTGACTAAAATATGAAAATAGTCATAAATCTGTCATGTATACTCAGAATAAACCTTTTTACACTTTTTGTACGATGAAAAAGAAAAAACTTTGTTTACAGTTCAAAAAACGGCTCTTATTAAAGTGGAAGTTGAGTGGAAGATTTGTAATGCAATTTGCACTAAAAATCTTCCACCAAACTTCCATTTATGAAATTCCGTAAAATGACCTAAAAACAAGTTTTAAGCACTTTTTAAAAGTGAAAAGTAAGTGAGAGATTTTCAGTGCAAAATACATTATAAATCTTCCACCAAACTTCCACCCCCAAAAAGTGTTAAAAACGTGTTTTTAGGGCATTTTTAGAACTTTTAAAAGTGGAAGTTGGGTGGAAGATTTTCAGTGCAAAATACGTTACAAATCTTCCACTCAAATTCCATTTTTCAAGTAAGCTCAAAAGTTAGCATAAGTCCAAAAATAGCAAAAACTTTCGTTACAAACATTCGAACAACTGTCATTTACAGCAATGTTCAGCTTTTTTCCCCCAAAAAAAGTAATTTGTTGGCTTATTTCAAACAAAATAAATGCCCAAAGGGCTCTACACATAAACATTGTTATCAGTTTTTTTTTGTTTTTTAATCAAAATAAACTAGAAATATGGGTTGAAACGTCAGATTAAGCGAGAACTTTCATTACAAAACACAAAATGACAAGAATTTTCGTTAGAAGGCAAGAAATGGCATTTATTAAAAAGTGGAAGTTGAGTGGAAGATTTATAATGTATTATGCACTGAAAATCTTCCACTCAACTTCCATTTTTAAAGTGTCTTAAAATTGCCTAAAAACACGTTTTTGACACTTTTTAAAAGTGGAATTTAAATGGAAGATTTGTAATGTATTTTGCACTGAAAATCTTCCACTCAACTTCCACTTTCAAAAAGTCTTAAAATGGCCTAAAAACACGTTTTTGGCACTTTTTAAACATGGAAGGTTGGTGTAAGATTTGTAATGTATTTTGCACTGAAAATCTTCCACTCAACTTCCAATTCTAAAAAGTTCTTAAAACGTGTTTTTAGGCCATTTTAAGACTTTTTAAAAGTGAAAGTTTGGTGGAAGATTTTCAGTGCAAAATACATTACAAATCTTCCACTCAACTTCCACATCTATAAAAACACTTCAATGTCACACCTTTACGAAGCAAGTCGATGTTTACACATGACACATAAATGAAGAAGTTATAATAAAGAAACGAAGATGTAAACATGTAATTAACTCACCTCTTCGCTTGAATGTGCCATTCTGTTTGGGTGGCAGGGTCGCGGCCGATGGCTGGCGAACGTGCGGCAGCTTGAGCGAGGAATCTGTAATTAATGCGTCGTGATGACATGGTTCAAATTATGGGAAAACAAGTCAAATCTAACTGAAAACCGTTTTTTAGTGCCAATATATAACGGTTTTGTAAAGTTCTAAAAATGTGTCAAGATGACATATTTTAAGTGTCATCATGACATATTTTAAATTACTTAAAAAGCTGCAAAATTAAATAAAACAGTCGTTAAAGCATAATTTGAAGCTGTAAAACCTCACAAATTTTAAAAAATGCGTCGTCATGACATATTTTATATGTCATCATGACACATTTTAAAAGTCATGATGACATATTTTTAAAGTGTTTGAAAAAAGTAAATAATCAAAGTAAAAAAATAGAAAAAAAAATTTTTTTTTACTTTAAAAAAATGTGTCATGATGACATGTAGGGCCGGGTGGAATCATTCGGTCTGAGGGCGGGGGTCGAAAAATTTTTTTTCCAAAAATCTACAGGGGGGGGACCACGTTTAACTTTTTTTTGAAATTTTTTTCTGATTACCCCCCTCCTCGTCCCCCCCCTCGTGAAGGGCCCTGATGACATATTTCAAAACGTATACAAAAATTTTAAAAAATTCGAAAAATATGTCATGATGACATATTTAAAAAAAACACTTAGAAATAAAAAACAGACAACAAAATTTGCAAAAACTTTCTTTACAACCACAAAAACACAACACAAAGCCAGTTTGAAATAAACAAAACGAGCCTTTCTAACCCTTCAAAACATGTTCAACCACCATTTCCTTACTCCTTTCGCCCTTTACTTTTACTAAAAGATCAGTCTGATCAATTGCTTTTTTGTTCTTGTAAATAATGCGAATTAGTCACAAAAACAGTTCTTTTAGGTAATACAAATGACATTAATTTAGTTATTTTGCCAGTCAAATGCAAGAACTTTTTTTACAAAGAAAAAAATGGCAAAAATTTTCTTTACAAAACATAAAATCGAAAGAACTTTCTTTACAATATAAGAAATGGCAAAAACTTTCTTTACAAAACAAAATATTGCAAAAACTTTCTTTCCACAGCTCAAATTAATCATTCAATCATTTATCAAAAAACCTTTTTTTCGATAAACAAATTCCATTCCCAACAATCAGTCAGCCCTGTTCTAAAAGCCCAGGCCAATAACAATATCGGATAAAATGTTTTTTCCTTTTCAATAAAAAACACCCCCCTTTCAGCTGCACCTGGCGCCTCTGATCGAAAAGCCCCTTCACACGGGTTTTTTTCGAAAAACTAAAAGCAAAAAAGTTGGAAATTTCGATTCGAAACAAACATTTTAACATGTTTGCTGCAAAAACATACGCCTGTTTCGACCGATTTTAATTACTCAATCCGGGCGGTTTTTTGGTTAGATCGAGTGTCAGCCGGCTGAGGAAGGGTTCGGCATTTTGAGCTTTGAGGTCTTCAGCGAGGACGTCAGCAAGAACGGGCATTGCAAGAGCAGTCAAGTTAGCTAAAATACGGCAACTCTATCAAACGAAAGTTGAGTGGAAGATTTGTAATGTATTTTGCACTGAAAATCTTCCACTCAACTTCCATTTTTAAAATGTTTTAAAATGGCCTAAAAACACGTTTTTGACATTTTTTAGAAGTGGAAATTTGGTGGAAGATTTTTAATGCATTTTACAACTTTTAAAAAGTGTCATTTCTTGTTGTGTAACGACAGTTCTTGCTGTTTTACATTCTGTAGAGAAAGTTCTGGCTTAATCTGACGTTTCAACCCATATTCTAGTTTATTTTGATTAGAAAACAAAAAAAACTGGTAAAAATGTTTATGTTTAGAGCCCTTTGGGATTTATTTTGTTTGAAATAAGTCAAAAAATTATTTAAAAATACAAAAACTTTCTTTCCATTCCATAAAAAAACATAAAATACGACTTGAATTAGCGGTTCAACGGTTTATGTACACGAAACACATTATTACTTCCGTAATCAACAATAAATTCGAATAAAAATATTGAGAAATTGCAAAAACGAATGAAGGAAATGGAGCCCTTTGAGGGTGCAATTGGTACACTTTATATAATAAGAAAAGAAAACAAACAAAACTCAACAGTATACTGTAAACTCGACCTACAAACAATATTATCAAACCACAAAATGCGTCACTTAAACTAAAATTCCAAAAAATGCGTCATTTTTACCAAAACTTTTAAAAAATGTGTCATGATGACGTTTTAAATTACTTAAAAATCGTCAAAAATTCATAAAAAATGTCATTTTAGCATAAACTGACGCATTTTCAAAAAATTTTTAAACTTCCAAAAATTAAGTCATCATGACACATTTTCAAAAAAGATTACATATTTTTAAAAAACCCGCAAGAAAATAATAAACTAAAACAAAATCCATTTAAAAATGACACTAACAACAATCTACAAAAATTATACGACGGATACGGTAACGAAATTTAAAAAAAAATGGTCGAAAATCACCCAAAAACTCTTCCTGATATGACCTGGATTCGGTGCTTTGAAATGCTTCGAAATTGAGCAATATAACATATAAATAATATAATATACGGGAAAAGGCTTCAATCACTCAACGAATGTGATAAGGGGAATAACCGTAGAGATACAAGCAAGGCCGGGCGAGGGACTTTTGGCCTAAGGGTCAGAAAAATCCACAGGGGGAACACGTTCAACTTTTTTCAAAAAAAATTAAAAAATTTTTTCTGTGAGTACCCGCCTTCGCACCCGGCCTTGATTTCAATCACTAAAAAATATAATAAGGGAAGTAACCGTAGACATACAAGAAAGTACAAATATGTATATGAATATATATTCTATCTACTATATACATCATAACAGAAAAGTAAACAGATATATGGCTTTTTCGGCGTTGCAAACGAAAATATAGCAAAATCCCTTATCAAAATGGAAAAATATAGTCATTTCCATAAAGATTCCAAAAAATATGTCATCTTGTCCAAAAAATGCGTCATTATGAAATAATTTAAAATTTTCTAAAAATCTTAAAAAGACCATTTTCGCCATGACTCTGCCTACAACGACCAAAATAAAAATTATTTTAACTTCAAAAAGCTAATTTTAAACTAGAAAAAAACCCATATCCGTTCAACTTTAGGTAACAAACACAATCTTAACCTCAAATTCGTATCAAAAAACAATAAAAACGACCGATTCAGATCATAAAATGACCGATTTGGGGTTGAGGCTGCTTCTTCTCCACGAACATATCAAAGACCGGGGCTTGGTGGGAGCTGTCTGGGGAGTCGGACTGGCTACTGTAATTCGAGGAGTTCGTTGATGGGCAGCTCTGGAGCCATTTGCTCGAGTACGAGTCAAAGTAGGGTCTTTGTAGGTCCTGAGGCGATAGCTTCATGAGCTGATGTTGGGTTGGAGGGACTGGTGGGAAGCCGAAAATGGTTGGGTATAGCGTACCATGTGGTGGTAAAGCCGTACCATGAAGCGATAGAGTACTACCATGCTGTGGGTGACTAGCACCATGTTGCGCCACAGAAATGGTACCATTATGAGGTGGAGTGCAGCGCTCGGACGACGGCGACAACATTGTGGATGGTACTGCTGGTGCCGTTTTGGAGCTTTCTAAAGCCGTGGCCTTTCGTTTCTGGGTCTTCTTCATCGGCGACGCCTTCTTTTCGCTTTCGATGGATTCTGGAGACGATGAAGCGCTGGCTCCGATCAGCTCGCGTACTCCGATATCGAAGAGATGTTGCTCGGCCAACAGCAGAGGGGTGTTACCGTCAATGTCTTCGAACGAGCGATTGGCATTCCATTTTAAGAGCAGTTTCAACGAGTCCAAGTGTTTGTTTCGGGCGGCCAGATGAAGTGGGGTTTGGAGCTGAAAATAACAAAATTAGTAAATTTAAAAAAATTGTCATGATGACACATATAAACCCAACTGGGAAATTGAAAAAATACATAAAATGTATTGCTAATAACGCCATTCTAAATTTCCAAAAATTTTAAAAATTATGTAATCTTTTCCAAAAAATCTGTCATCCTTTCCAAAAAACTTGTCATGATGACACATGTACATACGAACTACGTATAAACAAAAAAAATACATAAAATACATTGTAGACGACGACAATTTTTACTTTTTTAACGATTTCAAAAAATAAGTCATCCCTTCCAAAAAAAATGTGTCATGATGACAAATTTAAAAAAAAATAAAAAAAGTCTTAAAATATTGTACGAAAATACTCACAAAGTACATATAAAATTCAAAAAAAATTTTAAGACACAAAAAAACGTAAAAATTCACTTAGGAACAGTGTTTTATGTATCAAAAAGCCATATTTTTCCACATTTGCAGAGCAAAAAGCAAAAAAATCAAATTTTAATTTACATTACTATCCTTCGCATCGACTTGAGCTCCATTCTTCAACAACAGCGTCATGATTTTCTCGGCCGCACTTAACGTAGCTGCATGTAGTGGCGTTCGCTTCAATCCGTTGCTCTTGTTCGCATCGCCTGTGGCGTCGATTTGAGCACCGGCTTCGATCAATCTCAACGCGATTCCGTAGTAAACATCACCGTGCTTTGCTGCCAACTTTAAAGGCGTGTCTTCTTCGTCCAGCGTGCCTTGATCCAGCTGCATCGTTGGGAATTTCAAAAGTTCAGCGACAGCCGGCTCATTGCCGGTTTGGACTGCCAAATGCAAGGCGTTTTGGCCCAGAGAGTTTGTGATTGTTGGGTTGGCACCGAGCTCTAGAAGGCGTAGGACAACCGCGTTTCTCCAGTTTTTCACTGCCAGCATCAAGGGCGTATCTCCAGCTGAAAAATGACCATGATTATTAGAACAAACCACCCCTACAAAAACGACCCTCTTATACCCAAAAACCATTTTCCCACCCTTACCCATGTCAACAGCGTTCAAATCCGCGCCTTTGTGATACAGAAACTCGACGTCGTGAATACTTTCATTTTCCAGTTTAATCTCCACGAGCCAATGCAACGCCGTTCGACAGACATGATCGGGTTTGTTGATTTCGGCGCCTTCCGGCAATTCCGAGATTACACCCGTCTTCTGGACCCAAAAATGAATGTCGGATTCTGAACTGGCTCTCTCCGGCAGTAATTTGGTTTCGTCCGCCATGATGACTTTGGCTTTTTCTTGTAGTAGTGAGGTAGTTGGGAGCATTCCATAGTTTTGATGGCCAAATGGACCGCCGAATTGCATGTAGGATGGGTTTTGAAGGTAGTCGTAGGGTTGTGTTGGCTGGATCAGAGGTTTTTCTGAAAAAAGTAAAACTTAAAAATTTCGAAAAAAATAAAAAACGGCCCAAAATCATATTAAAAACAAATCTCTAACCTTATACTATTCTATTTTTGACATTTCCCTCTGAGGGAAACACTTGACCGAAATTACCAATTTTGAGTCACGTTTTTCCCTCAACCAAAAAATATTAAAATTAATAACAAAAATCATTTAATCATACCAAATCCTTCTAACTCATTTTACAAACCAAATATCACATACCCAATGGCGGAATAAACGTAGAAGCACTAAAAGTCTTGGCATTCCTCTTGCTATTCGCCTTATAGATCAAGCTGCCCTTCTTGAACAAACCAGTGAACGGATCCTTCTGATTCTTGTTGAAGTTCGTAACAACATTCAGCACACTTATTATCAACAATGACAGTAAACCAGCACCAACAATCAGTGAGAACCAGAACGTTTTCGATGATTGTTCCTTCTCATGTGGGCCTTCCGCTTCTTTGACGCTGATTCCCAATGGCTTCAGGGCTTTTTGAGTGCTTGCGCTCATTAGGGCTTTTGAGGCTTCGACCAGATTTTTGGGACATGAATCGTCTTCAGATTTGCATTGAGTTGTGTCGACTTTTAAGACCATGAACACGCCGCGGACCACTTCTGGATCTAGAAATTTGGTGGTTTTCAGGTAATATCTCAAAATTTATTCAAATTTCTAGATACCAACCTAATATCTAAATGTTTGATATTCTTTTCTACACCTTCTATCAAAATTTCAGTCATATTCAAAAAAGAATTTTTTCAAAATTTCAAATTTAGCTTAATCATGCCCGTTTTGTCCAAAATAAGATCATTTTTAGCTGATATTTTCAAATGTTTTGATAATATCACACCTCAAAATAACTATGCAGACCTTCCCTATTCTACTTTACACCTTCTCTCAAAATTTCATTCAAATTCAAAACGTCATTTTTTCAAAAAAAAAATTTTTTCCTTGCAAGTCCAAAAAGTTGAATTTTTACCGAAAATATGCCATTTTTAGCCAATTTCTCAACAAAATTTTAAACGACAACCCCTAAAATCATTATCTAACCCTTCCTTAACCTATTTCACACATTCTATCAACATTTCAGTCCAAAATAAAACGTCATTTTTTAAAAAATTCACTTTGACCTCACTCAACCCCAAAAGCAACCTCAATTTACCTTGTTCCAGCTCCCTTTGATCCTCGCTTTCCGGCTTCAAATCGATTCTCTTTCCAGGTCCATTAACCGAATCCCATTCGTAGACCATAGCCTTGTTATCTCCATCCAATGCCAGTTTCATGTCCACATTCACTGTGTTCTGCATTGTATTCAAGATCTCGTTGATGTGTCTTCTGACCAGCTCCCAATCGCCGACCAAGTAGACAATGACTTGTCCTTTCTTGTCCGTATCATCCGAAGTAGCAGAGATTTTGACAGACGTTGAATTTTGGAGTTCGCATCGTGTTCCCAAGAAGCGGTTTTGGCAGTGGCATTTGTAGCCGTGTTTTAGGCTTACGCATGTGCCACCGTTAAGACATTTGTCATCTCCGCAAAAGTAGGGTCGCATCTTGCACTCTTCGCCCGGGTTGCAGATTTCGAATTCGCAGAATTTGCCGGTATGGCTGGTGGGGCAGTTGCAGGTGAAGCTTCTGAAAAATATGATTTTAACTAACGAAATTTCGAAAAATCAAAAATTTCAAACAAAAATTTAGTGTTTTTAGGTAACAAACTTTCAAAATTATCCAATTTTTTTTCAACCCCCCCCCCTTTCCCAAAAAACTCCCAAAATCTTACTCATAGTCATCAGTAGTAAGACAAACTCCATCGTTTTCGCAGGGTTTTCCAGCACATGGATCAGGCTTCTCTTCCTCACAGAACTGGCCTTTGAAGCTGTTCGCACATTCACAATGAGTTGAGTTTAGGCACAGACCGCCGTTCTGGCAAGGCAATTTGCAGTTCTTGTCATCACGGTACTCACAGTGCTCTCCGGAGAAGCCTATAACATATCATTTTTAAAATTGAAATTTGTTACCTAAAAAGGCTGTGAACCTCAAAAAAAATCTATTTTTGTTACCTAAAATATCGTTTTTAGTTCTAAAATGCGTAAAAAAATCACTTTTAATACCTAAAACACTAAAACCTTACCAACAACACAAACACAAAGGTATCGATCCTTCTGACTGATACAACTTCCACCGTTCTGGCAATGATCCACCTTGCAGTAGTCGATGTTCTTCTCGCATCTGTCCCCTTCAAAGCCTGGATGACAATGGCACTTGTAGCTTCCGAATTGATTCTCACAACGTCCTCTCTCTCCACATGGTGTATATTCACATTCATCAACGTCTTTTTCACAGTGATCACCTTCGAATTCGAGTGGGCATTTACATTCAGCTTTGCCTTCCGAATTCAGACGGCAGGTACCGTGTTGGCACGGATTGTTGTGATAACATTCGTCTTTGTGCTCACAGATCGGGCCTGAAATGAAGTGTTTTAAAATTTTTTTTCAAAATTTCAAAAAATCATCATTTCTAACGCAGAATTAAAAAATGTTACCTAAAATCCAAAAAAATCCTCATTTCTAACGCAAAATTAAAAAAAATATATATCTTGTTACCTAAAATAATAAAAAAAACTTCATGCATCACAAAACCCACCATAAAAACCCTTCCGGCATACACAACTATAAGTATCAGCACCATCCATGCATGTTGCATTATTTTGACATGGATTGTCAGCACAATCATCCGTGTTGATCTCACAGTACTTTCCACTGAAGCCATTGTTACACAGGCATTCGAAGCTACCGAATTTGTTCTCACATTTGGCTCCGTTTTGGCATAGACCTTCTTGTTGGCATTCGTCGACGTCTTCTTCACAACGGTGGCCTAAAAGGGATGAAAATTAAGGTAATTACCTATCTATAACAAAAAATTTAAATTTGATACCTGAAATTCAAAAATCCTCATTTCTAACATAAAATTTAAATAAAAAGCTTATTTTGTTACCTAAAATTCAAAAAAACCCTCAATTCCAATGCAAAATTAAAAAAAACCCATTTTGTTACCTAAAATTTAAAAAACCTAATTCATTATTTACAATGCATAACCCATCAGTCCCAGTACTTACCAGTAAAAACATCTTTGCAATGACACACAAAGCCTTCTGGCGTATGTTCGCACTTTCCTCCATTAGCACATGGATTGATACCCGTTGAGGCGAATCCTGAGTTTTCACAGTAATCAAAAACATCACATTTGTCTCCAGAATAACCACGTTTGCATCTGGAATTAAACTTTTTTGCAAATATTTTTAAAAAAATCAAAGTTGTTACCTAAAAATCAAAAAACTACTCTAACTACCAGGAACGTCGCTACAGACTTTTTTAAGCGAAGGAGAGGGGAGGGGAAGAAAAAATGAAAGACAAGAAAATTTTTTTGGCTAAACACTCATTTTCAAAAAAAAATTTAAATCTCCCACTCCCCCGCCAATATCAACGTTTGTGGACCCTATCATTTCACCCCTACCCAAACATTATCATATTACGCAAATTAAACTTGTCATTTTCAAATCCTCTAATTCCCAAATAATCCCCCTATCATTTCGATTAGGTTCACACCTATCACCACGCATCATTTTCACAATTGGAAACATTTACGCAAAAACAATTATCGATATGAGTTCAAGGCTGTCGCTGCGGGCTGTAATTACAGGTTTCCGAGGTCGAGACTGTGAGGTGTGACATGTTTTGGCAACAAGAATTGAGTAAAACGTAGGTTATCTTACTGTGTTAGATAGTAAGACTGATAAAAACGTTTATTTTTACTTTTGTTAAGAGTTGTCAAAGTTTTAAAGCATAGTAAACGTGGAAAATTACAAAAAAGGAATAGTAACAGTAAAAAACAACTTTTTAAATTCAATTTACTATGCAAAAAAATTTGACAAACCTTAACAAACGTACATAAACATTTATATCAACCTTGCTATCCAACACAATAAGATAACAAACATTTCAATCGATTTTTGTTGTCAAACCATGTCACATCTCAAAAGTTCACCCACTAAAACATTTTACCATGGTCCTTACCACCTATATTTGCTGCGTTTTTAAAATATTTGCTGGTTCAAATAAGTTATTATGCTTTAAGTTTCTTTTACTAGTATATTCGTATTCATCCTGACTAATATGTCCGGTTATAAACTTGCCAGAAATTAAAAACGGCAACGAGCAAACAAAGCGCCAAGTGGATTAGCTCGTGAACAAACTCAAAGCTCATATGCGGCGTGCCAAAGGATAAACTTTGCCTTGATCTTGGCACTACAAAAGATCAATATTTTTAACTTTAAAATATGCAAACCTAATATTCACTTGCTTTTTCCCAACCGTATTTTACATAATTTAAACCATTGGATTTTAAAATACCACTTTTCTTTAAATTTTTACACTTTATGCCTTTCCCAGCTGTTTTTTCACCAAATTTAACAGCTCATTAAAGTCAAATTATCTTATTTAATCAACATGAGAAAGGCATCCCATGTTTTTATCAGTGTCTTGCCCATTAAAATTAACTCGCGCAAAGCGCACCCATTTTTAGTGTTCTGGGAACGAGGCGGAGGTGTGTTTGTTGCGCAAGGATTCAGTTGCCATAAAAAAGGCTCGATTAGGCTTTAATTTGTTTTATTGCCAAGGTAATTGAATCTGCTTGTGGTTAAGGTTGTTCGCTTCTTAAAACTCTTTTTTTTATAAATCGCTGGCAACGTGAAGCTTCAGAAATTTTTTAAAATCTGAATTTTATATATCATGAAGGTGTTGGACAATGCAAAATACAAAACAACAACGTTTTTTTAATTTTGAATACTGCAAAGTGTTGTAAAATACGGTAAGTTCCATATCTCCATTAAAAAATTCGGTAAAAAGAGCCGTTACTATAAGTTTGTACTGACAAAGTATACTATTTCTTATGTTGGAGACAATGCTCTTCTATGTAAACGCTATTTGAAAACAATTAACAAAGTAAAAGACAAACAACCATTACTATTTTCTCCTAATAATCCACAGACATTTTCATAAAAGGCTTTAATAACCACTATAGTCCTTATAAAGCATGAAAAGCCATTAAAACAAACTTTTTCCGCAATCCGATTAATCGGAAGTCTCTTATAAATTCTTATAGACTGCCGCTGATCTGTTTGGGAAATGGAAACATAAAAGAGGCCATAAATTACAGTGCAACCGGATTAAGATATCCATATCCTATAATTTATTGCGATGTTTTGACTTGTTCTAGTGGATTTGCATGACATTTTAGCAAGTTTTCTGTGTTTTTATGAATACACTTAGTATTTCGTGCTGTTTGGGCAAAAAAACTCGTTGTTTCTTTTAATATTTCTTTAAAAAGTTCATTTTGGCAACTTTCATATATGTTATTTTGCTTCGTTTTACGCATAGCTTGTTTATTATGTTGTTTTAGACATATGTGATATAATGTAGTTAAAATTTATAAGTTAAAGTGGCCAACTTTGACAAAAACTACGTATTTTATACTATATTTTAAATAATTTAAATTTCAAAACATTAAAAGCCTTTAAAATAAACAAAAAAACCAAGTATTACCTAAAATAACCTCATTCTGCACAAAATCGAAGAAAAAGTAAAAACTTTTCAAATTTTCGAAAAAATCTAACTCTATAATAAAAAAACCTTTACGCGCTGTCTATCATACATTATAACTCATTAACTCGATTAAAATCATTATCAAAGCTCAAAAAAATATTATCCTACCCAAAAATCGGTATCAATCAAAAGTTCAAAATTTAGCAAACTTTTGAAAAAATCTATGTTAATATGGAAAACTAAACCTCTATCACCTTATCTAGCATCTACTCCAACCGAATAAACCTTCAAAACCAAAAAATTATGTTGTCCTACCCCAAGATTGGTATTACTCTCAAACAATTGCTCATAACTCCCGTCAACTCCAATATCCCTAACTAAAAATCATACCAAAACATGATCAAACAACTCACCGACAATAGAACATTCCTGGATTCGTGAAATTCCGAACACATTCGCCATTATCTCCACAGTTTCCGCAGGGATCGGCGCGAACGGCGGCGAAAACCAGCAGAATCAACCAAGTCCAGTTCATTTCCAACGTGACTGGGCCTCGATCCAATCGCAAACTAACACAAAACAATCTTCAGAAGCTGGTCAATTCGATAACAAACACAACTTTGCGTATTCGAGCTTTTGTAACGGTCGTGGGACGAGCCGGAGCAGTCGATTTTCTTCGCAAAACCACGAAAATTGGTGGTGCAACGAACAATCCTCAATATACTCGATCCTCCAGCTGAAATTGAACGTATAAATAAATGTAAAACAAGTAAAACAATATAAAGAACGTTAAAACACAAAACGCGCGAGGAAAAAACATTGTAAACCATTAGAAATTGACCAAAAAAGGTCGAAGAACATCGAAAAAATTCAGAAAATTGAAGCAAAACTTTTGCCGGACTGCGACCGAAGATTTGCAAACTGCAGGAAAACGTTCGGCCGAAAAATAGGGTTTTTTGGCATTTTATCGACCAAAAAGATCAGTTATTGTATATATTTACTATGCAAAAGTGAATTTTTGTTTTTTCAGCAAAAATATATTATCCATGACTTCAAGGTGTTTTGACTCAAAAATAATGTCAATACCTACTTGAATACCTAAAGTTTTTGTTTCTAAAACAACCAGAAGATCATAATCAATCAATTTGTACCAAAAACTAGCCCTTAAAACCAATTTAAATTATAAAAAATATGCAAAACAGCAAAAAAATATATTATCCATGACCTTCAGGTGTTTAAACCCAAAAATCTTATTGACAAAAGTTGAAATATTGAAATACCTAAAACTCTTGATTTCAAAACCAACCCAAGACCCATGCCAATCTAAAAAAAACAAAAACCACCCCCAAAAACAATGTGTTTAACCAAAATCGACGAAAAATGGCGACGTGCGCATGAACGGTACGCGGGGAACGGAGGGTCGGAACAGCGAGAGCGTTGTCCTTTCTCAAGATTTGACTCATCGTCAAGTTAACTTATGCAAATCAATCTTGTAAAAGGTTACTTTTCTCGTTATTCGAAAGCAATGTTTCATTTTTGAGGCCACTTTACATTAATTTAGGTTTTGGGCATAGGTATGGGGACAAAAGTATAGGTATGTTAAGAAAATTGTAGTTTTTGCCAAAACTTTATTGACTATGGTTTAAAAATAACTTTTTAAAAAGTGTAAAAGACACTAAGCTATCCTGGTTACCACATTTTTTGGAAAACTTGCCACAACTTTTTTACCAAAGAAAAATTTTCAAAAAATGTTCCGTGACTACATAAAAAATGGCAAACTCTTTCTTTACATCCCAAAAATGTGCATAAATAACAACGGCCAAAAAAACTTGTAAAGAAAGTTCCTTCTAACAACGTAAACTTGGCCGGATATGCAAATTTCCGTTTGCGCATGATCCGAGTCGACATGAATGTTTACACAAGAATCAAAATTGAACTCTATTCCCCACCCTCTTCGTATTACGACGCGAAGATGGCACTGTCGAAAAGTGGGCGGAGCCTGTTTGGTCAGTATATTTTGTCATTTACTGCCGTTTTATGTAATTTACAGTTAAAATAAGACTTATTGTGAATATAGTGTATCTTGGGGTACTCAGTTTTCACAAAATTTTGCCTTTTCGAATAATGGTACTATTAGTACAGTTTGACAAAAATGGTACTAATGGTACAATTTAAAACCCATTTCTTTCATTAATAGCATTAAAAAAGCCAAAAACCTTAAAAACAGAAAAATTTCAAAAAGTAGTGCCATTTTTAAAAAATGGTACTACTGGGACACTTTTTCAAAACTAGTACCATTCCTACTATTTACCATTACCTTTTACCACAGTAAACTAAAAATAAACAAAGATAATGTTTTTGCAAAAACAAAGCCCATCTAAAGCCGGTATTGACCTAAGATGGCTGTTTTAGGTAACAACACACCTTAATGGGGAAATTACCGCGGGCCGGGTTTATTATCGCCATAAAGGAAGTTTATGTATAAATAAAGAAAAAATGCCATTTTGGATTCAAAAGATGGCTTCTTTTCTTTTGCACGACCAAAAAACGCTAAAATTACCCTACCCTACCCTACTTTACCCTACCCTATCCTATTATACCCTACCTTATCCTACCCAACCCTATCCTACAGTACCCCACTTAAAAATGCAGTGCCTTGCTTTACATTTTACTCCACCCTAGTTTGCCCTGCTTATCCGCCTTTGCCATGCCCTATACTTTACTCTACCACCTCCTCGCTTTGAAAGGCCATGCCTCGCCACATTTTACCATGCCCTAACCCTCTCTTGCTTTTTAAAACCTACCATGCCATAAACCCCGTCCTTCTTTTTCCACCCCTACTATGCCTTATACCTTACCCTTTTTTTTCAACCCTTACCATGCTCTATACCCTACCCTTCCTTTTCCACCCCTGCCATGCCCTAAACCCTCCCCTACCTTTTTTCACCCCTACCATGCCCTATACTCTACCCTACCCAACACCGCAAAAAATCATCAGCCCGGCACTGGTCATGTATCTTATACCTTCTCTTGCCCCCTCCCCCTCCCCGCTCAAAAGGTATCATGACATTAACTTTCCGACCGTTTCTTTTGTGGATATTCATCTATTCAAAGGTATAGTGACTGTTTTTTCCACTCCAAACCCGTTCTTTTTGGCCTTTTTTCGAACAAAAAGCAACGTTTGTCCCTAAATTTATGTGAATCATCTAACCGATAGCTTCTGACTCAAACACAAGGATCTTCTCTTGTAATAAATAATTCTGGAGGTCCAGAAGACTTATTACAGAAGAAGATGATGTCTTGCTACAAGACAAGATGATGAATCCAATGAGTAGTACTAAAAGAAACTAAGAAGAAATGATGACTGTAACGATTATTATTAGGTGCCGACTTAAAGAACCCGCCATTTTTAACAGGAAATTACAAGAAAAGTATGGCGGGTTCTTTACGTCGGCACCTAATACTAACATAACTATGAATACTACGTTGATACTATCATAACTACTAATATTACATCTATTTCCAAGTGTACTATCTATCATAAAGTTACAAATAGTACCAATAGTACGCCCTTTCACTAAAACTTCAAAAATATGACTTTAAGACAAGTTACAAAAAAGTGGAATTTGAATGGAAGATTTGTAATGTATTTTTCACTGAAAATATTCCACTCAACTTCCATTTTTAAAAAGTCTTAAAATGTTCTAAAAACATGTTTTAAGCACTTTTTAGAGGTGGAAGTTGAGTGGAAGATTTGTAATGTAATTTGCACTAATAATCTTCCACTCAACTTCCATTTTTAAAGATTGCTTAAAATGCGTTTTTAAGCCATTTTAAGAGATTTGAAAAATGGAAGTTCAGTGGAAGATTTTTAATGCAAAATACATTACAAATCTTCCACTCAATTTCCATTCTTATAAAGTGATAAAAATGACTAAACTTTGTGTACGCTACTTACAAACACAGAAAAAATTCAAAATAAGCCTGAAACCGATAAAAAAAGTTTTAAAATAGGCCTAAAATAAATGAAAAATATCAACAATAAGCCTAAAATGGATGAAACATGTTAAAAATAAGCCTAATAACGATGGAAAAGATCATAAATAAACCTGGAATCAACTCAACTCTAAGCCCTAACTCTGTTTATTTCACTAAACACCCCTACTTGTCCTTTCCCAAACAACCTTTCCAAAAAAAAACAAAGTAGAGTACTCCCCCACCACGTCCCTTCAGTTACCCCAACAATAAAGCATAAAAATATAATATTATTGTTATATTATATTATACTAGGCAAGATAAAAAACCACTGCCGAACTTTCGATTTGGTCAAAGTTTTACGGCTTTGGGAAACCGTCATAAACACGCAAACACTGGTTGTTCAGGTGGTCGTATAGTGGTTACGTTGGTGAGAAAGTGAAAAAGTTAGCTGGACTTTGGTCTGTAAAGAAAGTTTTTGCCATTTTTTGTTTTGTACAGAAAGTTCTTGCCATTTTTAGTCGTTTTACAGCACAGTGTCTCATTTCACAAAGTGTAAAGAAAGTTATGGCGCTTTAAAAAAAGTGGAAGTTTAGTGGAAGATTTTCAGTGCAAAATACATTACAAATCTTCCACTCCACTTCCACTTTTTATAACGCGCTATTTCGGTCCATAACAGTTATCTTAGCTGTTGCAAAGCAATGCAAACTGTTTTTAAGATCTAAAAATATCTTTGCGTCATCCAAAAATGTCCATGAAGACTTGTGTTTAATAAGAAATGGCATAAAATATCCCTACTAAGCCTAACCTCTTAAGAGTAATAGTAATTCCAGCTCTAGTAACAAAAAACCCTTCCTCAGAAGACATATTGCGACTATTTAAATACTTTTGCGGCTGCGATTTATGAGCCATTCATTTGGCTAGTTCATTCGCTTACTCAGGTCGTAAATCACGTTGATCAACGTTGACTTCAGGTGACAAGCAATGTTCACGTTGTTGGTGGTCTAACTATAACTCTGAAGCTTGATTTTGTGAAAAAATAGAATTTTGAGGTAAATTACGACAATATCATGAAAGGTGTACAATCTTGGAAGTTGAGTGGAAGATTTGTAATGTATTTTGCACTGAAAATCTTCCAACAAACTACCACTTCTAAAAAGTGTTAAAAATGCATTTTTAGGCAATTTTAAGACTTTTTAAAAATGGAAGTTGAGTGGAAGATTTTTAGTGCAAAATACATTACAAATCTTCCACCAAACTTTCACCCCCAAAGTAGCCCAAAATAATTAAACGCAATAACCACTTTATATTAACCTTGGCCTTGTACCGTTTGATATCCACTTAGCGCTCATTACCGCAAAGGCATGAAGCAACAAAGCGCATCTTCTTAATTGCCGACCGGTCCTCAAAGGGTTTCATTGGTTTTAGGCTATGAAGATTAACTTATGGGAAAGCCGTTAATAGATCTATCCTACCCTACCCAACCCTACCCTACCCTACCCTACCCTACCCTACCCTACCCTACCCTACCCTACCCTACCCTACTACCCATTCTAACCTACTCTTCCTTACCCTAACTCAAATTAATATGGCCTGCCATGCTTTGATCTACCCACATTTTGCCTCGTCCTACCCTGTCATGCTTTTTTCACCCTCGTCATGCCCCAGCCGTCGACTGGTATGGCCTGTCATAAACTAACCCTTACCACCCCAACCAGCTTAAAAAAACCTTGTTCTGCTTTGCCCTACCCTATTAAACCCTACTAAAACCACCAAAAGTAAAGTTTTAAAAAATGGAAGTCAAGTGGAAGATTTTTAATGTAATTTGCACTGAAAATCTTCCACTCAACTTCAATTTTTAAAATGTCTTAAAATTGCCTAAAAACAAGTTATTGACACTTTTTAAAAGTGAAAGTTTGGTGGAAGATTTTCAGTGCAAAATGCATTACAAATCTTCCACACAACTTCCATTTTTTAAAATTTCCACAAACTTTCTTCAAACCAAAAAAAAACCAAAAAAAATTGTATCCACAACCACAAAAAATACTAAAAAATGCCATTATTTGCCAACTATCTCAAGACATTTTTTAATTTCAAGACCATTCATAATTACCCTCCTCCCCGTCCCCCTTCTCGCCACCAGCGACAACCTTGAACTGTGGCCTCAACTGTTGCGCAACTTAATTTAAGCACTTCCTATTCTGAAAACAATGTCATGATAGGTGTCATCATGGTCTCCCAAAGTGTGAGTGACCAAGATGACACCGTAATAAGGGCTTATAACATTGCTACAAGGGCAGTGCTTAAAACTGGCAGAAAGATAGGTTGGGTAAGCAAAACTGCATTATATAGCGTACTATTCCCAATAAAGGGAAAAAATTTTGGAAAATAGCAAAAAATAGCAAGAACTTTCTTTACAACTCCAAAAATACCAAAAATTTCATTATAAAGTTGCCAATTCAAAATGGAAGTTAAGTGAAAGAATTGTAATGTAATTTGCACTGAAAATCTTTCACCAATCTTTCATTTTTAAACAGTCTTCAAATGAATTAAAAACATGTTTTAGGCACTTTTTAGAGGTGAAAGTCAAGTGGAAGATTTTCAGTGCAAATTACATTATAAATCTTCCACCCCCAAAACGTGTCAAAAACGTGTTTTTAAGGCACTTAAAGACTTTTTAAAAGTGGAAGTTTAGTGGAACATTTGTAATGTAATTTGCACTGAAAATCTTCCACCAACCTTTCACTTTTCCAGCAGCAAACAATTTTTACAATGAACTAAATACCAAGAAAATACAATTAAAAATCATTATTTAAAGAGCAAAACCGAAAGAACTTTCTTTACATTCCAAAAAAAATTGAGTAAACGCAAAAAATTACAATACAAAAAGATCAAAAAGTTTTACCCCCGCTACTAAAAAACATAAAAAAATCGTAAAAATCCCGCCAAATACAATAAACTATCAAAAAAACCAAAAATCTCCCCTACTACAATATCAAAAGGCTATTGGACATTGTAAATTGTAGCCTGATTTGTAAGCAAAATTATTCGAAATAAGCATTGAAATTCAAATAAAAAGGGCTGTGAATGTTGGAGCAGCCCATAAATATTGGAGGGGTCCCATTATAATGAGGTCGCTTCATAATCGATACGAAATGTTAAGCCAAATGAAAAGCGTACCAATATGCTAATTTCTCTCCATCAAGACTTAAAAAATAGCCTAAAGGTTATAAGCTAAAGTATCAAAAATTAAAACATCTAGACCTGCCTAAAAGACATATAAGCGAGCCTAAACCTGAATTTAAGACTAAACCTATGACTAACCCAAAGTCTAAGCCTATTCTTCACCTAAAATAATGCTTATTCTGAATATAAGCATAAGCCAAAGGTAAACTTAAACCTAAAACAAAAACAACAACCCTACTGTAAGTCTAAACCATAGCACAAGCAAAAGCTTAAGCATAGGCATACGCCTGTAACATAACTAGGCCTAACTCTAAGACAAAGCCTAAGTTTAAACCTGAGTCATGCTTAAGCCTAAGACTAAGTTTTCCTTGGTCTAAGCCTGAGCATCAGCTTAAGCCTCAACCTACGCCTAAGACTGAGCCTAAGCCAAAGTCTAATTCTAAGCCTAAGCCTAAGCCTAAGCCTAAGCCTCAGCCTCAACCTAAACCAAAGCCTAAGTTTAAGCTAAGCCCAATTCTAAGCCTCAGTCTAAGCCTAAGCCTCAGCATACACCAGCCAAAACCTAATCCTGATCCTAAGCTTGAGCCTAAATCTAAACCTAAACCTACTATTCGTAAGCCTACTATGCCACCCTTTAAGCCAAAACCCAAAGCAAAACCTAAAGCTAAGTCTAGTTAAAACGAAGCCTTAAAAACCAAATAGTTGGACCAAAATCCAAACACATTAATCTCAAGACGAATATAAACAGAAACTCGACTATTAAAACCCAGAACAATCAGCTCACTGACCCAAATCAACCCTCCCCAACTCATAAAATTAAAGCGGAATGTTGCTAACAATGACCGCATAAAAAACCGCTGGCTTTTAAAGGGCTTCGAAATACGAACGAATTCCAAGTTGCCGATTCTCAGCCCCATAAAACCGCAAAAAACGGCTTCGAAAATGAACGAAACTTTTTTTTTCGTCCCGCATAATATTATTCTTGGCGGTGCGCAGTTAAAAGGTTACTGTGCGGTTATGTCAAAAAAATTTGAAAAAAAAACAAAAAAAAAGTTTTGAAAGTTTAGGTTGGTCTGTTCTGTTGATTTTTTACCCTGTCTTGCATTGCTTTGCCTTGCCTTACCCTTGCTTTACCCTTGCCTTGCCTTGTCTTGCCTCGCCTTGCTTTACCCATGCCTTGCCTTGCCTTGTCTTGCCTTGCCTTGCCCTGGCTTGCCCCGTCCTGCTTCTCCTTGCCTTGCCTTGCCTCGCCTTGTCTTGCTTTGCCTTGCTCTTCCCTACTCTACACAAACTTTGTTTATTTTTAGGTTGTTCATATAGTTCTGTACCCCACCTCAAAACAAATATTTAAAGTTGAGGAACCCATAATTATCTGAACAACATAAGACTGGTCTAAGCGACCGCAAAAACTTTTTGTGCCAAAATAGTTTGTTCTAGCTCTACCTTGCCCTATCTTACTCTTCCCTATCCTAATCAGCCCCTACAGTTCCCTATCCTGCCATACTTACTTTTGCACCGTGCAAGGACAACGATGTGCAGAGTGACAAAAATACAAGATATGATGGAAGAATAATTAAAATTTGTACGGCATTACCTAATATCGCTGATATAACTGTATAGCCTTAGAGAAATTGTCAAAAATGGTATTGCGCAACCTTTTCTTACATAATTTTACGGTTGTATGTCATATTTGCCTCGGTGTAAAACGACCCAACAAATGACTGCGAGTGCTGGGATTTTGTTCCAAATTTCTGCGGGCGGTTCACTCAAACATGTCTAAAATATTTTACTATCGAAGCATTAGAAAATAGTAGGTGTAAGTCGGTTTAGACTAAACCAAGACCTATTAAGCTTAAGCCTAAGCCTACTAAGCCTAAGCCTACTAAGCCTAAGCCTACTAAGCCTAAGCCTACTAAGCCTAAGCCTACTAAGCCTAAGACTAAGCCTAAGCCTAGTAAGTCTAAGCCTACTAAACCTAAGCCAACTAAGCCTAAGCCTACTAATCCCAAGCCTACTAAGCCTAAGCCTACTAAGTCTAAGCCTACTAAGCCTAAGCCAACTAAGCCTGAGCCTGCTAATCCCAAGCCTACTAAGCCTAAGCCTACTAAGCCTAAGCCTACTAAGCCTAAGCCTACTAAGCCTAAGCCTACTATGCCTAAGTTTACTAATCTTAAGTTTTCTAAACCCAAGCTTAGTACGCCTAAGCATACTAAATCTAAGCCTATTGAGCCTAAGCCTACTAAATCTAAGCCTAAAAAGTCTGAGAATGCTAAGCTTAAGCCTATTAAACCTAAAACTAATAATCCTAAGCGAACTAAACCTAGGCCAACTAATGCCAGTTAAGCTTAAGCCTATTAAGCTCAAGCCTTAACGTAATAAAAGTCCATAAAGCCTAACCCATTGAACTAAAAACTGTTTTTGCAAAACAAAATCAGCCCAAAAATCCAAAACAAATCGATAAAAAACTGCATTTTATCAATTTTCATAATCAAAAACTTATATTTTAACAAAATAAACAAAATTCAAAATCGATTGAAATTCGAAATCCAGACAGTCCAAATCCTGCACTTTAATACATAAAACAAAAACTTTTAGACAAAACATGAAATGAAGAGTGTAAAGTAGTCGAATATGATGATTAGACCGACTTTTGTTGTAAATATTTTTGATAACACGAGTCCAAATAACAAATGACTTCAGGGCCCTAATAAAAGTGCAAAAAAATAAAATTTTGCAAAAATCAAGTCAGAGCTGATACGAAATGTAGAAAAATATGATTTTAAAAAAATAGAAGTTGAGTGGAAGATTTGTAATGTATTTTGCATTGAAAATCTTCCACCTACCTTTCAATTTTAAATTGTTTTAAAATAGCATAAAAACACGTTTTTGACACTTTTTAGAAGTGGAAGTTGAGTGGAAGATTTGTAGTGTAATTTGCACTGAAAATCTTCCACCCAACTTCCACCTTTAAAAAGTGTCAAAAACGTGTTTTTAGGCCATTTTAAGACATTTTTAAAATGGAAGTTGAGTGGAAGATTTTCAGTGCAAATTACATTACAAATCTTCCATTCAACTTTCATTTTTTAAAAATGCCGTGTTTATTGATTTTAATAGGGTATAAGAGGGTAGGGAAAAGTAGGACAGCGCATGAAATATCAATTTACAACCAGAGCATGGCAGGGTAGTAAAAGCAAAAGCAAAGTAAGGCAAGGCAAAATGTGGGTAGGGCAAAGCAAGGCAGGGCATTTTAAAGCTGGATGAAGAAAATAGGGTAAATTGGTACAAAAATGATAAAAATTTATCAAATTTAAAAAAAAAATAGAATCCAAATTTGCCAAACCCTAGTTTGAAAGTCGGAAAAAAAGGAAAAGCGAAAGAGAGCGACAAATTTTTCGATCAAAAAATCGAAAAAAAACCAAAGATTCGGGGCCAGATTTCATGTCCTGTATCTTACAAAAGCGACGCCTATTGTCGCTCCACGAAAAAAATATTTGCATCGCACTTAAGGGTCCGGGTCTTTTGAAATTCAACAATAAAGTCGGCCATAAGGGCTGTATGAATGAAGGATTGACAATTGACTGGTCGGCTGAAGTTCATAAACAAAGAAGGCGTGATACGTTTGGTCTGGAAATGACGTGGAAATGACGTTTGGCAAGAAAGTTCTTGCCATTTTTGGTTTTGTAAAGAAAGTTCTTGCCATTTGTTAGCTTGTAAAGAAAGTTCTTGCCATTTTTCATCCAAAACAGACTTCAAACCAATTCCTTTTTTCGTAAAAAGTTATGGCCCTTTATAAAAAGTGGAAGTTGAGTGGAAGATTTTTAATGTATTTTACACTAAAAATCTTCCACCAAACTTCCACTTCCAAAAAGTTGTCAAAACGCCTTTTTAGGCCATTTTAAGACTTTTTTTAAATGGAAAGTTCAGTGGAAGATTTTTAGTGCATATTACACTACAAATCTTCCACTCAACTTCCACCTCAAAAACAAAAAGATTCACATTTCCAACTGACCACTTGACTGCCACTCCTTTTCAACTATAACATAAAAAACAGTTGTAAATGAGTCTTACGGTAGATTGAGCTAATTTCTTCGTTTTCCCATGCGGTTCCTTTTAAAGAAGCACAAGAGTTTCAATGACTCGAAAAGTGATTCAAAACTATTAAAAAACAGTGGAAATTGTGTCAAACTCTTCCTTATTGTATTTGTTTTGAGAAAATGGCAGTTTTTTAAAGAGTTGGAAGTTCTGTGGAAGATTTTTAGTGCAAAATACATTGAAAATCTTCCACTCAACTTCCACTTCTAAAATGTCTCAAAAACGTGTTTTCAGGCCACTTTAAGGCATTTTAAAAATGGAAGTTGGATGGAAGATTTTCAGTGCAAAATAGATTACAAATCTTCCACTCAACTTCCACCTCTAAAACTCTGCCTTTTAAAAATTTGTAAACAAAGTTTTTGTCTTTTTGGCCTTAAATTTCAACAAAATTAAAAAAAAACTTTTAAAAACTTAAAGTTAGTGCCAATTATAATTAAAACTTGCACTTGGGCCGTCTGTTCCGATTGCGCAAAGTTTATGAGAAGTCGAAATGCGATAATAATCAAAATAATGTGCAATATGTGAACTTTTGCGGTTGAATTTTAGGTAATTAGTGGATTTTTCTCATGCCAATCTGCTTAATTAAGCCAGTTTTGGGCTTATCTGGATGCTAATTAAAATGTCATGATGACAAATCAAAAAAGAATTGCGAAAACTTTGTTTACAGTGCCAAGAGTAGCTTGTTAGAGTTAGTTCTATCATACTCTAAACCACCCGACTCTACCCAACTTTACCCTACCCTACCCTACAATACCCTACGCTACCCTACCTTATCCCACCCTACCCTACATTATTCTGCTTGTCCATACCCTACTGTCTACTACCCTAACCTGCCTTGTTCTGCCTTAGCCAGGCCTAGCTACTCTACCTTATCTTGCCATATCCTGTCCTACCTACCTGGTTCAAACCCAGCCTAGTCTACACCATACTGGTCTAACGTACTCTAATGTCTCGTGCCCTACCCTGTCCTGCCTTACTCTACTTTAGTCAATCCCGGCCTATCTTACCCTAACCAACCTTAGAATACCTTAACAAAGCCTAGCCTATCCTATCTTAATCAAGCCTAGCCTACCCTATTTTAATAAAGCCTGGCCTACCCTACCGTATTCAAAACTGTCCCGCCATACTCTACGCTACTCCCCAAAAAATATTTAGTCTCTTCTACCTTTCCCCTGCCCATCTCTATAACGTGCCCTATCCAGTCCTACAAACGATAAAAACTTTCTTTCCAGAACATCAAAGTACAAAAATTTCAAAAAGAAATTAAAAAGTTTACATTACAGTAACAAAAACAAACATTTCCCAGCTCGTAAATCTCCTTCAGTCGCCCTCAAAGACACTTTTCTGATTGATTTGGCGCTAAAAGTTGATCAAAAACAATAAAACAAGGTGTTTTTGCGGGCTGCACATTTATTTTAATGACATTTACTGCTAATACCATCAGGCCATATGAACAACATTGTTTTAGATTTGGCTGGGAAATAGAAAAAAGAGAAGAAACTTTGTCTACAACATTGAAAAATGATAAGAAATTCCTTTAAAAAACAAGAAATGACAAGAACTTTCTTTACAAAACAAAAAATGGCAAGAACTTTCTTTACAGAACAAAAAAATGATAAGAAATTCCTTTAAAAAACAAAAAATGACAAGAACTTTCTTTACAGAACAAAAAAACGGCAAGAACTTTCTTTACAAAACAAAAAATGGCAAGAACTTTCTTGACAAAATAAAAAATAGCTACCTTACTTGATCATGTATTGCCATGTTCTATCCTACCTTACACGTCATATTATACTCTTTCCTGTTATTTGATCCCAATCATCCCATAGCCTATCCTGCCATGCTGTAACCTGCCATATCTCACTCTGGATCACGTTTTGCCCTGTCCCCCCATACTAATTATATCCTTCTCCGTTCTACAGTAAGCCTGAAAAGCGTCAAAAGATTAGAAAAACCATCCAAAACTACCGTAACTCCTTTTACCCCAACTTTTTCGAGAAGTTACAAATGACTGTGCCAAAAGTTTATTCCTCTTCCCTAATTTGTCAAATCTCAACCCAATCTTGACTAATTATTGCGCAACATCCGTTAATTATCTTCGGGAACCGAGATACGACAACTTACCGTGAAACTTTTGTTAGATAGTGTAAAGAAAGCGGAGGACGGTTATAATACGATAGAGAAAGTTAATTAGATTAAGATGGATAATATGGTTCTGGACATAAATATGGTTTCTGGCAGCGGGAGTTACTGTAGCGTAAAATTGGGGTTGCAGTAGTTACTGTGGGAATAAAATATACGAATTAAAAGTTCTTGCCATTTTTCGTCCTGAAAAGAACGTTTTTGCCATTTTTCGCCATGTAAAGAAAGTTCTTGCTATTTTTTGTTTTGTAAAAAAAAGTTCTTGCCATTTCTTGATTTGTAAAGAAAGTTTTTGCTATTTTAAGTCATGTAAAGAAAGTTCTTGCCATTTATCGTTCTGGAAAGAAAATTCTTGTCATTCTTTATAGATTATAAGTTTTGGCATTGATTTAAAAAAACATTATCTTATGATTGATAAGTGGCTTATCCAAAAGGATTAGTCTAATTATGCGACACGGGTCACGACACACTTATGTCAACATTGATAAGAATTTAAAAACTTGATTTTTTAACGTAAACTGGTAAAAACTTTCTTTACAAGACAAAAAATGGCGAGAACTTTGTTTACTAAAGCAAAAAATAGCAAGAACTTTCTTTACAACACAAGAAATAATTAAATATCTCCCAAAATCAAAAAAAATTCAAAAACTCTTCGAAATACCATTACCACTAACACTTATCATGCCAATAAACCCAAGATAATTCGAAAAAAACGTATTTTTTGCGCGAAAGCACAGCGGGAACTTGTCAATGTCATTAGAGAAGGCCCATGAGTGACCAAATGAGGTAGTGGAATCTTTTTTCCCACTTTTCACATTACTTTCAATGAGAAAACGACCATAAAATGATGGTCATACCTAGAGAGAATCGGTTTTTGCTCAAAAAATATTACTTTTTTTGTAAAAAAACATATTATTTTAGCTAAAACGGTATTTTTATTAGCCTTGCAAGTCTGCATTATTAACTTTTAATGTAATTTATATTAATTTTATTCTATATTCTTAAAACTTTGCTATATAATAAAGCAATATTGAGATCGATGTTACCGGCGCTTCTTTGAGGTATAAAAGGTTGAGAACAATGTAAATCATAACATATAACACGTAATTCAATGTTAATTGCCCTAATTTCTCCATAACACAAAGCAAATCATATTAGTCTAACCATCTGACCAGCTAATCCAGCCAACAGGATCCAAACTGGCATAAAAACAACACCATAACTAGTCTGAATGGCAACTTGACCATGCTCAAAGTCTCCTTCAATCTTTTGACACAAAAACATTAAAAACAAGCCGTGCATTGATGCTCGTAGAAAGCTGAACAAATGCCTAAAGATTTGGAGTGTCAGGGGCATTTATAAATTAGTTATGAGCTGAGCTGTCTCTATCATAACATCAAGTTTGCTACCTAAAACCAGAAAACATGAGAAAAACAAACTTACATTGCCAAAAACCTTCGTAGTTGCTTCTCCTCAACGTATACTCTCAATGCTACAATAAAAACAAAGTATAGATTCAAGCCAGCGGCCAAGAACATTGAGCCGAAAACGTGCCAATAGCTTATTGTTACCAACCCGAACCATTTTGCTGCCTAAAAACTAAACATTACTAAAAAGCTGTGAACAATAATATTAACAGCTGTAAAAGATATTAAAGAATATATTACAATAAATGATAAGTCTTCAAAACGCTAAAAACAATAAAACAACTCACAAATAGTATAGTAGACACAAAAATAGCAACCAAGTGTAACAACAGCTCGAATGGTGTTATCCCAGTCCATTTTCTCAGTTCTCTCAATGTTAGCATCTCCATACTTAACGATGGCCTCGTCATTACCAAAAATTTTATTAAAATTGAGAAAAAATATTTTACATCGGAGAATTAATTTGGTCACGCAACGAAAACCCTGCGCTTCAATAAATCGCGTTTAAATATTTTTATGCCGAATTTTTTTTCTGAAAAATCTCCTTGAGAATAATATAACAAAGCGTTGAAGATTGCTATAACCAGCTATTTTTGAATAAAAATGAGTGGAGGACTATATGGAGGAGGTATGATATTAAGTTAGATTTTACTTTGCTTTTAGTTTTACTTTTTTATTTGAAGAACAATGTAAAACATAGAAAAATGTATTTTTACTTATTATACATGCTATAAAATTAGAATAACAGAAGGTAATGTTTTTCATTAGTTTTAGAAAGTAGTTTGGCTGTTGTCTGTGATAATATAATTTGCTTTATCACTTTGTTTTTAGATGATGTTGGTGCAATTGTGTTTGATATTGGTGCACACACATTCAGGTGCGGCTATGGAGGTGAAGAATATCCAAAGGTAAACTTTATTTTTTCTTTTTCTTCACTTTTAGATTAACTACTTTAACATTCACTTTAATATTTAAAATCTCAAATTTCAGATAGTAATTCCATCTGCAGTTGGAGTACGTGAACGAACAGATTATCAAAAAGTTACAGAACGTACAGAAGAGTCTATGGAAGTCGATAATGAAGCAAAACCAGCACCAAAGAAAGATTATTTTATTGGAACACAGAATATTAACGTACCTCGCGAGAATTGCGAGATAAAACACTTTGTGAAGGATTCTCAAATTGATGATTGGGAGCTGTTTGAACAGATGATGGATTATGCTTACAATGGATGTTTGAAAACTGACAGTAAGAACCATGGAACGCTGTTTTCTGAGGCTCCAGTAAGTTTTTGCTTTTCTTTTCGATTTTTTGAATTTTATGTGTGAAACTTAGGGTATTGTTACCTCCATCGGTTATTATAACTTGATTAAAGCTTAATCTAGTTAAAATTTAAAGATACGTTAAGGTGCCATTAAGTTATGACGCTTTTCTAAATATTAACTACAATTTTCAGTGGAATCAAAAGGATAAACGAGAGAAATTGGCTGAATTGATGTTTGAAAAGTATGGTGTACCTTCATTTTATCTTGTAAAAAATGCTGTACTAACTACTTTTGCTGCTGGGCGAACAGCTGGTTTGGTATTGGACAGTGGAGCCACTTATACATCAGCTTGTCCAGTATATGAAGGATACCCACTTTTAAATGGTTTGTTTTGGTTTTTTCTTGTTTTTGGCTTTTAGGGAGTTGTTTTATTGGATGGAAAAGACTTTGAGAAGCTTGAAAAGTTATATTTTTTAAAAGTTTGAATGAAAATGGCACTATTATTAATAAGAAACGGTAAAAAGGCAAAAACTTGAAACTGAAAGAAACGTAACTAAAACTCTATTTTTCAGCCGTGGTAAAGAGTCCTGTAGGAGGAGACATGATCGTAGATCAATGTCAACGAGTTCTAGCTCAACAGAATATTGATCTGGTACCTTACTATAAGATCAAATCAAAGAGAGAGGTTGATGATGGGAAGAAACCTGTCTGGACGGCCAAGAAATTACCTCCAGTCACCGAATCTTATGAGAATTTCATGAAAAAGGTATGAGAATGGCAAGGACTTTCTTTACGAAAAAGAATGGCAAGAACTTTCTTTACAAAACAAAAAATGGCAAGAACTTTTTTTACAAAGCAAAATATAGCAAGAACTTTCTTTACAAAACAAAACTGGCAAGAACTTTCTTTACATATTTTAAAAATTTAAAATTTCAGCAACTAGTGGAAGACTTTGCCCAATCTACCCTCCAGCTATGTGATTCCCCGATTGATCTGGACTTTATGGAGAAACTTCCAGCTTCTTCATACGGATTTCCATGCGGATTCAGGAAGGATTTCCTATCGGAACGGGCCAAAATCCCGGAAAGTTTGTTCGATTTGAAGTTCCTGGAAGGGCATGGTGATGTAAAGGAGACTCTACTGGACGTATCTCAAGTAGCACACACTTCAGCTGGCATGTGTGATGTGGATGTGAGGCCGGTAAGGTTTTTTGGGATTTTGAGGGGAAATGCTACCTAAAATTTGATTTTTTTTTTATTTTGAGGAGGAGTGTTACCTAAAATTTGATTTTTTTGTAATTTTGAGTTTAAATATTACCTAAATTTCGTTTTTAAAGATTTTGAATTGAAAATGTTACCTAAAATTTGCTTTTTAAAGATTTTAAAATGAAAATGTTACCTAAAATTAAAAAAAATTAATTTTCAGCACCTCTACGGCAACCTACTGGTAACAGGTGGCAACTCCTTGATTATGGGCTTCACAGAACGTTTGAATCACGATTTGGCACAAAAATGCAACTCCACCGTAAAGCTTCGAGTACCACAATCTCAGCCGAACGAGCGAAAGTACGGCGCGTGGATTGGCGGATCGATTGTGGCTTCATTGGGAACTTTTCAACAACTTTGGATATCCAAAGTTGAGTACGAAGAGAGTGGCAAGGCTATTGTGGAGAGGCGGTGTGCTTAATTGTATGAGCGGCTGGGAAACGGGAATGGGCTATACAGTATGATGTGCTATATACACGATTTACTATGCAGTACTGTGTGCTGTATGATACGATTTCTTTTGTTACACTATGCGCTATACAGTACAATGTGCTATATAGTACGACGTGCTGTGTAAAAAAAATAGCACTATTCGCTATACAGTACTATGTGTTATAGTACTAAGTGCTATATAGTACGTTGTGCTATGTAGTACTAACTTTTTTCGCCCCATGTTTTGTTTTTGACAGCCTAATACAAAAATTGTAATTTACCATCATAACAATGTATTTTATCCTTACAAACGTTAATATTGTAAAGATCTCTTTATCATATTTGTTCAGTAATTTATTAATAAACTTGTTAAAATACGAATATTATGTGGTATCTTGTTTTAACTCGTGGTCAAGTTTCCACTAAAAATATAATTTTTATTTTTCTATGTTGTGTTAGTACAAGACGTAGTTTTAGTTCAGGGAGGGGTAACAAAAGTTGGGCGGGGCAAAATGTTTTGGGCGGGGTAAATTTTAAAAATATTTTTTGCTTGGGGAGGTTAATTTTTTGAAGTTTTATTTTTTTTTTTGTAATTTCAGATAATCTAGCTCATTGTACATAAGGGTATGATTAGAGCGTAAAATACGGGCTCCATCCACTGATTTTATTTTTAATATAGATTGTACATAAATTGGACCGAAAATGCAGACGAATCCGAAAAAGAAAACGCAGGTTAGCAAATTTACACATTTTAAAACTTTCAAAGCATTAAATTAAAAAATTTTTGGTTTAGAAACTCTTGTATTGACATTGGGTAATTTTGACAAAATATCACACAAATTATTGGCTTTTGGTTACCTTGTATTTTGGAATAAAACCTTTTAAATGACATTATTTGTATACAAAAATGAGTTTAATTTCCATAAGTTTTCAAAATTTGACGAAATGTCACAAAAAACAAATTTGACGAAATGTCACAAAAATTATTGTTTTTTGGAAACCTGTCATTTTTGCATAAAAACGTCTGAAGTGACATTTTTAGTAACGAAAGATGAGTTTTTACACATGTTTGAAAGTTTGACAAAGTGTCACAAAAATTATTGATTGTTGAAATTTTGTTATATTAACAAATTCAGATTAAAAAAACGATTAAAGATGTAAAATACGACATATAAAAGGTGTAAAAAAGTTATTTTAAAAAAAAGTTTTAGATCTCGTTCATAATTCGCGATGAAGTGGAATATCGACACAGATCCTTTGTCAATTGCCTTGCCTTCGATCCAGTGGAAGAGGCGTTGTATTCAGGTGGCAGTGATATGATAATACGAAAATGGGACGCCTCAAGTGACACAAAACCTCGAGGAGCTTCGCAACGACACCTAATGTCAATGGAACATCATTATGACTGGGTTAACGATCTGGTTTTGTGCTCAAATCCAACTTATTGTAGGTTTTTGGCTTTTGGCTCGATTTCCTGAGGGAATAAAGGGTGAAATTGGATGGAAATGAGGATATATTGAAGTAGAAGGCCATGAAGATACCATATAATTTAAAAATCTGGAAAAATTTGCCATAGAAAATGAAAAAAAAAACCCAAAAATTCGAAAAGAACTCAAAATTTCAAGAAAAATGGCTAAAAATCAAAAAATAACGCCAAAATTACAGTAATCTCGGCCTCATCCGACACCACCGTAAAGGTATGGAACACACGCAAAGGTTTTTGCATGTCAACCCTGAGGACACACAAGGATTGTGTTCGTTGTTTGGCATATTGCTCACAAGGCACGGAAATGATCGCTAGTGCCGGATTGGACAGATGTATATACTTGTGGGATGTGAATACGTTGACGAAACTGACTGCCATCAATAATACTGTCACTAGTGAGTTTGGTTTTCATTTTTATAGATTTTTTTGGGAGAAAATAGGGTTTTCAAGATTTCGTGGTGGGACCAATTTTGAGGTTAGGAAAATGCCATTTTTCATTAAAACAGACTTTTTAAAAAATTTATAATAGCTTTACAAGACTTAAATTTGCTTGCTGAACTTGTTTAAAGGTCTAAAACACAATGCCAAGGCTTTAAAAAGTTTCGTGGTGGGACCAAAATCAAAAATTTTTTTTGGTTATGAAGTATCAAAGCGGATTAAAACATTATGATTACAGCTTCTTCACTGCACGGAAGCAAGAACAGTATCTATTCCATTGCCATGAATCCAGATGGCAAAGTTGTAGTAGCAGGATCGACCGAAAACGTCCTCAGAATCTGGGATCCAAGAAGTTGTAAAAAGATATGCAAATTAAGAGGCCATACCGACAATATTAGAGCTATAAGGATGAATCGGGACGGTACACAGGTAATCTTGACGAATGCTACGTTTTTGAGGACGTGGAACGAAATGTTACAAATTTATTGGATTTTTGACGAAGTCTCACAAATTTATTGATTTTTGTAATTTTTGGTTTTGATCTCGTTTTGTGTTTTTATTGACATAGTATTGCACTTTTAATTGCTTTTTTTGTAAAAACGTATTTTACAGTGTCTAAGTGCTAGTAGTGATGGTACCATTCGCCTATGGAGCACTGGTCAACAAAGATGCATAGGTGTCATTTCCTGTCATAATGACAGTGTATGGGCTCTGCAAACAGACTCAAATTTTTCATATGTATTAAGTGGCAGTCGGGATAGAAGCTGCTGCAAAACTTATATTAACGATCTCGACTCATCTGAATTACTATTCCAAGAAGATTCACCTATTCAAAGGGTAAGAAACGTTTAAAAAAGTGAATTTTAGATGGTATTTTGATGTATAAAACTATATTTTTTGATTTTTCTGGTAATAAAATACAGTTTGGGGCACTTTTTGGAAATTGGACGAAAAGTCACAAAATTTATTGATTTTTTGCATTGCGTTTAATTGGTGTTAAAAACTGTTTTTAACTTGTTTTTAGGATTAGAAAGGCGTATTTTATGATTTTTTGAAAGTTAACGAAATGTCAAAAAATTTATTGATTTTTGACATTTCGTCAAATTATTCAAAATTGAAACATTTGGCAAGTTTTGTAATAAAAATACTGATTTAGCTCCAAATCAATGACGCGGACCGCCCAACGCATGTCTGGACCACCACCTGGTCCTCAAATATCAACCGTTGGCCCCTGAAACGACCGGATACCACCTACGAGGACTATATGCCAGACTCAATGATAAACAACCAAAAACCCGATATTGTACTGGAAGGAGCACCCTCAATCCGACAACATTCTGTACTAAATGACCGACGACATGTGGTGACAAGAGATACCGAGAACAATATTCACATCTGGGACATACTACAAGGCCGAAAGATATCGAATGAAGGCAAAAGGAACATGGAGGATGTGATCAAGGAGAACTTTAAGAAAGTCTTTGTGCCTTCGTGGTTTAGTGTGAATGTCAAGAGCGGGGTAGGTTAAAAATGTTATTTTTTAATAATAAGGGGATTTTTGGGCTTTTTGGCTGTTTTGACTTTTCTTGATTTTCAGGGTTTTCGTGGTGGGACCCAAAAGTGAAGAAAAAATAAAAAAAACCTTGTATTGTGGTATTTTTATGGCTTAGAAATGTTTTATGTACTAAAATTGATTATAGACATTTGAGCAAGTTTTTCTGAGTTTTAGGGTTTTCGTGGTGGGACCCAAATGGTAAACAATTGCAAAGAAAATAATATTGCATTTTTAATGGCCCAAAAAGTGTTGTTTTATCATGTGATGTTTTATCGATTGTTTAGCTATTGTACCTGATTTTCAGGGTTTTCGTGGTGGGACTCAAAGATAACAAATGGGGCCACAGATTAGACGATACCAAAAGGTTTTGGTTCAGAAAATTAAATAATCTACGCTTTTTAGCTCTTGGAAATCACACTAGACGAATCCGACGTCTTCTCAGCATGGGTATCGGCCAAAGAAGCGGCCGAAAAGCACGAAGAAACCGAAAACAAGCCCCTGGCCAACTTTGGTGGCCTACTGTTGCGATCACTATTCGAGCTATGGCCATATTCATTTCAAGACGACGAAATCGAGTCACCATTACATGGCTACTTCCATTTCCCCAAACATATCCCCATATTAATATGGAATTACACCGAAGACTCGGGTCGGCCGATCTTCCGGACGACGGTCAAAGACACGGCCAATCCGACCGAGAGTGCCATGCTAAGGGACCATCTACCACAATGGGTACTGGACGTGGTGGAGCACAATCAGTTTCCCAAGTTTAATAAGATGCCATTTGTTCTTCAACCTCATCCGAGCTATGTTACCAAGACTTTTAAGCGGTAAGTGGGGCTTAAAAGTTATAGAAGGTGGGGTAGAGTAGAGCAGGGTAGTGTATGATAGTGTTGGGTAGAGTGGGATAGCTTAAGATAGGGTAGGGTGTGGTATGGTAGGGTAAGGTAGGGTAGTGTATGGTAGTGTTGGGTAGAGTGGGATAGCTTAAGGTAGGGTAGGAAAGAGTAGGGTAAAATTGTGCAGGGAAGAGTAGGGTAGAGTACTGTAGGTTGAAGTGTTGAGTAGTATGAGATAAAATATGATATGGTAGAGTAGGGTAAGGGGTGGATATGGTAGTCTCAGGTACTTTAGAGTAGGGTAAGCTAGGCTAGTATAAATTAAGGTAAAGGTGGATTCTGTAGGCTATAATACGTCAGAGTAAAAGCTACAGTATGACTAGGGTATCCATAACACACTCTGGTGATGTTTAAGCTACGGTAGATTGAGGGTAAAACGGGCTTGAGGATACGGTAACTATAATAGAAACGTACATTGAAAGGTAGATGTGTAGTAGTAGGGTACAGCACAGTAAGGTTGGGTAATACAAGACTGGACAGAGCAAGGTAGAATATAGTAAGGTACAGTAGGGTAGCGTAGGATAGAGTCGTCGAGTAGGGCAGGGTAGGGTGAAGTAGGGTAGGGTCGGGTAGGTTAGAGTCGAGTAGGGCAGGGTAGAGTAGGGTAAGGTAGGACAGGGTAAGGCTGATTTAAAAGCTTTATGTCTAATCTAATCTTAGAGACGAAACCAACTTCATGTTTGATGATCAACAACCATCGTCTAGTCGAGTCTGACCATGCTCTAATCATCTTGTCTAATTTATCAATTTCCATCTGTCAATAATAAACACATATCTCTGTTTGGTTACTTTTGTCTTGTTTTTCTTTTGCTTACTATAGTCTGTTACCTAAAATTTCAAAAAATGTCATTTTTTTTACCTAAAATACTAAAAAATGCTCTTTTGTTACCTTAAATCTCAATAAAATGTCATTTTTGTTATCTAAAACACCAAAAAATGCATTTTTGTTACCTAAAAACCCATTTCACCACAATTTCAGCGACCGCCTCAGCGCTACAGAGATGCTACAAATCCGCAAAGTCATGGAGCACGTCTACGAAAAGATATTATCGCCTCAGGACCAAAGTTTAGAGCCGAATGACAGTGCTCATTCCTCTTCATCGACCGCCGACAAGAGCGGAGGAAACTACTTCTCTCCGCCGATTCCCAAGAACATTGAGGACAAGGTGGAGTTGTACTGCAACGACCAGAAACTGGAGCCGGATATGGATTTGAGGACGGTGAAACACTTTATATGGAAACAATCCGCCGATTTGTTAATTCATTACAAGCCTATTAAGTAGGGGTGTTTGGGAATGGTTGGGGGCGAGGTAAAAATTTTGAGGGAGGGGGGGGAGAGAAGGGGATTATTCTTTTTTAAAATGGGGAGGGGAGTAGAAAGAACAAGGCTTTATGGTGCAGTACAACATTTTTATGGGGGGGGTAAAATTTTTTTTTGGGCGGGGTAAAAATTTTTTTTCGGCCAGTGTAAAAAAGGGAGAGTTGGTCGTTTTTTCTTCTATAAAATAGAGAGGCGAGTAGATTAAAGAAGTTTTAGGGTAGGATAAACAAATTTTTTTGGGGCGGGGTAAATTTTTGGGGGGGGGGAAAATTTTTTTTTCTTAGGGTAAGAAATTTTGTTTTTTAGGGGTTTCTATCGCCCAACCCTGGATAGGAGCCTTTTAGCTTTTTTGATGCAAAAAGAATGGCGCACTTCATCAGAAAAATGATTTTTCATAATAAGAACGCCATTCTTTTTGCATCAACAGGACAAATAAAAACTCATTTTTAAGTCCTATTTTTTCATTTGTATAGTCTTTTTTACATTACTTTTTTTGTCATTTTTATATCCATTAACCTATTAACCATGTAAAAACTGTATATTCACCATTTGTTGTTAACTAAATTGTCATTTATTTGTAATCATTTCATACTATGATAATATAATAAATAGCACTTATTGTTAGTACTAATAAATAATGAAATTTTGGATTTTTGAAAATTTTTTAAATTATAAAAATGAATTTTTACCTTTTTTCACTGATTTTATGAATTGTTATTCCACCGGTCGGTTGGCGAGATGGTCAAGAATAAATTGAGTAAGTTTGTAAAGAAAGTTCTCGCCATTTTTTGTATTGTAAACAAAGTTTTCGCTATTACTTATTCTGTAAAGAAAGTTCTTGCCGCTTTTTGTTTTGTAAAAAAAGTTCTTGCCATTTTGGGTCTTGTAAAGAAAGTTCTTGCCATTTCTCGTTCTGTAAAGAAAGTTTTTGCCATTTCTTGTTCTGTAAAGAAAGTTTTTGCCATTTTTCGTTTTGTAAAGAAAGTTCTTGCTATTTTAGGTACGGAAACCAGAAAGACAGAAAAGAAGAAGTTGGGTGGTGGGGGCGGAAAAAAGGTCCGTACCAAACTGGGCACCATATGTTTGGCCGTATCTCTACCACTGGCCGTGATTACCTTCATCTCTGGCGCTGCTCTGATGGCCGTTTCTATGTTGGAATGAATAATAGCTTTTTGTGAATAAATCTTTTTTGATTTGTATTTTATGTTGTTATGATTTTTTAAGGTTTATGAATTGATTTTTAACTATTTTTGGTTTTTTAGGTAACAATTTCATAAAAATTTCAATTTTTTCTTGATTTTGATTATTTTAGGTAAAATTTTGTTTGAAATTTCCATTTTTTAAAAATTTTCAATTATTTTATTTAACATTTTTTTTCAATTTTGTTATTTCAAAACAATTTTGTTACTTTAGGTAACACTTTTAATCATTTTTTGTGACCTTTCAGTATTTTAGGTAATTTTAGAAATGAAAACAATATTTTCGTTGTTCTTTTTGTTACTGTTGCTTTTAGTTAACATTTTTGTTTGATTTTAGGTAACATTTTCTAAAAACCTCGATTATTTTTCAAATTTTTTATTATTTTAGGTAACAAAACTTCAAAATTTGACCTTTTTCCCCAATTTTTAACATTTTTGATTTTAGGTAACACTTTTCTTAAATCTTGGCTGATTTTTTATTTTTCATATTATTTTAGGTAACAAACAAAACTTTAAGCCTGTTTCCTGATTTTTAGGTAACATTTTTCGAACTTTGCTTCATTTTATGAATCAAAAATACCTTTTTCAAAATTTTTCAAAAGCTACCCTTAAGTACGACACAAGTCCAACATTTATTTAATCACCTTATCAAAAAAGTTTCTAAGAGATCCAAATCGAATACAAAGCAAATTTAAAGAAAAAACTTAACAGTAATAACTTAAAAATTCCGTTTCTACCATACCCAAGAGTGAAAAGTAACAACATAGGTAACAAAAAATGGCATTTTGTTGTCTAAACTTATAATTTAGGTAACAAAAATATTATTTTGTTACCTAAAATACCATTTTATTACCTAAAATACTGTTTTATTACCTAAAGAAATATTTTAGGTAACAATAAAACCATTTTCGTTACCTAAACATCAAATAAATCATTCTTCCTTTGATTGCTTCTGTTGGGGTTCCGAAGTGGTGGGGGTGGATTCGGCCGCTTCGACTCGTCGTTTTTGTGGCCGTTCTGGGGTTGGGATTGCAGCTGGAGAGCTGGCACCTTGAATGGTTGTCTGAAAATGGAAAACGGTAAAAAATGGCAAGAACTTTCTTTACAAATCAAAAAATTGCAGAAACTTTCTTTACAAACCAAAAATAGCAAAAACTTTCTTTACAAAATGAAAAAAGCAAAAAAATTCTTTCCAAAACCACAAATTTCAAGACCTTTCTTTCCACCTTCTTTAAAAAACCTACCGTTTGAGGGCGGTGCTTCTCAGCCATGGCCTGGGCCCGATCAGGTGCCACTTCTTCCAGTTCTTTTTGCAAATCCAAACTCTGATCACGGTACCGTTTAGCCAGTGCTTTGAGATGGTTACTGCGGCTTTGCACTTCATTATAAGCTTTGTTAACGGATTCTAGTCTCTTTTGAACTTCCGACATTTTGTCTTTGGGTACCATGTTAGTAGAGATGTCATCGTTGGCTTTTTGGAGTTCGGTCTGAAAATTAAAAAAATAAAATTTTTAGATCAATGTTGAGTCCTGCTGTTAACAAAAGTATCTACCCCATTCTTCAAGAAATTTTTTTTCATCCCTGCTTAGAAAAAAAAAATTTTTAACCAGCCCTTAAAATTTTTTTTAATTTTTCCCACCCCTGCCCTCAAAAACTTCATTTTCCCACGCTTAATCCCTAAAAATGTTATTTTTTGTACCCCTACCCTTCAAAAAATTCAACTTTCTCCCATCCCCCCCCCTAAAAAATTTTCCATTTTTTTACCCAACCCAAAAAGACCCCTTCCTTTTAAAAATGTATTCCACGTGACCCCGCATTTTTTATTTTTTCAACCCCCGCCGCCTTTAAAAAAATATTTTTCTACCCCTACCCTAAAAAATATGAACTTTTCTACCCACGCCTTTTAATAATTTTCAATTATTTATCCCAGACAAATTTTCATTATTTATCCACACCCCCTAAAAATTCTCAATTAGTTTCCCCCACCCAGTAAAATTTTCATTTCTCTACTTTCCCCTACCCGCCTCCTCCCCAAAACCTATAAAAACCCCACCTTCAACAAATTAATCTGGCCATTCAAAGCCGAAACCGCTGCCTCAGCGCTGGTGATCTTCTGTGAGCACGGCGAATGTTCGTGTTTTAGTTGTTTCAGCTGAGCATTCAGCTGTTTGTTGTCTTCTTGGAGGCTGTTCAGACGCTTTTCGACCACCGAGTACTCCAGCTGGAGGCTTTCGTATTGTTGTTGGGTTTCTTTCAACGTTTCCAGCTGGCTCATTTGTTCGAGACGATGGGCTAGCTCGCGTTCCTGGTTCTGAAAATTTAAATTTGTGATTTTATTGTACTTTTTGTTAAAGGCGTGGGTGCAAAAAAATTTTTAGAAGTAAAAAATTTGAGGCAAAAAAAGAAGGGGGCTACCCCGCCCGAAATTTTTCACTCTGTTTTAATTTGCCGTTTTCCTCATCCATAAAAAAAAACTCAGCCCTAAAATTTTTACACCCCCTCCCAAAAAATTTTTACCCCGCCCAAGAAAAAACCCAAACCCTTTTTTATTCTAAACATCCACAAATCTAAAATCATCAGCTTCACTCAAAAAAACCTCCCCAAAATTTTTTACATCTCCCCCCGCCCCTCTCCATAAAAAAAATTTTTTTACCCCGCCCTACAAAAAACGATAGCCCCGCCGCTCGAAACAACAGCAGATCTATAATCACCACCTTCCCTTAAAACCCCTCTCTCTATAAATTTTTACCCCCCCTGAAAAAGATTTTTTTTTATTTTTACCTCTCCCACATAAAAAATAAGAAGAATAAAAATAAACTACCTACCTCCAATTTCAGGTTTAGCTTGTTGACCATTTCAACATGTTTCTGTAGGCTGATCGTCTTTTCGCTTGCACCAATTGACAAGCGGCTTTTAAAGGAAGTGTCAGGTTTAGCTTCGGCCGATGAGTTCAGCTTATCATAGACCTCATCCAGATGTTTGGCCGCCTGCTCGTAGACGCTTTGATCCAATGGATGGGTTTCCAGGCGTTTCTGCTCGTATTCGGCAATGTCATTCTTCAATGACACTATGATGACTTCTTGTTCTTGGGATTTTTCAGCAAAGGCGTGGCGTTGCTCTTCCTGGCTTTGGGTGAGTTCTTGGTTTTGGGTGTAGAGGGTTTGGAGCTCGGACCTTGTGTTCGTGAGCTCTTTGTTCACGGCCTCAAGCGAGTTTTTCAGAAGGTCGATCTCGGAATCCTTCTAAAAATTCGAGTGTTTATAAAATGAGAAAGTCTTAACATAACACAGTTAAAAATTAAAAAAAATTTTTATCCACTCCCAAAATTGTTTTTACCACACACTAATTTTTTTTGACAAAAAGCGTAAAAAAACTTTTATAAACCAGGAAACAATATTTTACTCAAAAAAAAGTTCCACCCCTCCTCTCTCCCCCAAAAAAAAGTTTTACCCTGCCCGAAAGCAAAAAAATTGAAACCTCTTGAATGCAACAAAAAACAATTTTTAAAGGTAACCCCCTTTTTACTCCCCTCACCCCCCCTTAAACCTTTTTTACCACGCCCAAAAAAAAATTTTGAAAAAAATCTCTCGCCACCTCTAAAACTGTTCTTACACTCTGCAAAACGCCAGAAGTCTCGCTGAACTGTGATCCATACTCTTCCAACTTTTGATTCGCCGTAGCCAATTCATTTTCCAGTCGATTCTTCTCTTCGAACAGATCGTTAATCTTCTGCTTATGTTCTTCTATCTTGGCTTCGTAGATTTGAAGTTCTTCGTTGAAACGGCGGTCCTTTTCCTCTTTCTCTCCGCGCAGGCGTTGATTTTCGCGTTCACTGAAAAAAATAGTACTTTAAGACATATTCAAATTTCAAAACAATATTAATGCCAAAGTAAGAATAGCACAAGACTGGACGACTTTGGGGGAGGGAGGTGGTTCGGGACCAGCGACGTCTTTGAGGGAGGGAGGTGGTTCGGGGTGACCCCCCCCCCAGAGAAAAATCGTAGCGACGTCCCTGGATAAGACTGTTTAATATGCGATGGGATGACAAAAAATGTAGGACAATGGAGGATAGAGTAGAGTGGAATAGAATGGAGCAGAATACAATAGAATGGGATAATATATAGTAAGATGGGTAGAGTATAATAAGCTGAGTAGGTGAATGTAGGAGCAGGGAAAAATAAAGTTGGGTAAGAAAAGGTAAAGCAAAAATAAAATAAAGTAAGGTAAAGCAGGGTAGAATAGGGTAGAGTAATGCACAGTAGAGTAGGGTAGATTAAGGTAAATTAAGCTAGGATAAGGAAGGATAAGATAATGCAATAAAAAACCAGAAAAAAAAATTTTAAAATCACATAGTACCCCCTAACCATTTTTTCAAAATTTTTTTTAATCTACCCCCGCCTCCCCCCCCCCTCTTCCCTACAATAATATTTTTTTTAACCTATCTCCACCTCCTCTCCCGTTAAAATGCCATCCCTCCACCTAAAATAACAACCAACCCCCTAAAGTATCACCCCTCCCAATAAAAAACAAAATCACCCCCGGTCATCAGTAAGAAGGGTCCTCCCCATGTATGTATTACAATACAGGGTGCGCGCAATGATCTGTTACAAAACTTTACCGGTCGTTTTCTCAATTTTGCGGTTTAATTATTTAAAACTTTTTATTTTAGCTTATTCTCCGTGTTTTTTTAATTGTATAATCATAAAAGTTAAGTTTTCATTGTCTACTGTCTGTCTGTTTTTAGATGTCAAACATGAGGCTGCCGTCATCAAATTAAATAATGAAGGAAAAAGTAACCCCAAAATCGCGAAATTGTTGAATATTTCAAGAATGACAGTCCACAGTGCCGTAAAACGTTTCGAAGAGCTTAGACATGACTGTGACAGACCTAGAAGTGGTCGTCCAGCATCTGTTAACACCGTGGCCAATCGTCAGATGATCATGAAGCGCTTCAAGCGAAATCCACGGACCCCAGTACGAAAAATGGCCCGAGAGGCGGGAATCAAAGACCCTACTTTGAGGCGCATAGTGAAAAAGAAAACTAAGATGAAGCCGTACAAACTCAAAAAAGTTCAGAAGCTAACTAAAGAAAACAAGGATGTAAACTGCTTCAGCAGCGGGCCGCTGGTCAAAAATGTGAACGAAACCTTTTCACAGATGAGAGGATATTTACATTTTACAGAGGCCTACACTCCCCAAAATGACAAATATTACTCAACAGAGCCTCCTAAAGCTTAATCCATCGTGGCAGGTCGTCAACACCCTCGGGGCATTATGGTTTGGGCCGGTATCTGTGCTTCAGGCAAGATTTCTTTGATTTTTGTTGATAATGGAGTAAAAATCAATAAAGAAGTGTACCAAAAGGACATTCTGGAAGCCGTAGTACTTCCTTGGTGTATACATAAAAAATTTTAAAAAACTTACATTCCACTGATCTCCTCCGAGTATTTCTGTTGACCCTCTTCCATCTGGGCCCTGACTTCCTTCAGCTTCAAGTCCTTTTCTTTCAGTGATTTTTCGTAGAGTTCGGCCGTGTTCAGGGCGTCATTGAAACGACTGTCCGCCACTTCCAATTGGGCTTTTAGGTCCGAAATGACCGCATTGTTCTCAATGGCCTGCTTCTCGTAGTAGATGATCTTGTTCTTCAGGTGTTGATTCTCCTTTTTGCACGAGTCTGGATCAGCGTCGGCCGAGTCGATGTCGGTCAGCTGTTTGTTGAGCTGTTCGTACTTGGCCTCTAGGTCGGTGTGAAGGCTTCTTAGGGACTGGAATTCGAAAATTTTAAAAATTTCGCAAAAAATTAAAATTTTACTTTAAATTCAGATTTTTTGGTCGAAAATGATGGTTTTTCGGCCAAAAAGTTCGTAGAATTGGCAAAAACCAAAAGATATTGATATCCTTATCTATTCTCTGTACAAATTTTCGACCAATGCTCATTACTTTTTTCACTTCTACTCATTTTTCCCCCAAAAACCACCATTTCCCCCATTCCACAGCCATTTCCACCCTCTCCTTACCTCCAAATCCTGTTCAGCTTGAGCACATCGCGACCTGTATCTTTCACTGCTCATTTTGGCATCCCTTAAGGCCGTTTTCAACGCATCCACCCCGCTCATTTGTTGGTTTTGAAGGTTTGAGACCAGTCGATTCAGGGAGTCCCGGTCTTGTCGACAGTTCTCCAGCTCGGCCTGTGTTAAGTGGAGTTGTTCAGCGTTGATTTGAGAGTAGGCTGAGCGGAACTCGGTTAGCGCGTTCAGTACAATATTGGTGACGGTTTGATTGTCGGATAGAGATTGGCAGCGAGCTCGAAGGTCCGAGACTTCACGTTGGAATTGGGACAGCTCTAAATCGACCGTCTTCTTCTCGGTTCTGGAAGAGAATTGGAAACGAATTAGGTCAATGTTTCAATCGTTTAGCTATCAAATGACTAAAAAATACCCCCAAAACTTAATTTTAACCCTCCTTTTTACCTCAATCTCTCCCACTCAATCTTATTCTCCTGTAGCTGGGAATTCAGAAGGCTGATTTCCTTCTTGTAGGCTTCAGTCGAAGCCTGAAGCTTTGTGTTTTCATCCTTAATCTTTCTGTTGGTCTTGTCCAGCTTCTCCAGTTCAGATTGCATATTCTCCGTTGCTTCATCACAGCTCTTCACCTTGAGTTCAAGACTGTCTTTGGTCGAGTACAGCTGGGCAATCAGCTCGTTTTTCTGGGAGATCACGTTCGATTGATTTCTAAAAATGATTTTTTAGAAGATTTCAAAAAAAAATTTTCAAATTAAAAAAAAAATTTTTCAAAATTCAAATTTTTCTTCAAATTTAAAAATTTTTAGAAATTAGTTAAAAACGCCATTTTAAATCACAAAAACCAAAACCCACTCCTCATTCCTGATTTTTTCGTCCAAAATCTCCTTGACCCTATCCTTTAACGTGTTGATTTCGCAGTTCAATTTGTGAATCTGAAGCTCAGCGTCAGCCTTGGAGACAGAAGTACCATTACCCATAAAATCGTTTCCTACTTCAACTTTAGTCTTGTAGTACTCGACCATCTTTTGAGCGTTCTCGAGCTCATGCTTTGAAGATTCTGCTTGCTTTTTGAATAGATCTAGCTCTTCCAGAGCTTGCTCGAACTGATCTTGAAGTTCTAGTGGGTCGGACATTGGGTTGTTACCTAGAAAAATAGCCTTAGAATGTAAAGCTATATCAAAATTCCAAATTTTATTTAAAAAATCACAAAATAAAGCCTTTCTTTAGCCAATTTTCGGCCAAACCTCGCCTAAAATAATATAAAAACCCCCTTTTCCTCCATTAAAACCCCCCAAAACCCTACCAAGCTGAAGGCTAAGATCCTCCACAGTCTGTCGTAGCCTCAAGTTATCCTCCACAACCTCCTTAAAGTGATTAAACTTCTTTGGATATTCGTTATCATCGATCAATTCATCAAATGGCAGTATGGATGAGGTAAATTGAGTAATAAGTTCTGAATTCGACTTCTCTAACTCTTTATTTCTTCTCTTGTAAGCTTCTAGTTCTCTGTTAAGGTCATCACAACGATAAGAATAGTCGTTCAACTCTTCTTCCAGCTTTTTACAACGCTCTTGAGCTAGATTCTCCACATCTGATTGAGGACTACGGTCTCGAAGCTGGCGTTGACGAAATTCCTAAATTTTAAAAAATGACGTAAGGTAAAATGACTATAAATAATCATAATACATCCTACTATAACAATCAAAATCCTTACTTTTAGCAATTCATGCCGTTGTTTCACATTATGATCGTTTTCAGCCTTAAGTTGAGCTAATTTCTTCCTCAGGTCGGCATTCTCCTCAAGCAAATTCAAATTACCAACATGGAATTGACCTGGAGCACCTGTAGTGTCTGTTGCCATAGATATAGAGCTTTCATTAATCTGATGGATCAAGTTTTCAATCGTTCTTTGCTTTTCAGCCACTTGCTCATCTAAAACAACATTATTCTTTAATTCAACAGAACTAAACTTTTGTTTCAACATTACACTCATAGCTATCTTCTGCCCATCAAAAAATTTAAGGAAACCACTTAAATTTTAAAAATCAACAAAAAATCAAGTATAACATGACCTAAAACAATATGCCTCAAAAATTACCTCGTTTCCTCAGCTCTTGCTCAAAATCAACTGCTTGAGTCTGAATGCTAGCTTCAAATGCAGCAATCTTCTCCAAAAACCCATCAATTCTGTTGCTCATCTCATCGTATTCCTTTCGAGACAAGTCCAGCTCATCTTGAGTTAGCTGGAGAACTCGTTCAATGTCTTTCACTTGAGTATCTTTCAAATTAATCTCAATTTCAATCGCTGCTCGCTCTTTTTGGGCTTGTGATACTTTCTGAAACAATAATTATTTTAAGAAGATAAAGAACTTTGAAGATGCTTTGATTTTATACATGAGACAGCTAAAACAATTTTGCAAAACGAGAAAATAATTGAAAGACAAGAAAAAAGCTCTAAGCAAGCTTAAATTACTTTACGTTTAAAAATATTTAATGCAGAACAAAAGTTTTTTCAAAAAACTTGACGTTGTACCCCAGGTAGCTATCACAATTTACTTTCCACCATAAAAAAACTCAAATTAAATCTAAACTCTTAAAATCAATCTGAAAACATACCTCAGAAGCTTCTCTTCGAATATCCGCAACTTCAGTATCCTTCCTTTGCACCAACCCTTTCAAATCTTCAATTTGTCGATTCAAAGCCTCCTTCTCAACATCAAAAAACCCTTCCTTCGACTTCACCTGTTGTTCCGCCCTTAAAACCTTCAGTTCTAGATCATAAACATACTCGTTCAACTTTCGAATGTCCTTCAAGTAAGTTTCATTCGCTATTTGAAGCTTATCACGCTCAACGTTCCATTGTTCTCGTTCAACCTAAATTCAAAAGCCAATGATAAAATAAAAGTCAACTTACGTGAAATTGACGAGTAATTTGATCAATCTCCATTAGTTAACAGTAAAAATTAATATGATATGAATATTAGTGATAACTACAGGTCAAATATGGCAGAATGAGATCAAGAAAAAAAATTTTTTTTGCAGAAAAAAGCGCGCTTGTGTCAAGTTTTGCTTTTTGAAGGGTAAAAATGCGTCAAGTTTGGTTTTTTCGTTGGTAAATTATAAAATACGCCTAACATAGAAGTAAACAATAAAAGAGTTTAATTTATTATCTGTTTCATAACTTTTCGTCAAAAAATACTTTATTTATTAAATTACGTTAGTACAATCGCTGAAAAACAATAAAAACATATTATTTTATATTAAAACAACATGAACAACATAAAATTATTAAGAAGTGGTTTCTTCTGTATCTTCTGCTGGTTCTTCTGGAGTGTCTTCGGCCAGATCGTTGTTGGATATTCTAGCAGCAGCTCGTTCGCAGGCTTCTTTCATTTTTTGTTTTTCCTCCTCTGTGAAGAGCCTTTTGCCGTATCTTAGGTCGTCGGGGAAGTTATCTGGAAGATAAAATCATTAAAATACGCCTATTACTCCTTTTATCTATGGCTGAGCTAGATATAAATATAAATCAGCTTTAATCATTAAAAAATGGCTTTAAAGATAATATTACAAAATAAAGCAAAAAACAGAGCATTTTGCACTGAAACTGACTTCACCTCTACTCTTGATCGTCTTTTTTCCAATCTAAAAATAAAATAAGTTCAAGAAAAAACTTCCCTTTGTTGACCTCCTCAACCACAGTCAAATAGCATCGTTTTGCGGCCTTGAACATCTCTGTACTGTACTTGGAGTCTTTTGTGTACAAGTTGAAGATCATTTTGTCGCTCAGCACACTCTTATAGTACCAGAAAAGTAGCCATTGCACTATAAGCTCATACGAAAGTTCTTCGAGATTGACTGATGTTGCTGAGACGGCGAATATCTCCGGGAAGAAGTTCTTTATACGTACTGTACATGTTGATTCAGTGTGACCGACCATCAGCCAGCTACCGCCTAAAAAAAGGTTTTTAGTATTTTAAAATTCATTATAAGGTAAGAAATATCAAGAACTTTCTTTACAAGCCAAAAAATAGCAAGAACTTTCTTCACAAACCAAAAAATGGCAAGAACTTTCTTTCCAAACTATAAAAATTTAAATTTCAAACCCTTACACTTTAAATTCGATTCAATATCGAACTTCACGATGCGACACCACAACAGAATCCTGTATTTGATCTTTCGCTTCCTGGTTTCGGTCAGGATTTTGCTTTTGTCCAAAAATTCAGGAATATCTCCTTCCAAAGGTAACAATGGTTCTTGTTGTGCTTCACCTTTAGGCTTCTTCTCAGAAGTTGAAGCTTGAGATGGGAATAAGCTCGGGATCTTCGAGGTCTAAAATAACATAGCCATAAGTGCCAAAAATTGAGATGGAACTTAATTTTTAGACTTTCATTATATTATCCATGATGCTTATACCTAAACTTTAAAAAATCAAAGCAATTAAGTACTTACAGATCCTTTAGGTATGTCAAAGTGATTCAAGCCACCCAATGGTGCCTGGTTACCATTGGCCGGTGGTTGTGGTGCTCCACGAGCTCCGTGGGACCGTTTGCGAGTTGGCCATTGATAAGGATTCTTGGAATGAATAGACGAATTACCTCCAAAGAATCCCAATTGAGACAGCTTTTGAGGTCCGGATTGTTGTTGATAATATCCGTTTTGTTGATAATTCGTTATCATTACAGGTGCATAACCATAAGCATCAGCTCCATACGGATCTGCACCATAAGCTTCAGCACCATAGGCGTCAGCACCATAAGCTTCTGAACCGTAGGCATCAGCTCCGTAACCATCTCCATAAGGATCGGCTGGATAAGTGTTAATCTCAAGAAGTGAAGGCGGCTTTGAAGGTCGATTCAATAATGGCTTAGGTGGTGCTTTCGGTGGAGGTAGTGCTGCTGCTTGTTGAGCTGCAGCTACGGACGCGTACGGATCATGAAGCCAGAGGGCACGTTGAGCTGGGGTTAGATTGGCATATGGGTCGTGAGGTGCGTCCATCTTGGAATCTAAAATGGGAATTGATTAAATAAAAATTGATTTATTACCTAAAACAATATTGGGAGGAAACTCTGGTCAATAATGTTAGATAAAATTAGAAAACAGCTTCTAATTCTCAATATATGTATTCTAAAGCCTTAATTAATCAAAAACTCCAGCATATAAAGCTTTTTATATTTCGAACAATTAATTTTTCCCCCAAAAAGCCTGCAAAAAACCACTTTCTTAACCTAAAAACAATTAAAACTGACTAAAACAATATAAATAAAATAATATGCTCTCAAAAACAGCATAAACATAGATATGTTCTAATTAACGCCACAAACGAAGAGTATTTCCAAGGAAACATATATAATTTCGCGAAAAAAGAAAAAAGATCTATTTGTTGCGTATAAAAAGGCCCTTGCAAGCCGCAGAAAGGGCGCGAAATGCGTACATATCAGTTTTTTGTAAAAGATAACGAGGTGAGGGAACGAAGGGGAAGGAGTATGGATTCTACTTGCTCGTATCGGTCATTCAAAAATTTCTTGTCTTTTCCAGCCGGACTAGGCAATGAATTCCAGCAATTTATAGAGAAAGTACCCCACCTGCATAGTTCAGAATCAGCTCAAAATTTTTATTTGAATTCCTTGTATTACCAATAGTACCTATAAAAAATTTTGGCTTGCGCTTTTGAGTTTTAATATTAAAATATTGGAATTTCCCGCCAATCTGGCAAATTTGGCATTGTGTTTCAAGCACTTTTTTCGACTTTCCAGCCAAACTACACATACAAACTTAAAAATTTAGATTCATTCAAAGGTATTCTACTAGTACAATTCTGCTAGTACAAATCTACTAGTAATAAATTTTTCAAAACTTACAAATTTCTTGAAACACCCTATATAACTAATCGGTTGAAGATTTTAAATTTTTTTTTGTAGAAGCGTTTTGAAAGAGATGGTAGGACAAGGAAAGACAGGACAGAGAAGAACAAGGGAAGGAAAAGTCGGGCCGGGTCGGGCAGGAAAGGGCAGGGCAAGGAAGAGCTGGGTTGAGCAGGACAGAGCAAAGCAAGGCAAGGCAAGGCAAGGCTAGGCAAAGAAAGGCAAGGCAAGGCAAAACAAGGCAGAGCAAAGCAGGGCAGGGCAGAGCAGGCATAGAACGATCATGTAAATATAAAATCCTCAGCAAAGTAGAAAAGGCGTTTTTTAGTCAATCTCGAGAAAAATAAGATTAAAAAAATTACATTTTTGAATTTCCCGCCAAATTGGCATTATGTTTCAATCTTATAACTGTCATTTTTTGACTTTTAATCATTTTTCTTTGATATACTAGTAGAACACCTTTAAATAAACTTAATTTTTTTAGTTTGAAAAAAGTGCTTGAAACACAATGCCAAATTTGCAAAATTGGCGGGAAACTCTAATATTTCAAATTTTAAACTCAAAAGCGCGAACTAAAACTTTTTATGGGTACCATTGGTGGTACAAGGAATTCATATAAAAATTTTGAGCTGATTCTGAGCGGGGCAGGGTAGGTACTTTCTTTGTCAAATCTTTTTTGAATGTTCTTTATATTAATATATATTATATACAAATAGTTAGATTTTCAAGTTAAATATTTTTAAAAAAAAATTTCAAAATGAAAGATGACAGTTTATTTTGTAGCCACCCTCATGGCCAAGGTCGATGAAACGCATTGGATTTGAGTGCAATCCGGGATTACTTCACCATCCACAACAATCGGACTGCGATGATTCTGGTGAGCCAGTGTCTCTAGCCTCAGGGCTTTGACTTTAGTGTAATGAGCAAAGGGGAGAGTCAAGTGTTCTCCTTTCTCCATTGCGGCCAAGAATTTGGCAATTTGGGCTTTGGAGGTGACGTCACGCTTCAAAATGTAGCACAAATGTATCGTGGCTTGGTCGAGTTGGGCGTCTGGACCGAAGAAGCAGTTGGTTGAGATGTGAGAGCGGGTAACCTGAAAGTATATAATATTTGAATTGCAGTGCAAGACAAGAATAGGACAAATAAAGGGCAGGACAAAAACAGGGCAAAGGCAAGGGCAGGGTCAAGGGCACGGGCAAAGGCAGGGTAAAGGCAGGTCAAAAACAGGGCAAAGGCGTGCCACAAAAAGGGCAAAAGCAGGGCAAAGGCAAGGCAAGGACAAAGCAGAAACTCACAGCATAGACGTTGATAAACTCGTCCTCAATAACCCTCCAACCATGAGGTACTGGCGCGTCCATTTCTGGTTCTTCTACCACAAGTTTGTCTTTCCATATACTGTACTCTAGATCTTCTTCCTCTCTGATGCTACTCAGTTGCTTGTCCTTCTGTTCGTAAACAGAATTTGGAGTTTTTGAGGTAGTTGGAGATTGTTCATCGCCCAATGGCAAGAATGATAGTCGTGCTCGGTAGTTGCGAAGACATAGTATGCGCCATAGTGCTCCGACAGTGAATCGTGAACTGCCACAAAGTGGTCGGAGGACTTCACTTTCGATATCTGAAAATAGTGGTACAAATTTTTAATTTTGCCCGTAGCTTAAAGCCTCTAATTCACAAGGCCTTGTAAAGAAGCCGGGCCGCGCTTAATTTTTTGGCGCGGCATAGCTTTTCAGCCTTTAAGTTTAAAGCGTTTAAACCTAAGACTTCTAAGCCTAAGACGTCTAAGCACAAGACTTCAAAGCTTAAAGTCTCTAAGCCTAAGCTTACTAAGCCAAAGCTTACTAAATCTAAGTGTACTTAGCCTAAACGTACTTCAATACTCAAACCTACAGGTTATATTATTGTGGGTTCAGAACACAGCATGTTCAAGATATACATATACTTATGAACCGCAACCCTGCAATAGAAAGCAAAAAAAAATATTTTTGCGACATTACCTAATATTACTGACATAATTTCATAGCCTTAGAGAAATTGTCAGAATCTGTATTGCGCAACGTTTTCTTACGTAGTTTTATGGTTTTATGTCATATTTGCCTCGATGTAAAACGACCCAACAAATTACTGCGAGTGCTGAGGTTTTAAGTTCGTTTTTCTGCGAGGGGTCCTATGATTTAAAAAAAATGTAAAAATCTTACTAAATTGAACCTTAATCTTTTGTTCGCTAGGCTAAATCAAACAGACGTTTATCTTACAATGTCTAAGCCTACTAAACATAAGTTTGATCTAAAACAAAAAGCCATAACCTTTTAGCCATACCTTTAATCCTAAAACGCCTAAATATAATTTCCCGACATCCTAAGGCCTTCAAGCCTAATCCCTATATGCTTGAGAATTCCAAAATTAAACCTTCAGTCTGAGCTTCTAATCGTAAAGCCTCTAAGCCTAAGGCTTCTAAGCCAAACCCCTCTAAACCGCAGGCCTCTAAGCTTACGGCCTTTAAGACTAAAGCCTCTAAGCTTAAGCTCTCTAATTGTACGTATACCATTACGTACAATTCAGCTTAAGCTCTCTAATTGTACGTATACCATTACGTACCTAATGCAGCTAACAAGTTAATTTCTTCCAAGCCTAAGGCCTTTAATCTTAAAGCTTCTAAATCTACGGCTTCTAAGCCTGAGGCATTTGAGCTTGACACTTTTAAACTCAAAGCCTAAAAACTCTCAGTTCAATACGCTCAAGTCTAAAACAAATTTTACAAGCCTAAACTTTGTAAAAATTCTCAACTCACCAATGTCGGCCATCAATCCCCAGCCAACAGACAAGGACGCTCCAAACTGTTTATTACTCGTCCTACAGTGCATCAAAGTGACAGGTAACGAAATGGCATACTTATATGTCAGTGCTTCCGTCGCTGCCTTCAGAAGTTCTTTTGCCGGTACGATCGGAATTTTTCGTTGATGACAGACTGAAGCTAATAGGCCATTCCCACTGCCACATGGTATGATATATAAGGGTAAGGATTCTAGCAGTGATTCAGCATCATGTCGAGATAAAATGGCATTTAGGGCTTCGAAAACTAGACCATCGCCTGAGGCTATTACTATGGCATCGAAGGTACGGAGATCGTTCCGTTCTGACAAGACTTTTGCTGCGTGGTTCTGGTGCTCTGAAAAGCTAGTTTTTAAATGATATACTGTATTTTTAAGGGTAGGGTCGTAGGTTAAGTTATGGTGAAACAAACTTAGAAAAAAGTGGGGTTATAATAGGGTAGGGTATAGTGCGGTACCCTAAGATATCATACAGTAGTCTAGAGTAAAATATGGTACTCTAGTATAGGATATGATAGTTTAGAGTAAGACAGAGTACGGTAGTCTAGAGTAGGGTACATTTGCGTAGAATAGCATACGGTAGTCTAGATTAAGATATAAAATTCTAAGGTAGGGTATGGTACTTTACGTTAGGACAGTGTACGGTAGCCACAAGAAGAGTATGGTAATTCAGAGCGGGGCTTAATACTGTATTCTATGGTAAGGTAGAGTAAAACAGGGTAGGATAGGGTAGGGTAGGGTAGGGTAGGGCAGGATAATCTATTTAGGATAAAGTAGGGTAGGGCATGGTAGGGTAGGGCAGTGTAAGGTAAGGTACAATAGGGTAGGGTAGGGCAGTATATATATCTTACCAGTAACTATGGTCTCATATGACATTTTCTTCGCTTGTAGCTCAGGTCGTATTGTTTGCAAGTAAATTCTGCTACCCATACCAGCACCGCTTGCTGGGTTGACGAAAATCAGAACTCGACCAAAAGAGGATTCTGAAAGGTCAAAATTCAACAAAAATTTTTAAAAAATTTTAAAAAAATTTCATGAAATAACGACATTCACTTACTTGCCAGATCCACCACTTCATCCACCGCTTCGTTCTTGCGACAACATTTCGAACAGCCCAAGAATCGACAGCACGACATTTTACTGCAAAGTAAGTTGATATTACATGATAAAACGCATTTGGATAGCAAAAAATTGTATTGTATTATCGACCGAACGATCAAAGTTAATTTTTTTGGTAATTTTTTTAATTTTAAAAAATTTCACAAAATTTTGGAACTTTCAGGTATGTAAGGTACGGTAAGACAGGATATAGCAGCGTTGGAAGAGAAAGATTTTGCGTTGGTAGCGCAGTGGCTGTGGCGCCGCTCGCTATTCGGAAGGACCTTGGTTCGACTCCGCACCCGCTCAACCCAGGCGCCTTGAGGAAAGGGTAGTGCTGAGTGCACGGGGACTAGGCACATCTATACTTGGCCTACACAAGTATATGATTGAACGCCAGAAGTCTTATGGAGCACCTCACCCACGACTCAGTGACGAACAGTGAAATACCTGGGGAGAGGCCTAATTATGGGAAATGTCAGACTCAAGGATAGCTCCGTTGGTCTTCATCTGAAGCTTGAACATCTTTGTACATCAGCACTGTACGTTACAATCTACGACATCAAGAGAATCTAATCTAATATATATCTTCCGAGTTATAATTGTAGACACTTGAAGAATGTAAAGTACGGTAAGACAGAGCACGGCAGAGTTGAAAAAATAAAGCACGGTAAGTTTATGTAAGTATAAAGTAAGATAGTGAAGAGCAGGGTAGAGTAAGAGTCGAAGTTTTGGAAATTCTAGGTAGGATAGGGTAGGGTAGGGTAGAGAAGGGTAGGGTAGGGTAGGGTATAGTTTTGACTTACTTCCCGGCTCAAAATGAAAGATACGAAATCGTAAAATTGTTGGAAACAAATAGTTGATAAACGCGGCTTGAATCGTACCTTATCAGTACTTTACACTCTCAATCAACTGGGCGCCAAAATAACTTTTTTTTTGTCAAAGAAAAATAAACAAAGTATTGTAAAAAGGGGTTTGGAGACAAGAACTTTATTTACAAAACAAAAATAGCAGATTTTCAAAAGTGGAAGTTGAGTGAAAGATTTGTAATGTAATTTGCACTAAAAATCTTCCACTTAACTTCCACTTCTAAAAAGTCTTAAAATGGGCTAAAAACACGATTTTGGCACTTTTTGAAAGTGGAAGTTTGATGGAAGATTTTCAATGTATTTTGCACTGAAAATCTTTCACTCATCTTCCACTTCTAAAAAAGTGGTAAAAACGCGTTTTTAAGCTTTTTTACAACTTTTCAAAAATGAAATTTTTGTGGAAGATTTTCAATGCAAATTACATTACAAATCTTCCACCAATCTTCCACTATTGAAAAACATCAAAATTTCGTTAAAAAAATCAAAATCTGTCGCGAAATGAGTAAAACTGATTCACTTCGTATGTTTTTTCTTCAAATACCTTATCGTAACGACATTCATAAAATGAAAGAGCAAACATTTGAACAAAAGCTTTAAGGCGTCAAAGTCTTGACGCCGACTGATAACGATATGTACAACCACTTAACGGTCAGTTTGGTTACAACTTTGGAAAAATGCTTGGGATGTTTTTTGAATAGACATGTGAAAAAATGCAGAAATTTTGTTTACAGAGGCATTAAAATTACAGTTTAAGCTCGGTCACACCCATAGACGTAAGCTTATTCTTAAGCTTAGGCTTAGGATTAGGATTAGGCTTAGGTTTTGGCTTAGGCTTAGACTTAGGCTTTGGCTTAGACTTAGGTTTAGGCTTAGGCTTAGGTTTAAGCTTAGGCTTAGGCTTAGGTTTTGGCTTAGGCTTAGGCTTAGGCTTAGGCTTAGGCTTAGGCTTAGGCTTAGGCTTAGGCTTAAGCTTAGTAGGCCTAGACTTAGTTGTCTCACGCTTCTTATCAGACGTAGGCTTATTATTATTTCAACATAAACAGAGCTCATAACGATAGAAATAAATAAAATTTAAGCGGGGCGAGCGGAGTAGAATCAAAGTTTTTACATGAAAAACAAATCGAATTAATTAATCAAAAAAGTGTGACAGCTTCGACGAACTTGCGTCGATTTGTCGAAGTTGATCTTGTGACTTTAAAAAATCAAAACTATAGTTTGATCTTTGGTAAAAATGGCAATAACTTCCTTTACGAAGCTAAAAATGACAAAAACTTTCTTTACAATGCAAAAAATGGCAAGAACTTTTTTTTGCAATATCATAAATGGCACACACTTTCATTACAAAACATAAAAATCATACATATAAAAAACGGAAGCTGAGTGGAAGATTTTTTAAAATGCTTTAAAATTGCATAAAACATCAAAATGACATTTAAAAAGTTTTTTCTTAGTTTTTATGCTACACCTTATTACTCATTCTCCCTGACACCCCCCCCCCTCTTAAAAAACAAAAAATTCCCACCCAACCAGCCAAGTATTATAACATAACTCATACCTCCATCATGACAAACCATTGTTTTTTGAAAATAAAACAGAATTGAAGTAGCAAAGATTGCAAGACGTCTCTTTCCGAGCCGTTGAACCCTTTATATCAGCCTTCGAACCAGCTGATTTCGAACCAAACTCATAGACAATATGACAAAGTGCAACACCACAGTCGGGTTTATGATTGTACCAGTGTTTTGTAATCATATTAATCATTTTTGTAGTGATATCGATCATTTGGTAATGTAATGATGATCATTACAATGAAGTCAAATGTTGTTTTAATTATGGTAATCGTCTCGAAATTATATTTTTGTATTGCATATGATATCACATGGTATTTGATAGACAATGTTTTAAAGTGCAACGAAAACTGGAGTTGTTGAAGCTCAAATGTAATAAAACTTTAGTATAATATAACGAGAAACCTTTAATCCTCTTCTACTACTACGCAGTGAAGTAAAAGCTTCTGCATACCAAAACTTGTTAAACGTTTGGTAGAATTACTCTTAGTTGGCTTAGATTTAGTAAGTTTAGACTTAATATGCGACTTAGGGTTAGTAGGTTAAGGCTCAGTGAGCATTGGCTTAGTAGGGTTAAGCTTGGTAAATGTAGGCTTAGTAGGCATTGGCTTAGTAGGCGTAGGCTTAGTAGGGTTAGGCTTGGTAAATGTAGGCTTAGTAGGCATTGGCTTAGTAGGCGTAGGCTTAGTAGGGTTAAGCTTGGTAAATGTAGGCTTATTAGGCATTGGCTTAGTAGGCGTAGGCTTAGTAGGGTTAGGCTTGGTAAATGTAGGCTTAGTAGGCATTGGCTTAGTAGGCGTAGGCTTAGTAGGGTTAGGCTTGGTAAATGTAGGCTTAGTAGGCATTGGCTTAGTAGGCGTAGGCTTAGTAGACTAACCGTTGTAAGTCTAAAAATTTTAAAAAATGTATTAATTAGCCTAGCAAACCTAAGTTAATATTGTTATGTATAGCTTGTAACATTAAGCGCAGTAATTATAAGCTGACTTAAGTTATCTTAACGTACTGCAGGACGTATTGGTAAATTTTCAAACTAGCGCTTGCTCCAAGGTATTATAAAGTATGAAAATAAATGAAAAAAATAAAAGAAGTCATTGGTTCATAAGTTTATTCCAATGTTTGATGCTTTACTACATGTTGACCTAAGTTGTTCGTACTGTAATTGTAACTATATGATGTTAGCGACAAGTTGTTTCCGAAGGCTGTTGCTGAGATTCTTCTTGTTTATAGTCTCTTGACTCTTCTTCTTTCACTTCTTTTTGGCTTCTAACTTGTTTTCTGAAATTGAATTCGTTATTCTAGACCTTTTTACAAACATTATACTGAATGAGTCTTCAAAAGTATACAGTACCAGTTATTTTAAAAAAAGCTCATAAAAAGTTTAAAGTACTGTACGATATGTTGTGATGTATTATAAAGAAAAAATAACATACACTGACTGCTCTTGTGTTGCACAGGTCTTGACAGCATCCTAAAATGTAAAACAACATAATACAGGAAATAAAAAAGACATTTTTGAGATTTTCCAAATTTTTAAAAAATGAAAGTTGAGTGGAAGATTTTCAGTGCAAATTGTATTACAAATCTTCCACTCAACTTTCATTTTTTTAAAATTGATTTTTAGGTTTTTTAAAAAAAGTTCTTGCCATTTTTCGCTTTGTAAAGAAAGTTTTTGCCGTTTTTTAGTTTGTAAAGAAAGTTCTTGCTATTTTTTGCCCTGTAAACGAAATGTTTTCATTTAATTTTCAACTACATATTAGTTTGTTATTCAACTATTAGTTTGTTCAAAAAAACTTCAACTATTAGTTTGTTCAAATAATTCTGAGCCCCCACCCCAAGCATTTGCTTCAAGAAGGCCCTTAACCCCGAAGACTTGCCTTAAAATGAAAGCACAGAATTATTTGAACAATCTTATAAAATTTAAAATTTCAAAACTTACTCCATTCTCGAAATCACCCTCATCCTCCTCGACCAGTATTGTCGATGTTAATGTTTTGTCTACAATAGGCCCTCTTCTCTTCTTACGGTACTTTTGGCTCAACTTCTCGAACGTTCTCTTCAGTTCCTCGGCCGAATGTTCTCGCCGAATCACTCTGGTCGGTTTCACTATCTCATCGCCACGATTTGTACTCGAACTGTCTGTTCTGCGCACCTGTTTTGATCTCCATCTGTCTTCGTCCGGAATTGGCTGAAACATGTAAACAAAGTTTTTGCCATTCTCCGCATTGTAAAGAAAGTTCTTACCATTTTATGTTTTGTAAAAAAAGTTCTTGCCATTATTAAGTTACGCAACAAATTTTGAGCATTTTTCAAAACTGGAAGATAAATGGAAGATTTTCAGTGCAAAACACATTACAAATCTTCCACTTAAATTCCACTTTTAAAAAGTGTCAAAAAAGTGTTTTTAGGCAATTTTAAGACACTTTAAAAATGGAAGTTGAGTGGAAGATTTTTAGTGCAAAATACATTAGAAATCTTCCACTCAACTTTCACTTTTTAAAAACTTGCTTTTTAAGTTTTGTAAAGAAAAATCTTCCCATTTTTAGCATTGTAAAGAAAGTCCTTACCATTTTTTGTTTTGTAAAAAAAGTTTTTTTTATTTTTTATTTTGTAAACAAAGTTCTTGCGACTTACCTTATTAGTTGATAATTTTCGATTGGTTGATTTGGCTCGCGGAGGTTCTCTTTTGTTGGTAGAACAACATAAAGTCAGAAACGAAAGCACTATCCACCAAATTGCACTATAATACACGGCTAACCAATCATACATCTGAACCGACCGGTCGGAGAGGTAACAAAAAAAGTAATAAAAAATTTTAAATTTTTTGTAAAATCAGGGCCTTTTTAGTTTTTTTTCAAAACTTAATTTTTAATTTTTTTTGTTTTGTAAAGAAAGTTCTTGCCATTTTATCTTTTGTAAAGAAAGTTCTTGCTATTTTTTGATTTATAAAGTAAATTCTTGCCATTTTTTTGTAAAAAAAAGTTTTTGCAATTTCTTATTTTGTAAAGAAAGTTCTTGACATTTTTTATTTTTGTAAAGAAAGTTCTTGCCATTGTTTCGTTTGTAAAGAAAGTCCTTGCCATTTTATGTTCTGGAAAGAAAGTTCTTGCATTTTTTGTTACTTCAACAAATTTTTGGTTAAAACTGTCAAAAACTTTCTTTACAGATATCGATGTATATACGAAGGTTAATAAAGAACAATCTATGATAGTACTGGTTGCTACGCTGAAACTTAATTATAACAACAAAACAAGTAAACTTAATTACTATTTGTAATGAACTACCTTTTAGAACATTACTATTAAAGGCTGTACGCGGCTTATTATTAGTTTGTTATCGCATTTTATGCCACGTAGAAACTTGTTTTTGACAGTAATATTTCAGTTCTATATATTTATTAAACAGTAATAATGTATTATGTTGCTTTTTTAATTTATATTGCTTCAGGTATGGCACGTATGATAGGGTAGGACAGGATAAGACGACGTAGAGTAAAGTAAACAGTAATAGGTTAGAATATAGAAGTATAGGAGAAGGTAGCGTAAGGCGGGGTGGGCCAGTGCAGAAAAGCATAGAGTAGTATAAAGTCCCACGAAGTTTAAATATGTTATCCTAGCGTGGAGTACGATAAAGTAGGATAGAGCAAGGTATAGTAGGGTAGTTTAAGATAGAGGAATGGTAGAGCAAACTAAGATACAATATGGTATGTTAGGGTAGGGTAGGGTAGGGTAGGGTAGAGTAGAGTAGGGTAGGGTAGTTTGAGATAGAGGTATGGTAGAGCATAGCCAGGTACAGTATTGTATTTTAGGGTAGGGTTTGATGAAAGATCAACCAGGAAATTGTGTTCAGGATTCTAGATATTGAATTATAAACACTGTATAACTTTAACATAATTAGCACGAACAAGTTATGTTAAGCTTAACATGCTACGTTATTGAATATAATGTCTTATGATCATTATAGTTACATTAAAAATTAAGTTATGGCTTGCAGAACATAGAAAACGGCAATTTTTAGCTAATATAATATTAGTATTAAATTATTATTAAAAATTTGATTGTAAACTTCTGACAGACGCTCATTGGTAACTACTATAACACCTGATATTTTGTCACACTAATATAATCTTTTTTGTCTTTATCTGTACAGTAAAAATTTACAGCCTACATTTTTCAGAGTGCCTTTTAAAGCATCGAGTGTTGAAGATGGATCATTTCTTTCTTATGGTATACTTATGCTTGACTGCTTCATTAACCATGTTTGGTTGTAGTAACATTGTGGCGGCTACAATACGGAAAAAGTAGGTTAAAGGTGGTCGGCCTAGAAGAAAAGGAAGGCAAAGAATCAAGGAGGGGAAGGGGAGAGGTAGATTCTTAGTCAAGTTTTAAAATTTTAAATTGACAGTGATGATCAGATTTAGCTTTTTATTTACTTTTACATTCTTAACGCGTCTACAATAACAATTCGGGAGATATAGATTAGATTAGTAGTTTGATGTTGTAGATTGTAACGTACTCTGCTAATGTGCAAGGATGTTCAAGGTTTAGATGAAAACCAACGGAGCTATCCTAGAGTCTGACCTTTCTCACAATTGGGGTTCTCTTCAGGTATTTCACTGTTCCTCGCATCACTCACTGAGTCGCGGGCGAGGTGCTCCATAAGTCTTCTGGCGTTCAATCATATACTCGTGTAGGCCAAATATAGATGTGTCCAGTCCCCGTGCACTCAGCACTATCCATTCCTCAAGGCGCTTGGGTTGGGCGAGGCACGGGGTCAAACTAAAGGCCTTCCGAATAGTGAGCGGCATCACAGCCACTGCGCTACAAACGCACATAAGCCGTTGGGCAAACTTTTGTTTTGATGAAGGCCTTACCTTGTCTTACTATGCTCTTACACTTACCTCTAATTCTTTCTCTGTCCCCATCCTTTTAATCTCTAAGCAAAGTCATACCTTTTTTCATGATATTAATAATATTTGTGTTTCCAGAGAACTCCGAAGCAACTGTAATATCCTAATAGCCTGTCAAGCTTTATTTTTGTTCTTGGCGGCTTGTGGCACCATTGTGATTTTTATATTATGGTTGTTGAATACGTTGGTAATCGAAGCTGAATATTGTTTTTACATTCAACTGATACCTCAGTTTTCTATGACAAGCGCCGTTGTTTTTGCTTTGGTTATTGGAATTGACCGGTTGGTTAGTGTTAAGTGGCCACATATGTAAGTTATGGTGGGTTTGGGCATAGTGAGGTAGATTATGGGTAAGGACGGTTATGGCAAAGCTAGTGTTACAAACAATGCTAAAAATGTGGCCTTAGGCTAAACGTGGACTAGGCCTTGAGCAAAGCTTAGACTAAGGCCGAGTTTTAGGCTAAGCAAAGGCATAAGATTTGAGAAAAGCTTAAGGTTAGGGCTCTGAGCTAGGGCTCTGGGCTAGGGCTCTGGGTTAGGTCTTTTGGCTAAAACTCTTCAAGCTTTTTTGAGCTAAATAATTGTTTTAGATATCTAAAAATCGAGCTATTCCCATACATACCTCTAGTATGTTGCTTCCCTTTACTTTTATCACTGTCTGTAATTGGCTTTAGCTTTTACGTGATGAAGCAAAACTCTAATACCTACGTTAGTTGTACTATAAATGGAGTGCTTTCCAATAACAAAGAATTTGTACTACTTATTCACACACTGCATGCTATTATTGCTATTGTCACATTATTTGTGTACATGTACATTTGGCGGTTGGCTACGGGGCTTCGTAAGTCATATGTTTAAAAGGGACGTTGGCTTAGGTAGGGGTAAAAAATACAGTAATAATTAGAGTTTCATAGGGCTTTGGAAGCTGTTCCGGCTCCGAGGCAGCTCCGGCTTCTGAGGTGGGATCGGAGCCGAAATGGTAATATATGAAAGGCGGGTCCAGAGCTGGAGTTGGAACTGGATCTAAAGCTTGAGCTTGAGCTAGAGCTAGAGCTAAAGCTAGAGCTAGAGCTAGAGCTAGAGTTGGAAACACTGTCATTAGTTTTAAATTTTTGAATTTTACTAATAATAATATACAGTATTCCTTAATTTTAGCAACAAAAACCAAAAAACTGATAAAGTCATTGATTATTGTTACACTATCATTCTTTATAACATGGCTAATCACCAGTATCTCTTTGGTATTCGTGTATGTTAGCGAACTAAGCGAGGAAAATAAGTTTAAAATACGAATTTTTATGACCGGAGTCTTTACTCTGTGTGGATTCAGCGACTTTGTCATCTATTACAGACTGAAGTAAGTTTTTTTAAAATATTTGTCACAGTTTTTAGTCTAACAGTTTGCTATACAGGGTGCGCCAAAAGTTCTGTTACATGGTTCTTGGTTTTGTAACAGAACTTTTGGCGCACCCTGTAAAGACTGGGTAAAAATTATACCTTAAAATAAGCCTATTTTAGTCAAGAGTACAGACACGCTTTCCTGGAGCAATTTTACTTTTGGGACTCAAAAAAAGTTATTAAAAGACATAGCTACGCTAATGTTAAAGTGCACAGTGCGGAACAACGACGTTCTGGCGAAGACTTGGTTTTCCATGTGCCGACGAACTTATAAGTATTATATTATGTATTAATAATGATGATTTTAAGTTACTGTGCAAACTATACTAAAAAAAGCTAAATGTTTTAAAAATTTTTATAACATTAAGCGGGATAAGATATACTTATGTCCATTATGACTACTTTGACTACATAACTTGAAATAAGACTAAAACTAAGTCTAGGGTAGGACTAGATTGAAGCCAGGATTAACCTGGGACTAAGTCTAAGACTAGGGTTAGTACCAAGAAGGGCCGGGCAGGAACTTTTGGTCTGGGGACGGGGGTCGAAAAAAACACCAAGTTTAAATTTTTTCGAAAAGTTTGGGGCAGGGGGGGGATTCTTCTCCCCCGACCTTTCCTCCACCCCTTTAGCGCTCGGCCCTGGTACCAAGGCCTAGGCTAAGACGATCAAGATTAAGATCAAGACCAAAAGTGGTCAAGCTCACGGTTAGACTTAGGATTAGACTGGCTTAACTTTAAGTTTGGACTCAGATTCCAGCTTAAGCTCAAACTCCGCCTTAAGACTTAAACTACAATATAGGCTTAAGCTGAAACCCAGATTCAAACTAAAGCTATAGCTGGTGCTAATGTAGGGATTTAAAGACAACTCTCAAATACAAATTAAAAATTTATTGCATGCACTTTTAAATTCAAAATTCAATGAATTTGACTAAATTATCAACTTCCTCTTATATTGCACCGCCTCTATTGCACGCGGATTCTGCGACGATAACCGCCAGCACCACCAGCCGAACCGCTGTGTTTCTCTTCACCATAGCCTCCGGCACCGTGTTCTCCACCAGCTCCACCGGATCCCTTACCACCGTCACGTGGTGGGCATGGGCAGTACTCAGCATCCTTTCCGATTTGTCCTTCAGCTCCTGGACCTCCTTCATCTCCTGGAGCTCCGGCCGATCCCACGGATCCGGCTGGCCCTTGTTCTCCTTTTGGTCCTGGAGCACCTTGTGGGCCGTCGGCTCCTTGGTCACCTTGTGGTCCTTCTGGGCCTTGTTCTCCGGGATGACCGCGTAGACCTTTGCGTGGGATTGGCTTTTCGGCATCCTCACCCTTCTCTCCTTGAGTTCCCGAGCGTCCGTCGTCACCGGCTGGTCCTTCTGGTCCTTGATCGCCGGGGATTCCGGGGAACCCGTCACGGCCTGGGAAGCCGGGAGTACCTTTTGGTCCGCGCATACCACGCATACCGGGGCGGCCGGCGCTACCTGGCGCTCCTGGAACGCCGGCTGGGCAGTGGAAGCAGCCCTTCGGAGCTTCGTTGGAGATGGAGTCGGCTTGTTCGCCGTCGATACCTGGTTTGCCTGGGAAGCCGGGTACTCCGGCCAAGCCGGCTTCTCCGGGTGGTCCTGCTGGTCCTGGTGGGCATTTGTTTTGGTCCTCCGCGGCGCATTCTGGAATTGATGTGTTAGGTTGGTACGAGTTTAAAATCTGTTTTTAAACATTGCTTACTGTAACGTCTTCTGTTTATAAGCCTAATGTTAAAAGTTACAACTTTGCTTTATAACCCTAAGATTAAAAGTTTAGTTCTCTTAAGCCTACCCCCTACCACAAGTAAAAAAAAAGCCAAAACTTACTGCAAACATGAGGAACACTGTTGACAACCCCATAGCCTCCAGCACTTCCCGATCCACCGCTTGGTCCACTGCTCGAGGCTGGAGCCTGGTTTCCAGAAGCTCCATACCCACCGTACGACTCACGACGAGCACGGTTGGATGGTGTAGCCGCGCCCATTTGAAGCATATCCTGCCACAAGTCTTCGGTGCTAACCTTGAACTGGTCCATTTGGACGTCCAACTCAGCCCAAACTGATTGCACCTCACGGTAGATGTTCAACATGGCCACCATACAGATGAGTATGGTGGTGCCGGAGAAGACTAACGCTCCGCCGGTCGCTGTGGACACTGACATTGTCTTTGGTCTTGGATTGAAAGTGCGATCCAAGATGGTCTGATCCAATAGGGATGAGGAAGTTAGGGGTTTGGTGGGCTTTTATAGTGATTTAAGGGGTTGATGAAAGTAAGGAGTTGTCGGAGGGGGGGGCTAGTAAACAAGGAGGGGGGGGAAGAGGAAGGGGCGGATGGAAAGATGTAGAGCTTATTAGGGCGGATATGGCTATTTGGATCATATGGTAGCGATAAGAGATAAAAAGGGGGGGGGGAAGAAGGGGATATAGATGTCGATACAGCAGTGAAATATGAGCGGGCGGAGTAAACGAATCAAGTAAATGGAGCGAAAGTAGAGATAAGACTAGCAGAAGAGAGTAATAGATAAATCAAAGATAAAGTAATTTTTATGAAAAACAATAAAATATGATCTACAAAACACGTTTTTACAGTTTGTTTGGTTTCTTAAATCTTTTTTATCAATAATGTAACCAAATCGTGATACAGTGGTCTCTCTATCTAGTGAACCATCTGTATAAGCAAATCTTTTTATATTAAACAAGAAATATGGCCTCCGGCAAGTAAATTTACACTAAAATTCACTCTGTAAAACCAACCAACTTATATTTATTTACTTTACATTATTCAAGCGCCTACAATTACAATTCGGGAGATATAGATTACATAAGTAGTTTGATGCCGTAGAGTGTAAAGTACTGTGCTGATGTGTAAGAATGTTCAAGGTTTAGATGAAGACTAACGGAGCTATCCTTGAGTCTGACATTTCCCATAATTGGGCCTCCCCCCAGGTATTTCACTGTCCCTCGCGTCACTGAGTCGTGGGTAAGTTGCTTCATAAGACTTCTGGCATTCGATCATGTACCTGTGTAGTCCAAGTATAAATGTGCATATTCTATGTACACTCAGCAGTACCCATTCCTCAAGGCCCCTGGGTCGGGCGGGGCGTAGGGTCGAACCAAGGTTCTTCAGAATAGCGAGCGACGCTATAGCCACTGCGCTACCAATGCATTAGGTTAAATCAAATGTAGCGGGACCTCTTTTTGCAGGGTTTCCTATTGTACGTTGACCAAAAATAGTGTTATTTTTAAAATTTCTAGTCTTACATTATCTCTTTCAACTTAATGTCTTAAAACTTTTTTAAGACTAAAAATGACCATTACCGATGTTTACATGATATGTTTTTCTCGCCCTCCCTTGTGGATTTGATTGTAATCATTCCGACAAAGCGCTGCGAACGCTTTTGGAGATAAAAAGTAGGAAAAACACGTCAATTAATAGGGTTACTCGTTCCTTTCTCTTACGTACAACGACTTCACAATAGCTCAAAAACTCGTTTGTACTTTGATATAGCGATTTTGTATAGAAGATATAGAAAATATTATCAAATAATATTGTAAATCTTAAATCAAAAGTAAAATGATACCCTTACTTTAAAACTTAACATGTTAACAATATATGTGTGTAGTAGGATAGAGTAGAGTAAAGCAATTTAAAGTAAAATAAATTATTGTAAAGAAAGGTGAAGAAAAACATGCTCATGCTCATGCTCATGCTCATTTTCATGCTCGTGCTCATGCTCATGCTCATGCTCATGCTCATGCTCATGCTCATGCTCATGCTCATGCTCATGCTCATGCTCATGCCCATGCTCATGCTCATGCCCATGCTCATGCTCATGCTCATGCTCATGCTCATGCTCATGCTCATGCTCATGCCCATGCTCATGCTCATGCCCATGCTCATGCTCATGCTCATGCTCATGCTCATGCTCATGCTCATGCTCATGCTCATGCCCATGCTCATGCTCATGCCCATGCTCATGCTCATGCTCATGCTCATGCTCATGCTCATGCTCATGCTCATGCTCATGCTCATGCTCATGCTCATGCTCATGCTCGTGCTCGTGCTCATGCTCATGCTCATTTCAACCCCCGCCTTCAGACCAAAACTGCTCTTTCTCGGCCCTGGCTGTGTAAACAATGGGAACATAGGATAAGGTAAAGTAAATAAGACAAGGTGGAGTGATAGGGTAAACGATGGTTCAGTTAAGTAAGGTAGAAAAGGGTTGAACAGAATCCGAGTAGAGGTGAAGCAGCGTAAAGTAGGGTAGAGTAGGGTAGGGTAGGGTAGGGTAGGGTAGGGTAGGGTAGGGTAGGGTAGGGCAGGATAGGGTAGGGTAGGGTAGGGCAGGATAGGGTAGGGTAGGGTAGGGTAGGGTAGCTTAGGGTAGGGTAGGGTAGGGTAGGGTAGGGTAGGGTATGGTAGGGTAGGGTAGGGCAGGGTGGGGTAGGGTAGGGTAGGGTAGGGTAGGGTAGGGTAGGGTAGGGTAGTGTAGGGTAGGGTAGCTTAGGGTAGGGTAGGGTAAGGTAGGGTAGGGTAGGGTAGGGTAGGGTAGGGTAGGGTAGGGTAAAGTAGGGTAGGATAGGGTAGGGTAGAGTAGGGTAAGTTAGGGTAGGGTAGGGTAGGGTAGGGTAGGGTAGGGTAGGGTAGGGTAGGGTAGGGTAGGGTAGGGTAGGGTAGGGTAGGGTAGGATAGGGTAGGGTAGGGTAGGATAGGGTAGCTTGTATTTCAGACGCTTTTCAAATTTTTTATGTCATGTAAAGAAAGTTTTTGTATTTTTTTTGCACTATAAACTTTCTCAACAAATATTCAGCAAGTCCAGCCGGTTCTTACGTGTTGAGCAACATTACTTAAACTAATCCGATTAATGTTGTTGTGTTCGCTTAAAACGTTCGCAATTTACGCGACAAATGGCGTAAACGAACAAATTTTAATTCCGGTTTAAATTACTCATTTAATGAGAATTTGCAAAATGTTTGTAAAATTTTAAATAATTTCAAATTGTTAATTGAAAAAGCATAGTAAAATAATTCTTTCTTGTAGGACATTAAGATTGGGTTAATAACAATATAGCTAACAATGATACGTATAACAATACCCGGCAAGTCTTATATCACAAGAGTTGTTTTCTAAGATATTTTAAAGGCTATCAAAGCTAAACCTGTAAAAGGGCCAAGCTATATTTTTCGGTTTTTTTTGGTTTCGGCTCTTTTCTTCAAGCCCACTTGTGTCGGCCCGGCCTTGCTTCCGCAACTTGTAAAAGGACGAGACTAACTTTTGGACTAACTCACATGCCAGACCTTAGTTTGGGACACATTTCTTAAACCAACGTGATCCGGTCCGGCCTTGCTTTTCAAGGTCGCTTTGGCCCGATCCGGTCCCTTATATAAATTTAAATAATAACAAAATTATCCACAGCCAGTGTTTTTTGTTACCGAATTTAAGCCTGGTCCCTCAGGCCCACGATTACCGGTTCAGCCATTTGCAAATTGGCTTCGGTCAAGCTAAAATTGAGCCGAGTCAAGCCCCTTTTTCAGGTCTAATCACAGTTGAATTTTTCAGATGCAAAAAAAAACAAAAAAAATTTTTTACAATAATTTTTATAAATGAAATGAAAACGTATTTTACAAAAAAATGCTATGTACATTATTAATATATACAGAAGACTACAATAAGAGACCCACTAAGTGTATAAAGAGCCCTCCACCGCTACTAGAAAAAACCAATAGCGACGTCACTGACTACATTAACAATTTTTTCTACACTCAATTTTTCTTGTTATCACCAATCTCATCAACCTGCTCAATATCATTCAAAAGCAACGTTTCTTCATGTGCATCATCATTGTTATCAGTACCTTCACTCTGACTATCTTGCTGACCATCCCCATCCGTCGGTGGACTAATATGAATCGAAATGCCAGAGGACTCGGATTCGTCGCTGTCCTGAGGCAATAAAGCTTTTAATTCTTTGAAATTGGCCAGGTCGGTCATTTTGTTTGAGTTCACATCGTTCAAGTTGGTGGTGAAGGTGGGGCCATTGTTGTAGTAGTTGGGCATGGTTTTGCTTCCTTTTAGGATTTCTGGCTTGTCAATTAGGAAGTCGTTTAGCCGGTTGTGAGAACCTGCCCACGAATCCTTGTGGACCACTGCACCACGTACGTAGATGTCTGATAGGGCTAGTCGGAGCTGAAATTTCGAATTATATTTTTGTGTTTTGAAAAAATTGGTTCGGCTTAGCCCGTTCTTTATGTCTAACGGTAGACACGTGAAAGTTTTCTCAAACAACCCTACCTCTCTCAAAGCCACAACTCCGACCAGCCGTCCACGATGGGTGACATAAGCGTGATTCAAGCCCAGTAATGAGAATAAGGTGTGAACTTTGAATAAACTGGTGCCGATTACCAGTTGAAACGGAGCCGAATCCACAGCCAACGACTCCACGTCGATGGGCTTTTCTAGCTTTGCCGCTCGGTCTAGAAGGGCGTGGTCGGCCTGGAATTAAGTTTGTACAATTATAAGCATGGATAATAAGACATATGTAGTAAGAAATAGGTAGCATTATAAAATTAGGTGTAATTTATTTGTATTTTATTAATAGTGTCGTTTTTTTTAAATTTTATGACTAATTGAAGCACTCACCAATGATGGATCTGACTTTTTATACAATCCTAATGCACTTTTTACACTGTGTCCTGAAAAGCAATAACTTAGTTTTGTAAAATACGGCGGCTCAAAATTACAAGTACAATTGTTTAACGTATTTCAAAAGCATCTAATGTCATTTGTACGGTACGGAGTTAGACGGCCTGGGGTAAAAAGGGAGTTGCGTCTCTCACATTATAAAATTATGACCTATACAGGGTGCGTAAAAAGTAATGTTACACAGTATTTTAATCAAATATTTATTTTAAAGTTTTGTAACAACACTTTTTACGCACCCTGTATGAAAAAAAAATTACCAAGAAAGCCGTTTTAAAAAACTGCTAAATGTATTTGGCTAGCGGGTCACCGGACGTTCAATATTCTTATATGTTTAAAAGGTATAGCTTTGAATTTAAAAAATGAAATGACTTTACGAAATCAATGAAAACGTGTATAAAAGGCTTGCAAATTCTTCATTCTGTTCCGCCACTCACCGCTCTGACCAGTCAGTAGACCAGCACTCATTCGCGCGACCCTCAACCTTCAACTTCGGACATTGCCAATATGGTTCGGCCAAGTGGGATCGACCTGGTGTTGGAGATTGGGGGATGCAAACTGGCGATTGGGAGTGTGAAACGGAATGAGGGGGTTGGATGAGCCCCGCCAAAATTTCTTTTTAAAATGGCAAAACGCCGAAACAAAATTTTCAAAAACAAGTACGAATGGTCAGACTAGGAAAGCTAATGTAACTTGTTTGGTCGCTAACAGGACCAATGACGAGGGGAGAGGGTCAGGAAGTATACAAAAACCTACGTTTCTGCCCTTCATGAAGAGGGCTATTGGACAATAATGTGTGACCGGACATGCTTGACCTCATAATACTATTCCTGTTATAAGCCCCTAGAATTTCCGAAGCGTGGGAGCGTCTTCTGGCCAGACTAGGATCGTTTCCCAAATGTATCGTTACTAGGAAGTTGAGGTACTTTCTTGCTACTGAACCAAGTAGAATTCGTTCTTCTAAAATTTAAACGTAATACCGTATGTATTAGGGTTGAGTAAATTACGGTAGAGTAGGGCAAGAGCTTTGTAGGTCGAGCAGAGAAGGGTAGATTAGAGTGGAAGGTAGGGTAGAGAAAAGATAAGGTGGGTGGGCTACTGTATTACAAGTTAAATTGCAGTAGGATAGGCTACGGTATTCTAGGAGAAGGTACAGTAGAGTAGGTACGGTTTTTTAGAGCGGGTACAGTAGAGTAAAGTAAGTCGGGATAGGGTAGAGTAAGGAAGAGTAAGGTAAGGTACGGTATTGTAGGGTGGGGTATGGTAGAGTAGGATGAAGTACGGTATTGTAGGGTAAGTACAGTAGGGTAGGGTAAGGTAGGGTAGGGTAGGGTAGGGTAGGGTATTTCAAAGTAAGTAACATACCATCGTCAGTAACCAGCGGATACGACCTCAATTGTGGTGTAGATATCAACAGCTCTCGTAGGTCTTTATAAGTGGTATCTTTGGTGATATAAACAATGTCTCGTACCATAATTTGTTCAACTTTCATCGTATGCACACTGATTCTACTGGGCGGTAGTTCTGTCAAGTGTGGATACTTTTTTAATAAAATAATACTTTCATAAATACTAGGGTGTAGAAAACTCGACACTGCGTTTCCTATCATTAGAGCTATCTAAATTTAGGTATATTAACATAAGGTCAAGCAGGATTTGAGTAGGGCTAAAGGGTAAAAGGTAAAGAAAGGCTAAGAAATAAATGAAAGAAAGGGCTAGGTTTGAGTTTAAAGGAGGTTATGATAGGGCGAAGGCAGGGCTAGAGTGAATAAAAGGTGTGGCTAAGTCTAGGCTAGGGCAGGTCTAAGATAGGACTAGAAAAAGCCTAGAACAAACTTAGCATAGACCTAGTAAGAAGCCTAAGGTAGGCTTCAAACAAGGTTTGAGAACTCTTAAAGATGACTATAGTAGGTAGCTCCGGAGCAAGGGCGGGGCAAGCCTAAGACAAGGCTGGTACAGGGCTAGGGCTTTGGGCTTTGGGCTTTGGGCTCTGGGCTTTGTGCTAGGGCTCTGGGCTAGGACTCTGGACTAGGGCTCCGGGCTAGGGCTCTAGGCTAGGGTTCTAAGCTAGGATTCTGGGCTTGGGATAAGATACAGTAACTTACCAAAACAGGCAATAATGGACTCAATTGACCAGTAGTTTCACATACGATAACAGCAATTGATAAGGAATGGGTTACAGCTCCAGTAAATGCTGCTGCTCCTAAAAGTTAAAAAATTTCAAAAATTTGAAAAAGTACCGTACCCACAACAGCATACAGTCCAGGGTAGATTTGTGGCCCCAGTGGCCCTCTCATGCCGTCTGGAAACAACATTACCATAACTTCACCAATTATTCTCCCGCCACAAGCGCCTAGTACGAATGCTGGTACAAAAATACCAGCTGGTACTGCTAGTGTGATACAAATTGGTACTAAGACAAACTGAAATTATTAAACTTAATAAGACACTTGTGTTACTGTAGCTACAGTACACAGAAATAAGGCAAGACAAGGCAAGACAAGACAAGGCAAGACAAGACAAGGCAAGACAAGACAAGGCAAGACAAGGCAAGGCAAGGCAAGGCCAGGGCAAGGCCATGGCAAGGCCAGGGCAAGGTCAGGGCAAGGTCAGGGCAAGGCCAGGGCAAGGCCAGGGCAAGGCCAGGGCAAGGCCAGGGCAAGGCCAGGGCAAGGCCAGGGCAAGGCCAGGGCAAGGCCAGGGCAAGGCCAGGGCAAGGCCAGGGCAAGGCCAGGGCAAGGCCAGGGCAAGGCCAGGGCAAGGCCAGGGCAAGGCCAGGGCAAGGCCAGGGCAAGGCCAGGGCAAGGCCAGGGCAAGGCCAGGGCAAGGCCAGGGCAAGGCCAGGGCAAGGCCAGGGCAAGGCCAGGGCAAGGCCAGGGCAAGGCCAGGGCAAGGCCAGGGCAAGGCCAGGGCAAGGCCAGGGCAAGGCCAGGGCAAGGCCAGGGCAAGGCCAGGGCAAGGCCAGGGCAAGGCCAGGGCAAGGCCAGGGCAAGGCCAGGGCAAGGCCAGGGCAAGGCCAGGGCAAGGCCAGGGCAAGGCCAGGGCAAGGCCAGGGCAAGGCCAGGGCAAGGCCAGGGCAAGGCCAGGGCAAGGCCAGGGCAAGGCCAGGGCAAGGCCAGGGCAAGGCCAGGGCAAGGCCAGGGCAAGGCCAGGGCAAGGCCAGGGCAAGGCCAGGGCAAGGCCAGGGCAAGGCCAGGGCAAGGCCAGGGCAAGGCCAGGGCAAGGCCAGGGCAAGGCCAGGGCAAGGCCAGGGCAAGGCCAGGGCAAGGCCAGGGCAAGGCCAGGGCAAGGCCAGGGCAAGGCCAGGGCAAGGCCAGGGCAAGGCCAGGGCAAGGCCAGGGCAAGGCCAGGGCAAGGCCAGGGCAAGGCCAGGGCAAGGCCAGGGCAAGGCCAGGGCAAGGCCAGGGCAAGGCCAGGGCAAGGCCAGGGCAAGGCCAGGGCAAGGCCAGGGCAAGGCCAGGGCAAGGCCAGGGCAAGGCCAGGGCAAGGCCAGGGCAAGGCCAGGGCAAGGCCAGGGCAAGGCCAGGGCAAGGCCAGGGCAAGGCCAGGGCAAGGCCAGGGCAAGGCCAGGGCAAGGCCAGGGCAAGGCCAGGGCAAGGCCAGGGCAAGGCCAGGGCAAGGCCAGGGCAAGGCCAGGGCAAGGCCAGGGCAAGGCCAGGGCAAGGCCAGGGCAAGGCCAGGGCAAGGCCAGGGCAAGGCCAGGGCAAGGCCAGGGCAAGGCCAGGGCAAGGCCAGGGCAAGGCCAGGGCAAGGCCAGGGCAAGGCCAGGGCAAGGCCAGGGCAAGGCCAGGGCAAGGCCAGGGCAAGGCCAGGGCAAGGCCAGGGCAAGGCCAGGGCAAGGCCAGGGCAAGGCCAGGGCAAGGCCAGGGCAAGGCCAGGGCAAGGCCAGGGCAAGGCCAGGGCAAGGCCAGGGCAAGGCCAGGGCAAGGCCAGGGCAAGGCCAGGGCAAGGCCAGGGCAAGGCCAGGGCAAGGCCAGGGCAAGGCCAGGGCAAGGCCAGGGCAAGGCCAGGGCAAGGCCAGGGCAAGGCCAGGGCAAGGCCAGGGCAAGGCCAGGGCAAGGCCAGGGCAAGGCCAGGGCAAGGCCAGGGCAAGGCCAGGGCAAGGCCAGGGCAAGGCCAGGGCAAGGCCAGGGCAAGGCCAGGGCAAGGCCAGGGCAAGGCCAGGGCAAGGCCAGGGCAAGGCCAGGGCAAGGCCAGGGCAAGGCCAGGGCAAGGCCAGGGCAAGGCCAGGGCAAGGCCAGGGCAAGGCCAGGGCAAGGCCAGGGCAAGGCCAGGGCAAGGCCAGGGCAAGGCCAGGGCAAGGCCAGGGCAAGGCCAGGGCAAGGCCAGGGCAAGGCCAGGGCAAGGCCAGGGCAAGGCCAGGGCAAGGCCAGGGCAAGGCCAGGGCAAGGCCAGGGCAAGGCCAGGGCAAGGCCAGGGCAAGGCCAGGGCAAGGCCAGGGCAAGGCCAGGGCAAGGCCAGGGCAAGGCCAGGGCAAGGCCAGGGCAAGGCCAGGGCAAGGCCAGGGCAAGGCCAGGGCAAGGCCAGGGCAAGGCCAGGGCAAGGCCAGGGCAAGGCCAGGGCAAGGCCAGGGCAAGGCCAGGGCAAGGCCAGGGCAAGGCCAGGGCAAGGCCAGGGCAAGGCCAGGGCAAGGCCAGGGCAAGGCCAGGGCAAGGCCAGGGCAAGGCCAGGGCAAGGCCAGGGCAAGGCCAGGGCAAGGCCAGGGCAAGGCCAGGGCAAGGCCAGGGCAAGGCCAGGGCAAGGCCAGGGCAAGGCCAGGGCAAGGCCAGGGCAAGGCCAGGGCAAGGCCAGGGCAAGGCCAGGGCAAGGCCAGGGCAAGGCCAGGGCAAGGCCAGGGCAAGGCCAGGGCAAGGCCAGGGCAAGGCCAGGGCAAGGCCAGGGCAAGGCCAGGGCAAGGCCAGGGCAAGGCCAGGGCAAGGCCAGGGCAAGGCCAGGGCAAGGCCAGGGCAAGGCCAGGGCAAGGCCAGGGCAAGGCCAGGGCAAGGCCAGGGCAAGGCCAGGGCAAGGCCAGGGCAAGGCCAGGGCAAGGCCAGGGCAAGGCCAGGGCAAGGCCAGGGCAAGGCCAGGGCAAGGCCAGGGCAAAGCCAGGGCAAGGCCAGGGCAAGGCCAGGGCAAGGCCAGGGCAAGGCCAGGGCAAGGCAAGGCAAGGCGTAAGGTAGGGTAGGACGAGGTACTTACCATAACAAAAAAGTACCCAGCCAAGGTTGGAAAAACGTTAGGTACGGTAGCCGCAGCATCAGCCGTCCATCTAAATACCATGGCTTTGCTGCACCCACGATTCGTGTCAGTATCATACAGTGTCATGGTACAATTGGAAATTAAATCACTCAAGGTCTCACGGAAATTGTAACGACCATGAACATAGCTACCTACTCCAGCTGGGAAGGTGATGATACCGACTACAAATGCCATAAATATTGTGAAGGCAAATCCACTAAAAATAAAAAATATTGATTTGAAAGCGCAAGAACTTTCTTTACAAACTAAAAAATAGCAAGAACTTTCTTTACAAAACAAAAAATGACAAAAACATTTTTGACAAAGTAAAAAATTTCAAGAATTTTCTCTACAAAATAAAAAACAGAAAGAACTTTGTTTACAACTTACTCTTTACCAAAAACTTTCAGAAAAATTCGATTTTTTCGAATAAATTTAGAGATCCAGCCATGTAGAATCAAGAATACTGCTCCAAGTAGGCCACTTAAGATTCTAAAATTAAAAAAATATTAAAAATGGCTTTAAATTTTTTTTTTTAATTTAAAAGTTAAAAAAACCAGTAAATACGTTTTAAACAACAAATTCTAAAATTTTAAAAAAATTGAGAAAAATAAAAAATAATTTTTTTTTCGAATTTTAAAAAAATTCAAATAAAAAAAATTTAAACAATTTTAAAAAGCTTTAAAAAACTCAAAAAAGCCAAAACATACCCAATAAAAGCAAAAATAGGTATCTCTTCGACCACAAACACTTCATTCGGAAAGCTGGTTTGGTAATAAGCAGTGATAGCACCAGCAATGTCCTTCGGAATAATAGCATAATTCACAAATCGAAATAGTAATGCTGAACAAGTCGTGGCAAAAAAAGATCGCCAATATGATTTTACAGCAAAATATTTGTGAGTCGACTCGATTCCATATAGTACTGCACCAGCTGGCGCTGAGAAGGTGCAAGCAATACCCTAAAAAACAAAATTAAAAATTTTTTTATTCTGTCTTAACCCTAGCCCAGAGCCCAGAGCCCTAGCCCTTGCTTAAAGCCCTGTTTTTGACCCTCCCTACGCATCCCGCTTGCTCTAGCTTTAGCCTAGCCAAATCTACCCTTGAGCTTTTTTACCCCTACCCTACCCTACACTTGGCTTAAGATAATGTCGTGCCCTAACTTTAGCCTGCCCTATTTTTGGCCTACCTTATTTTTGGTCTGCTTTATCTTTAGCTTAACCTGTCTTAGAACCCCCCTGTTTATGTCTTGGCTTATCTTAGGCACGCTCTACTCTTGGCCTACCTTATCCTTCACCTAACTTGCCCTTGGCCTGCCTATCTTACTTTACTAATGGCCTACGCTTGATCTACCCTACCCTTGTGCTATCCTACTTTAAGCTTACGGTTCCTTAGCTTGTTTAAGCCTTATTTTCGTCTTACTATACTGTAGCTTACCTTAATCATCTATAATATACAGAGTATATATATAGCACTCTTTTTACTCTAACCTCCAATACCATACCCCCCCCCCTTACCACAGCACATCCACTGCTCAATATCTCCACATCTCTGCCTTCGTTCGAGTAAAACGCGCTTTGCTGGAACGGTCTAGTAGCTTTAGCCAACAACGTGGCTACAATAGCCCCCATATGCACAAATGGTCCTTCCTTGCCCACAGGTAGTCCACTTCCCAGCGTTAGTACCAGGCCTGCCACTTTAGCCACCAACGTTCTGAACGTGAGGTAGTTCTGAAGCATGAAGCCATTCATAATGACCTTGACTTCAGGAATGCCACTTCCAATCGCATGTTTCGAAATGTACTTGCAAACAATCGCGCCGAGACCCACAAATGCCACTATGTACATTACCCATGCCGTGAAGCCAACTATGTGGTCGACTTTCATTGCTTGGTCGTATACGATTACTTTGTCTGTAAAAAGTTATTGTAAAGAAAGTTCTTGCCATGTTTTGTTTTGTAAAGAAAGTTTTTGCCATTATTTGTTTTGTAAAGAAAATTCTATCCATTTTTTGATTTGTAAAGAAAGTTTTTGCTATTTATGTTTTGTAAAGAAAGTTCTTGCCATTTCTTGTTTTGTAAAGAAAGTTCTTGCTATTTTTGGTTGCTAATGAAAGTTTTTGCTATTTATGTTTTGTAAAGAAAATTCTTGCAACTTTTGGATTTGTAAAGAAAGTTTTTGCTACTTATGTTTTGTAAAAAAAGTTCTTGCCATTTTATGTCTTGTAAAGAAAGTTTTCGCCATTTTAAACTTACAATGATTAAGGTACTCGTATGACATATCCACAGCAATTGACAAAATAGCTGTTATGAAGCCTAACATAGCCGAGATGAACCAGTCCTCGACCAGAAAATGTATCATATTATGCAAATGTCGAGAGAAGAACTCATGTTTACTTTCTCGAATGCCTTCGGCTTCTTCATCGCTGGATATACTGTCACTAAAATACATACAATTTTTTTTTGAATTTTAAACTCGCCCCAGCGTATTTTACATTAAAAAAGGCTATTAAACATAAGCTTACTGAGCCTCATTCAGCTAAACGCAAGGTTACTAAGCCTAAAGCAATTATGCCTCAACTTAAGTCAAGCAAACCGAATTTAAGCCTAACATGAACAGGGCTAACGCTTTTAAAAAACTGCTCATCTAAGCTTAATAAGCCTAAAACTACTAGAACCTAAGTCTACAAAGCCTAAGCCTAGTAAGCTTAAGCTTACTAAACTTAGGCCTACTAAGTCTACGCCTACTAAGCCTAACCCTACAAATTCTAAGTTTAAAAAGCTTAAGCCTACTAAGCCTAAGCCTATTAAGCCTATTCCTACTAAGCCTACGTTTACTAAGCTTAAGCCTAAGCCTACTAAGCTTAAGCTTACTAAACTTAGGTCCACTAAGCCTCAGCCTACTAAGCCTAAGTTTACTAAGCCTAAGCCTACTAAGCCTATGCCTACTAAGCCTAAGTTTAATAAGTCTAAGCCTACTAAGCCTAAGCCTACTAAGCCTATTCCTACTAAGCCAAAGTTTACTAAGCCTAAGCCTACTAAGCCTAAGCCTACTAAGCCTATTCCTACTAAGCCTAAGTTTACTAAGCCTAAGCCTACTAAGCCTATTCCTACTAAGCCTAAGTTTACTAAGCCTAAGCCTACTAAGCCTAAGCCTACTAAACCTATTCCTACTAAGCCTAAGTTTACTAAGCCTAAGCCTACTAAGCCTAAGCCTACTAAGCCTATTCTTACTAAGCCTAAGTTTACTAAGCCTAAGCCTACTAAGCCTAAGCCTACTAAGCCTATTCCTACTAAGCCTAAGTTTACTAAGCCTAAGTCTGCTAAGTCTAAGCCTACCAAGCCTAAGTTTAATAAGCCTAAGCCTACTAAGCCTAAGCCTACCAAGCCTAAGTCTGCTAAGCCTAAGCTTAATAAACCTAAGCCTAATTTAGATCGTTAGCTTAAATTTATATTATTGTAGGTTCAGACCTCAACGCATAAATTGCAACTTTGCATTAAAGAACAAAAATAAAGGAAAATTTTGCGACATTACCTAATATCAGTTATATAACTGTATAGCCTCAGAGAAATTGTCAGAAATCGTGTTGCGCAACTTTTTCTGAAGTAATTTTATGGTTTTATGTCATATCTGCCTCGATGTAAAACGACCCACCAAATTACTGCGAGTGCTGGGGTTTTGACTTTATTTTTCTACGACGAGTCAAGGTTAAGCCTAAGCCTACAAAACTATAGCCGACCAAACCTGAGCTTAGTGAGCCTAAGCCTACCGTGCCTAAAACTTCTAAGCCCAACTCTACAAAACCTTAAGCTTTTTAGCCTGAGATTAAACTAAACAATTTTGAACAAAAGACCCTACCCATCATCATCATCTCCTGTTTTGCCATCGCCATCACCACTTGGATCAGCTATCGGCCTTCCTTCATTGTAATGAACTTGCTCGTCCAGCAACGGCCTTGCCATCCTGAAAAACAAAAAAAAATTGAAAAAATGTCATTTTAAATACACTTCAATTCCGCACATAAGCAAATATATCCCCCCCCCCTCTTCCACATCTTTCATTTCTCCCTCCTCCCTACATACACTTTAAAAATGTTTTTGCAAAAAAGTTACCCTACCCTACCCTACCCTACCCTACCCTACCCTGCACTACCCTACCCTACTCTACCCTACCCTACACTACCCTACCCTACACTACACTACCAAGCTTATTATATTACGCTTAAAAATGCCATGTTTTTTGTAATTTCTTTAATTTTTTGTGCTTCCATTAAGCCTTTCTGATTTACACTCTTAATTAGCTCATCACGTTTTATCACTTTATAAATTCTTTTGATGAGTAGTTTATGGGTAAAATCATTTGCTAAATCAAAAACAAAAAAAACGGCAAGAACTTTCTTTACAAATCGAAAAATGGCAAGAACTTTCTTTACAAAACAAAAAACGGCAAGAACTTTCTTTACAAAACAAAAAATGGCAAGAACTTTCTTTACAAAACAAAAAACGGCAAGAACTTTCTTTACAAAACAAAAAATGGCAAGAACTTTCTTTACAAAACAAAAAACGGCAAGAACTTTCTTTACAAAACAAAAAATGGCAAGAACTTTCTTTACAAAACAAAAAATGGCAAGAACTTTCTAAGTTAATAAATGGCAAAAACTTTGTTTACAGGTATTTTTTAAACAAAACCATCAGAAATGACTAAAACATCATAGTTATCCTTATCAATGCCGCTTAACATCAACTTTCACACAATTTAGCAAAACTGACAAAATTTTTCGTTATCAAACCAAACACGACGTTGTAAGAGGGTTTATCAGCTGGCTGGCAACAAGCAGATTACCAATATCAAGGGTTTTGTCATCTCGAGGAAAGTTGTAGTTTGTTATGAAAAGAGGTTTAATTTCAAAGGCGAGACGTTTTTTGTGCACTTTTTTTGGTTGGAAAGAAAGTTCTTGTTTATTTGGTCAAGATTTTTAATTTTAATACTTAAAAAGTCAAGGCTTAACAGTTGGACCTAGCACGAGCGCACCCTTTGGGTCCCGCAACGACAACGAACAGCACTTGGCATTCCGCACCACGTAAGTGGACAGCACGATAAAAGGGAAGGACGATCAGAAAACGGGACAGTCAGTAGTTGGTCAGCAGGCTCGGGACAGTTGGGACGTCCGAAGGACGTCACACACTTTATACCTGGATCTTACTTCATATCGGTTTAATATTATATTATTGTTGATTGTTTGAGGAAAGGTAAATCTTATAACCTTATCTTGTGGGCTTATTATTATTATAGGCGTTTTATGTAGGATCCCCCCTTGAGATCCGAATTAACACAAAAAAATTAGAAATTAAAAAATTCATCGTAGTGGCTCTTTCTTAACACCAGTCGTCACAACATGCTAATTGTAAGATTTAGAGCCTAATAAGCCTACATTTAAGTCTAAACCTTCAAGAAAGCTTATTCCTGAAGTCAAACTTCAGCCTCAGACGAATTATCAGCTTAAACATAAGTTTACGTTTTAAAGTTTAGCCTAAACTTCAGGCTAAGTTTTCTAACCTTGAGCCTAGAAAGTCTAAGCCTACTAAGCATAAGCCTACTAAGCCTAAGCTTAGTAAGCTTAAGCCTACTAAGCTTAAGCCTACCATGCCTAAGCCTACTAAGCCCAAGCCTACTAAGCTCATAAAACTTACCTTAAGTCTTCCAAGCCTAACAAATTTTTAACTTTTAAATCTTAGTGTAAGCCTACTAAGCCTAAGTCTGTTAGGCCTAACTCTATTAAACCTAAACTTACTAAACCCATGTCAACTAAGCTTAAGCCTACTAAGCCTAAGCTTACTATGCCTACTAAGCCTACTAAGGCTAAGCCTCCCATGTCTAAGCCATACTAAACCCATGTAAAATAAGCCAAAGCCTACTGCGCGTAAGCCATACAAAGCCAAGCCTAAATTTAAACTTAAACCTAGCCCACGTCAAAACCTAAACATACCAGAAAAGTTTAAAATAAACTTCTAATCACTTTAAAACACCACCAAATAATTTTAAAACGAAAAAGCCAAAGATGGTCTACTTCCGCCTGAGGCAATAAATTACCGTCTTCGGTAAATTTTAAAGAACATTTTCAAATATTATTCGATTCGATTCGGAATCAGAAGAAGCGCCTTTTCGTTTTTTTCTTCCGCTATTTTTATTTCCGTCGGATCGAATTTTAAAACATCGATTCAAATAATAAGAAAATTGTATTCGAATGTTCGAAATTTGAACTTTTCACCGACAAAACACATAAACATGACTGGGGATACCTGGAAGGTAAAAGATCAAAGGAATCGCGGAAACTTAGTTTAAAAAGTGAGTAATAGCAAAAACTTTCTTTACAAAACAAAAATGACAAGAACTTTCATTTCGAAACATAAAATGGCAAGAACTTTCTTTACAAACCGAAAAATGGCAAGGACTTTCTTTACAGGACAAAAAATGGCAAGAACTTTCTTTACAAAACTCAAAACGGCAAGAACTTTCTTTACAAAACAAGAAATGGCAAAAACATTCTTTACAATGCAAAAAATGGCAAGAACTTTCTTTACAAAACAAAAATGACAAGAACTTTCTTTTCGAAACATAAAATGGCAAGAACTTTCTTTACAGGACAATAAATGGCAAGAACTTTCTTTACGAAACAAAAAATGGCAAGAACTTTCTTTACGAAACAAAAAATGGCAAGAACCTTCTTTACAGGACAATAAATGGCAAGAACTTTCTTTACGAAACAAAAAATGGCAAGAACTTTCTTTACAAAACAAAAATGGCAAGAACTTTCTTTACAAAACAAAACTGGCAAGAACTTTCTTTACAAAACAAAAAATGCAAGAACTTTCTTTAAAACTTAAAAATAGCAAGAACTTTCTTTACATACTAAACAATGGCAAGAACTTTCTTTACAAAACAAGAAATGGCAAAAACTTTCTTTACAATACAAGAAATGGCAAGAACTTTCTTTAAAATACATAAAATGGCAAGAACTTTTTTTACAATGCAAAAAATAGCAAGAACTTTCTTTACAATACAAGAAATGGCAAGAACTTTCTTTACAATACATAAAATAGCAAGAACTTTCTTTACAAAACAAGGAATGGCAAAAACTTTCTTTACATACAAATCAAACAAAAACAAAAGATTTCATTTGAAAAGAAATACAGTAAGACAATCAGACATTGTCAATCAAATCTACATATGTGCATCTTGAGTTGATAAATATTATACCGCAAAATAAAAAAAAATCAAGCTGAGTTTATGGGGAAGTGAGTGAACAAAAAGTATAAGAATTTGATATAACAAAGACTAGTCTTATGTCGGACCGGCGCGAACTTGTTTTTTTAGTCCAAATTTTTTTAAAAACGGTTTGCTCTACCGCTCCTACCCTACTCTACACTACCCTAACCTACTGTCTTACCTTAACGTAGTTTATCCATAGTAACTTAGACACTATAGCTTTAGCCCTACCAATACCCTGGGTCATTCCCTGCAGCTACTATACCCTTTCCCTACATTTTGGTAAATCCTAAAGCTACAGTTAGCATGACGTCTACGCTTACTGTATTCTACCCAGTAAAACTACATAAAATTAGCCTTTCAAATTTCCAGCGAATTAGCATAAATTTAAAAGCGGGTTTTTCCCATTTCAAACGTGTCATTGCGTCAGACTGTGATCTCGCATTGGTCTTGACTGTAGTTCTTTTTATAGAACTTGACTAACAATATTAACATAAATATAAATACAAGGCTAAAGGCAAAAGTTCAAAACGAAGCTTTTGGTAACATGTTACAGTAACCTACAGTACACACATTAAAAATCAAATTTCTTGCCATTTTATGTTTTGTAAAGAAAGTTCTTGCCATTTCTTGATTTGTAAAGAAAGTTTTTGCCATTTCTTAATTTGTAAAGAAAGTTCTTGCCATTTTGTGTTTTGTAAAGAAAGTTCTTGCCATTTTTTGATTTGTAAAGAAAGCTCTTGCGATGAAAGTTCCATATAAAACAGTTATGTTGTGCAAAGTAAGATGGCATCTTTTTCCTTTTGTAATATATATATTCTGCTAGTAAAGCGGCCTAATATCCTTTAGACATATTTGAAAGGACACGTGATAAAAGTGCAAAACAATTAAATTTTCAAAAAAGAATCATTTGTACAAGCCTGTTGATCATTGCTATGCAAAATCATTCATGAAATCATTCATATGACGACAAAACTTGTTTTCAAAAGGCTACGAGAACTTGGTCTCTAAAACGTAGCTTTGCAAAAAAAGGCAATAACTTTCTTTAAAAACAAAAAATGGCAAGAACTTTCTTTACAAAGCAAAAAATGACAAGAACTTTATTTACAAAACAATAAATGGCAAGAATTTTCTTTACAAAACAAAAAATAACAAGAACTTTCTTTACAGATCAGAAAATGATAAGAACTTTATTTGTGAAGTCTAGATTTGATATCTAACATAAGATAGTCTTTTCTTTGGCTCATAGCTTGAGAATTAGTCTGATCATGTTCTTCTTGGTCGTTCAAGCAATCTGGCTTTGTTTTGTTTTTTTAATAGCAGTTTTTTACCTAACTATTGTTGTCTAGTCTTTTCTAGTCGTGTACTGTGCTTGTTGTTCCTGTTCTGTGTTTTTGTACTTAACTTCCTTGTTTTAATATGCTTCAACAACGTCTTTGAGTTTTGTTCAACGCTTTATTGTAAGAAATTTATCAATGAACCTAAATGGTAAGCGTGTGTCTGTTTGTACCGATTACAAACACTTTGCTCTTTATGAGCGACAGTGTCATTCTTTTTGCCGTTGACAGTTTCTCAAGCTTTCTTTGGCTCTATTGTAGTACATAAGCAATAACATATACATCAAAACAAAAGCAATAACAATAAAACTGTTTCCAACATTATGTTAATTACTGTTACCGTGAAAGACGTGTGAGCGCCAGCGGTGGTCTGAAACCGCTTGTTCTAGCAGATTAACTTTCTAGCCGAACATTTACCCTCCTAGCCGAGCATTTACTTTTTGATCTTTCCCACCATGCTTGACCTCTAATCTCTCCAAAACTGTATTTACACTATTGGAGTGATATTTACGTTACCTCAGTGAGTAATGCATTGATCACTAGCGTGTGAATTTCGTAAGCATAAATGGATTTGAATTTTAAATCAGGCCAATGTTGTTATTAGTTTGACAAACCAGTTTGATTAGATTTTAATATGCTTTTGCTAAAAGACCAATTTTGGATCGCCACGCCTTGAATCGAGATCCTGATGGAGTATAAATAGTCACAAAGTTTTCATTGACAAAACATTCAATATCATTGTTTTTGAGGTTTTATAGTCTTACTGTATTCTAACCAACTTTTTTTAATTTTAAGAAACATTAGGCTAGGCTGGGGTTTTAAGCTTATAGGCTTTAAATTAACGAATTAGGCCCAAACAATTTGGGCTTACTAGTTAGAAGTGTAAGTTTAGGCGCTTTAGAGGTTTAGTGTTAGGGGTTTAGGCTTAGAGACTTGAGGCTCAGAGACTTGAGGCTCAGAGACTTTAGGCTTAAAGACTTTAGGCTTAGGAGTTCCAGACTTAAAGGCGTTAGGCTTACAGATTTCAGCTTTAGAGACTATAGGCTTAAAGTCTCTAGACTTACAGGCTTAAGTCTTAAGGACAGTAGGCTTAGAGGCTTTAGACTTAGAGACTTAGAGGTTTAGAGGCTGACGGGCTTACAGGCTTAAAAGCTTGCAGGCTTACAGGCGTTAGGGTTTAGGCTTTAGGCTTTAAGCTTTAGGCTTTAGGCTTTAGGCTTTAGGTTTTAGGCTTTATGCTTTAGGCTTAGATGCTTACATTCCTACAGGTTTACAGGTTTCCAGGCGTTAGGCTTGGAGGTTTTAGGTTTAAATACTTCAAGAGCCTAGAGTCTTTGGATTTAAAAGGTCTAGGCTAATAGGTAGGCTGAGAAAGTTGAAGTTTAGAGTCTTTGGCCTTATAGACTTCAGGTTAAAATGAGCTGTCACGTGTAGATTCTAGTACTTAAAGAACACGTCAAGCTAGTACCAGAAACTAACTAAATCTTATTTCAGCTAGTTGAGTTCAAACTTATACACTATTAAACTGAAAAACTCAATTGTTTCATCATGGCAAACCCTTCAACTGATGGTCAATTGCCAGTACCTGAAACTCATCTGGATCTGTTCACTTCTCAAAATGAAAGAGGCTTTTCATCAATGTCATCAACACGAAGCCGTTCATCGTCTGATACTGAAAATCGAAGCCATTTACCTTGTGTTACTGAAAATAGAAGCCGTTCGTCTTCTACTACTAAAAATCAAAGCGGTTCACCATGTGCTAACGAACACAGAAGCCCTTCAACAACTGCTACTGAAAACAGAAGCCGTTCACTATGTGCTACCGAAAGCAGAAGCCATATACTATCTCCTTCTGAAATCAGAAGCCGTTCACCATCACCATCAGCAAAATCAACCCAGTTCACGATAAACACCGTCGAGGATTCTGAATCCAACTCTTCCGACGACAACTCTTTCTCCAGCTTCTCGTCCACCTTCAATGATGCCAAAACTGAATGGCGTAGTATCTACACAGCCGCGATCTTATCTTTCATCAGCTCGGTCCAATTCTCTCTGTATCTGTCGTCAATGTGGCCATATATGCAGATGGTGGATAAGAGAATCACCGAAAACTTCTTCGGCCTAGTAGTATCAGCCTTCAGCATTGGCCAAATTGTGTCGTCACCGTTATTTGGCTACTGGAGCAATCAAATCAAAAAAGTCACCCCGCCCCTGATACTCGGGTTGAGTATGATGCTATTGGGAAATGCACTGTATCTGTTGATGCCCATGATGCCATTCCCAAATAGATACCTTTTGCTAATTGGCAGGTTAGTCACCGGCATTGGTGCTGGCAATACAGCACTGTTAAGAACGTATGCATCAACAGCATCTACCGCAAATGACAGGTCGCGAGCTATAGCTTTTGTCACTTGTGGCCAGGCCTTGGGCATAGTGGTTGGACCTGGTAAGATCTTTTAGATAGAGCAAAATAAAACACAATAGTCATTTGAAATGACATTTTTTGAAGTATAAGGTTGTTCAAGTAATTCTGCGCCTCTATCATCACCAGTTTGCTTTGAAAAAAAAGCACATAATTATTTGAACAACTTATTATAATTGATTTTAAGATGAGTTTTACTAATTTCAAGGTTAATAAGGCGTATTAGCAAAATTTTAAAAAATGAAAGTTAAGTGGAAGATTTGTAATGTATTTTGCACTGAAAATCTTCCACTCAACTTCCATTTTTAAAAAGTAGAAAAAGTGCGTTTTTAAGCAATTTTAAGACATTTTAAAAGTGGAAGTTAACTGAAAGATTTTCAGTGCAAAATACATTACAAATCTTCCACTATACTTGCACTTTCAAAAAGTGCCAAAAACGTGTTTTTAAGTTATTTTAAGCCATTTGAAAAGTGAAAGTTAAGTGGAAAATTTTCAGTGCAAAATACATTAAAAATCTTCCACTTGACTTCCATTTTTCAAAAGCTTCATTTTTATTGAAAAAATTGAAAAATAAAATTGTATGTTACCTACAATAATATAAAAATTATTTTCAGTATTCCAACTAGTCTTCACTCCACTAGGCTTCCCTGGCTTTGCCTTGTTGAGCCAGAAGCTTCGTTTCAATCTCTACACCGCCCCCGCCTACTTTGCATGTTTGATGAATATTGTCGGCATGTCACTTCTAAAATACGCCTTTACCGAGAAATACGTTGGAATTGTAACAACTACCAAAAAAGTAGATTCAGAATCCGATTTGGAGAAGCAAGATGTGGAAGAGGTGGAGGTGAAGATACCCAAGTATGATCAAATGGCAGTTGTCATATGTTATGCCACACGGTTTGTTGATGTGTTTGTTAGAACAAACCTGGAGACACTGGGATCCGCCTTCGCTATGATGATGTTCAGTATGAATGAGAATGAAAGTGTCACCTACAACTCGGCTGCTCAAGGATTCGTTGGGTTCTTGACTTTTGTCACCTATGTCGTCTATATCTGTTTCCATTTAGACAAGCAGTGAGTTTACGGAGCACTTGAACAAATTACAAAACTTTATTATGTAGCGAAAGATACGGTAGGAGTAGAATATAAGAAGAATAAAGTAAACGTCAGGTATGATAAAGACACAATTGAGTAGGTTATGGTAAAGACACGATTAGGTAAAGTATGATAATGAGTATAGAATGATAAAAGTAGGGTACGGTAAGGTAAGGTAAGGTGAGGTAGAATAGCGTAGGATAGGGTAAGGTAGCTTAGGTTACGGTAGATTACGGCATGCTACGGCAGGTCACGGGAGGGTACGGTAGGTTACGACAAAGCACAGTAGAGTGAAATAGGATATAAATAGACAGAGTAGAGTACTGTAGGGCATGCAAGAGTACCATAGAATACGGTAGGAGACAGTGGTTAAGGCGACGTAAGATAGAGTAGGGCAAGGTAAAATAGGGTAAGGTAGAATAGAATAGAGTAGAGTAGAGTATGGTAGAGAAGGGTAGAGTAAGATAGAGTAGGGTAAAGTAAGATACGGTAATCAAAAATTACTTCATTTCAAATTTTTTAAAAATTTATTTCAAAATTTTGCAGTATTAACATGAGAGTTGGATGCATAGCCTCGCTTCTTGCCCTAGTATTGTTCCACTTATTAACCTTCTCATGGCCATTTTTGCCAGCTCTTCAAGAAGCATGTAAGTATAAGCAATTCCTATATATGCTCGTATTTTACGTTCAAAACGACAAAAAAACCTTTTTAGTTCAAAAAAATGTCATGTGTTTAAAAATAACACAAAAAACACGTTTCAAAAAGTGGAAGTTCGGTGGAAGAGTTGTAATGTATTTTTCACTGAAAATCTTCCACGCAACTTCCATTTTTAAAATGTCTTAAAATAACTTAAAAATACGTTTTTGACACTTTTTAAAAGTGGAAGTTTTGTGGAAGATTTTTAATGTATTTTGCACTGAAAATCTTCCACTCAACTTTCGATTTTTAATTTTTACAAAAATATTATTTCAGGCCTACAATTAACCAAAACAGCTTTTAAAACGTTTTTCATTACCTAAACACTTTATTTTTTTATTTCAGACGACCCGGACGACACCGCAATTGGCTGTAACTATGGTCGCTTCGACTGGTGTGTTCGTATGAACGCAGTAAACGTATACCTCTACTACGGTTCCTATGCCATAGTAATTGGACTAGCCTTCCCACTGCTCAACATTACCATGAACACCTTATTCTCTAGAATATTAGGTCCCAGACGTCAAGGTACCGAACAAGGTATACTACAAGGTGCTGGAGGTCTAGCCAGACTAGTTGGACCATTAGCTGGAAGTGCGCTTTACAGTGCATGGGGCCCTCGACCAGTCTGGGCCATGATAGTACTTGTTATTGTTTTGGTACTCTTGGCATGGGCTAGAATGTACAGTAGAATGGTACCATTTGAGGCTAGGCTGAAGCGGCGACAAAGTGCTTTCTCATGCGCTTCTGAAGTCACTATGGTCAGGAATGACAAGAGTGACGTCTCGAATGAAGAACAATAGGCTTTTTGATTGTTTGAGGTTAATTAGATATTGCAGGGTTACTGTAATATCCTGTCAAATTTTAAAAATTTTGCTTTCTTGAATGTTTTAGGCTTAAAAATTCAAAATTTTAAAATGTCAATTTTTTTTATTTTTAAGCTTAAAAAACGAAAAATTTTATTTTTTTACATTTTAAAGCCTAAAAATTCGAACTTTCAATTTTTTGAAAATTTTAAAATTTTTCCCAAAATTAGTCGTTATTTTACAATTTACTGTAAAACGGATCGACATTACACGATTTACTTTGATTTGTCATCATTATTATATAACGACATTTACTGCCACAATTGATGTATATATTGATTTTTTGTGTCATTTAAAAAAAATTTTTTTTAATTATATTGTTATAGATCATATTGATTATAATTTATTTTATATTTAGTTATATTGTGCTTGCTTTTTTAAAATAAATTGTTCGAATTAAAAAGAGTTTTAAAAGAAAAAATACTATTTACTAGTGATTTGTTATAAAGTCACTAATAGGACGAGAAAGTGCAGTGACGTAATTTTACAAAAATTAACTGAAAAATGCCGCATGAGTAGAAAAAACGGGCGCTGCACAAATGTTTATAACGTGTGGAGCAATAAGTAAACATTGTGTCGTGTGGGCATAATGAGCAGATAAAAGCAAAAGTTCCAACTGTTGGTTCAAAATTTTTATAGAGGAAGAGCACTAATCTTCCCCTTGTCTATTCATGAGACTTCCCGTCAATTCGTCTCCTTGTAATAATTCGTAAATTGAGTTCAATACTTTGTAAAAATATTGCGATATTTTTTTCTGTTACGATTAGAAATACATCTTTTTTTAAAATTTTTTACAAACGCAAATTTTGAAATTAACGATTTTTTGGAAGTTCCTAAATTTTGGCTAAGTTTGTTCTTAATAAATGTATTAATTTGTTTGTTTAGTACCTTACTCGTGATTCTAAACTTATTGTTTGCAGCTGAAGAGTGTCCTAGACGTTTCCAGAGTTGGTTACGGTAATTAATTAAGTTGGTTATATGTGGTGGGTATGTAACCAGGCTTGGACGTAAGGCGTGGTGCCCTATCCTGCCCTAGGGCAGGGCATTGGACATCGTTTAGAATTTTCTTGCAGGGCAGGACAAGGCATAGCATTAAAACGTAAGATGCCCCGTGCCCTGTAAATGCCTTGTGATTTTTAGCGGGAAATTTTTGCAAAGAAGTAAAACTTCCTTTCTTTTTTCAAGTTACAATCTAAAATTGTTGAATTTATTACTATTAATGTCAATATTTAAAATTTTTGGCTTTTAAAGTGCGGAAACTGCTAACTTACATGTTTTTAAATATGCTGACTTCAAAATAATTGTTTATTCTAAAAAATATAAATTCTTACTAGTGGATTCTTACTAGTAATGTTGCTATTTCTTTTTTAGCTTTATAAAGTGCGGATCCCGCCAATTTAACATCGTTATTATTATCATAGCCCTACCTAAGCTTACCCTTTTCCTTTTTAGCCCCACCGTCCTACCTTGGCTCTATTTTTTTTGCTCAAGTCCGGTCTGGAGTTTTTAAAAATTTCTCCGCGTCGGCGGAGAAAATCGGCGAAGGCTATAACTCCGCTCAATATTTTTTCACCAGACAAAGATTGAAGACATTCTTTTGAGCTTTTAAACTATTTTAATAAAATTCTGAACTAAAAAATTATTTTCTTTAAAAAGGCGGACGATTGGCGGAGAAAATTGGCGAAGGGCACAACTCCGCTCAAACTCAATATTTTTTACCGGACAAAAACTGAGACTATTCTTTTATGTTTTTTTAACCGTTTTACAAGGGAAGTACCCTACCTGCCACGCTCAGAATTAGCTAAAAAAGTTTTATATAAATTTTTTGTACCACTAAAAGTATTCATAAAAAATTTTAGCTCGCGCTTTGAGTTTTAAATTTAAATTATTTGTGTTTCCCGTCAATTTGGCAAATTTTGCAGTGTTTTAAGCACTTTTTTCGGCTTTCCAGACGAGATACGCTTAGAAATTTCCAAATGTAGGTTTATTTAAAAGTATTCTACTAGTATATCAAAGAAATTATTAAAAGTCAAAAAATGACAAAGTTAAAAGCTTGAAACACAATGCCAGGTTGGCGGAAAATTCAAAATGTCATTTTTTAAGCTTGATTTTCTCGAGATCTCCTGGAAAGCGCGATTTAGTACTTTGCTCAAGATCTTATATTTACATGATCTTTCTGTATAAAAAGTTTCAATCAGAGCGGGGCAAGTCGGGTACTTTCCTTGTAAAAAAATTATAGCAGAATTGGACGGAAACTTTTTAAAATTGTTTGTTATAACATTACAATCAATTTATTTGTCGACCACTCTCTTTCTTATGTGCTTGAATGTATCGCGAAGCCCTCAAAAATAACAAAAAATTGATTGACAGTGTAGACTGATATGAAACACAACTGATAACAATTGTAAAAATGCATACCTGTCAGTCGAATGGATTGATAAAACAATTATATAAGCGACAGTTAGCAACTATTATAAACGTATTCGGGCATGTCTTTTCAGGCTAGAGCCCAATGTTAAGCCTGGCGCGTTAAATTTTTTCTTAGGTTGGCGATTTGAGGGCCGGGCGCAAATTTTTTTCTGAAAGGGGAAGGGTTACCGATGAATTTTTGAAAAACAGGTAACCTACGCCAATTTTTTTTTACCCCGGGCACTTTCCTTGTTAATTACTTTTTAAAAATAAAACCCTTTAACTTGGCGGACGGTTGGCAAAGAAAACCGGCAAAAGCAATATCATGGTCAATTTTATATAATTTTTCAAAGTTATGACGTATTTTAGAGTTTTTAAAAAGCGTATTTTTAATATGAATACCAAATTTTTATTAAGGAAAGAGATTTTTTAAGTTAGGGAATTAAAGTTGTCGCCACAGAGCCGAAGTCCCAGTCCTCTGGTCATAGACTAATAGTCTATGACCCGGGGACTGACGCAGGGGTTGCGGTGACAAGGCGCCCCTTGCGTCAACCAAGCCCCGGGCCTTTAGTCTATGACTAAAGGCCGGGGGGTTGACGCAAGAGTCGCTGCGTCAAACGCGACCTCTGCGTCACGGCCAAGTAATCGGCCGTTGGCCGCATATAAAACCCCTCCACTGTAATTGGAGGGGGAGAACATTTTGGAGATATAACTTGTCGGACCGACCCCGCCCGACAACAAAAGTGTTGTTTTTTAATTGTTATTAAACACTTTTAAGAAAGCTGCACTTTAACATTTCGAAAAGATATTGCGAAGTTATCATACTATTTGTTTCCTTTTGTTGCGGAATGCCAAGCGATTTTCTCTTATATAATTGTTTTTCTTTCACTTTTTCTGGGCTTGCCGCGTGTAAGGTAAAAAAGTCGTTAAAAAATATTTTTATTTCTTTTTCAGCCTTTCTCAAACCCATGAATTTGCAAATAGTATTCAATACAGTGTGGTTATTGTGTAGCCTGATTTCTTGTACGAAACTTGAAAAGGAACGTAAGTTAAAAATCAGGAGATCAGTATTGTTTTTAATTTTTTAAAGCTGATGAGCTTGTATCGGAAATAATTGAACGCTTTGATAATATTGCCCAAGCAAGTGTGGATATGACCGAAAAGTTGCGTTTAATCAAAGAGACCTCTGGTTCGTTTCTTAAGCTAGCAATCCCGATGGGCAGTTTGTTGGCAGCGTCTTTGGATATAGTCAATGAAGTAAGTTCAGTAATAAGTTCTTAATATTTTTATTTTTTTCAATGCCTTCCAGGCATAATAAAAAAAAGTTGCCAATAAGAATTTTTCGATTCTTACGTTTGGAAGTATATAAGGGACGAGCTAAATACATCGGATGGAAAGTATCAGACAAAAAATGCAATTCCTTGTCTGATATTTTTTTCAACGATCTTTTTTTTTGTCTAACTGCCGTCGGCAACGAGAGGAAAAAAAAGATAGCGGGAAAATGAGAGACGAAAATATCAGACAAGAAATCACATTTTTTGTCTGATACTTTCCATCCGATGTATTTAGCTCGTCCCTTATATGCACTGGGTTTCACTTTTTTCAAACTTTGAAAAATCGCCTCAGGGCAGAAAGTGCATATTTTTGAAACATTTTTTCAAAAATAATTTACGGAGGCTTGAAACATGCTACATTTTAAAATTTCAAAAAAATTTGCATTTTGAAAAAACCGGGAAAATCCCATATATAAGTGGTCAACCCGGCTGCGCCTGGTTTGGATTTTTGAAACTGTGAAGCAAGGTGTGCACTAGAAGTTTTTCCCCCTATTTTTATTAGCTAAATCGACGATAGGTTTTTCTAAGACATATGGTAAAGCGATTTTGGCCAAAATGCTGTTTTGGCACATTTATTTCATTTTTTGTCAAAGGAAGCTAAAAATTTTTTAAAAAATCTTACTTTAAAAACGTTTTTAATTAAAAAGTTGTTCAGCATAGTAAAAAAATTGAATACGCACATTTGCAAACTTGTAAGTGCAGCAAAGCCACCATAAAATATTAAATTTTCAGACAGTATGTTATCATTTCATCAAAATCTACGTTTTATGTAGATTTTAAATATGCTAAAACTGACTACGGAGACCAGCGTTAAATTTTTTGATATTTGCACTCTTATAATAGACCGGTCGGATTACGGCAGGCTACGGCATTTTTAGAAAAAAAAAAATAAATACGAAGTTGTTCATTATAGTCAAAAACATGTATGCAAATTTTTAGAGCTTTTGGTACATTTTTAAATTTTTAAAAAATTTTTAGTTTACTTTGACAAAAAAATGGAATAAAACTGCCTTTAAAAACTAAAAATTAGTTTTTTAAAAATTTACTTATTAATTAACTAATTTTATTATTTAGCCTGATTCAAAAGAATATAAAGCGTTAAAACGGCTTCATACCCATATGACGTATGAATTTAAAATGGCTAGACTACAAATAAACACTTCATTTGAGGTTGACCATAAAGATGCACAACTTTTCGATTTTAAAAAAGTAAGCATCGTGGACACAACTTTAAATATATTAAAATTGTTTAGAGAGTAACTTGGCCTCTCGATCTTTTCATGGATAGATATCTATATATGTCCGACCCTGCGAACCGAAAAAGTAACGCCAGTGTCAGGTACACACGTGCACTTTGCCACGACGTTATCCAGTAGCCCGCTCATACCGACGTGAAAAATATGATTATAGTGCATTAGAATCTTTTCGACACGACAATTTAAAAGATAAAGGATGGTTTGATCGATACACATGCCACTCCTTTTTTTTCTTTTTATGATTTTCGAAACTGTTAGGCTTTGAGTTCAAAAGTTGAAATTTTTTAAAATTTTTAAGCTTAATGTTTGAAATTTAAATTTTTTTAAAATTTTTAGACATACAACTGAAAATATTCGTTTAATTTTTTCCCCGATATATGCGGTTATTTTACATTTACATGTCATTGTATTGTGCTTTTTTTCAAATAAAGTATGCAAATTGAAAAACTAAAAATTTTTTTAATTTTAAGCTTTATATACTAGCGCGCTATAGCGTTTTACTATAGAGTATAAATTAACATTATTACTTTACATAAGTAATAGTAAAATAATCTTAGTACCAGTCCACCACAGCTGGAGCTGAATCAGGTTTTGCGGTGACATTATTCCCAAGAACAGCCCTTCTTTTTAGGGTTTTTTTCGTTTCTGAAAATAACAAAGTAAGCCAGCTAGCCCTAGAATTAGATCTCAGCCCTAGCCCAGAGCCCCAGCCCAAATCCCTAGCCCAGAGCCCTAGCCCATAGCCATAGCCATAGCCATAGCCATAGCCATAGCCATAGCCATAGCCATAGCCATAGCCATAGCTTAGAGCCATAGCCTAGAGCTGTAACCCAGAGCCTAGAGCCATAGCTCAGAACCCTAGCCCAGAGTCTTAGACTTAGACTTGAGCTGTAACCCATAGTCTTATTCCTAGCTTAAACCTTAGTCTAATCTCTAGCCAAATCTCTAGCCCTAAAATGAGCCATAGACTAAGCCTTATGTTAGATTCTAGTCCAAGGTCTTACTTGTGTCTTGTTAGCTGAATTTATGCCACAATATCTATCCCTAGCCCTAGCTTAAGCGTTAGTTTAGCCTTAGCTAAAACCGTAACTTAAACTTTAACCCGAGTTTTTATCTAATCTATAGCCCTAGCTTAACTACCCATATATAGTCATACACTTTTTCTACATTCTACATAGTCCTACAGTAATACAACTTTACAAAGCCGATTCTTACCTTAATACTAGGTGGTGTTTCCAGTATAACTCTGTTTTGTGTTTCGCATCTCGTCCTGATAGCCGGGTCATCAAACAATGGTATTTGCATTCGTATTGACAACATAAAGTTGATCTGTTCGTTATAGGTGGGATGAGGTGGTGGACAAGGTCGGTAGAATGGAATTGATGTTTGGGCATAAAGAGATATGCAGGTCTAAAATATCTTTGTAAAATACGTACTTGCCTTTCGTGACAGGCCATAAATTACCTATAAGGAACGGTAATATATGTTTGGTAAGCCTATATTTACAAATAGGTTAAATTAAGATAGGTAGGCTGACTTACATTAGCATGACTATAAGTATGGCAAACAAATAACATTGGACCAAAGATTAGGCTAGCGATGAAATAGCCAAAACTCAGCCACATAATTTGCATATCGACTGCAAACATCAGAGAATATATAGTTACGGCCGACCATGTAAACAGTAGAGTACTTGACTTACAGGTTTTACTGAAAATTTAAAAATTTAAAAAAATTCTAATTTTCAATTTTAAAATTTAAATAAAATGCCAAGCCTACTAAGCGTAAGTCTACTAAGCCTAAGCCTACTAAGCCTTCTAAGCCTAAGCCTACTAAGCCTAAGCCTACTAAGCCTAAGCCTACTAAGCCTAAGTCTACTAAGCCTAAGCCTACTAAGCCTACACCTACTAAGCGTAAGTCTACTAAGCCTAAGCCTACTAAGACCAAGCCTATTAAGCGTAAGTCTACTAAGCCTAAGCCTACTAAGACCAAGCCTACTAAGCTTAAGCCTACTAAGCCTAATCCTACTAAGCGTAAGTCTACTAAGCCTGAGCCTATTAAGCCTAAGCCTACTAAGACTAAGTTTACTAAGCTCAAACCTTTTTGAGCCTAAGATAAGTAAACCTAAAAGTTAAAAAAAACCAATATTTAAAAAAAAGTAAACTTACAAAGCCCAATACATTTGTGACAGATTACTACCTTCAAGTTCTGTCATTTTACACATAGTAAATGCAAATTGTTGCACTAGAGTTGTTAGGACAAAGCTGATCCAAACGGGCATTACAAACGCCCAGAATTGTTTTGTACGAGTGTAGCAGAAGCAACTGTAATGTATAGTTATTACTGATATAAGAAAACCTTAAACCTCATAGTATTAAGCCTAATTGTTCTTTGACTAAACCTATTAAGCCTAAGCTTACTAAGTTTAAGTCTATTACACCAAAGCCTACTAAGCCTTAGCGTAACAAGCTTTAGTCTAAGACTAATAATATTAAGCGTGTAGTCTTTTTTCAACTTACTGTGGTTGCTGAATACCAAAGTAATCAGAACAAGTGTAATACCCGACAATTGTCGCCACAACAGCACCAACAATAGGAAATGAGAAAGCTAATATCCAGTGAAACAAGTTGATAGTTTTAATCAAGTTTCTGATCATACTGAAAGCAAAATTGCATTAAAAAATGTATAATTAGTACTGTGAGCACAATATGTTTTAAAGATCTAAAAAAATATTTTAGTATCGTACTGCAGAATAACATAACTATATATAGTAGACCCTGGGTATAATAAAGCTCTTGAGAATTTTCACTTTGTTCGTTATAAAGAGACTCTGTTATAGTGGAGTCTGTTGTACAGGAGTTCTACTGTATTTACTCACCACGTAGCCAATATTTCCTTGACCAAGAAAATCAAAGCAACAAAATTCATAAAGAACATGATTATGATGGCAGTGGCTGTACACAAGGCCTAGAAAAAAATCAAAGTATGCAAATACATAGATATTAATAACGACTTACCTTACTATCCAATGGATAAACAAAGACACCCATAAAAACAAATAGTACAATGTAAGCAAACTCCTGCACTGTCTCTAACAATCGTACTGTTGAGTACACTCTGAAAATATTATAAATAAGCATTTTCAAACCCCGTATTTTACCCTACCTTACTAATCAGTCTTTCCCTACCATATTCTAGCTTTTTATACAACCCTAATTTACCCGACCCTTTCCTATACTACACTTTTCACTTACTTTATTTTACCATATCGTACAATGTTGTAAATACACTATAAAAAAAGTTTTTAAACCTACTGAAAAACGGCGTTAGTGACAATACAGAATAAACACCATGCCACCATCCAACCGGCACTTATGTAGAATAACACTTTTGTTGCGTTTTGTTTACCTGATTCCAGCTCTTCCACCACGCAGATGTCTGACAAGATTTTTGAGGCTATAATATATTTTAAAACAAGTTAATTTGTCAATTTTAAGTCCATTAATCTTGAACTTAAAAGCCTAACATGGGAAGTCACTTAAATCGTACCTCGACTTTAGGTCGAGACCTATATATTCTTAAAGCCCTGTAATCACTGAGTATGGATCTGAAAACCGTTTTTCCGTATGGCGCTTAGTTTTCGAGAAAATCGACTTTAAATTTTGACCGAATCCTTAAAAAGAGGAAGGCGCGCTGAAAACTCGGTCGGAAATAACTTGAAGAAACCAAGTGGCGGCATGGCGCCACTTGTAAGCCTGCTACACTGATCTCTTTAATACTATTCTTAAGCTTAATGAACTAAAACCTACAAAGCGTAAGCCTACTACGCGTATTTATACTACGCGCAAATCTACAAATCATAATTTGTGGTCCAGCTTATTAAACCTACTAAGCCCAAACTAAAAAAAACAAGCCTAGTTAGGACAAGCCTACTAATTCTGAACTTATTAAACTTAAACAAGATGTTACGTCTATTAAAGTAAATTCTACCTAAGCTGAGCCACTAAATCAACTAAATTTAAGCCATTTTTAAGTTTTCATTGTTTATAAACACCAAACTTACATACTGTATATTCATCACTGTCATCAGTTGACACTGTCGTCGCTTCCTCTTCAGTTGATGCCAATAATTGGCGCTTTTGTCGTTTAAAATGCTGTTTTTCTAGCAAATCCAATGGTTGAAAGACTTCTTCACACAACACTAGGTATAACACTAAACACAGGACAATAATATTTAGTGATATATAGTACTTATTATCCATGCTTCAAAACTAGAGTATCTTTTTTGTAAAATACGCAGCAACAAAGTCGTTATTAATGGCTTTTTATAATTTCAAATATTTTTTAACCCTAAAAGTCTTAGGAAATAGTATGACAATAAGCAGTACAGTATAAACAACAAATGCTGGTACTATAACAAATACTCGCAGAACGTTTAATATGTCTGCGAACATTGGTTTTAACAAATTTTTTCTTGTTTTTTGAATTCTTCTTTTCTACGTTTCGAATTTTCGAAACTGTAGCCATGGTGAATGTTTTTTTTTTGAAAAATATGCAAAACACATAAAAAGTGGCAGTTGTTTTTTTGTAAAGAAAGTTCTTTCCATGTTTAGCTTTGTAAAGAAAGTCCTTGCTATTTTTTGTTTTGTATAGAAAGTTTTTGCCATTTTATAATTTGTAAACAAAGTTCTTGCTATTTTTTGTTTTGTAAAGAAATTTCTTGCCATTGTTTGGTTTGTAAAGAAAGTTCTTACCAATTAAGTATAAATTTATTCGACAATTAATAAGAAATGTCATATATATTTTTACTTGTCGATTCACATATGTTGAGCAAAGTTGTCGTTGTCTAAACCGTATTCTTCGACCGAGTTTGGCTCCTGAAATACAAATTTTAAAAAGTTCAAAACTAACGACAGGTCGATTTCTAAATATTGCAAAGTTTGGTTATTTTTGTACTTAATGTAAGCTTAAAATGGCAAAAAAACTAAAAAATAAAAAAAAAATCCGGTCGATTATAAAATTTTACAAATTTATACTTTTTGATGCTCAATATAGGCCTAAAATAGCTAAAAATACAACAAAAAAATAAATATTCAAAAAAAACTATCGACCGGTCGATTTTAAAAATTCTACAAAACTTAATTTGTTAATGCTTACTTCGGGCCAAAAATGACATAAAAATTACAAAAAAGTCAAAATTTAGCGAAAAACTTTATCGACCGGTCGATTTTATCAAAGTTGTTTTCTTGTCGATTTTGCCTTATTTCCTTAATAAATGCCCCCACTTACATTAAAGCCACTAGAGCTGTTAGGCCTACTAGTACCGTCCCATGTTTGTCCACTTTTCCACAAATGTATCGTGTCTTGTAGTGTCATCATGCCCAGCTCTTGTCGGCTTTGTTGGAACTCGGCTTCTCGCTTCTGGGCTTCAAAGACTTCTCTTTCTAAAAACGACATTGGTCGATTTCTTCTTGTATCTACACCATTAGGACTGCCATTTTGATGAGTAGTATCATTTTGGTAAGGAGTTCCATTAAGTGTACCATTTTGTAAAGTAGTACCAATTTGATAGTTAGTACCATTAATTGTACCATTTTGAAAAACTGTACTATTTTGATGGGTAGTACCATGTTGAGTACCGCTAGTACCGTTCTGATAGCTTTGAAGAAGATGAAGAGGAATTGAAACCCCCAAGTCTCGGAGAATACTGTAGTTGTTGTTCAGGTACTGTAACACTTTTTGAATTTGTGGACTGGGCTGAGAAGATACGTCTATTGTAATTTGTTCGTTATAAGGGTAGGTCTGTCGCTTTGGTAAGGTCGATAAGTTGGCTGGAAAAGGAAGATTATGGTAGTCAATATTCAACCCTACCCTACCCTACCCTACCCTACCCTACCCTACCCTACCCTACCCCACCTTAGTCTATCTTATACTACCCTACCCTACCCTACCCTACCCCACCTTAGTCTATCTTATACTACCCAATCCTCCGCTTCCCTACACTACCTTAGTATACCCTACCCTACCCTACCCTACCCTACCCTACCCTACCCTACCCTACCCTACCCTACCCTACCCTACCCTACCCTACCTTACCCTACCCTTCCATAATACTTACCTTTGTCACCACCACCGCCACTCTCAAAGTAACTGCGAGTGAATTGGGAATTAGCAATAGACGACCTTTCTACATGACTTTGTTCCGGCTGGTACCATGGATTGTTTGGTACTGGTTCTAAATGAACTTCTGTAGGACCAGTGGACTTTCGACGGACTTTCCATTGTTCTGCATCACGTTTTATCTCTTCCTGAAGGCATTCTCCTTCAATAAAAATTTAACAATTCATCAAAAAATTATCAACCGGTCGAAAACACAAAAACATTTTTTTTTTGATTTTTAAAAAGATATTGAACAGGCGGTTAATTTAAGCCTACCCTAACATCCTGTGCACTCTTCTCACTCTCATAAATCATGTTTATTCTCTGTTCGGGCAGCCGGCTGTCAGCTGGAATAACTTCAGGTGTTCGTACTGAAGCCACCAATGAAGCTGTCATAGCATCCGAAGATCGCCATTTCGGAAATCCGTAAGGGCGACGGATTTTGTGCAATTGGGCTGCTTTTTCCTGAAATTTTTGAAATTTAAAAATTTTTTGGAAAAATTGTTTTTCGACCGGTCGATTTTTGAAAATGTGAAAAATTTGGTTTTTGTAGGTTTATAGGCTTAGAAAAAACCAAAAACGTTACAAAATACAAAATTTGAAGAAAAAAATTATCGACCGGCCGAAAAATCAAAAAAAAATTTTTTTTGCAAAATTTTAATTGAAATGACTTTTTAAATTTATAAAGATGTTTAAAATCAATTTTTAAGCTTTCCATTTAGTTTTTTTACTATGAAATTTGAAAAATCGTCAAAATCCGCCTATTTTCACTATAAATCCTTCAAAACCACTCCCTAGTTTATACCACGCCCAACACCAAAAACCGTCTTTCTTAACTAAACTTACTGCTTCTTCCCGCTCCTTTTCCGCATTAATTTCCCAAAAATTTTTTAAATTGCGCATTCTGCTGTCGATCGGACTGGGATCGGCGGCGATCCGGGCCATTTGACTGTTCGCGGTCCCGTAGGTGTTCATCTTCAAGTGGTTCTGGTCGATCAAGTGGTTGGAGAGGGGAGATGAGTTTGTTACGACAAGTGAAGATACGTCGTATTTTACGTGAGAGGGATTTTAGATACGACTTGGTTGGGGTGAAGATATGATGGCTTTAATTTTTGGTATATGAGGTTGTTGTAGTTTGGTTTTTAGGGTTGGTTCTGTATCAAACGGTATAACAGAGCTGTAAAACAAGATAAAGGGGTTGTATTGTATATAAAATGTAGTAAATTTAATGCTTTTTCAAATACGACAACTACAATATGTCTAACTGTTACCAAAGTAAGTATATAGTTTATAGAAAATGACAACATCTATCAAAAAGCCAAGTATAATATAGTTAACATTTAAAAAAATATAACTAACCCCAAAAGCTCAATAGAACCACCAAACCAGAGCACAATGTAATAAATTTAGGGTTTTTTAAAATAAAATAGTTACAGTATCATTTACTTCAATAAAACTAAAAATATGACTTATGAAAAGTATGTATAACATATAACTGGACTTGGCATAGGTAATATGCAAGTAAATATGTCTAGCCACATAAACAAGGTAACAAGACTAAATTACGATGCATTGTAGAAAATTAGCTGCTTTTCAAAATAGGGTTCTTACAGTTTCCCCTACTACAATATTTTCAATGGTATGGTATATAAGACCTAAAGAATGTCATGGATCAAAATCAGCCAATTTACAAAAGATGATGTTAAAGCTAATATAATATAACTAGCCACAAAAACAAGATTACATGGCTTATTTACAGTATATTTTTAACTAATTAACTGCTTCTAAAAATACACTACCACTTACTACAATATTTTCAATGATATGGCCTGTAGAATGTCATAAACCGAAATCAGCTAAACTTAAGATAGATAATATGTAAATCGCTATGACTAGTCACAAAACCAAAGTACAAAGCTTTATATATTGATATGGTAGCTAAGTCAATGCTTTTTAAAATGCGGTTTTTACAGTATCACTTACTACAGTAATTTCAAAGATATAACTTATAGAAAGTCCTAAATCAAAAGCAGCCAAATTTAAAACAAATACTACATAAGTCAATATAAAAGCCCTCCTAATCAAGCTACCATATTCAAATTCCAGTACAGTAGGTCAAAATTACTGTGTTATAAACCACAGTAATTACAACCATATTTTATAACTTAGAACGAGAGATATTGCTTATAGAAGATTACACACCAAGATCAGTTAAATTTGGGATAAAAAATATACAAGTCAATATAAAAACCCTCCCAATCAAGCTACAATACTCAAATCCCAGCAAAGTATGTCAAAATTACTGCGTTATAACCCACAGTAATTACAATCCGATTTTATAGTCTAGGCCAAGAGATATCACCGGTCGAAAGCGATAACGGATATCGAGAGGCTCTCGAAAAAAAAATAAAATTTATGCGCATGTGACAAAAGAACGAACAAACTTTTTTTTGTCGCGGCCGATACAAAAGATTAAGCAGATTGGATGACAAACGTGTTAGTAAAAAGCGAATATCAAAAGGCTGGGTTAAATTTGATTTTTTACTCAAATCATAGGCGCGTCAAAAAGAATTGGACGTTTTGTAATGTATTTTGTTAGGGAAAAAGTTCAATTCTTTATGACGCGGTTTGAAATTTTAAAATATTTCAAAAAATTCAAATTTAAAAAAAAATTACAAAAATTTTAAATTCAAAAAAAATTTTTTTTTTTATTTTTTTAAAATTCATCATTTTGAAAATGTCTGACAATGTGGATGGTGGTGGTAATCCATCTTTGGACCCAAATGCTTCAGCAGCACCATCTGAAGTTCCAATTGGATCAGTAGTACCAAATTCAGACCCAAGTGATCAAGCAGTACCAGCTGGAGCCCAAAATGGATCAGCAGTACCAGCTTTAGACCAGAGTGCACCAGCAGCGTTATCTGAAGCTCAAAATGGACCAGTAGCCGCGTCTGTAGATTCAAATGCTCCAGCAGCACCACCTTCAGATACCAGCGCTCAAGAAGCACCAATTGAGTCACAAAATGGATCAGTAGCACCACCTGCAGATTCAAATGGACTGGAAGTACCACCTCCAGATCAAAACGCCCAAACGACACCAAGTGTACCAGTACCACCTTCAAACTTGGCAGTACAAACGGCTCAAGAACGGTCTCAAAGCAACTCCAGATCCGAGCGAGAAATAGTACTGTCTCTAAGAGCTCGTTCCAGATCAAGTTTCAGTGATCGCGGCGAAAACACCTCGTACTCAATTGTAGTACGAACTTCGAAACAACCCAACGCTGGTACTAATGCCAATGTGTTTGTGCAGGTAAAAAGGGACATATGGTTAACAGATTACATTAGGGTAGGGTAGGGTAGAGTACGATAAGATAGAGAAAGGTAAGGTAGTGTATAATACGGTTGGACAGGGTAAGGCAGAGCGCGTAGAGTGACGTACAGAAAAATAAAATATTGTACTGTAGGGCAGAGCAGAGCTTGACAGGACTTGACAAAGCGTGGCCGAGGTACACTAGGACATGGTGGGATACAGTAGAGTAATGTTAAGTAAGGTAAGGTACAGCAGGGTACAAAATGATTCGGTAAGGTAGAGTAGTGCAAGATAGAATACATTAGGTTACGGTAGGATAAGATAGGGTACAGTAGGCTAGAGTAGAAAAAGGTAAGATAGAGTACAAAAAGATACAGTAGGGCATGGTAGAGTAAAACAGGAATAGTACGAAAAAAAATGCAGTAGTGCACAGTAGAGCACGACAAAACAGTGTAAGGTACAATAAGATACAGCGGCGCAAGCTTTTTTTAATTTTTATATTTTCAGCTGACTGACGAAGATGGCCTTCAAACAGACAAGCTTCGCCTCAAATGTTCGATTACTCATCGCAAGAAGTTCAGTCGTGGACATGTAAGTACAAAATAAAAGTGGAAGTTGAGTGGAAGATTTTCAGTGCAAAACACATTACAAATCTTCCACTCAACTTCCACTTGTAAAAAGTGTCAAAAATGTGTCTTTAGGCAATTTTAAGGCATTTTAAAAATAGAAGTTGAGTGGAAAATTTTCAGTGCAAAATACATTACAAATCTTCCATTTAACTTCCATTTATAAAAAGCGTTAAAATCGTGGTTTTAAACATTTGTAAACAAAGTTTTACAATTTTTCCATTTCAGAGTGACCTCTTCCTACTGGTCGATCAAATTCAATTGGGTAATCTGAAGCACGTTGACGTTTGGCATCACAAACGGGGCGTTGGAGGGACGTGGCTACTACATTCGATCAATGTCATCGAACATACCAACCATAGGCTTTTCCACTTTCCGTGTTTGAAACAGCTGGGCGACAAGAATGGACTGGTGGGTTACTGTAGCTTTTTTTAAATTCTGATAGATAGGGTAGGGTAGGATAGGGTAGGATAGGGTAGGGTAGGGTAGGGTAGGGTAGGGTAGGGTAGGGTAGGGTAGGGTAGGGTAGGGTAGGGTAGGGTAGAATAGAGTAGGGTAGGGTAGGGTAGGGTAAGGTAGGGTAGGGTAGGGTAGGGTAGGGTAGGGTAGGGTAGGGTAGGGTAGGGTAGGGTAGGGTAGGGTAGGGTAGGGTAGGGTAGGGTAGGGTAGGGTAGGGTAGGGTAGAGTAGGGTAGGGTAGGGTAATGTACTGTATTTTCAGAGCCGAATGGACTATGTGCGTTTGGAGGTGAAGGGAAAGCCAATTCAAGTCCTCCATTCAACCGATTTCTCTGTCGATCAGTAGAACAAGAACAGATAGCATCAGTGCATACTAAAAGCCAATTACTTTTTTTTGAATAAATTGTAGTATATATCATATGGCTTTGATTTTTTTTAATAAAATTGCTTAAAAACACGTTTTTGACACTTTTTGAAAGTGGAAGATAGGTGGAAGATTTTCAGTGCAAATTACATTACAAATCTTCCACTCTACTTCCATCTCTAAAAAGTATTAAAAACGTGATTTTAAGCCATTTTTAAGACTTTTCAAAAAATGAGAGTTTGGTGGAAGATTTTCAGTGCAAAATACATTACAAATCTGTCACTCAACTTCCACTTTTTTATAACTTTTTATAAAAGCCTCAGATTTTTAAAACCTAAAAATGGCAAAAAAAATTAATTGAGTTGTGTTGTTCAAATAATTCTGAGCCCTCTTTCTCATCTAACTGTTTTTTAAGTTTAGGGGCACAGAATTATTTGAACAACCTATAATAAGTATATTAAGAAATATTAGGTGCCGACATAAAGAACCCTCCATTTTTTACAGGAAATCGCAGGCAAAGTATGGCGGGTTCTTTATGTCAGCCCTAATATTTCTTGATTTATTAGGTTGTTCACTTAATTCTGCGCCCCTTCTTTAAGCAAATTTGTGAGGGGCAGAATTATGTGAACAACGTAATAGTTCAAGAACTTTATTTTCAAGCGCAAAACCGGCATTTTCGTTTAAAACCCTTCCTTATGCCAGCCCCGGAGGCCATTAAATTTGCATAGTCCTAGCCCGAATGACCGCGCCTTCTACATGACAACAATAAATGGCCGTCCCCTAAAGGGGAAAAAAGTCAAACGCGTTTTGGGCCGTTTTTTTTTTTCCGCGGGTCGTCATAGGGAAAATGGCGGAAAAGAGGGGATATTTTGGTAGAATTGTACTCGTTACATCTTCCTTCTCTCGTGTTTATTGCCTTTTGTTTTGGGTGTAGCGTGCTGAATAGCATTGATATTGTAGTGGAGAGTATTGAAATTGTACTGAAGAGCATTAGCTTTGACCTAAATAGTGTTGGCACATTAGTATTGTGCTAAATTGTATTAATATTGTACTGAAAGGTATTGTATAGCTACTTGATTTCATTAATATTGTATGGAAGAGTTGTATTTACTAGCTTGCCCTAAGTTCTATTCATAAATATAAGGTCTATTAAATCTACCTATTACTCTGCCAACGTTGAATATCAATTTAAAAGCCCAAAATGACAATACAAAAAGGAGAAAGCTTAAGAAAACGGTGAGTAAGACTTCAAAAGCTGAATTATAGCAGGGTAGGATGATGTAATGCAAAGTAAAGTACAGTAGACATGGAAGAGATAGGCACGGAAAAGCAGAATACAATGGAGCAAAGTAAGATAAGGTAGGATAGGGTAGGCTAGAATAGGATAAGGTAGAGTATGAGTAGAGTAGAACATAATAGAAAAACGTAGGGAAGTGGAATGTTGGGAGAGTAGGGTAGGGTAGGGTAGGGTAGGGTAGGGTAGGGTAGGGTAGGATAGGGTAGGGTAGGGTAGGGTAGGGTAGGGTAGGGTAGGGTAGGGTAGGGTAGGGTAGGGTAGGGTAGGGTAGGGTAGGGTAAGGTAGGGTAGATTAGGGTAGGGTAGGGTAGGGTAGGGTAGAGTAAGCCCCGTGCAAAAAGTAAAAACGTGATATTTTAAGCATTCAAAACGTATAAAAATGGCTACATAAGTCTTTTTAGAGACACAAAAACTATGACAAGTTCGACAGCGAGACCACTGACTACAACTCGGCCCCAGAAAGTTCAAAAAATCGACCAAAAACAAGTCAAGTTTCAATCACAACACGTGACAAAACAAAAGTCATCCATCTGGAGCATCTTTGATCACAGTTACTGTGTTTCTGTACCATTGGCCGCTACTTTTCTATACCTAATCCACCATTATTTGTAAGTTGCAAAAAATGGCAGTAACTTTGTTTACAGAATGCCAAATGCTATAGTTTTTTAAGAGTAGATTAAAAATTACTAAAACTTTGTTTACAACTCAAAAAAAGGCAAGAACTTTCATTAAAACTTCAAGGATAGCAAGTTCAAAAAGTAGAAGTGAATTGGAAGATTTGTAATGTAATTTGCACTGCAAATCTTCCACCCAACTTCCATTTTTAAAATGTTTTAAAATGACTTAAAAACACGTTTTTGACACTTTTTAAAGTGGAAGTTTGGTGGAAGATTTTCAGTACAAAATACATTATAAATCTTCCACTTAGCTTTTACATCTAAAAAGTGTTAAAAACGAGTTTTTAGGCCATTTAAAGACATTTTGAAATTGAAAGTTGGGTGGAAGATTTTCAGTGCAAATTACATTACAAATCTTCCACTCAATTTCCACTTTCTTTAAAGTGCCATAACTTTGAATAAAAATGAAAAAAAGCAAAAATTTTCTTTACAAGATGTTAAGATTAAATTTTCGACCATTTATTTCTCGCTTTTACTAGTTTTTCCACCTTTAGGCTTAAATTTAGGCTTATTTTTCAGAAAGTTTCTGGACATGGACAAACGAGTCTACAATCATGTCCCAGGTGAATGTAGTTTTGTTGGTGGACTAGAGCAAGGCGCCGTTGCTATGGAATGGCTAAACAACCAGTCGATCATTTTATCGACCGGTGCCGATCTCAATAATGCTTCGAATTCGACTGGTCGATTAGCTCTGTGGCATACGAATGAGAATATTGCTAATGAATTGAAATTTACTGGGAAAGCCCCGCCAGTGTTTAATCCTTACAGTATCTCGACGTTTGTTAATACTGTATTTGTGATTAACAATCGGAAGGGGAGGGTCGAGACTGATTCGGTCGAAATTCTGGAATTTAAAGGAAATGAAGTCAAGAGGAAGAGGAAACATGTCGCTTCAAAGTATTTTACTAGGTAAGGTGGGGGGGGAGGGAGAGGGGGGGGAGGGGGAGAGGAAATTATGTGGTGGGGTAGAATAAGTAATAAGTAGATCATTAAGAATATCTCATCTTGCAAAGCAGGGCTGTTTAAAAAATAAGGTAGGCAAGGTAGTAAAGCGAATAGTAAGAGCTATAGACAGTGTTTAATAAAATCTTGGGTACAGTTGGAGGTACAGTAGAAGTTAATGCAAGGTATAAAAAATACAGTAAAGCTAAGGAACACTAGTGCATTGTACAATAGAATATAAAGACGGTAGGATAAAATAAGATAAGACAAGGAAAAATGAGGTTGAGTAGGCTAGGGTAGGATGTGTTGAGTAGGCTAGGGTAAGAAAAGAAACGGTAGGGTAAAGAAACGTAGGGTAGGATATGGTCTCACATTTGAACTCGTTGCATAATCTGTTGTAAAAACTTTTGCAAATTGTATAACATTGCTTACATAGTTAGATAGCCTTAGAGAAATTGTCAGAAATCGTGTTGCGCAACTTTTTCTTACGCAATTTTACAACTTTATGTCATATTTGCCTCGATGTAAAACGACCCACCAAATGACTGCGAGTGCTGGGGTTTTGGCTTCATTTTTCTGTGAGCGTTCACTGATTGTAGGGGTACTAGACTAGGCTGAAGCTAGGCATAAGACCAGGACCAGGACCAGCTAGAAGTGCTAGAACTAGGGCTCTGGGCTCTGGGCTAGGGCTCTGGGCTAGGGCTCTGGGCTAGGGCTCTGGGCTAGGGCTCTGGGCTAGGGCTCTGGGCTAGGGCTCTGGGCTAGGGCTCTGGGCTAGGGCTCTGGGCTAGGGCTCTGGGCTAGGGCTCTGGGCTAGGGCTCTGGGCTAGGGCTCTGGGCTAGGGCTCTGGGCTAGGGCTCTGGGCTAGGGCTCTGGGCTAGGGCTCTGGGCTAGGGCTCTGGGCTAGGGCTCTGGGCTAGGGCTCTAGGCTAGGGCTGGGGCTCTGGGCTAGGGCTCTGGGCTAGAACTCTGGGCTAGAACTCTGGGCTAAGGCACTTTTTTTAAATTTAAAAATATTTTTTAGTCTAGTCTCAATAGTCGCCTTAGGACCAACTCAATTTTATGTGTCAAATCAATACATGTACCGTAGTAACTACATGCAGCATATCGAGTTCGCTGGTCATTTCAAATCTGGCAGTATTTATTACTTTGATGGACGACACATTCATAATGTCATTAACAGGCTAAAACAGCCAGCTGGCATGGCTAAGGATGGAAAGTAAGGCAATTTTAAAATTTTTTTGAAATTTCGAAATTTTTTTAAATTAAAAAAAAATTTTTAGTAAATTGTACATAGCCGAATTTGGTGGTAATAACATCCATATCTATAATGTAAATGACTTGAAGAAGCCAGAACATCTTGAGGTAAGTCAAAAATGCAAGAACTTTCTTTACAAAACAAAAAATGGCAGGAACTTTTTTTACAAATCAAAAAATAGCAAGAACTTTCTTTACAAAGCAAGAACTTTCTTTCCAGACCATCTCCCTACCATCAGCTCCGTGGTCAATAGCCAAAGAGCTTCGTCAAACTGCCTTTACCGTAACCACCCATCCCTTAAAACTTAGATTTATGGCCTTCTACCGGTATCCAGATGAGTTTCTGTCACCGTCAAATGTCATCAGAATCAAGAAACGTAAAGATGCCAGTTGGCAGTTCACTCAGTATTACAGTAATGATGGGGCTACTATTAGAGGAGCTGTCACTGCCTTACGAATACCTGAAAATCGGATTGTTTTTGGAAATGTCAACAAAGGATTGTTGAAATGCCATCTAAATTTGACTTGATTTTGGAGTTGTTAACTTATTTTAGTAGTATTGATTGATAGTGTCATAAATATTTATTTTGAATTGCTGATCGGCGGCGGTTTTAAATAAGAAAAGACCGCCTGCAGGTTGCGGGTGACATGTTATACGATGGTTGTTATGAGAAAAATAATTTACAATACTAAAGGTAAAAGTAGAAGTAATGGTATATGTTGAACTAGAAGAAAAGCAAGACGTAAAAGCAAAGATAAAAGTCAAAATGAAGGTGAAAATAGAAGTAGAAGTAGATATAAGGGTAGAAAGTGCAGATAGAGGTAAAGATAGAAGTGGAAGTAGATGTAAAGGTAGATGTTGAAGTAGATAAAAAGGTAGAGGTAGGGTAGGGTAGGGTAAGGTAGGGTAGGGTAGGGTAGGGTAGGGTAGGGTAGGGTAGGGTAGGGTAGGGTATTCCTTAAAAAGAGTTGTGCCAAAACAAATTGAAGAAATCTTTGAAAAAACACAAATGAAAACTCGCCACTTCAAAATTAGCGCCTGAGGCAATAAAACAATGAAAAAATTGAAGAAAAACGTCAAATTTTCTAATTTATTTTCAGAACGTGCTGCACTTTTGGTGGTTTGAATTATTTTGGCAGTGTTTTTTAAACCTTCAGGTTTTAATGCTTAAAAAGCTTTTTTCAAAGTTTAGGTTTAAGGCTGTTTCAGGCTTAGGCTTAAGTCTGCTTCAGCTTAAGCTTATGCTTGAGCTAGGGCTTTTTTTAATTTTAGGCATAATAGTGAAATTTTGAGCTTTAATTAGCTTTTGGCACAGAAATTAACTTTTAGGCTTAAAAACAGAATTTAGACTTAGAAATTAATTTTTAAGGCTAACAGTGAAGTTGTAAGCTTAAACCGGAATTCTAGGTTTAGAGTTGGATCTTTAGGCTCAATAATACATTTTAGGCTTACAACAAAAGTTTTAATCTCAGAAATAACGTTTAAGCTTAAAAATGAGATTTTAGGCTTAATAATAAATTTTAGCCTTAAAACAAAAGTTTTAGAAATAACTTTTAGGTTTAGAAATGAGATCTTAGGCTTAAAAATTAATTCTTATGCTTAAAACTGAATTTTAAGCTTAGAAATATAGTTTTAGGCTTAAAACTCTATTTTAGGCTTATAATTTATCATCTTCATTTTTTAAGGCTTATACTCTTATTTTTCCTCTCGAAACTCCACTTCAAAATCCGCTTAACATAAGGTGAAAATTGGCCATAAAATCTATTTTTTCCTGTGTCCCATTGTTCCATTTTGTCATTCAATCCAATCACATGCAGAATTAAACCGGAACTTTCCTCAAATTCGATTTTAATCGGTTTTGGGGTTTTTTGGGAGATGATGTGCCAACCGGTTGTTTGGTCATTTGGGGGTTTCTAAACTTGTAAAGACATGTTACATTTTGTTTTGTTGTACGGAATTGAGTAGAGGATAAATAGAAATTGCGTTTACTAGGGATAAGGTAGAGAAAGAGTAGAGTACAGTAATATTAGAGTGTTCACATAATTCTGCGCTTCTGTAACCCACAAATTAGTTTAAGAAGAAGCGCAGAATTAAGTGAACAATCTAATAGTAGAGTAGGAAGAGGGTGGGAAGGATAGGGAAGAGTACAGTGGAAGTACAGTAAGGTAAGCGTAGGCCACAGTAGAGATTACTAGGGGTAGGGAAGCGTAGGGAAGGGTACACTTAAGGTAGCGTAGAGTAGGGGTAGAGAGTAAGCGACTCTCTGAGCTAGGGCTCTGGGCTAGGGCTCTGGGCTAGGGCTCTGGGCTAGGGCTCTGGGCTAGGGCTCTGGGCTAGTGCTCTGGGCTAGGGCTCTGGGCTAGGCCTCTGGGCTAGGGCTCTGGGCTAGGACTCTGAGATAGGGCTTTTGGCTAGGGCCCTGGGCTAGGGCTCTGGGCTAAAGCTAGGGTCAGAACAACTATAACTGTACGGTATTACTTTCTATTCTGACCTCATCTTATTGTTAGTAGAGCCTTTGATTCACGTACTTTTTCATAAACCTTAAATAATTAATTGCCAAAGATAAGGCCGATGCCAACATTATATTATAAAAACTAAACTTCCGTTTAGAATTATTTATATCTAGTATACTATATAAGTTCATTAGCACTTTACCACGTAGCCAATAAACCTTGTTTTTCTAAACTTTTTAACCTTTTTTTAGCTTAAACAGTTCCTGAATTTTTAATTTTTCTTATTGCCAAGCAACAAAATTATAAAAGAATACAGATAAAGGAAAAATTAAGCTTTTACGTTCTTTTAAAGACATAGTTTAAAATTTTTTTTTTATTTTGAAGAAGTTCGTTTTATCTTTTTATAGGTTAAACTTAGCTTAAAGTTATTTAATATCAAAATTAGTTTTAGGCTTAAAAATAACTTTTTTAGGTTTAAAGACCCTTCAAGCTTAAAAATTAAAACTAAAAAAATAAATTTTAGGCTTAACAATAAAGTTTCACACCGAAAAATGAATTTTAGGCTTAAGAATGAATTTTTGGCTTATAAATGAAAATTTTGCAATAAAAATTAAATTTTAGGCTTAAAAGCAAAATTTTTGTCGTGAGGATGGGCTTTATGCTTAAAAATAAATTTTAGGTTTAAAGCTTAATTTTAGGCTTGAAAATGCTATTTTTGGTTTTTAATTAACTTTTTAGGCTTAAAAATAAAAGTTAATTTGTAAAAATGAACTTTAAACTTAAAAATGAATTTTAGGCTTAAAGCTTAATTTTAGGCTTAAGAATGTTACTTAAAGCTCAAATTTGCTTTTAGTCTAAAAAAATGTCAATTTAGGCTTAAGAATCAAGGCTAGACTTAAATTAGTTTTTTAGGTTTAAAATAATATTTTATGCTTAAAATGTATTTTTAGGTAAACTCAGAGGCGAGCGGGGACTTTTTTTTTGGAATATACCTGTGCCAATCTTTTTGCAAAAATTTTTTTTCCAAAAAATCCACAGGGGGGACCACGTTAACTTTTTTCAAAAATTTTTTTTTCTGTAGCGGGGGATTCTCTCAAGCTCAGTATCAAGCTCGGGCTCAGACTCAGACTCAGGTCCAGGTCCAGGTCCAGGCTCAGGCTCAGACTCAGGCTCAGGCTCAAGTCCAGGCTCAAGCATAGACGCAGGCCTAGACTTACCCCGAGCCCATGGGCATTCTCACCTCCGGGGTCAAGCTCAAGGTAATTTTTACCCTACTTTGCGTCCCCCCCCCCTCGTCCACCCCCTCCAAGCGCCCGGCCCCGGTTGAACTTAACTTTTTCTTTTGACTTTCACTATTACTTTTTTGATTATTCAAAAGTGTTTCAAAGACGATCGTATTTTATGAGACAATGCCACCTGAAACCCATTCATTCCTTGGAAAGTGTTGAAAAGAGCCGATTTGTCTTTTTATCCTTGCAAATTTCTTTGTTTTGGGTTGATTTGTGTTCTGGACTTGTTGGCCTTTCGATTGTTTCGAGCCGGGAATGAAAGTGACGTTTTGTTTCGATTAAACAGTGGTGTTGGAGTGAGTGGCAGGGTTTGGGGGTTCGAACGCTGTTTTGAAGGCTTGAGAGGTGGTGGTCTGAACCCTTTTGTGATCAAGATAGACACGACTTTAGTTTGAGTTAGGCTTAGTCTGAAGTTAGACTGGCATTTTAATTTTAGTTTTAAGCTTGATTCTTGTTTAGGCTTAAACATAAATTTTTAGGCTTAAGCTTGGGCTAAGGCCTGAGCTAAGGCTTAAGCTAGAACCTGGCTAGGGTCTGGGCTAAAGCTTGGACTAAGGCCTAAGCTAAAGCTTGGCCTAAAGCCTGAGCTACGGATTGGGCTAGAGCCGGGCTAATGTCTGGGCTAGAGCCTGGGTTAAGGCCTGGGCTAGGGCCTGGGCTAAGGCCAAAGTACAGGCTTAGGCCCAGGCTCGGGCTCAGGCTCAGGCTCAGGCTCAGGCTTAGGCTAAGACTAAGGCTAAGGCTCAGGCTTCGGCTCAGGCTTAGGCTCAGGCCCAGGCTCAGGCTCAGGCTTAGGCTTAGGCTTAGGGTTAGGCTTAGGCTTAGGCTTAGGGTTAGGCTTAGGCTTAGGCTTAGGCTTAGGCTTAGGCTTAGGCTTAGGCTTAGGCTCAGCCTCAGGCTCAAACTTAAGTTCATCCTCATGCTCAGGTTTAAGTTCAGGCTCAGGCTCAGAATCAAGCTCCGGCTTAGGCTTTAGCTCAACCTTATGCTCAGTCTCGTGGCTTGTGCTTAGGCATAGGCTTGTGTTGAGGCTCCGATTCAACCTTAGGCTTAAGTTGCAACTTAGTCTAGACTTATCCTTAAGCTCAGATTTAAGCTTATAATTTTAGGCTAAGAATTGAGTTTGAGCTAGGGTTATGTCCTAGACTAAGGCCTAGGCTACGACGTTGGTTATAAAATGCAAATTAAATTCTAGGCTTTTGATGTAAGAATAAAAGATTTTGAACTTTTTTGTTATAAAGCTGAACTTTTATTTGGTCTGTCTATCGTAGTGTAATCGAAGCCGTTTGAATAGGTAATAACCATCCTTAAATAATATAACATGATGGTATTTCGAAAAGGCTATGTCGCTTTTTAATACCAAGCTTAGGCTGCTTTTATTATTTGCTTATATAGTGTTATAGTACGATGCTATATAGTACCATGCTATGTAGTATAGTACTATAGTACCATGTTAAATAGTATAATAGTAAAATTTTAAGTAATATTATAGTACCATCCTAAATATAGTACGAATAAGAGGGTGGGAAAAGATAAGTGAGTATGTTGCCAAAGTTTAAAACAATTTTGAGTTTCTACCCCGATAATTGAGGTCCTAAATTTAAATTTTTTCTATGCAAAAGAGAAGATTCATTAATTTCCTGAGGCCGAATTCCATTCATTTTCAGGCTAAAAGTCATATATTACTCTTGAATTTATGCCTCATCACAAGTTCAATCCTACGGCAATTTTTTTATAAACTTATGCTTTCTATTAGGCTTAGCTATTATTTTTACCTTAGGCTTTGTCTTAGGCTTAGCACATTGTTGAGTTTATTACCATACGCGTAGAGGCCGGGCCGGGCTTGTAAAAAGACCGGGCGGAGACTGTAGAAAGACCGGACCTGTACAGGGGCCGGGTTGAATCTGTAAAATGGCCGAGTCGGGTCTAAGTAGACCTGGGCTGGGCGGAGCAAGGCCGAGGCTAGCGGCCTTCTTTCTCGGTTGTAATGAGAGGTATTTTCTTTTTTTTTTAGGTTTAACGTTAGTTTAGGCTTAAAATAAAGTTTTAAGAGTAGGAAGATATGTTAGACTTAAAACATAGGTTAAACAATAAGATCTTAATAACAAAATTTTAGGCTCAAAAAAGGGGTTAAAGGCTTAAAGTAACTTTGTAGGCTTAAAAATAAGTTTTAGGTCTTAAAGTGAATTTTAGGTTTAAAGATAAAGTTTGAGGCTTTGAAATACAATTTTAAGCCTAAAACCACATTTTGCGCCTAAAAATCAATTTTAAAGACTAAAAAATCAATTTTAAGCCTAAAAACCAATTTTAAACCTAAAACCCAAATTTATGCTTTGAAAACCAATTTTAAGCCTAAAAATCTAGTTAATGCCTAAAAGTTAATTTTTTTTTGCTTTAAAGTTTAATTTATGCTTTAAAATCAATTTTAAGCCTAAAAAAATCAATTTTAAGCCTAAGAACCAATTTTAAGCCTTAAAAACTAATTTTAAACCTAAAAATTAATTTTTTAACTTAAAGATCGATTTTAAGCCTAAAAATCGAGTTTATGCCTGAAAATTAATTGCATGCTTTAATGACCAATTTTAAGCCTAAAATGTCAATTTTTTAACCTAGGGATCGATTTTTCGCTTAAAAATTAATTTTTAGCTTTAGTAACTAATTTTAAGCCTAAAAACATAGTTTTTGTCCCCTACCAAGTATACTGTATATCTACTACTTCCGAAACCCATTTCAAAAATGGTCAGTAGATAAACAAGTCTGGCTATTATTCACCTGGTTTACATAATCGACGAGTTTTGTGTTTTTGAGTGTGAAAACTTTTTTAAATTTTGTGTTTTTTCAGTGACTAAACACTCGAAATTCAAAGTCCACCCCCACAGGAAATGAGTTCGATCACGGACTCCACGCTCGCTTCGCCCAGCTCCATTCAGGACTCGGTCAAAGCTCAAAAGGTGAGGAAAGGCTGATTTTTTGAAATTTTTTTGAAGTTTTTAAAATTTGTAAAGAAAGTTCTTGTCATTGTTTGTTTTGTAAAGAAAGTTCTTGCCATTTTTTGTTCTGTAAAGAAAGTTCTTATTATTTTAAGTCTTGTGAAAAAAGTTCTTGCCATTTTTTGCTTTGTAAAGTAAGTTCTTGCCATTTAAGGTTCAATATATACCTAAAATAATTTTTTTTCCGAAATTGACATCAATTTTAATGTTACTTTTTTATGGCTTTTTCAAAACAAAATTAGTACTTATTGAGAAAAAACTCATTTCTAGTCAATTTTCAGTATAAGTGCTCGTTAACAAATCATTAACTTTGTTCATAACAGCATAGTTAAACGAGCATAAAGGTTTATTATGTTGAGCTTTATGTCATTTTTTGGCATTTTTTTTGGATTTAAGTTAACTATATGTAGTTGAACTCTTCTACAACGAACTTTTCTATACAGGGCAGGGCGGACACTTTCGGTCTGGAAGTGGGGGCAAAAATTTCCAAAGTTCCACAGGGGGAACCAAGTTCAATTTTTTTCAAAACGTTTTTTCTGAGAGGAAGGGGGGGGGGGGGGAGTACAAAACCTCTTCATAACAATCAAATTTAAACTTTCCAAGCAATTCGTTATACAAGAGTTTTACTTTATATGTATAGATTTTAAATTTTATACTGCTTTCAGAAACGAGTTCGTATCCTGGCCAGAATGGGACAATTCCTGGATAATGTAAGTCGTTTCTTCATTATTTAATTAAAAGTCTCAAAAACGATTACAATTTGTTGTGAAAAACAGTGAAAAACACTGTGAGTTGAACTTGAAAGGCTTTACAATTTTACTTTTTTTTAATTTTTGGGGTTTTTTGATGTATTATACGCTACGGTTTTCAACTACAAGTAAGAATAGGGTTAGAAGAATTGAGTTACGGTAATTTTTTTTGTTATGATTAAGTCAAGAGTAGTATATAAGAAAAAAAAGTAATACCAGAAGTTGCGTTAGTGCTAGAGGTCAGGGTAGCACTAGGGTCGTATCAAGTGTTACGGTAATAGTAGAGAGGATAGGGTAGGGTAGGGTAGGGTAGTGTAGGGTAGGGTAGGGTAGGGTAGGGTAGGGTAGGGTAGGGTAGGGTAGGGTAGGGTAGGGTAGGGTAGGGTAGGGTACTTTGGACTCTGATTAACTTCCTCAACTTTGAAAATTTTTTCATTTGAGTTCAAATAATCTGCGGCCGAGATTAATGAGTTCGCTATTTGAGCGTCACTTTTTGACTAATTGAGCGGAAAACGTTGAAACTCGAGAAAAACTTGACAAGATTTATTAAACAAAGCAAACAGTTTAACAAAAAGTGCTCGAATTATGCCTATTTCTTAACCTAAATTTAAAAAAAAATTAAAATTAAATTTTAGGCTTATCTTAAGCCTAAAGCCAAACATTATACAATTTTTTTACTTTTTGTCATTTCAAATGGAAGAACACAGAGAACATCAACATCTTCCGTAATAATATCCTTTTTAATGGCATGCGTGCAAAGCTAAATTAAGAAAGAACATTAGAGGACAATAACATGATAATAACAATGTTGCTAACGCTTTTTGAAGCTGATAGGTCAAAAAGTTAGAAATTTTTTTCATTTTTTTTGAATTTGTAAAGAAAGTTCTTGATATTTATTGCATTCTAAATCAAGTTTTTGGTTTTGTGAAAATATGAAAGTTGAGTGGAAGATTTGTTATGTATTTTGCACTGAAAATCTCCCACTCAACTTCCATTTTTAAAATGCCTTAAAAAGGTTTGAAAAATCTTTTTTGACAACTTTTAAAAGTGAAAGTTGAGTGGAAGAGTTGCAATGTACTTTGCACTGAAAATTTTCCACTAATCTTCCGCTTCTAAAAAGTGCTAAAAACGTGTTTTTAGGTCATTTTGAGACATTTTAAAAGTGGAAGTTGAGTGGAAGATTTTCAGTGCAAAGTACATTGCAACTCTTCCACCCAACTTCCAATTTTATAAAAAGTGTACAAAGTGCTTGAAAGCATAAAAATGGTAGATTTTAGGCTTAGAACCTTTTTTTGACTTTCACTTTTTTTTAAAGTGGCTTTTTTTTAACATATACGTTATGATGTTTGCCATTTTTTCATTTTTACAGTACAGTAAAGGGCCTTTATGTTTGAAATGTTGACACATTTCTGAGTACTTGAATACCGCAGGGATTTGAAGGTTTTTTCGGTCGAATTTTTTTTGTGACAGAAAAGTTGGTTTTGACAAGTGATTATGGCAGAATGAGGAAAGTTTTTAAGGCAGGGTTCATCTTTTATAGGCATCCAACCATGACATATTCTGATTTGTTTTTATCTTGCAATAACAATTGGGGAGGGGGGGATGTTGCATTAAATCGTCTGTCTGGTAGGGGGGCTAATCAAAGTTGAGTAAATTTACGATTTTTGTTTACTGAAGTCTTGTTTTAAGCCTAGGTTTATGTATACTTTAAGTCACAGGACTAAGCTATGTTGTGGCTTGGCTTTAGTCTTAAGCGTAGGCTTTGATATGGGATTCTGCCCTGGCTGCGCTCAGGCAGAAGTTTAAGTGTACGCTAAGACTAAGGCTCAGTCTCAAGTTGAAGCTCAAACTCAGGATTAGGCCTGGGTTGGGATTTAAGCCCAGCCTCAGACTCAGGATTAGGCTTACGCTCAGGCTCAGGCTCAGACTCAGAGTCAGAGTCAGACTCAGACTCAAGGTCAGGCTCAAGGTCAGGCTTAGGTCTAAACTCAAGCGCAGCTTCCAGCTTAGGCTTAGGCTCAGATTTAGGCTCAGGCTCAACCCAGGTTTAGCCACTGGCTCAGATTCAGGCTGAGGTTCAGGCTCAGGTGCCAGCTTAACTCCAAGGTCAGACTTAGGTTCCAGCTCTGGCGTAGGCTCAAACTTAAGCTTAGCAAGCTCAGGAGAAGGTTTTAGCTCTGGCGCTTGCTCTAGTTCTACCTCTAGCGTAAACCTTAACTACAGCCTAAGCTCTAGCTTAAGCATCTAACTCTAGTCTTTCAATTGTTAGACTAAATCCTTGGTCTTAAAAAGACTTGCAGCCTACAAGTCTACAGACAATAGTTATTGTTTATTCCGATTTTATATGTGTATCTACTTTAGGTATTAGTATTCGCCTTCAGCTGCCTAGACTTTTATTTATTTACCAACAGACGGCGCGTTTTTTAGGCAAATTGCGCTTCTTAATCAGTTTTAATCGAGATTACTTTAATTGTGGGAACACTATACGTTTTTTCTTTATTGTTTTTTCGATGCCAAAAGTTTTGGCGTGGATTCTGGGGATTCCATTTTCAATGGCAATGGCTTTTATTTTATTTGCTTTTGAGGGATGATTAGTATTAGTATGGAATAGATAAAGAGTTTTGGGGGGGTCTTCAATGATATAGAGGGCAATATGGCAAAGGATAAGGCTGAGTATATATAGAGTAAGTCAAGGCTAGGTTAGTAAAAGCAAGACAAAGACCAGGACCAGGACCAGGACCAGGACCAGGACCAGGACCAGGACCAGGAACAGGACCAGGAACAGGACCAGGACCAAGACCAGAACTAAAACCAGGACCAGGACCAGGAACAGGACTGGGCAAACCATAAGCGAAATCAAAAAGATTTCATGATTAAGCCGAAGGCTAAAGCTAGAACTGGCGATTGGGCTAGGGATAGCGCTCATGTTTTGACGGACCGGTCCAACGGAAATCGTTGTGAACCAGACCGGTCTCAAATTTTTAGGTGTTGGGCCGGACCTGAACCAAAAAAAATAGTCCGGACCGGTATAACAGTGGTTAACACTATGGTTATGGCTAGAGCTGGAATAGAAATCTATTTCTTGCTTTGTAAAGAAAGTTCTTGCTATTTTTTGTCTTGTAAAGAAAGTTCTTGCCATTTTTTGTTTTGTAAAGAAAGTTCTTGCCTTTTTTGTTTTGTAAAGAAAGTTTTTGCAATTTTTAAGTTTATAATCAAAGATATGGCAACACTTCTCATTCCAAAGCCATATGTTTACCCATTTAAGACTAAGGATTTAATCAAAGCGTGCCCGAGGCGGAACGAAAACAAAACTCAATCTGCTTAAAATAGTTTGAAACAGTTCGTAACTCGTTTAACTATGCACTAACACAGAAAAAACCAAACTTTTTTCGAGTTCATCTACCCCCAAAAAACGACTCTTCAAACTCATTAGGCGGTTCGAGGAGAAAGTGCTTCTTTAATGGGCCACAAAAACTTGTTAGGGAAGAGTTATAGTCACGTTTCAGCGTTCAATACATCCTTTAAGGAAGTAGGGGGGGGGGGGATGGTACTGTTCTGTTCCTTATGGATGTGGGCATCATACTGAGAAAACAAAAAAATAATAAGCGGAGGGGGAGAGGGGGGTTTTAAATTGAAAGACTAGAGGTCAAAAAAGGTAAGTAGAAGAAGTGAGATAAAGTTAATTGTAGTAAAAAGGGGTAGTTTTTCGGTAGGACTTGCTAAGGTGAGAGTACGGTACTATAATGTCATTATAAAATCAAATTGCTGAGGTAAGGCTAAAATAGAATAAGGCAGGTAAATAAAGGGTAGACAAGGTAGAGTAGAGTATGGGGAAGGTATATTTGAAGAAATAAGCCTAAGCCTAAGCTTAAGCCTAAGCCTAAATCTAAGCTTAAACCTAAGCCTAAGGCTAAGCCTAAGCTTAAGTTTAAGCCTAAGCCGAAGCCTAAACCTAAGCTTAAGCCTAAGCCGAAGCCTAAACCTAAGCTTAAGACTAAGCCTAAGCCTTAAGCCTAAGCCTAAGCCTAAGCCAAAACCTAAGCCTAAGCCTAAGCCTAAGCCTAAGCTTTAAGCCTAAGCCTAAGCCTAAATATAACAGAGAAGAAATTGTTTATTGCCTAAAAATCAAAGGTAACAATATGATTGACATGTTGTTTTTTAGGTATCAATTGTCTAAAAAGCCCTGGTTTTTAAAAAATTTTACGAAAATTTAAAAATTTTACAATTTTTTGACATTTTTTTACATTTTATTTTATATGTAAATTTCGAAGTTTAAAAACAATAAAGAAGTGAATGAGTACATGCCCAATGGTGTGACTTTTCGGGTTTTTCCCAAAGGCGTTCCCAGAGATCTTTGTGTTCTTTATTGTGTCAAAAATGGACAGGGATTTTTGAAAAGTCCAAACAACTCTCGGCCGCTTCCAAATTTATATAAATTCAAAATTGTTGGAAACTTTTACTGTGCTTTGTATAATAATATTGAGTTGAAGATGGCGTGTGTTAGCAAATAGGCTCGGGTTGACCAGGCAAGCGTAGGTCTAGGGTTAACGTTAAGACTAGGGCTCTGGGCTAGGGCTTTATTTTACGACTAGTACTGTAACGCGGTTTACTGGTACTATACTTTTTTATTTTTTACACTATACGATATATATTCTAAACATATTTTGGTACTATATAGTACAATCACTAAAGACATTTAGTATCATAAACGTTTTTTTTCTGGTTTTCTATGATTTTAAAATGCCATTTTCGGAGTTTAAAGCCATTTTAAAAAAATAAAAAAAGTGGAAGTTTGGTGGAAGATTTTTAATATATTTTGCACTGAAATTCTTCTATCCTATTTCCAATTCTAAAATCTGTTAAAAACGTGTTTTTAGGCAATTTTAAGACGTTTTCAAAGTGGAAGTTGAGTGGAAGATTTTCAGTGCAAATTACATTACGAATCTTTCATTTAGTTTCCACTTTTTTAAACGGTTAGTAAAGACTGTTATTGCCATTTTAAGTGGTTATAAGATTTTTTCTTCTACTTATGGCCACATTTTCTATTTAAAGTTTGTGATTTCGTATTGACTTACTGTATTTCTCGCTTATTGATTACTGTAACAAAACAGTTTTACAATTTAGTGTTACAACTAATAATGGTCGCCAATCGAAGGCATGTTCACTTTTTCAGTCATGAAACTAATAAGGTAACTAAAGGGTCTCGAAAAAGTTCTTGCCATTCCTCGTTTTGTAAAGAAAGTTCTTGCCATTTTTTGTTTTGTAAAGAAAGTTCTTACCATTTTTGTTTTGTAAAGAAAGTTCTTGCCATTTTTGTTTTGTAAAGAAAGTTCTTGCCATTTTTTATTTTGACATTCTATTTTGACCACTACATAGTATTATTTACTATAGTAAAAGTGACATTTCAGTCACATTTTACTGTTTTATCTTTTTCAAATCTTCTTTCTGTGCTGGACATACTAAAGTGTAAATAAAAGATACGACAATAGAAAGGAAGTACGTAGTTGTTTTGGAAATGTCTACAACTTATGTTTTGAACTGAGAAAAGTGAAAAATACCGAAAACCGGAGGCGAAAATGACTTTTTTAAAGTTACAGTGAGGCAAAGAGCGCGCAGGCTGCGCTTTGAGTTGCGCAGGCTGCGTTTTACACACTGCAGGCTGCGCTTCCATTTGCGCAGACTGCGCATTCAGAACGAGTCACGGCACGGTAGTGTAAGATAGGGTAGGGTAGGGCGGGTTAAATTAAAAAAGCATAGAGTGGAGCAATGTACGGTTGACCAAGATCGAGTTGAGCAAGATAAAGTAGACCATGGTACGGTAGGGTAAGGTAGGTGAAGACAGTGCAAAACAGGATAGAGTAAGTGAGATATGGTATGGTACAGGAGGGTAGGGTAGAGTTGGGTAAGGTAGGGTAGGGTAGGGTAGGGTAGCTCCTAAGTACAAAATTTTAAAAAATGTTAAAATTTAAATTTTTTTTTAAAATTTTTAAATTAAAAAAAAATTTTTTTTTGTTAAAACTTATAAAAAATGATAAAACTTACAATACTTGACCTTCTAAGACAGTATTTGTCAGTTTTACATACTTCCGCCTCCAGGGAGAAGCTCTTTTTGAAGGCGAAAAAGCTTTATCAAAGAATGTAACGACAAGGAAATGAAATGTCAAAACGACGCGTTTGATAAAGTAGAACAACGAAAAATACATGTGCTAGTTGAATATAAGACATAAGGCTTGAGTATGATGGCTTGGTTGTTGTTTTTTACTACAGTCAACAAAAGTTACAGCGCTTTTTTGGCGTTTTTTTTGAGTTTTTTGGCTATTATAAGGCTGTTGATAACGTAGGCCCTTGACTTTGCCACTGTTTATCTTGGATGATTTTTACCAAAATTAAACATGTGTTTATCGTAAGTTGTAACATCATTTTAAAAATGTCGTATCAAGGAATGAGGGGATTCTACAGTTTGGTTTCAAAGTTACTGCAAGTTTTCTAAATTTTTGGTTTTTTTGGTGAAGTAGTTGGGCATGATTAATATGTGATATCTTTAAAAGTAATAGGGTGTATTAAAAATGGCTTAACAGTATGTCGTGACATGGCTTTAGCTACAACGCGACCTATTTTTGTCAGATTTTGAAAAAAGTTTAAAAATTTATGGCAGCATTTTTAAAAATAGTCAACATTTTTAGATGTAGGTAATGTACTTTGATGCCCCATATCTAAAAACATAGCGTACAAACTGTAAAAAAAATTTAGTACCACTAGTACCATGGCATTACAAAAATTATACCAAAATTTCACAAAATTTGAAAAAATTTTAAAAAAGATACAGCAAATTTTTCAAAATTTTTTAGGTTTTTCAACTATATTGTTTTAGGTCAAGCCCTACATTCTGCACTTTATAATGGTGTTAGGTGTAACAGCATATGTCATTTTGGGCGCATATACGATACGACATATTGAAGCGACTAAAACTGGGTTTATCACTAAACACGACAGGATTATGGAGAATGTTGGTAGGAGGCATCATGAACAACAAGTTCAATATGAGAAACCGATTACTGAACGGGTCAAGAGAAAAACTAATTGTAAGTGATTTAGGGGCTGTTTTTAGTATTTTTAAAAGCTTGGGCATGGCAAAAAGAATTTTTTTGGGGGGGGGGGGGGGAAAAAAAAATTTTTTGGGTGGAGCGAAGTAAAAAACGTTTTTGGGTAGGGCGAGGTAAAAAAAAATTTTTTTGGGTGGGGCGGTGTAAAAAAATTTTTTTGAGTAGGACGAGATAAAAAAAATTTTTTTGGGTATGGCGTGGCAAAAAAACATTTTTGGGGGAGGGCAGAGTAAAAAAAATTTTTTTTTCAAAAATGAGTAAGAATGTCATTTCAGTGCACCGAGCCCGAAAATGTGTCCAGCTAGCGATGAGGCGGTTGGCTAGCGGAGAATGTGACCCAAATGGCCTAGTCGATCCAAATCATCCAGTATTTATTGAACTTGATGAATGTTACAAGCGAGATGTCACTGAGAAAGTGAAAAGAGCCATGATTGATGCGGAGGTCGAAAATGAAAATTTTAAATGTAACTTTTGGCATATTTTTTATATTTTTGGTCATTATGACATACTTTTTTTAATTTTTAAATTTTTTTTATTTTTAAAATTTTAGTGCAACAACAGCAACTTCGCAACACAACAACAACAGAATGGGAGTATTGGTCCTTAAAAGACTCAATTCTCTTTTGTTTTACAGTAATAACCACCATTGGGTATGGTAATGTGGCTCCACAGACCTTTAATGGCCAGTTGTTTGTTATCATTTATGGTTTGATTGGAGTGCCATTTGCTATGTTAGTTATTGCCAATTTGGGTAAATTCTTGGCCGAACTCTTGAAGTGTATCAACAAGAAAATGTACAAGTGCGCTAGGTAAGTAGCTTACTCTAACTTGTCCTACTCTACGTGGGGGGACCCTACCCTATCTTATCCTACCCTACCCTACCCTACCCTACCCTACCCTACCCTACCCTACCCTACCCTACCCTACCCTACCCTACCCTACCCTACCCTATCTTATCCTACCCTACCCTACCCCTACCCTACCCTACCCTACCCTACCCTACCCTACCCAATCCTACCCTACCCTACCCTACCCTACCCTACCCTACCCTACCCTACCCTACCCTACCCTACCCTACCCTACCCTACCCTACCCTGCCCTACCCTACCCTACCCTACCCTACCCTACCCTACCGTACCCTATCTTACCTTACCCTACCCTACCCTACCCTACCCTACCCTACCCTACCCTACTCTACCCTACTTTACCCTACCCTACCCTACCCCTACCCTACCCTACCCTACCCTACCCTACCCTACCCTACCCTACCCTACCCTACCCTACCCTACCCTACCCTACCCTACCCTACCCTACCCTACCCTATCCTACCCTACCCTACCCTACCCTACCCTACCCTACCCTACTCTACCTTACCCTACCCTACCCTACCCTACTCTACCCTACCCTACCCTACCCTACCCTACCTTACCCTACCCTACCCTACCCTACCCTACCCTACTCTACCCTACCCTACCCTACCCTACCCTACCCTACCCTACTCTACCCTACAGTACTGTGCCCTAACTTCTCTACTGTAACCGCAATCCCAATTTTACATCAATCCCTGTCGATACTGTAGCCTACTGTACCCTAACTTCTCTACAGTGTCCTACTGTTCTCTAACTTTTCTACTGTATTTTATCTTACCATACCTTACTCTACTGTATCCTACTGTACCCTAACTTCTCTACAGTAGCCTGCTGTACTCTAAGTTCTCTACTGTATCCTACTGCACCTAAACGTTCCTACTATAACCGCAACCTCAGTACCCCTTTCCTTTTTTGATACTGTATCTTACCCTACCCACCTTACTGTAATCTTATCCTTTAGTGCTGACTAAACTTCTTAAACTACTGTAAGCCCTACTTTTCTATGCTGTTACTATACTCTGGCCTACCTTTGCTTTGCTCTAGCTTCACCATTGCCTCATCCTTTTTCTGACCTACATCTTCTGGGCCTGCCCTACCTTAATTTTTATTTTTAATCACTTTTCTATCAATATGCCATTTTACTTAAAATTGTTACGGTATGTAACCTTACCCAATACCATTCTACTTTCAGCACATTTATCTGCTGCCGTGCCCAGTCCAAGCAAGCGTTATTGCCTAAAATCGATGAAAATGCTAATGAATTTTCGGAAATCCCAGAAGAGTCAGTCCAAAGTGGTGCCATTGGTCTACTAGTCGCATTCATCATCTACAACATCCTCGGCTCTATCATAATATCAACGTACGAGCCGGAGATGGACTTCTTCAAAGCCATCTACTTCAATTTTGTCACTCTCACCACCATCGGCCTCGGTGACATTATACCACAGTCGGGAGAGTACCTGGCCTTCACCTTGGTGTATGTCGCATTAGGTTTGGCACTAACGTCGATAGCCATTGAGATTGCGGCCGACTACCTCAAGAAGCTGCATTACTTCGGGCGAAAGATCGATAACGTCGCTCAGGTCACGATCTGGTTCGGGTCGCAGAAGTTGACCATGAAGCAGTTGGTCAGGAATCTGGGAGATCAGTTCAATTTACCGGTAAATGAGATGGATGAGCTGAATTTGGAAAAGTTTGTGGATGACGCGATCAAGGTGGAGACGGGCGAGATCGAGACTTTGAGGGTAGGTCACAGTAATAGGTAGTACTATATAGTACTATAGAGTACTGTGGTACTATATAGTACAATAACTTATTATACAGCTTTATATCGTACCATTTTACGTTAATCTACTATATATAGTACTATATAGTACCATACAGTTCATGGTACTATATAGTACTATGTAGAAGTAAAGATTATTTTAGTACTATATAGTATTAGTTTTATACTGTGCTGCTCGTTTTCTAATCAAAAAACAACTCTAAAAGCCAGTAAATCACCCTGTAGATTGATTAAAACCCCCAAAAATGAAATAAAAAAAAAGTGGAAGTTGAGTGGAAGATTTGTAATGTAATTTGCACTGAAAATCTTCCACGCAACTTCTACTTTCAAAATGACTTAAAATTGCTTAAAAACACGTTTTTGACACTTTTTGAAAGTGGAAGATAGGTGGAAGATTTTCAGTGCAATATACATTACAAATCTTCCACTTAACTTCCACCTTTAAAAAGTACTAAAAACGTGTTTTTAGGCCATTTCAAGACATTTTAAAAACGGAAGTTGAGTGGAAGATTTTCAGTGCAAAACACATTACAAATCTTCCACTCAACTTCCACTTTCTTAAACTACCAAAAAATGATTGAAAATAAGAATAAATGGCAAGAATTTTGTTTACAAAGCACTAAAAATGACTTTTTTTCAGAATCCAAATGCGATTCGGCCGATCTTCATCACAGACTTCAAGAATCCCTTCAAACAAGGCCGAGTACTGTACGTTGACGAAGACGACCGGTCGTCGTCCGGAGTCTACACAGATGACCGTCGTTCTTTGAGTCGGCAGCATTATGCGGATGAAGATGAATCTCAATATCATTATCAACCTTTAGTGTAATTTTAAACTTTTACTATGAGACTTTTTATGACATGTTTGTACATATTACAGTATGCAACGAATACAGTTATTTGTTATTCTTTTACATAGTATATTATGAGTTTTACTATTAATAAATTAAAGGTAAAATACGAGTGGAAATTTAAATAATATTTCAAACTTTAAAAAATTGAAAGGACTTTCTTTTACAAAACCTTAAGCCCAACCCTAGCCCAGCGCCTTACTTCAGACCCGTAGTCCAAAGCCCAAGCCCGAGAACCCTAGCCCAAAGCCCTAGTTCCAGAGTCCTAGCCCAGCCCTAGTCCTAACCGAGTGCTATCTTACCCTACCTTACCCTCTTCAACACTTCTGTTGCCCTACTTTCAATCTACCTTTAACCCTAGCTAGCTCCCCTTATTTGACTTTTTCCTTAACTTACCTTACTCTACCATTTTTTATTCTACCTATCTCATACCATACCCTACCCTACTTTACTAGATATTATTCCACCTTTCTCTTATTTTGCCGCCTTCTTATTATACTTCTGATCCATCGACCTTACGCTTTTACACCTGCCTTTAGCTTACTATTAATAAATGAAGTTGACGGGATTCGAACTCACCGCCTTCCGCACCTCAGACTAATTTATTAACCACTCGACCACACTGGATTGAAGCTTCAATCCATTCGTTTAGCTCAAGACAAATGTGAAGGGTCAAATAGAAAACCCTATGTAAATCCTTTAATTGCCTGTGTCTCGCTAGCCAAATCCATTTAGCAGTTTTTGAAAACAGTTGTCCAGGTAATTTTTTATGCTCTTTCTTCGTATATAGGTATCGTTTAAAAATCCGAGGGGTATTTAATGCAATTTCCTAGTTAGCCAATGTATTATCGACAGAACACCATCTATTATACGTAGTTACGTAATACGTACATGCCCACCCTACAACAACATTACTATTAGTCTAAACCAAGTGTTATATTTAGTAAGTACGTTGCACAACATACGGATATTGCAAAACTATAAAAACAATTACAATATTTGTACTAGTAGTCATTCTCTGTTTATTATGCAAATCTTTTTTTGTTTTCCGACCGTCTATATTGTATTGACATACACAAAGGAAGGAGAATATGGACCAGCCGGAATGATCGTTCCTTTCTTTTTCCCCTCAGGGCTTTTGTTGATATTTGAAATGAAATTATTCGATCTTGATTTTAGTTTTTTTTAACTATGAGGGTAAAATACAATTGTAAAACAATTATTTATATGATTTATAATTAAATTTGATTCTGTCATAATGACTTTTGAAATATTTCATCATGACATACTTTTTGGAAAATTTAGAATTTTTTTTTGTTTTAAAATGTTATTTCAGTAACATTAAGGTGTTTATGAAACAATTTTAAAACATTTTAAAACATGTCATCATGACACATTTTATAAAAACTTTAATTTTTCAATTTAAAAATTTGAAAAATAAAAAAAAATTAAAATTATTTATTTATAAAACATTCTTCAATAATTTTATGTATTTTTAAATATGTCAACATGACATGTAAAACATGTCATCATGACACATTTTTATTTCTATCGAAATAGCAAAATTTTAAAATAATTTAATTAAAATTTTTATTTTCATTCATACAATGCTCTTTTCCTTCATTATCTCAAATTCGTTTTTCCTTTTATTTCCCTCAAAGCCGGAGGCTATTTAGCAGTTCGTGTCCTTTCCGGATATCCACAATTCTTTGCTAATGGATATTTGAGGATATGACGTATGTTTTCTACATGTTATTTCCTTTTTTATGTGTAATCAGACTCTACCCTACCCTACCCTACCCTACCCTACCCTACCTTACCCTACCCTACCCTACCCTACCCTACCCTACCCTACCCTACCCTACCCTACCCTACCCTACCCTACCCTACCCTACCCTACCATACCCCACTCTACCCTACCCTACCCTACTCTACTCTATTCTACCTTACCCTACCCTACCCTACTGTACTTTAAATTGCCGTGCCTTACTCTCTAACCTACCGTAACCCTGTTAGAAGCGTAAAGCACGAATGCCCTAAACATGCCCTAGCTCTACTCTTTTTATACCCTCACCCTGTTCTTGTTCTGCCCTTGCTCTGACCATGCTTTAGCTATATTAACCATGCTCTAGCCTTTAGCCTACATTACACTATTCTCCCTAATACGACTTTGCTTTATTTTGCCTTACTCTACCCTACCCTACATTTTTCTACCCTACCTTATCCTAACTCTCCTTCTAAAAGTGTCGCACGCCTTTAATTAATTACTTACAATGTATTACCCACGTCTCTCACTCTCCCATACTCTCTCACCTTTCCCTTTTCCTCTAATCATGACGTTCATCTCTGCCGACTCTCTTAATTATGTATACTCTCTCGCTTTTATTTCAGTATGATGCCATGTTTTGTGCTTTCGGCCGAATAAGGAGAGGAGTGGGATTGGAAGGGGGGAATAAAGGGGGGAGGGGAATGGGGCCAGAAAAGAACGTGGAATTGGCTTCGGCGCCGCTTTTCCTCCATCCAAAAAGGGCTTTTCGAAGCCGGAACGTGAAAATTCTATTGATTTTTGATTTAGCTAGGGTATTTTGAAAGGTGTTTAAAATAAATTTTAGTTTTTATCATTTCATACAGACCTACTGAGTAAAAATAAGATGGAAAGAAAGTTTCTTCAACAAGTAAAAAAAATTTTTTTGGAAAGAAAGTTTTTTCACGTTAGTTTTAAACCATCTTTTGAAACTTTAAAACAACTTTTTCCTTTAAAAACGTGATTTTTGAGGTTTTTAAACCATTTTCAAGCTTTTGCAGAAGTGGAAGTTGAGTGGAAGATTTTTAATGTAATTTACACTGAAAATCTTCCACCCAACTTCCTTTTTTAAAAAGTGTCAAAAACGTGTTTTTAGGCCATTTTAAGACTTTTTGAAAGTGGAAGTTGAGTGGAAGGTTTTCAGTGCAAATTACATTACAAATCTTCCACTCAACTTTCAATTTTTAAAACTTCAGTTTTTGCCATTTTTGGCTTTAGGAAGCCATTTAATGCGTGTTTTTTATTCTATATGGTATTTGAAAAACTTTTTTAATGAAAAAATTATATTTTACAGAGTAAAAATGATGATACCATCGGACACGGCGACTGACGATCTCTTCAAAGAACTCGGGTTATCAGATTCGTCAGCCAATAACAAACAAACCACCTCTAACCCAAACTTTCTTAACAGTATCCTACAATCTGACGAGGATTCTGCTTGTGATGTCGATAGGTGGGCTTCTAGTTCCATTGAGGATTCATCGTCACAGGTCAAGTAGGTTTTATCGACTGGAAATAAAGTTTTTGCCATTTTTTGCTTTGAAAAGAAAGTTTTTGTCACTTAGTTTTATTTTTAATCGACTGCATCATTACATTCTATAAACAATGGCATTTATTTTTTATACTTGCAAAAACATGTTTGATCGTATAACACTGTCAGCGCAGGCTGCAAAAGCAATCACTTCCTTTTTCAGCGGCTCAGAAAAGGCGAAAGAACTGGAAGAGGAACATAATCGTTTATCAGAATCCGTATTAACATTAAGTACCCATTTTGCTCATATTCAATTCCGACTTCAGCAGATTAACGCTGCTCCAGCTGAAACTCGAGATGTAAGTGAAGGTGTTGGGGAAACGATAATATTTTAGGTAGTTTTGGATGATTTAGCGGGAGTTCATGGTGTTTTTAAATAAAATAGAAACTGTTCTATCTTCTGTATATTTTTTTTTATCGATTTAGAAGCCAAAAAATATATTTTAGACATCAAAGACGGTCTGATACCCAAAAATTTGATACCTACAACAATGTTGCTTTCATATCTCCCAGAATTTCCAACGTAAACCAATGTAATTTTAGGAAATGCTAAAAGAACTATTAGACTTTGCATCGCAAGGTTGCATAGACATCACAGACGTTCGACAGCAAGCTCGTGAGCTGAAGAAACTTCAAGAAACGGATGGAGAAACACCTCAAGTCAAGGAGAAGCGCGCTCACGTCCTGGATTTGATCCAGAAGCTTCGATCTCAAACTGAAGACTTGGAAAAGTTTGCATATGACTTTGGGCATGGTGGAATGCCAATGTCAGAACTGAAGGAGAGGCAGAAGCTGGTTTTCGACAAGTTACAGGAGAAAATTCGACTGAAAATCGAATTGGAGGGGAATGATCATGAAAATTTGAAGAAAACATTGGATGAAGGGTTAGAACAGGTAAAAGAATATTCTTTCTTCAATTTTCTTTGATTTTTAGGTAACAAAAGGAATGGCAAGCCTATTTTTGGGCTTGAAAAAGAATGGCATTTTTTCTTGCGGAAAATAATGAAGATGATGTGTCTTCGGTGATAAAACAAGCATTATTTTATCAGTAAATTTGATTTTCTAATATTAGAAAGTTTCCTCTATGTAAACTTGACACTTTTTTATCAAAAACGAAGCTGTGATAAGTTTTTTAGACGATTTTTGGATTTTGGGACCAAAATTGTTGTCTGTTGCGGAAAATTGCCATTTTTAATCGTATATCAAAAAGTGAACAAAAATTGTTTCACGTATCTTATAGAGCAGGTTCTTGCGCATCTTTTAATGTACAACGTGCTATGCTTTCCGTTCATTTACCTAAAGATATTACCCATTACAGGTCCTGAACCCAATAAAGGAAAAAGACAAATTGGTGGACCAACTCCAAACCCAGATCGTTGATCTCGAGAGATTTGTTCAGTTTTTGCAACAAGAGCCTCGTGACGACGAGATAAGTGACATTCGATCGTTCGAATCTGCATACAAACCCCCGCCACGCAAGTCCAGCATATTATCCATGTTGGGGATATCGAATCAAAGGCATTTTGAGAGGAATGAGTTGAAGAAACGACCGGCTGGCAATCATTATGGGTAAGATTTGAAGCACTTTTAAATTTGAAGAGGATTTTTGTGAAAAAAATTTTTTTGTGTTACCTAAATTTCTATTTTAAGGGACCAAAGGGCGCAGCTTGAACTCGCGGTGGACAAAACGTTAGAAGTGATGAAACAACGGCAACTACTTACTATAGATTATCCTGAACGTGAAGATATGACACTAGAGGAGCTTAACCAGGTATGGCTTTTGAAAAGTTTTGTCACATTTAGTATAAAGTGTCTCGTCCTCGTATAACTTGTCTCCTCATCGTATAACTTGTCACTTTCAGCAACTTTTCGAACTCAGCGATGAAGCAGTGGTATCAGTAGTCAGGAAACAATTAGCTACGTGCCTGAAGCTGCTTCTGGAGCACGGAATGAAGAAAACTGTAGAGGCAGCCAGCTCTTTCAATGCCTTAAGCTACCTCGGCTTTGGATGTATGTCACAGAGGGGAAAATTGAGAAGACGTAGGTTTTTAACCTTTTTTATCGTTTTTGAGCATAACATATGTTTGAAAATGGCATTCCTTAGCTTGTAGATTAGTTTTTTTCAATTTTATACCTATTTTAACCTTCAGAAAGCTCAATAACCGATGGAAAACAGCTGATTCATGTGTGGAATATCATTGAACTGTACTATGAAGTGAAAAAAGCTGAAGAAAGAGAAGACGCTGCTGTAGGGCATTTGACACAAACTTTCAATTTGGATTCTGTAGCCGGAAAACAGGCCACTTCACAACAGGTAAGATTTATCGATATTATAGTAGGCGGTTTTTGATCGTTTATCTGTTTTCTTGATATTTGATGAAGAAGCCGGCTTAAAATTGAATATATTAGCTTATTTTGTAACTTTTTGGACTTAATTTTTGGTTACTGGAAGTGGATTTTAATAATTTTAAAATTTTGTAAAATCCAATAATTTTTGTGACATTTCGTCGTAAACGGATTTTTTAATATTTATGTTTTTATAGGGTTCTAGTGCTTATCTGAAGTCTTAAAAATAATAAATTATTCATTTTTAAAAAATCAATATTTTTGTGGCAATTCATCAAAAAAAATCAATATTTTGCAATTTTGCCAAAAAACATTTTCTTAACGTGATTACATGATTTTAGAACCGTTTTAAAACCAAAAAACACTAGACTAACTGTTTTTAAAAAACCAATATTTTTGTGACGTTTCGCCAAAAAAAACAATAATTTTTGTGACATTCCGTCAAACTTCCCCAAATTGAACTTTGACACACTAAGGGCTTTTAAAAGCGCAAGGAAATCATTTGTACTATATCTTAGGGCCATTATTAATGAAAACTCAAATTTCAGGTACTACTAGCAACGATAGAGAACATAGCAACCTCCCACGACAAACTCAAACGTTCTCTCGATTCGAAATGGAAAGCCTTTGTATCGGCCGCTTTAAATTCGAAACGATTACCAGCCTGGATCCGGATCATATTCAGGTCAGACTTTGTTATCTACCGGTGCTACGAAACGTGGTCGTATGTTTGTCGGACGGGTTGTGAAGATATTCGACCGTTGTTGGAGAAACTACATGAATATAACTTTGATTTACCGGTCGATTTGGCCATAAGACCGTTTCAACAGAATCGAGATGCTTTTTAAGGGTTTTATTTGAAGTTGGGGCCTTTGGAGTGAAGGTTTGGTGGTTTGAACGGGGGGTGTTCGTATGGGGGTCTAACAAAACTTTTTTAAATTTTTTTGAAAAAATTTATTTGTAAACAAAAAAAAACTTTCTCCCCCCCCCCTCTCCTTGACTCTCACCTTCTCCCAACCCACCCTCAAATCAAAATTAATTTATTTTATTTTGCCATACTCAATCATATGTCTATGTTAATATAATATCAAGCTTAATAAGGCTTCTCTAATATTCTACAGGTGCCAAAAGGCAAAAAAATCTAAAGCTTATTACTATGCGACTATTCATAGCTCTAGTCATTTATATTTTACCAGTATTAGCTGAATATCACTTACAGTATTTTTCAAATTTCTGTTTTCGCGCCAAATTTTCAGGTTGGCGGGAAAATTGAAATTTAAATTTGGAAGGTTGAAGAATATAATATTAATCATAATATAGTGTTTTAAATAGTTTTATGTCTTCAAATTTGAATAAAAAGCCAAACTTTGATTTTGGCGGGAAAACAAAAATTCAAATTTTGAATTTTGTCTAATTTAAAGTTCAAATGAAAGGTCTTGTTAATATAATATTAAGTTAGTGCCTTATGTACAACGCTTTAGCGAATAAACGCATAATCATTTAAAAAATTTTTTTTTAAATTTTTAAATTTTTATTCATAAATAATATAATATACACAATAAATAGGTATTGCACATCAGATCTGTACTAAAACAATATAAATGAAAGGCGAAAAGACAAAGAAACTTGACACAACCAGTATTTTATGACAACTTTTTAAATAAATAGTAAAAATAGTACTGTGATGACTAGTACCAAGCTTTCAGTACTACTTAGTACTAAATAGTTTCAGCATTATATAGTAATAAAAAATTTAGCATCGTCTAATATTATAAAAGTTAATACTATTTAGCACAAAAAATTTTGTACTGTTTAGTATTAGAAAAGTTGGTACTATATAGTACTAAAAAATTTTATACTTAGTTAGTACGGAAAAGACATAGTATTGGAAGGCCATTCAGTACTAATTTGAGATTATCTACATTTTTAGTACGATACTGTAAGTATTAATATTAAGTCTGTACTTAATATTAATATTAAGTACAGTACAATATAGCACTGTATTTAGTATTCAGCAGTACCAAATAGTACTATACTTAATACCCAGCAATACAAGATAGTACTACACTTAATATCCAGGAGCAGTACGAGGTGGAGGACAATGATCACAACTGCCCGGAGGTCCTTGTTCTCCTTTAAGACCTTGTGCTCCTTCAGCACCGACATTTCCGGGTGGTCCAGGTACTCCAGGCTCTCCAGGTGGACCCTTAGGTCCGGGTTGCCCTGGAGCACCGGGTGTGCCAGGTGGTCCTTGTACTCCTTTTGGTCCGGGCACACCGGGAATACCAGCTTCACCAGGTGGTCCTTGTTGTTCGATAAGCTCGCCTGGCTTACCTGGCTCGCCAACACGACCAGGCAGTCCAGGAGTGCCGGGTGGTCCGGCTGGACCTGGTGGTCCAGGTAGGCCGGCCTCGCCAGGTTCTGAGTCACGACCTGGCTTACCGGGCCTTCCTGGAGCACCCTTCTCTCCTTCCGGTCCTCTTGGTCCAATTGGTCCTGGTGGGCATTCAAAGCAAAAGTCGTTTTCATAGGTCTGGTCATGCTCAGCATCCTGGCCTGGTGGTCCTTCTGGTCCAGCAACACCGTCTTGACCATCATCTCCGTCTGGACCGGGGATTCCAGGCTCTCCTGGCTCACCATAAGAACAGCCACAACATTGTGAGCTAGCTGGACTGGTTGGCTGAGCTGGAATGCTTTGCTGAGTAGTTGGGTGGTTCTCTAGTCCAGCTGATCCGTGATCGTAGCCACCGTCTGGGCGTGGAGTCAGGGGCACGGAGTCATAGCCGGCTTGACGGACATGCCTATGAATGATTTGAACGCCACGAACGTCTTGGGTTTTAGCCATTTGTTGCCAGAGGGCGGAGGATCTTGTCTGAAATTTTGGAAATTTTGCTTTGGCTAGGGCTTAGGCTAGGGCTTAGCCCTTGACAGTTAGGAAAAAAAAGATTTCCACTCACTTTACAGTAATCAGCTTCATTCTGCAGCAGCGACTGCACTTCTTGTAGGTAATTGTAGATGAAAGGAACACTTAATATACACACAAAAGCTGCCACCATGGACATGCCAACACCAACAACCGCGTACCGCCGCAACGTTTCACATTGGCGTTCTAGCCTGTGCCTTTCATAATCGGCACACTTTTCCATGTTTGAGTTGGCCTGGAACTTAGTATAGTACATTATGGTTAGCGAATTTAGTAGCGTACTGTATGGTACAGTAGAATAGACGCACAATAAATATTAAAGTAAGATCGATTTTGAACTGGTGAGGGGAGGGGGGGGAGAGACCACGTTCTAATTTAAAATTTTTGGAATGAAGCTACCCCTGCTATAAAATACAATAAACTACCTCATTCTAGTTTAACATACACTAAATTACCCAACTCAACCCTACTTTGTTTAGCTTTATCTTGCCCGACTGTACCCTACGGTACCCTACTTTAGCCTATCCTACCTTATTTAGCTTTACTTTGCCATACCGTACCCTCGCCTAGCCTAATTTAGCCTACCTTACCCTACTCTTTTCTTCTTTACCCTACACTATTCTACCCTACCCTACTTTAATACACCTTACCGAGCTTTATACTTCCCAGCTTTACCTTACCTCTACTTTTTTTACTTTGTCTTGCCTCAACTTTACTCTACCCTAACACCTGGCCCTGTTGCTACTATACAGCATTAGAAGCAATTCAAAATCGATATATAAATGAAATCTTACAGTTTAAAAATTTTCAAAATCCCATACAACCCAAAAGCCCTAAGGCATTCAAAAACTATGTAAAGATGTCGCAAATGCTAGCAGGTGGAGGCGGTAATGCGTAATAGGTTTGAGATAAATCGGGTGGAATGAGGTAAAGAGGCTTCTCCCTTTACCGCAACTGATTAGGATCAGTTCACCTGAGTGACCTCAATCCTCAATATCTGACGCAGCTTCCGAAAGATGTTTTTTAAGGTTGTAAACTTACTAAGGTAGGCTTGGGATAGCGCTAGGGTCAAAGCTAGGCTAGTGTTATTAGGGCTTAGGCTTAGGTTTAGGTTTAGGCTTAGGTTTAGGCTTAGGCTTAGGCTCAGGATCAGGCTCAGGCTCAGGCTCAGGCTTAGGCTTAGGCATCTGCTTAGGCTTTGGCTTAGGCTAGGGCTTATGCTAGGGCTTAGGCTTAGGCTTAGGTTTAGGTTTAGGCTTAGGCTTAGTCTTAGGCTTCTGCCTAGGCTTTGGCTTAGGCTAGGGCTTATGCTAGGGCTTAGGCTTAGGCTTAGGTTTAGGTTTAGGCTTAGTCTTAGGCTTCTGCTTAGGCTTTGGCTTAGGCTAGTGCTTATGCTAGGGCTTAGGCTAAGGCTTAGGTCAAGTTTATGGCGTAGGCTCGTTCATAGGCTATTTTTAGGCTACGGCTTAGGCTAAGATATATGGTAGAGTTAGTAAAGCTTAGTTACGGACTTAGAAAAACGCTTAGGCTACAGCTGAATGCTACAACTGTTATATAGATAGAATGAATATAGCGCTTGGCCTAGCCAATGTTAGGGAATTGAAAGAATGAAAAATATAAGAAACCGTATTTTAGGTTAGCCGTAATTAAGAAAAAACTTATTTAAAACACGTAAATTTCAAAATAAGGCTTACAGAAAAATTTAAAGCTTTTTCAAAAGCAAAACGAATAAAAATACAAGATTAAGATTTACGGTTTTTTTCAGACCATTTTCTAATAAAATTTGTAAATTCCACGAAAGTCGTAAACCGAGATCGTTTACAAAATGAGGTCGTAATAACAAACTTACTCCTTTTTGTAAACCAAGGTTTTACAAACTAAATTTCAATTTTCCTACTCTACCCTACTTTGCTCCACCTTACCCTGCCCTATCCTACTTTACCCTACCCTACCCTACCTTACCCTACCCTACCCTACCCTACCCTACCCTACCCTACCCTACCCCTACCCTACCCTACCCTACCCTACCCTACCCTACCCTACCCTACCCTACCCTACCCTACCCTACCCTACCCTACCCTACCCTACCCTACCCTACCCTACCCTACCCTACCCTACCCTACCCTACCCTACCCTACCCTACTCTACCCTACCCTACCCTACCCTACCCTACCCTACCCTACTCTACCCTACCCTACCCTACCCTACCCTACCCTACCCTACCCTACTCTACCCTACCCTACTCTACCCTACCCTACCCTACTCTACCCTACCCTACTCTACCCTACCCTACCCTACTCTACCCTACCCTACTCTACCCTACCCTGCCCTTACTCCAAACTTATCCTGTTTTACTCTACCCTGAACTTACTTTACTTTTTCTTTTTCACGTTACTGTACTCTTACCTTTATTTCTATCTATCCTTGTACTTTATTTTGCCTTTAGGCTGCTTTCTTCTGCTTTACCCTACATTACTCTACCCTCATCTTATCTTCCCCTACTTTAATGTACCCTTACCCTACTCTTCACTTAACGATTACAATTTAAATACAAAAAAATTGAATATTATACAAAATTTGTTACAGTAAGAATCCCAGTTACAGTAAGAATCCCAGTACACTACGTATAACCACAATATCATGTTTAAAAAGACTGGCTTCCAGATTACTAAACCAAACGATGATAACTTTATGAAACATTGTCGTGGAGAACTGGATAAGCGGCAATCAAATAGTGATAACGAGCCGATCGCCTTCGATTTTCAAGTTTTTTTTCACAAATCCCCTGGAGACAATGTCGCCAAAAGTATTTTACTCATTAGCAGAACCGGTTTCGAGGATGAACATCACATAATGTTAATTTTATGAGTTTGGAACGGAAATGCGTGGTCAAGTCTACGTATTGGATCATCCGCGCAGGAGTTTAGTTTACAAGGGAATTTGAGATTTGAAGTGTGTTCAATAAAATTAAAGAAAAAATAAGAAAAAGCTTTCTAAAAAAGTTTGAATATGTAAAATACGTTGGGCTTAGGCTTAGTCTTAGGCTTAATCTTGGGTTTAGGTTTAAGTTTTGGCTTTGGCTTCGGTTTAGACGTAAGCTTAGGCATAGGATTATTCTTAGGCTTAGGCTTAAGCTTAATCTCAGGGTTAGGCTTAAGTTTAGGCTTAAGCTTAGGCTTAAGTTTAGGCTTAAGCTTAGGCATAGGCTTAGGCTATGACTTAGGCTTTGTGAGACACTTGGCTTTAATTTATATTGAAGCTTAGAATAAATGTCAGCTAAAGCCAAGCCGCGGCCTACAAATTCGTTTTTTATCTTATATAAAGTAGATACAACTAACTAACTATATTTACTATTCTCTCACCGTTCTGAACCATGACTCCGTGGCGCAACGGTAGCGCGTCTGACTCCAGATCAGAAGGTTGCGTGTTCGAATCACGTCGGGGTCAAACGTCTTTTTTTGGTGTTTTTGTCATTTTATTAATAGTAAAACATCTCCATAACATTTTTTATTGTTTTTTTTGTAATTCACAGCTATTTTAAGCTTAAAATTTGTTGAAAAAGGCTGTTTTTTAGCTAAAAAACTGTGTTTTTGGTTAGTTTTTAGAGGTTTTACTATACATGTAGTAAGTTAACGTTTTTTTGAAATTTAACAAAGAAAGTACCCTACCTGCTCGGCTCAGAATCAGCTCAAAATTTTTATATGAATTTCTTGTGCAACCAACAGTACCCATAAAAAATTTCAGCTCGTGTTCTTGAGTTTTAAATTTAAATTATTTGACTTTCCCGCCAATTTGGCAAATTTGGCATTGTGTTTCAACCAGTTTTTTCGGCTTTCCAGACAAGATACGCTTACAAATTTAAAAATGTAGGTTCATTTAAAGGTTTTCTACTAGCATATCAAAGAAAAATAATTAAAAGCCAAAAAATGACAAAGTTACAAGCTTGAAACACGATGCCAAGTTGGCGGGAAATTCAAAATGTCATTTTTAATCTCGATTTTCCTGGAAAGCGCGGTTTAGTAATTTGCTGAAGATCTTATATTATACATGATCTTTCTATATAAAAAGTTTGAAGTCAATTAGAGCGGGGCAGGTCGGGCACTTTCCTTGTAAGTTGATTTTTTTGGCTGCTTAATATTCGTTTTAGCATTAAAATGAAATTAAGAAAATTTTTGCTAGCCATTTTTTAAAGTTTAATACCAAAGTAAACTTTCTTTATTCGCACTGACAATCTTGAACCGAGAAGTAACAAAAAAGTAGACAACTCAAAACTTGTCATTAATAATGTTTTTTACCCTTTGGCAGTTCATTCCGCAAAATGGTTTGGTTAAACGGTTTGGGTGTGGTGAAGAAACGTTCCTTGCAATGTTCCAAAACGTTTCGGCGCCATATAAGCCGGTTTACAGTAAAGTCAAGGTCAACGTTTTTGTTTACAAATGAATAGGCTTATAATTAGTTTGTTACTCGGAATGAAGGAAGTTTGTTTACAGAGTTCTTGGAAGAAAAAACGAAAAATTTAAAAAGCATAGGCTTAGAATAAAGCTTAGATTTAAGATTAGGCTTATGGTTTGGCTTAGGTTTAGGCTTAGGCTAAGGCTTAGGCTTAGGCTTAGGCTTAGGCTCAGGCTCAGGCTCAGGCTCAGGCTCAGGATTAGACTCAGGCACAGCCGGAGGCTCAGGTCTAGGTTTAGGTTTAAATTTAGGTTTAGGTTTAGGGTTAGGGTTAAGCGTACGCTTTGGCTTACGATTAGGCTTTGGCTTAAGCTTAGGGTTACACATAGGCTCTGGCTTCGGTTTAAGTTAGACTTTTGCTTAAACAAAAGCTTAATTTTCGACTGAAAGCTAGGATTAAGCATAAGCTTTATGTTGGGTTAAAAATCGGAATAAATATTAGTCTTAAGCTTAGACGTAGGCTTAAAGCTAGATTAAAAGTTAATTTTAGGCTTAATTTTAAGCTTAAACTTTTAAGCTTTTGCTGAATTTTAGCTTAAGTTAATGTTAGGGCTAAAGCTACTGTAGCATTTTTAAGTTGAAAAGGCGTGAAAGAGTGAAATATCATAACGTTTTAAACCTGCAAAACTGATGCTTCTTAAGCCTTAAATGTACAGTAAGAAAAATACAATATCAATAAATGCTTTTTCTTTTTATAATTAAAAGAAACTCCGTATGCCATTATTTATTTACTCTCCAAACCTTTTCGCCACGCGCGAAGCGCCTGTTAATCCATCGCAAAAGAGATGTCTCATAAAAAGAAGTGAGCTAAAGCACGCGCGTCTGTGGTGTAATGGTCAGCATGGTTGCCTTCCAAGCAATCGACACGGGTTCGATTCCCGTCAGACGCAGAAGGTTTTTTTGGAGTTTTTGATTGTAAAATGACATTTTTATTATATGAAAGTAATTTCTTACATAGTAAAATGTTGTTTTAAATACTTTTGTATTAGTATGTTTTGTAAATTGGCAAATTTAAGCTTTTTTTTACATTTTTTAGAAAATTTTTTTAATTTTTCGAAATTTTTACCAATAATATACCAAATGAAATACCAATCATACAAGTTTATTAACCATCTTTCAATAAATCAAGCCTTCCATTTAAAAATCCATCCAAATGTGAAAAAAACCCCAAGGGCATGTTGACTTTGAAGCCAAAAAACGCCACAATCAGGCTCTTTAGTAGCGACGCATGGTGCGGGCTGGGCATGGGCAGTAGGCGGCATCTGGACCGGGTTGGCCTGGACCACCGCTGGATCCTGGCAGACCGTCGTTTCCGGGCTGTCCTGGTTGACCGTTTGGTCCGGCTGGTCCTGGTGGTCCTTGTCCTCCGGGCTGACCTGGCTGTCCGTTTGGTCCTGGTTGTCCTTGTGGTCCTGGAGCACCAGATGGTCCCTTTGGTCCGGGTTGGTTGATGGAGCGGGTAGCGTCTTGGCCTGGGTGTCCTGGCTGTCCTGGAGATCCTGGCTGTCCTGGGGCACCGGCGTTACCGGCTGGACCGGCTGGTCCTGGTGGGCCTGGTGGGGTTGGTTGGGCTGGGGCACCGGGTTGACCGTTTGGTCCTGGTGGCCCTTGGGCTCCTGGACGTCCTGGCTGGCCTGGTGGTCCGGCTGGGCATTGGGTGCATCCGGTTGGGGCAGCTGGGCATGGGGCGGCTGGGGCTCCTGGTTGACCGGCTTGTCCTGGGTGTCCTGGGGTACCTGGCTGACCGGGTTGTCCTGGTGGTCCTGGGGGTCCGGCTGGGCCTGGAGGGCAGTTCACCTTTGGTGGGGTGCATTGGCACCAGGCTGGGAGGCCTCCGTTGGCTTGACGTTTCTGGCGGAAGATCGAGTTGAAGGGGTTCTCACGAGGCTTGGATGGTGGGGTGACCTGGAGTTGGACCTCCATGAGTTGGGTCCATGCGCCATCGGTTTCGTCGCGGAACTGTTGGACACCGAGGGTGACCTTCTCGTTCAGGGCTGTGATGGTGCTGTAGAGGTTGGGTACCACTACCAACACAGCGATGATGGCGGCGGCGGAGCAGGCGGAAGCGACTCCAACTACGATCTTGGCGTCGTGCATGGCTGTTCTTGTCGTGGGAGAGGGAAAAGAACGGCAACTGCGATTTGGTTGGAGACGGTGGGGGCTTATATAGGGCGGCCGTTCTTTGGGTTTTACTGTTTCAAGGTCTTTTTTGGGGTGTTTAAGGGGGGGGAGGTTCAGCGGAAGAAAAAAAGTGATTCGGAGAAAGGGCGGGTCAGGGGTGAAAGGTCAAGAACGGGGGGGGAGAGGGGGGGGTGAAAGGGAAGAGTAGGAAGGGGGGGGGGGTTGGAAAAGAGATGTAAACGTAGAAGAGAGATTCAGAAAGAGCACGGTAAAACGGTTTAACAAAAGGTTTGGAACGCCCAAAGAACGGCGAAACCGTTAGAGAACGATAGACCGTTCCGTGAAGGGTTCAATTACAAAAAGAAGAAAGTTGATTTAACAGAAAACGCAATTTATCGGCGAAGGAAAGGTAAGAAAGTTGTAGCCAACCGGTTCAATCAATGACATTCGAACCTGATCGCCCCGAATGGCCTTATTCTTACTGAATTTACTGAATTACAAAACAATTACATTATTGTTAAGCAAAAGTAAACAAAGCTTTAGATAAAAATGGTTTTAAAAATAAGCCTAAAATTTAGATTATGCTTAGAAGGGCGCTTGTACTTAAGCCTAAGTTTAGATTTTCCGTTCCGCTTAGGCTTAAAGTAAAACTTTAGTTTAAGCTTAGGCTTAGGCCTAGGCTTAAGCTTAGTTTTGAATTTATGCTTCGACTTAAGCTTAGTCACAGGCTTTTGCTTAAGATTATGCCTAGATTTGGATTTTGGTTTAGACTTAATTTTAGGCTTAGGCACAGAAAAAAAAGTTTTTTATAAATAAAAAGCAAATGGCAAGAACTTTCTTTACAAAACATGAAATGGCAATAACTTTCTTTACAAATCATAAAATGGCAAGAACTTTCTTTACAAAACAATAAATGGCAAGAACTTTGTTTACAAAACAAAAAATGGCAAGAACTTTCTTTAAAAAATTTTTTTGTATAACTTAATGCAATTAAGTACTGCATTTTACATTTAATTTATTTATCAATTTCCAAGAAACTTTGAATTTTTCAAAACACAGTTTTTGTTTTAACAAAGTGGTTTGCTTTACTTTGTAAATTGGTTTAAGAACACAGACATTCCAAACCTTTTAATCAACGTTTTGTCACTAATAAACGACTATGATTACGTAGCGAAATTGATGAAATAGAAGTTAATTGAAAAAAAAGTAATGAAAATGACAATAACTTTCTTTACAAACAAAATGGCAATAACTTTTTTTTTCAAAAGATAATTTTTAGACTAGGGTACAGCTAGGCCAGGTTTTAAAGTTGAGCTTAATTTTTTGGTTTAGTCTTAGAATTAGGCTTAGGTGTGGTTAAAGCTTAGGCTTAGGTGTGGTTAAAGCTTAGGCTTAGGTGAGGTTAAAGCTTAGGCTTAGGTGTGGTTAAAGCTAGGGCTAAAGCTAGATTTGAGCCTGGGCTAAGGATTAAAAATAGGGCTCTGGGCTAGGGCTCTGGGCTAGGGCTCTGGGCTAGGGCTCTGGGCTAGGGCTCTGGGCTAGGGCTCTGGGCTAGGGCTCTGGGCTAGGGCTCTGGGCTAGGGCTCTGAGCTAGGGCTCTGGGCTAGGGCTCTGGGCTAGGGCTCTGGGCTAGGGCTGTGGGCTAGGGCTCTGGGCTAGGGCTCTGTGCTAGGGCTCTGGGCTAGGGCTCTGGGCTCTGGGCTCTGGGCTAGGGCTCTGGGCTAGGGCTGTACAAAGATACTGAAGGTTATGAAAAAGCTTTATTTACAATATTAACCGCCAAACTCTAATACAACAAACCTCATAATTTGTATTTTTCCTAGCCTATCTCCAAGCCTGATTCAGCATTTCGAAGTACAGCTCCCTCTCATTCACTTTACCATCAGTTATCTTCCTCTTTATCACATAAACCCGTACCAGCTGGGGCTCCAGTTTCTCAACAGCTGACTTGTTATTCTGGACCAATAACAATAGCAATGATATTGACTTTCTTTTCCACGCTGGGATTACTGTAATTTGAAGAACTGCGGCAGGTAAAAACATTATAGACACCCATAAAGGGCCGGTGGCGTTTGTTAGCCCTGTGAAATTCTGAAATTTTACAAATTTTAAAAAATAAAAAAATGGCAAGAACTTTCTTTACAAAACATGAAATGGCAAGATCTTTCTTTACAACTAAAAACTTGTGAAACATACCGGTATTTGATCTGAAAACAACACGGCGACTAAAATTTGGAAAGCAACGAAGATGCCGCCTAGAACGGCCAAGAAGCCAGATTGTATAATTAATGTGACAGATCGAATGTTCTCACTCAACTGAAAGCGCTGACTTAATGTATACGTTTGGACATGTATTTTCGACCGAGTAAACCTACGACGATTCCAACGATGCGTTTGGTACAGTATCTATAAAGTAAAGTAATCTAGGGTATGTTGCTGGTGCTTACCAAAAATAGTACAAGAAATGATAACATGCTGGCGGCTAGTACTAGTGCTGATTGTAACATAGCTAAAAAACCGTAAAATTACAGCAAAATGGCAAGAAATTTCTTTACAAAACAAAAATGGCAAGAACTTTCTTTACAAAACAAAAATGACAACAACTTTCTTTCCAAACCAAAAAGCACTCCAAAAACTACAGTATGTTCAACTTACAAATCCAGCTGTAAGCCATACAGTAAGCTAAAAAATAAGTTAAAAACCAAGTTAAAATAGAAGCCAAAAATACTGTAAATGAGTTACTTTGCTTTTCATATGACCGTAAATGTACCGATGCGTATATACGTTCTATGAATAGTAACATAGCATGGAATAGAAAGGAAAATCCGCCCCATAAGAAAGCAAAAAATCCAAAATGAAAAGGCTCTGGCAGGTAAAGAAGATCTTTTATTACTGTTCCTGAAAATGGTATTTGTTACAATATACCGTTTTTTTTAAATTTTTTTTTATATTATACGTAACTCAAGAGAATAGCACAAGCAAGGCAAGGGTAGAGCATGATTAAAAAAAGATAAGGGTATAGATAAGATCAAGACGGTCAAGTCAAAAGGCTATGGCTAAAGCCGAGATCAGAAGCAGAACTAAAAACAAATCGTGGGCTAGGACTAGGACCCAGATTAGAACTAATACCAGAACTAGAGCCAGGACCAAGACGTGATAGAAATCTAGCCTAATTTACGCCCGGCTTAGGCAAGGCTAAGAGAGGACAGAACAGGACAAAGCTAGAGACTAGCGTGCAATTCAAGGCAAGGCAAGGCAAGGCAAGGCAAGGCAAGGCAAGGCAAGGCAAGGCAAGGCAAGGCAAGGCAAGGCAAGGCAAGGCAAGGCAAGGCAAGGCAAGGCAAGGCAAGGCAAGGCAAGGCAAGGCAAGGCAAGGCAAGGCAAGGCAACGGCAAGGCAAGGCAAGGCAAGGCAAGGCAACGGCAACAGCAACGGCAAGGCAAGGCAACGGCAAGGCAAGGCAAGGCAAGGCAAGGCAAGGCAAGGCAAGGCAAGGCAAGGCAACGGCAAGGCAAGGCAAGGCAACGGCAAGGCAAGGCAAGGCAAGGCAACGGCAAGGCAAGGCAAGGCAACGGCAAGGCAACGGCAAGATTAGACTAGAAAAAACACTACAACATCGAAGCAACGTACCACCGACGATGCCGCCCTTACTTTGGTAATCTTTTTGACTGATAGCAAAACCACCAATTACTACAATGCCTATAAAGATCAATGCAAATGATATACCGATACTGCCCAACAGTAATCTCATATGAGAATGGAAAACCTTAAAACTATACAGTAGGTACAGTATGTACAGTATGCATAGTACGTCGATACAACCGAAGATACACGACAAAGCGTATGCTGTGTCCAACCATACATTCGGTATTGTTATTGGCATGCGAAGGTACGGTAGTCCTTAAAGTATAACTTGATATTACTAAACCTTGTACCTTGTAGTATACGAAAGGAAATACAGTATTATAATAGTCTTTAAAAACCAGTTTTTAAAAATTTAGGCTTATGTTATAGGTATTAAGTAATATATGTAAGTAAAGATATATTGACATAGATCTTAAATACGAACATATATTTGAAAATGACTAAGCAAATATGGTTCTGCAGCAATAACTACTGTTTACATGCACAATTACACTTGGTAAACACCTGAAAATTTTAAAATATGCTTAAACTGGTTAAGAAATAACGACGTACATTTTGAACCGTAACGTAACATGTGAGTAAATTGGCATTAAAGTATATTTTTAATTTTATTTAGGCCTGAATAATCATTTTGCGAGCTATGGCAAAAAAAATAAAAAAAGCCATTGTTGTCTTTTTTAGCCTATGTCGCAACGTCAGCGTAGCGAAAGTATTAAGACAGAGTGAAACACCATGTAGGGGCAAGGCGAGGGGCCAAGAGAACCCTGGATTCACTCCTCTATGATCGAAAAGAATAATGTCTCCTTTGTAGCTTAAATGGTAGAGCAATTGTCCAGTAAGCGAGAGGTTACGGGTTCGACTCCCGTCGGAGACAGGCTTTTTTCCTCCTGGTGTTAGTATCGCACAGTAGTATGCCAGTTGTCACGCGCTCGACAGCCTAAGCCAACGATCAAATCAAGACAAGAAACAGGGCCAAGACCAAAACAAAGACTAGTATCAAAACTAGAACAAAGACTAGGACTAAAACCTAAACTAATACTGTAATCTGAGCCAAAGCCCGGGTCAAAACCAAGACCAAAACCAGTAATAGGATTAAAACCAAAGCCAGCACTTGGTCCAGGATCAAAACCTAAGCCAGGACCAAGGTAGAGACCAGAACCAAGACCAGGAACATAACCCAAAACAGAACTAACATAAGTACAATAACAGGATCAGAATTAGAACCAAGACAAGAACTAAGACCAGGACCAAAGTCAGAGCCAAAACCAGGGCCAGGTTCTGTTGTTAGGGTGAGGACTAGAGCTAGAACTAGGACTCAGGGCTAGGGCTCTGGGCTAGGGCTCTGGGCTGGGGCTTTGGGCTAGGGCTTTAGGCTAGGGCTTTGGGCTAGGGCTCTGGACTAGGGCTTTAGGTTAGTTTACTTTATTTACACTATCCTTATTTACATTACATACACTATTACTGCCAAGCATTGTTGAACATTTCAAAGTAAATTTCCTGTTCTTCCGTCTTTCCTTCAGTTTGTTTTCTCTTCAGAACATAAACCTTGACCATTTCATGTTTATTATTGGTTATAGAGTCCATTACTTTGTTTAGTCCAGCTACACCAACGCTAGACTGTAATAGAGAACTGGCAGTTCGTTTCCATGCTGGTACTTTACAGATTTGCATTATGGCGGCAGGTAGAAATAAAGATGACAGTGTTAAGGGTCCTGTTACGTTCATTATTGGTACTAGCTTCTAAACACTGTTATTAAATTAGGTAGTAAAGAGAAAGTAGATTTAGATTTAAGCTTAGGCTAAGAAAGATGTTAAGCTCAAAGTAAAAATTAATCGTAGGCCTAGTGTCAATCTGAGGCTTAGCCTTAGACATAGGCGTAGTCGCTTTGATTTAGGCTTAATCTTAGGCTTAAAACTTAGGTTTAGGCTTACGCTTAACCTTAGGCGTAAGTTCAGAGTCAAGCTCAAGCTTAGTCTTAGGCTTGAGCTAATCTTAGTCAGACCCTGTCTTAGGCCCTAGCTTAAGCCCTGGCATAGGCTTAGACTTCGCCTTAAACTTAGGTTTAGATTTAAGCTTAGGCTTAGGCTCTGGCTATGACTTAGGCTTGGTCTTAAGTTAAGTCTTAGGTTTAGGCTTATGCTTAAACTTAAGCTTAGATTTCAGATTGGTCTTAGGCTTAGGCTCTGGCTTCGTCCCAAACTCTGGCTTAAGCTCCTGCTTCGGCTATGAATTAGCTTTAGAATCGGGCTCAATCTTAAGCTTAGCCTTATCATTTGTCCTAGCCTTGTCATAGCCCTAATCCTGGCTCTAAAGTTTTTACTGACTTAAGCGTCTTACAGTCGAACACTATCGTATCTTTTTTATAAGTTAGAAGCCTTGCAATTATTCGAAATAACCTTTTTATTACAGTAATTTAACTTATTATTATACAAAATGAACTATCAGTCTTTCGCGAAAAGAATGTTACAAAACTGCACAGTGCAGTTTGAAGGAATCGCTGTCGCGCCGAGAATTGGGCGACAAGCGACAAGGTCTGCGACAGTCGCTTGCACCCGGCGACATCCCAATGGAAATCGCAATGTCGCAAGTCCAAAGCTTTGCGACAAACTGTCGTGTCGCGCTTAGAATGGCGATGCGACAGTGTGTCGCGGTTGTCGCAACGCTCAAGCCACAACTGTGTTCAATGGAAGGATTGCGACACGTTTTTTTGACTGTTGCAAGTCATTGAATCCTGCGACAACACACCGGTGCGGCACTGAAGGGATTGCACTGTGCAATCTTTCCTCACATCGTTGGCTGTATCGAGTGATCGCGCGGGAAGTCTGCACTGTGCAGCGGAATTAAAAGGGCGCGATTTTCTCGGGGACTGCACCGTGCAGCTGTAACATTCTTTAGTGGAAAGACTGATATTAAACTTACAGCTACTAATTTAAATTATATTACCCGAACAATAAATTACAAAAGAATACTAAATGCAATTGTACTTTTAATGAAGTACGACTATAATAATAATCAAACCAGATGATATGACAAAGTTTCATAACTTCCTTCTACTATAATATAATATTCTAAACCCTTAAAAGAAGCCATGCCACTTTAAAATAAACCTATAACAAAACTCACCACAGCCAAGCTAGGAAACAGAATTGGAGCCACAAGTTGCCCCACAGTCATAGCTCCTCCTAAGGTAGCAAACGCGGCCGATTCCAATATCAATCGTACCGTGCGCACGTTCTCACTCAATTGGAACCGCTGACTTAACGTATAGGTCTTAACGTGAATTTGAGAACGATAGAAACGTTGAATGTTCCAGATGTGCGCTCGGTATAACGCCTGGAATAAGGTTCGGTGAAGCTTAGAACAAGAATTGGAAAAACGGGTTATAATATCGTTTCTTTGAAGATGGAAGTTGAGTGGAAGATTTGTAATGTAATTTACACTAAAAATCTTCCACCAAACTTCCAATTTTAAAATGTCTTAAAATTGCTTAAAACACGTTTTTGACACTTTTTGAAAGTGGAAGATAGGTAGAAGATTTTCAGTGCAAAACACATTACAAATCTTCCACTTAACTTCCATCTTTAAAAAGTACTAAAAACGTGTTTTTAGGCCATTTTAATACATTTAAAAAAGTGAAAGTTAAGTGGAAGATTTTCAGTGCAAAATACATTACAAATCTTCCACTCAATTTCCACTTTATAAATCCTGTATTTTAGCTATTTTATAGCAATTTTATGCTTAATAAACGACGTTTTTGGCAACTCAAAGCCATTCAGAAAAACTAATATTAAAAAATAAACTTACACTAACTAGACCCACGTATAAAAATATAGCCATGGCTAATAGCAATGCAGTTGTGTACAAAGCTAAAAAGAACAGATTATGAATAACTTATTTAGGACACAACTAACAGAAAATAATATACAATATATAGAGAAAAATAGTTACAACTGTACTACAGATTACGGTATTACTAGGAGGTATAGTAGTAAAGAAGGCTAGCAAAAGAGAGAGTGCGACAAGGTAAAGATAGAGCAAGGTAGAGAATAAAGTACACTAGGCCAAGATAAAGTGAAGCAAAGTACAGTAGACAAAGATAGGGTAGGGTATAGTAGAATAAGATAGTGTAAGGCAGGATAGAGCAGGGTACAGTAGGGTAGGGTAGGGTACTTACAAATCCACTGAAGCACGATGCTTTTGGCCAAGATATATGTAGCGAAAATGATGACAATTACAGTTGTTACCACGTTGAAGGTATGTGATTGCTTTTCGTACGCTCTAAGTCGAAATGAAGCGTAGATTCTCTCACAATATACTAACATTGTAAAACACAGAAAAGCCAATCCTGCCCATAGAAATACAAAAAGAAAAGATTGATAAGGTTGTGGCAGTTGGAGGGCTTTGGCCAGGTCTACACCTTAATAGTGATGTTATATTTCGCTATTTCAAAAAAAATTTTTAATGAAAAAATTTCGAAAAATTTTGAAATTTTAAATATTTCAAAAAAAAAATTTTTTTCAATTTTAAATTTTTTAATATTATGCTTAAAAGACCATAGGTAATCATTGACTTCATGCCTCCACTCTTATTACCAAACCTTTCAGTGTAATACAATTATATAAATGGTTTCTTTTTCAATGACCTATTCCTTATTATTATATTACCAAAAAGTTTAGAGAACTTTTGCTCGTTTAATTTAATATTAGAGGCTGCTACTTCTTTTTTTCGTGGAACAAAGATTAACATGCATAAAAATATACTGTAACCTCAAGTTTCTTGCTTACACTAAACGAGTACTAGTTTTATCTCCAGCCCTATTTCTAGCCTAACCTAGCTTAGCCTCAACCTTAGCCTTAGCCTAAGCCGTAGCCTTAGTCGTAGCCCAGTCTAGTCTAGTATTGCCTCACCCCTAGCCTTAGTTTTAACCTTAGCCTAAGGCTTGGTCTACCTCCTGCCCTACCTAATCGTACTGCATCCTACCGTATACTGCCCAACCCTACTTTATTCTAGCTTAACGTACCGTGCCGTAACCAATCTTAAGCTTAGCCCTGTCCCCAGCTTTAACCCTATCCCCAACTGCATCAGTCCTGTCCTACCGCACCGTATCCTATTATACCCGGCTTTAAATACCTTGCCCTACCCTAAAATTTTTCAAAAAATTTCAAAAACTTACGCTGATACTCCCCATCACCAACAGCAAATATACCAGTAAAAAATATACAAAAGAATAGTATGATTAGAGCAATAGTAATAGACACCATTAAATAACGAAGATTCGAGTGAAATACTGGATGAATTACTACACAGTATACAATAAACATGGACAATAAGATATTAATTAAGCTTAGTATAGCGATTGTCATGTAGCCTATATCCATCCAAATTAACGTCATTTTAAAAGTTTTCAAAAAAAAATGTTAGGTAACAAATTTTTTAAAATTCAAATTTTCAAAAAAAAATTAAGTTTTAGGTAAAAAATACAATCGCCGGCCGTCTAACAAAACTAATTTAACTTTCTGAAAAAAATTACAGAATGAAAAGTTAAGTACCTAACACCAGGTGCAAACAGTTTATTTTGTTATGGATAAAAGTTTGATGTTCATAGAAACATTTTTAATTTGTCGGTCATACATCATAAGTTATATTGCGACAAAAATTTAATTTATGATTTAAAATGTTGAAAAAAATTGCAAGAACTTCCTTTACAAAACAAAAAATGGCAAGAACTTTCTTTACAAAACAGAAAATGGCAAGAACTTTCTTTACAAAACAGAAAAACAAGAACTTTCTTTACAAAAGAATAAATGGCAAGAACTTTCTTTACAAAACAAAAAATGGCAAGAACTTTCTTCACAAAACAAAAAATGGCAAAAAATTTCGCTAGAAAACAAAAAATGGCAAGAACTTTCTTTACAAAACGTAAAATGGCAAAAACTTTCTTTTTAAAAAATATCTCTACCCTACCATAAACCTTGAAAGACTAAAAATATGTCCCAAATGGTTGAAAGACCAAAAATGAACATTCCCTAACGTTAGTACAACCACTTTTATTGATTATTCTCTCACTACCCCAAATCATGACTCCGTGGCGCAACGGTAGCGCGTCTGAATCCAGATCAGAAGGTTGCGTGTTCGAATCACGTCGGGGTCAAACGGCTTTTTGGCCGTTTTCGATACTTTTTGAAGCAGAAAAGATGCCTCATACCTATTTAGGTAGGGTAGGGCATAGCTCTAGCTTTACCCTGATCCTAGCCTTACCCCCGTGCTGGCCATATCCCGAGTTGCGTAAGGGGATATATTCGGATAGTTATTACTAAAAAAACTTCAATTTTCATATAAAAATAGCTTTTTATGCTAATTTGGATCAAATAAAAAACGTCACAAATACTAAAAATGGCTTATTTTTATTATTTATTTTCATTTGATCTCACACGTCCTTTTTACGTTTTTGAAACAAAAGTAGTGTATTACTGAACTTGTTTTGTGAAAATTGTCATATATGATGTCTGAAAAGGTAAGAAAATGCCATTTTTCACGACTTTTTTGTCATTTGCCAACTAATTTATGCTTCAAAAACTTTAAAAATATAAGGTTGTTCAAATAATTATGTGCCTCCTAAAACCGAAAATATTTTTTGAGAGAAGGCACAAAATTATTTGAACAACACAATATTAACCTTCAGATCTTCATAAACTCTTTTTTTTTTCATTTTTTCATGTAAAACCCTTGTCATTTCCAGATTGACCTCGTTTTGTTTTTGAAAACCCTACTCTGGACCAGTTTGATGATTGCCATTTTGGTTGCCACTGTACTTTATACAGCATTTTATTTCGGCAAAACAAAGCCTCAACTCCAGAAGACTGCCCAAGAAGGAGAAAATCGGCCAGTCAATATTTGTAAATCAGACTTGTGATTAATAAAATTTTACTCTGTAAGTATATTGTGTTACCTAATAAATATTTTTTTATAAATTTGAGTGATTTTTGTGCCTGCCCTACTTTATTTTATCGTGCCCTACCCTACCCTAAACTACCCTACCCTACCCTACTCTACTTTTCAACCCACGTTGACTATTCTATAGATAGCGCTTTATTATTGTTGTTACCAGCGATTTCAATACGTTAAAAATAAATTTACAGCTGCTTTTTTTGACTTTTATCCAAACAAATACTTTTCGTTCTAAGAATATATATACACTACTTTTTAAACTTTGTTATTTCTGATTTATTCTGATATTTCTTTCAAATTTTTAACAGAAACGAGCCTTCAAAACACTTTATAGCTTTTAAAAAGAGGTATAAACGTTTAGACTGTGCTTACGAAGTAAGCACACTAAGAGTGAAAGGTCTAATCAATACTACTAAACATAATCCTAAGCTTACTAAGCCGATTAAGCCTAAGCTTACTAAGCCTAAGCCTACTAAGCCTAAGCCTACTAAGCCTAAGCCTACTAAGCCGAAGCCTACTAAGCCTAAACCCACAAAGCCTAAGCCGTCTAAGCCGACGTCGTACAAAATAGTCCACAACTTATTATTACACTAGCGAATTTATTCTCAAAAAATAAAATTAATTCGGTGGGGTAAAACTTTATAAGGGGGGATTCAGCAGCAAAACCCGGCCGATGGATGGCCGGGCCAAAACAAACGGCGTCGCGATGTTGTTGCGACGCCGCGACGTGACGGGAAACAGCAGCAGTGGGATCAAGCTCACGATGTTGGTGAGGTAGGATGAGTCGCGGATATTGTGATAAGGATAACATTCAATGTGAAGTCGAGCGTAATCGACCAGCGGTCGACGGCGTTCGGCCGAGTGCTTAGTAGCCTGGTGGGGTACGTGGAGGTGGACAGTGTTCGCAAGAACCCTTCTCTCCGTCGTCTCCGGCTGGACCGGCGGCACCTGGTGGACCGGGGCGACCTTCGCGGCCGGCCTTTCCTGGCTCTCCTGGCAGACCGGGTGGGCCTTGGAAGGATTGTCCGTCTGGACCGGGTTGTCCCTTTTGTCCTTGTTCTCCGGGTGGGCCTGGTGGTCCGGCTGGTCCTTGTGGGCCTGGAACGGGGATGAGGCGTCCTGGTTGTCCAGGAGCTCCACGTGGTCCTTCGCGTCCTGGGCGTCCGACTGGACCGGGTTGACCTTGCATACCTTGTTCGCCGGGTACTCCGTCCTTTGGTGGCTCTCCTGGTGAGCCCTTTGGTCCGGGTGGTCCCTTTGGTCCGGGTGGTCCTTGTGGACCGGCTGGGCCTGGTGGGCAGATGATGCAAACTTCGGTGGCTTCGGCGGGGAGGAGTTGGGCGTCCTTTCCGTCTTGTCCGTCCTTTCCGTTCTCTCCATCGGTTCCGTCCTGACCGGCTGGTCCCTCGGGACCGGCTGGGCCTGGAGCGCCTTGGTGGCAGGTGCAGCATTGGGCAACTGGCTCGGCGTTGACGGCTGGGCCTCCGTATCCGCCGGATGGGGCGCCGGATGGTCCGCCGTAGCCGCCGGATGAGGGTCCGCTGCCGCCGCTTGGTCCGCTGCCTCCGGATGGAGCACCACCGGATGGGGATCCGCTGGATGAAGATCCACCTTCGTATCCGTTACCTTCTGGCACCCATTGGCCGAAGAGCCAGCCTCTCTTGACACGGTTGTAGTGTCCCTTTCCGATTTGGAGGGCGGTCATCTCCAACCACATGTCGCGTGAGCGGGCCTGGAAGATTGGATGGTAAATTTATTGGTTAGCCTCGGGGCGTATGCCTTCTATTAAACTTAAGCCTACTAAGCCTAAGCCTGTTAAGCCTACTAAGCCTAAGCCTGTTAAGCCTAAGAAACGCAAAAAAACCTAAAACCGATCAAACAACCTCACCTTGCAGTAGTCGGTTTCGACCATCAAGTGCGACTGGAAGGATTGAACGTAGCTGTAAAGCATGGGCAGAGTGACGACCGTGGCGATCACGGCGACCGTCGAAACGGCGACAGCAACGAATGCGATGCGACGCATCTGTCTGTGCGCGTCTGTCTCCTTGAGCGACGCCTGCGACTGATCCATGCTGACTGCTTGGGTGTCCGTGAAGTGAAACGCATTAGGCTCGGGTTTATATAGGCGCAGCCGAAGCCGGATGTGTGGGGTTTTCGCTAGCGCGCGCTTTCATCAACGCCCCGATTTATCTCGTCGACTTAAATCCACGAAACCCGGTGGGGTTTGGAAAAAGGAAAAAACACACAAAACGTGATAAGATTGTTCTTTTACTTAACTTTAGTTGGTTTTTCAAAAAGAAAGTTCAAGATTTTGTTCAGCAATGTATAAATATGGGAAACGGGCCGGGCCCATTTTTACTTGGAATCGGGCCGGGCTTTTCGGGCCAGCTTTTCAGGCCCTGCCACATCTAAAGTTGGCTCAGTCTTGACCCGGCCCGGTCCCCATGTATAGCAATGTAAGGCTAAGCATATTAACAAGAAAAGTACCCGACCTGCCCCGCTCTGATTGACTTCAAACATTTTATATAGAAAAAGAATGTAAATATAAGACCTTCAGCAAAGTACTAAATTGCGCTTTCCAGTCAATCTTAATAAAATTGAGATCAAAAAATTACATTTTGAATTTCCCGCCAAATTGGCATTGTGTTTCAAGCTTATACTTTGTCATTTTTTGACTTTTAATTATTTTTCTTTGATATACTAGAAGAATAACTTTAAATCAACCTACATTTTTTAATTTGTAAACGTAGCTTGTCCTGAAAGCCAAAAAATGCTCAACATATAATGCCAATTTGGCGGGAAATTCAAAACGTAATTTTGATCACATATTTTTCAAGAATTGGAAAGCGCGGTTTAGTACTTTGCTGAAGGTTTTATATTTACATGATCTTTTTATATGAAAAGTTTGAAGTCAATCAGAGAGGAACAGGTCGGGCACTTTCCTTGTAAGCCTAATAAAAAAGTACTAAGCCTAAGCCTAATAAAAAAAGCAATACAAACTCAATGCTTGTAATATTTATTCAAAAATTAATTAAATTTCAAATTAAGCTTGACGAGCACGTTGACGCATGGCACGAGCGCGCTTGGCGGCACGACGACGGTATTGCTGTTGAGCGGCTGGTACTTGGACTGAAGCAGCTGGGGCTGGAGTAGGTTGGCTGCCTGGAGCATAGCCCTCCTCAGCACCAGATTGACCACCAGCAACTGGAGCAGAAACTGGAGCACCGCCACGTGGTGGGCATGGGCAGTAGGCGGCATCATGTCCTGGAGTTCCCTGACCTCCTGGCGCACCTGGTTGACCGTCTTGACCTGGCTGTCCTGGTTGACCGGCTGGTCCAGCTGGACCTGGTGGGCCGGGTTGTGGGGCTGGGCCAGCACCTCCGTCTTGTCCTGGTTGACCGGCTGGGCCAGCTGGTCCTTGTGGTCCGGCTGGGCCTGGCACGGGGGTGGAGCGTTGACCGTCTTGTCCCTTCTCTCCTGGCTGTCCTGGAGCTCCTGGTTGTCCGTCTGGTCCAGCATCTCCGCTTGGTCCTTCAGTTCCTGGGTTTCCTGGCTGTCCGTCTGGGCCAGCTTGTCCTGGTTCACCGTTTGATCCGGCTGGTCCTGGTGGTCCGTCTGGGCCTGGAGGGCCAGCTGGTCCGGCTGGGCATGGGAAGCAGCCTCCTTTGCCGCCAAAGTCTCCGATTTGGGCAGCTCCAGCCAATCCAGATTTTCCAGCGTCTCCTGGAGCTCCGTCATCTCCTGGCAAACCGGGTTGTCCTGGTGGTCCAGGTGGGCCTGGAGGGCAGCTGTTGGCTTTGCGAGCACAACCCGAGTCTCCACCACAACCTCCTTGGCTGCCGCCTTGGCTGGCGCCGCCTCCGGACGAAGCAGCATCGTATTGACGCTTGTGACGGCCGATGAGTTGGTCGAAGGTTGGTTGGAATTGTCTTCTGGCCATGATCATCTTAGTCCAGGCACCGTCGGCGTGAGTTTTGAACTCGACCATATCGTCCATGATCTCATCGTACAAAGAGTTGATGTCATTGAAGATGTAGATGGCTGATACGATGCTGAATAGGACCATTGAGGCCGAAATGGCTGCAGTGATTTGTACTCCGAGCTTGCCCATGACTAAAATTTTTAAAATTTCAAATTTTCAAAAATTTTTTAAATTTCAAAAAAAAATTTTTTTTTAATTTAAAAAATTTTTTTTAAGAATGGAAAATCAATGTCATCTTCACATGGCATTTGGTCCAAAAGTCCTCAAAACCCTCTGTAACAGCTAAAACAAGCCAAAAAAAGTAAAAACAAGGCTCTTACCTGTCGATGTGAACCGAAGCACTGGATACCAAACCTCACCATGCCTTCCACTTATATACTGCACTGAAAACCACACTGTAAACAAAATTTCCGGTTCCTTTGTCCCCGGTTTAATACCATGAAATGGGACAGTTGTCAATTTTTTCATCACGCCCAGTCGATTTTTCCCTCAATTTTTCGCGTTTTTGCAACGAAAATTGGGTCAGCCTCGCGGCGGACTTTAAATTATTTTCCGTTTTTTAGTTTAAATTGTCGTTATCACATCACGAACGTAGTTGATGAGCGTTATTTACGACAATATATTTGTTGACTTTTACTTTCGTTTTTTTTTTGGTATAAGTGCAATTTTTAGTCGTTTTTAGGAAAAGACTTTAAATTACAAATTTCAAAAAAAATTTTATCGACCGGTCGATTATTTTTTCCATAATTATCGACTGGCTGATTATCGTTTTTTTACTAAAATTGTCGATTTTTCACAGTATGTCAAGTCATTACCCTACTTTTAGCCCTTTTTCCAAGATTTAGATCCCGCAGCCTGCGGGTGACATGTTATACGATAAAAACGAAAAACTTGGTCAATTTCTGAAACTTTAAAATTAAGAATGTTGTAGAACGAAGACACAAGATTACATTTATGCATAAAAACCCATTTTGGCCTTCTATCTACTTTTTATATCCCGCAGTCTGCGGCGACATTTTATACGATAAAAACGAAAATCAATAAACTCGGTCAATTCATAGAATTTTTAGATTTAAAACATTTTTACTAACAAAATAAAACCTTTCTTTATCATGATTTCAATCAATTCTGTTTTTTCACTTTTTAAATCCCGCAGCCTGCACGTGACATGTTATACGATGAAAACCAAAACAAATAAAAACCCAAAAAAATCTTATCCAACTTACAAAAACTGGTACCACAACATTGTAAAAGCAAATTTCAATACATAAAGGCCCTTTACCTTAATAAAAATGCCCAAAGTTTAAAAAAAATTAAAAAAAGTTTATTGTTACATCATGGAGAACAATAAGTTAACCATAAAATACAATAATATATCGTCGTGCTTTCCCTCTCCAACCACCCTCCGTACCCACACTAATCACCCTCCTTCGTTTAAATATAGATAAGCTCGCCATCGAGCTGTGACTCGTCGATCGTCTCATCTCCCACGTCTTGGCCCTCAACAAAGTAAAAGACCTTTTCGTCTTTGTTTCCAGAGCTCTTCACACCCCTTAGTTGATCACCAAAACCGTCCACTGATCCAACTTCAGCTCCAGCCGCATTCAGAGGCCAATTTCCATCGCCAGAAGGACCAAGCGCTCCTGTAATATCACCATGACCACGCACATAGTCTTTCAGGTTGCCGGAAGCGTGACGCTCACTACACGACCCAATGTAGAAGCAATTATTGTTCAGTGGTCTATCTAGACCGTCAATTTCGACTAGCTGGCGTGTGATCATACTGTATTCGTTCACGGTTCGTGGATATTCAGGTAGGACGCCCTTGTGAAGGCCGAGTTCGACCAGATAACGAATGGTTCTTCCTTTCAGCTCGGACGTGAATGCAAGCATTTTGAGTTGTTTACCACCGTCGAACTGGCCAGCAATGTACACTACGAAATCCTGAAACAAAATTGAGGTTTTCGTTGATTTAGGTAACAAAAATGCGAAATTTGCCGTCGTTATCACATCTGGCTGATAAAAAAAGCTAAATTACTATTAAAATATTTTATCAATTTCAAAAAAATCGGCCTATCTAAAATAAAAAAATTGTAACACTTACATCCTTAGAGTTCTCATCTTCAAAGGCCGCCGAATCCACGTCAATGTAGGCTTTGTACACGTTTCCACCCGAGATCATAAAGTCTCCTCTGTATTTGCGTCCATCGGCCTAAAACACTACTTTTAAACAAGTAAAAACGCATTTTTTAGCCAAACACGCTAAAAATTATATTATCCATGACGGAACCTGTTTCTCATACAATCAAGAAAAAATCAAGCCAAATTTTATCGGTATTGATAAAAAATGTTTATTACACCAATTCCAATCTAATAGAACGTTAATTTTCCAGTCAAAAGCTTAAGATCAGCCAAAAATTATATTATTCATGACGGAACTTATGTTTTTCTTAGAAACAAGGAAAATAGAGTCAAATCCTGTCCATATTGTTAAAAAAATATCTGGCAGATCAGGCTTAAGCTAACGCAGTGTGAATTTCCGGACAGAAGCTTAAAACCAGCCAAAAATTATATTATCCATGATGGAACCTAATGTTTCACTTATAATCATGCGAAAAGCAGGCCGAATCTATCCTTTATCAAAAAAAAGGTCTATAGCACCATTTTTAAGCTACAGCAACATTAATTTTCAGTCAAAAACATAAGATCAGCCAAAAAATTTATTATCCATGACAGAACGTCATGTTTCACCTAAATTCAATAAAAAACAAGAAAAAACTTACGTGAAACATGTTGTCCTTTACTTCCACATACTTGATAACCTTGTGCTGCTCTCTCAACACATCAAAGCCATCTTCAATCGTCTGGACATGAGGATTCTCGGTCAGATTCAACGAGAAACGATGCGATTCTCGCGTTTTCTTGTTTTCGTCCACAAAACCGACCAAAAAGAGGACGGACTAAAATATTATATTAATAATAACATTTTTAAGCTATTACTTTAGAAAATAACACAATGTAAGCCTAGCAACCATAAGAAACCTGAAAAATTTGGCGAGAGCTTATATTACACTTGCCAGAAAGGATAAAACTCAGCCTAGCACCTACCATTTCCGCGAAAACAAAATGAAATAAGCAGTTTCAACTTACCTTGATCTTATGAAACGTAAGATTTGCATATTGACTTCGAAATTCGCCCGGATTTCGAAAGAGAAAACAAAAAATTAAAAAATTTTAATTTTTAATTATTTTTTCGCACCGTGCAGGCCGCAAACCCGAGTTTATACGATGAAACATGTCCGAAAAAATGTTAAAGTTGCCATTTTAAACATAATGTTTGAAGAATATTTATCAGTACATGTAAAAATAGAAATTAATACACATAATATGCCATTCATAATATAAAGATCAGGCAGCTTGACGTTGACGCATAGCGCGAGCACGTTTGGCGGCACGGCGACGATATTCCACAGCAGGATCAACCTGGATTGGTCGAGAAGCTTGTCCAAAAAAATCACCAAGAACTGAAGCTGATACAGCTCCACCTCGTGGTGTACATGGACAATAAGGACCATCGTGACCAGGTAGACCACCGTTACTTGAAGCACCTGGTTGAATAAGGTAGGGCAGAGTAAAGTAGAGTAGAGTAGTGTAGGACAGAGTAGGATAGGGTAGGGTAGGAAAATAGGATTAGGCTTAGGCTCAGGCTTAAGCTTAGGCTTAGGCTTAGAATTAGAATTAGACTTAGGCTTAGGCTTAGGCTTAGGCTTAGGCTTAGGCTTAGGCTTAGGCTTAGGCTTAGGCTTAGTCACAGGCTTAGGCTTAGGCTCAAGCTCAAGCTCAGGTGTAGGCTTAAGCTTAGGATTAGACTTAATTTTAAAATATAGAATTTTACCGTAAGGAACTTTAGTCAAGCACAAATGCAAAATTAGGCTTACCTGTAGAGTTTTGCCTAGATTTAGGTTTAGGTTTATACATAGCCTATAATAAGAAAGTTTTTTTCGTTTTTTTTTCGTATTTTTTAAACAAAAAATTTTTTTTTATATTTCAAAATTAAGTTATCTTTTAGTCCATATTACTAAATTTAAATTTCCTCTTCAAAACATGAAAAAGTGCTGCTACCGTATGCCGATTGCTGTAATAAATGTTTCCCAAATCCTCGATATTATTCGAACTCACGTGATTTCGTGTGAGTTTTAATTAGAATTACCTGTGGCAATTTCTTTCGAGTTATCGTCATGACAACACCGTCTTCCTACCCGAGATTAACTCGAGTTTATTAAGATTTTGGTCATCTTGTTGTTGGCCTTTGGCACTGTTTTTAGTAAAATTTTGAATTTTTAAAAAATTTTTTATTGGTTTTTAGTCGTAAGTTCAAAAATGACAAGAACTTTCTTTACAAAATCAATTTTTATGCTAAAATTTTTTATTTATTTACTTTACTTTACATATTCAAGTGTCTACAAAAAGCTATCCAAGTAGCTCATCCATATTGAGACAACCTGGTACAACTCGGGAGATCAGGGACGTCGCTACGGATTTTCTCTGGTATTTCACTGCTTCTCGCGTCACTGAGTCGCGGTTGAGGTGCCGCATAAGAATTCTGGCGTTCAATCATATACTCGTGTCGGCCAAGTATAGATGTGCCTAGTCCCCGTGCACTCACCATTACCCATTCCTCAAGGCGCCAAGGTTGAGCGATGTGCGGGGTCAAACCAAGGTCCTTCTGAATAGCAAGCGGAGCCACAGCCACTGCGCTACCTACGCAATAAAAAAAATTTTTAATTTTTTTGTTAATGAGTATATTATAGTACTAAACCATACAGATATGTGGTAAGAAGTAAAGTATGTATTAGAAAAAAAATACTTCACTAAAGAAACTTATTGAATACAATAGCCAACTAGAACATGAGAATGGGTGTGGGAAACGTTTAGAAGTTTCCGCAAAGCTAATAACAATAATGAAATGAATAACAATATATTATAGTAGTCGGAAGCGGTTTTTAATTCCAAAGGTTTTTAGTTAAACTTTGTTTCAAAACTTGTTCAGATAAAGCAAGGTGAGGCTGGGGCTTAGGTTTGTGTAGTAGGAGGTTCAAGCAAGCGCAAGCTAAGGATGAAGTTAGAGACAACGCTAGGGAGAAGGTCATGGATGGCTTAGGCTAAGGCTAAAGCTCAGGCTGAAGCACAGGCCCAGACTTTGAATCTGGCTCAAACTCTGGTTCTGGCTCTGGCTATGGCTTAGGCTCAGGCTCAGGTTCAGGTTCAGGCTCAGACTTAGGCTTTGACTCTGGCTTCGGCTCAGGCTCAAGCTCAGGCTCAGGCTCAGGCTTTGACTCTGGCTTCGCCTCAGGCTCAAGCTCAGGCTCAGGCTCAGGCTGAAGCTCTGGCTCGGGCTCTGGCTTCGACTCAGGCTCAGGCTCAGACTTAGGCTTTGACACTGGCTTCGGCTCAGGCTCAGACTCAGGCTCAGGTTTCGGCTCAGGCTTAGGCTTAAACTAAGGCCAAAGCCAAGGTTTTTGTTTCTATTTTTTGCGTCAGTATACTGTAGTTTTCATGTTCAATGTTTACCATAAGCGCTTGTTATTGCCATTATCAATATAGAGAACTGTTTATTATAGTTAAAAAGCAATTCAGTACCACCCATTCTGTTCGCATATCGCTTTTGTATTACCATTATTTGTAATCAAAACACACTTCAAGTTAAAAAAGAACGCCCAAACTGTACCGTACTAAATCGTGCCACTTTGAATTGCACAAATCTTTAAAAATAGCTGTTTTTAAATACTAAGTTATATACAAATTGTAGCTTAAAATTTTAAACTCATAGGTTTTAGAGCTTCACAAACAAGGTTTAAACTCATCATACTGTAACAACTACAAAAAAAGGCGCTTGCCTACTGTGCCTTACTACAATATGATGTCTTTGCGTACAGTAACCATTAAAAACGGTCTTTATATTGTATTTAAATTGAAAATATAATAACTAAAATTGTATTTTTGAAAACGAAAACGCTCACAAGATATTCAAAATTTATTAAAAACAAAAAAAATTGCATTTAACTTGGTCGCAATTACTGTAACATACAAAAAAGAAAGTTAGGCGGAGTTTTTACATGGTTATGGTGAGTCTAGTGGCTCGTGTAAAAAGTATTTAAACAGGCTAAAAAACTTGCTAAAAACGATTTTTGTAAAGAAATCTTGCCATTTTTTGTTTTGTAAAGAAAGTTCTTGCCATTTTTTGTTTTGTAAAGAAAGTTCTTGTCATTTTTTGATTTCTAAAGAAAGTTCTCGCCATTTTTTGTTTTGTAAAGGAAGTTTTTTCTAAAATTTGTTTTATGACTTCAAAGAAGAGCTAAAAATAAAACAAATATGTAAAGTGCAAATCCCTAAAGGCATATACGTTGGATCTTTTTTGAGTAATTTTTAAAGCTTTTTAATTTTTTTCAGTTTTTGATGAATGGAATCTCAGAAATGTTGCGGTTTTTAACCAAAACGTAATTTGTTTACTATTTTGTCAATTTTTTGTTTTGCAAACAAAGTTCTTGCCATTTTTCATTTTTTTTTCAAAAATTTTTTTAAGAATTAAAATTTTAAACACTTGAGGGGGGGGAGAAGGGAAGTTTTTTAAAAAAGTTTTGTGATCATACATAGATTCATCATGATTGGTCGAAAAAATGATTTTTTTCGTATTTTAACTTTTAGGACTAGGGCTCTGGGCTAGGGCTCTGGGCTAGGGCTCTCGGCTAGGGCTCTCGGCTAGGGCTCTAGGCTAGGGCTCTAGGCTAGAGTTCTGGGTTAGGGTTCTGGGTTAGGGCTCTGGGCTAGGGTTCTGGGCTAGGGCTCTGGGCTAAGGCTTTGCGCTAGGGCTCTGGGCTAGGGCTCTGGGCTAGGGCTAGGGCTTGTGCCAGGGCTGCTTATTTGCTAGACCTGGTTATAATTTTCCCGCAGGAACCGATGTGCACGTTTTAAAAGTGCACATACTGTTGAGTACGACTTAAGTGCATCAACACATTAAGCCCTTTATTTGAATATTTTCTTTTGTTTTTTCTTGCTAAGGAAATGAAGTGGTCATTAAGTGCAGTTGGCAAGGAAATTGGAATGACGTTAAGGCCGGAATTGCGTCGAGTAAACTGTAGGGATGATATATCACGCTAGTTTACTCTTCTGCTGGTTCACTAAGTTCTTCCATCATGGGTCTTTTTGGAATTGACGTCTGGGTTTGTGGTAAAGTTTTAAGTGAAACTTTAAGATTTTTAAATTAAATTTTGGGGTTCTAAATGAGGTTTTTGATTTTAAACAGTTTTAAGCCTATGAAACAATTTTGACTTTCAATATGAATTTTAGGTTTTAAAAATGAATTTTAAGCTTGAAAAGTAATTTTTAGGCTTAAAAGTGAACTTTAGGCTTAACAATGAACACTTAAAAACAAATTTTTTGGCTTAAAAATGAACTTTTGGACACAAAAATGAAATTTTAGGCTTAAAAATGAACTTTTAGATACAAAAATGAAATTTTAGGCTTAAAAAGAAAGTTAAGGCTTAAAACCAAAATTTGAGCTTAAAACTTAATTTAGATTTGACAAAAATTAAAAATGAATTTTAGGCTTACCAAGTAATGTTAGGCTTAAAGATGAAATTGAAATAAAGTTACGATAACTTTTTTTTGCAGGATTACTAAATCTTTAGTGCAAAAACTTTTGGACCCATTTGACGTCATTCCGGGTCGAGTCGGCCCATCTGGCTTTAGTTTTATGCCTTTCTCTTCAAGTTATTTGTCATAAGGGCTTGATTTGAAAATTAATTTTTATTTCCTCCGGCAATTTATTTGTTTTTTGTTTGTTTGAGAGGGCGGAAACTTTCTTTACAAAAAAATTGTTTAATTTTAGATTTTTTTGTTTTTTATGTGAATTTTAGGCTTATAATGAAGGTTAAGCTTAAAAATGAAGGTTAAGCTTTAAAATAAAAGTTAGGCTAAGAAATGAATTTTTAAACTTAAAAAAAAAGATTTTAGGCTTAAAAATCAATTTTAGGCATAAATAATAAAATATAGGTTTAAAAATCAATTTTAAGCTTTATCGTTAAATTTAGGCTTAAACGTGTTGTGTTAAGCTTAAAAACAGCTATTTTGGGTAATTATTCGCGCAAAAAACAATTTTTTTATCATAATATACATCGTCATGCAAATTTCAAAAACTTTTTTTTGTAAACAAATTTACCACAAAATGAATGGTAAATAGTGTTGTGTACAACCTATTACATTACCTCCACTTTCCCAACCCATGACGCATGTTTTTCGCTTCAATTTCTACTCCAAACACCTATATTTACATTTCTACATTTGTTGAAGGCGAACGTCACGTTTTGCATCATTCAATAGTGTTGTTGTGATACTTCAAATTAACATAACATATTACACTCGACGTGTCATAGTATAAAATTGGGTTGTTTTGGAGCAAAATAGATTTTTTTTGTATTTAAATTGTGTTATTTGCCATTTTTTGTTTTGTAAAGAAAGTTGTTGTCATATTTTGTTTCGTAAAGAAAGTTCTTGCCATTTCTTATTTTGTAAAGAAAGTTCTTGCCATTTTTTATCCTGTAAAGAAAGTTCTTGCCATTTTTAATCCTGTAGCGAAAGTTCTTGCCTGTTCCTATTCATGAAGTATGTAAAACACTACTGAATGTGTGAGTCTTCTTTCTTTTATTTCGAATTGAATTGGCCTTTCGGGCCCGGACCAATATTATGGTCAAGTCTTAAAAAAATTGCCGAAAAGGAGAGATAATACAGGTTTTAGAGACGTTAGAGACGGCGTATGCAAAAATTGTGGCAAAATTTGAAAAGGGATTGAAGAAATATGGCAGGATGACAAAGCAACTAGAATATATAAGGTTAAAATAAGAGAGTAGGCAAAGTAGAATTCAAAAATATAAGAGAGTGAGAAGAGGTAAAGAGAAGTGAGAGAGATCGAAAGAAAAAAGGAGTGGATAAACTGTTTGGCACCCGGTTTTTTAATTTTGGAAAAGGCCCCGGAGGCGCTTTGCACTCTTTTCAGCCGCAATTCTGCTGCAATTTTTTTCTCTACCCGTCTCTCAGTTTCCCTTTTAAATCTTTAATGTTTTCTTTGTAGTTCGCTCTACGCGGCCAAAGTTCACTCAAATTTTTCGTTCTATTTTTTAATTGTTTTACTGTTTCGTTCCTAAATGTCATCGTGTCTTTTAATACTTTCTTTGTATGTCTGACCCTCACCTCACTCTATGTAATGCCTGGTGACATTTTCGGTCGAAACCAGTATCTAACCGCGGCCTTCTTAAACCCGACCTTCTCCCGGGAATTTTTCTTTTGCTGCAGATCCACTAGTCTCAACTTAAAGGGCATGGAAAGAGCGGGCAGGATGAGGAGAACGTGACACAGAGATGAGAAAGCAGGGGAGTAAGGACAAGAAGTATATTGAGATAAGCAAGGAAGAGTAAAAGATTGGCAAGATTAACGAACGGCACAAAATACTATCTGAAAGGATCAAGCCAAGGAATACTGCATCCGATTGTTATATTAGTTCAAGCTGAAGAACACTGCATCCGATTGTTATATTAGTTCATTCAATCCAATTGGTAAAGCACTGTCAAGTGACCAGAAAGTAATGTCCCAAAAGGCTAACCCAGTAGAAAGAACAATACCCTACCTTCTTATTGGAAACTTTCATTTTTATAAGTAGCCAGACAATTTATCCTATATGTTGTTACACATTACCTTTCAACGAGAACTTTTACATTTTTGGTGCAGATCGTCCAAAAAATTTCTATTCTTTCTAGACTGCTAAAGAAAAACTGGCCAAAAAATAACAGTTTGGCCAGACAATTCCAGAAAAACAAGGATTTGGGGCCAGACGATCAAAGAAATTTAAAAAGAGTGTGCAAAAACAAATTCGCTTTTTTTTTGCTGTCCTTCATAACAAAAAAAGTGGAGATGCATTCCCAAGGCCCCGGAGGCCATGCTCTCTTACTCCCCTTTTTTCCCTATTCCTGAAGCCGGGGTTTTGCGGCAGAATGCCGTAGACTTGCGCGCACCAAACGAAAAAAGCGGCCGAAAGTAAGAAATTGAAAAGGTTACTTTGGCCGCCAAAAAGACCCAGTTTTCGAGATGATACGGCCGCGTTTTTGCGAATTTTCCGCAAAATATTTGGAATTTGAGGGGTGTTTTTCGGTTAGTAAGATTATGATTGTAAGTTTGTTAGGTTGTTTGTGGAGGTTTTGAACAATTAAAGTGTATTAACTTTTTTTATGTTAAACCTTTTTTTTCTTATAGAACATGTAGTTGCCACTTTGATAGATTTAACGTAAATTATCACCAATTTTTTACAAATAGTATCCTATAAATACGAGTTCACAATTTTCTTATTGTATTAAAAATGGACCTCCAATAGGAACAGGAAAGGCTGATAAGAGTAAAAAGTGTTATTATCATGAATTATTTTCTGCGAAAAATGCTTGGAATTTGTTTACTAATTAATAAAAATCATCTTTTATTTTGACTGCAACTTAAAACTTTGTAAACCAGAAAATAGCAAATACTTTCTTTACAAAACAATATATAACAAAAGCTTTCTTTCCACTATATATATCAGTAAAACATCTATAGAGACAACCCTGGTACAAAGAGACGACCATAGAAGTATCTTTTTTTTCATGACATAAAAGAAATTGTGGCTTTGAGAGGGAAAGGGGGCTAGGACAGAAGGTCAAGAATGTGTTCCTTTTTCGAATGTTTGGAAATTGTTTTCTTTTGAAACAATTTGGCACGGCCGCTTTTTTCCAATTCACTTTCTGTTTTTTTGGGCTATTTTTGAACCGCGGGGCGATGTTTGGTATAATCAATCTTGACTTTCCCACTATTTTTATATTTTTCCAGGATATTCTTATAACACCACAACGGGTATTCTTGTTAGTCTTTAGTTGTTGGAAAGTTAAAAAATTTTTTAAATTAAAAAAATTTGTTCTTTTTAATTCTACGATTTTTGATAATTGACTACTGTTTTTAGATTATTGTTCAATTCTGACGCAATAACTTACTTTACTACCCTGATTTTTTTAAAACAATACACATTTTTTTTCAAAAAAATTGTTTTTCCACAATTACAACGCGAAATAACTGTTGTTGAAGGACAATTAGTACTCGGTATTGACGTGCTTGTTTAGGTACTTTCCATATTTCCCGGTATTTTACGTGTTGTACTTTACAAACGCGAAAATTTATCATTTTTTACAAGCTGTAATACCGGATGTAATAATGTTTGTAATAAGTGGTATGGGATTAGTAATTGTCGATTAAATTTTTGTCAGTTTGTGGAGAACCTGTTACGGATTTCTATTTTACACTGTACTTTTAGTTTTTTTTGACATTTCATGTTGCTTTTTCAGAAATGGGTTGTATTAGTTATTTATATCTTATAATATATGCAACAGTAAAACTATTGGTTAAGTGCCAAGATTATAGATAGTGCCAATATAGTGTAAACTGCTTCGAGGATGAATATTAAAAGATTTTGGCAAGAAAAGAATTTTTTGGATAATTACTAGGTAACTTTGGCGACAAATATAATTACTGTGTAAAAGGGGAAGTGAAAAAGCGGCCCGTGAAAGTTTACTTTTATTTTTGTTGAGACATGTCTGATAAGTCTACATGGGCAAGTATCTGACAGGTGGTTGGAAGTAATTTCTGGAATACCAAAAATTTGTTTGACAGTACGAAAAAGGGTAGTAATTACATGCTTTACGTTCTAAAAAGGTTAAAAACTTTATTAATAAAGGTTAAAAAAGAAGCAAAAACCATTATAAAACTTAAAGGGACTGTATGTTTTGCTGCCGTTCTATTGATGGTTTACTAATTGCCGATTTAAAGCATCGTTTTGTGTAATGGTCAGTTTTTTAATGACTTCTATGACTCCTACTGTATTATTATAATCTCATGGGGCTGTTTTGGTCATTTTTGCATAACTAATATTTTTATAATCAAAACAAACCTATTTAAATATTGTCGCGTTGATTGTTTTTTCGAGCAAAACCGTAATTATTTTCGTTTTTTATAAGAATCGTGTTTTTTATTCGTGCGACTTTTTGTAAATTGTACTAAATACTTGGTTTTAGGTTAACTGTACTGCATTACTTCGGTTTGCACCCGGCAGGGTTTTGTTCAGCGATCCCAGAAATAAACAGCTTTACTATATACTACTGATATACACGAACATTTGTCCTAAAGCTACTTTCTCTGTATCTCAAGTGCCACATTAGTACTCAAATCGGATCTTCTAGTACTAACACCTATCTTTTTCGTATTTTGGTCTTATTCATCTTCTCCCAAAACCATCCTTAGAAGACGAATGAAGCTTTGTCATCTGCAGTAGTCCGTACGCACCATGAGTACCTCCGGCTACGCACTTGGCTACTGCACACTTCATCTGATGGCCACAAAATGTTCTCTGCTCTTTTGTTGAGTTCATTTGACATTTTGTCTAGCTGTCGGTTACGGATACAACTTGCGTTATTTCTACGTGAATTTCTTGAGCGTCTGTGGCACTTTTACATCGCCGTGGCTGGTTTTCTCAAAGGACCTTTTTTAGTTCAGTCTTTTGGTTTTTCTGTCTCTCTGGCGCTCTCTTGAATAATTTGAGCTGTCCTATATTCTAAAACTTTCTTTGAGAGTAAATCTATATTCTAGAATCTACTTATTGTCTTTCTCTTATCCACATAATATTTCAAAGTCTCTACAAGCTTCTTTCTTATCAGTCTTCTAGACTATATCCTTTTCTTTTAATACAGTCTGACTCTTTCTTGTTACACTTTTGCATGTTTCTATATCTCTGGCTCTTTCCAGCTTATCTCTTCCTCTAACTCTAATGGCCTGACTATCTTAACTTCTATTCATAAGTCTAGCCGCCTGTCTCAGTTCAACCTACACTTTTTCCCGTCTCCAACCGTCTGTCATCCCTTTGCCCTCGCACGACATTTTCCGCCTCGAACTGACCGTTGTTCGCTTTCGGCCAAGTGAATGGATGGTCGAAGAAGAAGCGAAAAAAAAATTCTTGCGCCCCTTTGGGAAGGAAGAAAATTGTGTGCGAGTGAACTTCGTCGGGGCCGCGGCCATAACACACCGAAAATGCGGCCGGCCGAAGACGAGAAAATGCTGTACATGGCTTCGAATGGAAAAACGGGGGGCCCCCACACCACAACGCCGACGACGCAGAAGAAGGCCTTGAAGAAAACGGGCCAGAAAGAAGAGGACTTTTCTGGTTACGTTTTTTCGCTTCACTCTCCTTTTTTGGGTGCTGGATTCTAGGATAGAGAAATATATTTGGCGCTGTAGCGGGTTTCTCGGATAAGATTTCTTGGGGTGTTTGGGGCCCAGTTTGGGGGATTGGTTTTGGTCTAGGTTGGAGGTGTGAATTGGTTGGTCTTCGGGTAACGTTTTTGGTACAACTTTAATTAATAGGTACTATCATTAATAAGGTTCGACCCACCCGCTCGCCATAGATTTTAAAAGCCGATTTGATACCACTTTTCTCTGACTTTTCACTCATCCGTAACTCTTCAATACCACCATTTTTCATTCCGTCTATCCGGTATTAGACTTTACAGTTCACCTAATTGTAACTTTTACGACCCTCCTCCCTCACCTCTGAATCGGTTTAATTAGGGCTTAACGCGCACTGATTAACATTTCGGCATCATAATTAAGCGGTTCACGTTAATTGCTAACATTTACGGTACATGAAAATTAAATTAATCTGTGTGCAGAAGTGAGTACGTGAAGAATTTTGAATTTCGAAGCGTGATGATTTTGGCAATTAGCTTTCTCAATTTCTTAGTACATTGGCAATTAGCTTTCTCAATTTCTTAGTACATATGGCAATTAGCTTTCTCAATTTCTTAGTACGAAAAGCTAGTTTTTGGAAAAACGAAAAATTTTTTAAAAAATAGGTAGGATGGCTATTCGATAGGGTAGGATAGGGTTGGGATAGGGCCAGGGTAGGGTCCGGATACGGCTAAGAAAGGGTTAGGCTAGGGTTGGGCTTGGTTAGAGCTTTGACAGGGCTAGGATTGGAATAAGGTAGGGCTAGGTTAGTACTAGGAGGGGTTCGCTAGCATAAGGTTAGGGTAGAGCTAGGGCAGGGCTAGCATAGATACGACACGTTTAGGCTAGGGCTAGGGCTAGAGCTAGAGCTAGAACTAAAGATACAGCTAAGACTAGGGCAGGGCAAATCATAATCAGCACTAATCAATGCCAAAACTTTATTAGATGTTTCACAAAAAGCCAAGTAACTTCATTGCACTTTGGTTTGGTAAAGAAATTACTTTTGAATTTAAAAACAATTTCCCCTCGACAGTAACCTAAAATTTTTTGCTTACTTTTCACAATGTTTGCCGCAGATTTACCATGGTAACCGCAAAAAACATGGGACCGCGTACAAAAGTGATGACATTGCTTTGAGAACATGGAAATTTAAAAATTGAACTTTGAATGAAAAAAGGCTATTTACTACAAGTTTTAAACTGCTACACAGTAAAGGTTGAACTTTTTTTTCAAATTTAAAGAAATTTCATTGGGCTCCACTTAATTTATACTGTTTTTGTCCAGTTCAAAGACCGGCTTCATTGTTTATTTTTCATTTTGGCACGTTTTGAATTCAACGCGCTATCGGATACAAAAATGTGTATAACTACGTAAATTTTATTACATTTTTAAAGTCTGTATTATTTTGTGATTTTTACAAAAGTTGAATTTGAGTGGAATATTTGTAATGTAATTTGCACTGAAAATATTTCACAAAAGCTTCATTATTAAAATGTCTTAAAATGGCTTGAAAACGCGTTTTAAACTGTTTTTTGAGAGTGGAAGTTGGGTGGAAGATTTTCAGTGCAAATTACATTGCAAATCTTCCACAAAACGTCCACCTATAAAAAGGGTCAAAAACGTGTTTTTAGGCAACTTTAAGACATTTTAAAGTGGAAGTTAAGTGGAAGATTTTCAGTGCAAGTTACATTAAAAATCTTCCACGCAACTTTCATTCTTCCTAAAGTGACTTTGTAAGCCTGGAAACTTTAATAATCTTTGCAAAACTCAATTTTTTGTTCAATTTTGAGTTATCATGAAAAAACGTTTCTCCTGTTCCTAACACTCTTAATTTCGTTATCAGTTGTTAGCCAGTTTGCTTGCAGGTGCAAATTCTCGCACTTGGCATTTCCGAAAAACAGCTGAAAGCTTGGGGATTCAATTAACTGGCTGGGGGTGTTTCTGGAAAGTTTATTGCTTTTGTACGGTTTTGTGGTTGGTAGGTGAGGGTGTTTGGTATAGGTTGTTCAAAAGGTCGGCGTTTTAAGTACGCTTGGTCTTTTAGTTTAGTGTGTGGTACACTTGGTACAGAAATTGAACTTATAGTACACTTTGTCCAAAAAATTGAGTTTTTATTACACTTGGTACAAAAAATTGAATTTATGGTACACTTAGCCAAGAAATTGAATTGTATGGTACATTTGGTTCAAAAAATTACATTTTGGTACCCCTGGCTTATAATGTAGTACTCTATGCAATAACTGGTCTAAGTGTCTTCCTCTTCATTTCAAAACCAAAAGTCAAAACTTTAACTTAAATCACTAAATGTTAATAAGAAGTGTCGTCAAACCATGAACGTTGATATGAATCAGCCCGAAATTTTCGCTTTTTTTGAGTCGTTTTAGAGAGTTTTTTGGCCTAAAAAAAGTGTTTCATACCTTTTAGAAGTGCTTTTCTAATTTTATCTCTACTTTTCCAAATTTCATTTTCAGCTTTTTTAAATTGACAGAACTTGTTTTTGTGATTTTAAAAATTTTAGTCAGCTAGCCAAATTTTTAGCTATAGAGTTAAACAGGACAAAGGGTCTTTGAACTTCAAAACGCTGCGTTATGAACTGACTTGAAAGAGGGACCACTAGGTCAAGGCTTCAAGGCCAACCCGGCCGGGCTGGGCTGAAAAATTGGACCCAGCTGCCGGGCTGGGCTGAAAAATTGGACCCAGCTCCTGTACCCGACTTGAAAAAAAGCCTACTAGGCCGAGACCGGGCTGAGCTCAAGAAAATTTTAAAATGGCCGTGCCGTTTCAAAAATATGGGCTCGGTCTAGTTTTTTTTTAAAAACGGGCTCGGCCCAGCGTTTTTAGCTATTAGCCAAAATCTTTAATTTGAAAGCCCAGTCCAGGCCTTGCTTTATACACTGGGAATTATCGGATTTAGTACGTAAAAGCGGCGTATAACATCCAAGAGACGGAAAAGTCAATAATGGACACTTTATAGTACGATGGGTAATCCGCTGTATTAGAGTAATCTCTATTGAAAAGGTATCGGATATTACCTGACAGCTAGTGGCAATAAAGTTTTTAAGTATTTACAGACATTTTTTGTAGGATTATTGTTTAGTATAGCACTATCTTCTATAGTACTAAGAGATTTTTGGCATAGTACTAACTTTTATAATACTATGTGGTTTTTAGTAGAGTACTAACTCTTATAGTACTATATTTTATTCTAGTACTAATCTTTTTAGCACTAAATAGTTTTTTTATCTTACTATTAACTCCTATAGCACCAAGTGGATTTTTTAATATAGTACTAACACATACAATCCCAAGTGGTTTTTTAGTGTAGTACTGGCTTTTTTAGTATTAAGGGTTTTTTAATACCGTACTGACTTCTATAGTACTAAGCCGTTTTTTATTGTAGGGTTAATTTCAATAGCACTTAGTTTTTTTAGTATGGTACTACATAGTACTAATAATTTAGTATGGTACTATATAGTACTAATAGTTTAGTATTATACTATGTAGTGCCAATTTTTAAAGGCCAAACTTGTTGTCTCTCATAATTTTCTTAATCTCAATTTTTCTCTCCAAATACGTTTCTGTTCCCATCTACAGTACCACCATTCATTACAACACAAACACTCGTAAGGACAGTGCGGTATTTTACCCTAGCAACACACTCGAAAGTTCACTTATTACAATATCAATTTTACACAAATTAACTTTCGATTGCGTGACTAGCCTCAGGTGTTTGAGGCGGCTACGGTATGGCGTTTGGGGTTTCTTTGTTATTGTAGGTGTTGTGGCGAGATGGTGAGGGTGGGTACAAGTCTTTTTGGAAGCTTGAAAATCGTAGAGCTATCTCATATCAGGACTAGGGCTGAGGCTAGGGCTTTGGGCTAGAGCTTTACGGTAGGGCTTTGGGTTAAGGCTCTCGGCAAGGGCTCTGGGTTAGGGCTCCGGGCTAAAGCTCTGGACTAGGCTTAGTCTTAGGTTTAGGCTTAAACATAGATTTAGGCTTAGGTTTAGGCTTAGTCCTAGGTTTAGGCTTAAGCTTAGGATTGGGCTGGGGCTGTGGGCTAAGGGTTTAAACTAGAGCTGATGGCTGCCAATTTTCCATAAATCTCTCTCTCCTCCCCCCCCCCATTTCTACCAAAAAGCACTTCTAAACAGTAAAAACAACGTTTTCCAAACAAAACGTGATAAGAATTGGTTGTTTTTTGCAACTGAATAACGTCATAACGGCGCTCAGTGAGATTTTCATGCCGTCGCTCTGCTTTTTTACCTTGACGAATCTTCTCACCCACACCGATTCGTTTTGTTTTCTCTTGAGTTTAAGCTGTTTCGGCTTTGGTTTCATATTTTTCTGTGATAAGGGTTTGGAGAAAAGTCGCTTTGTTATATAAGGCTACTTTGCTATGTGTGGTACTTTACTGTATGGGGTAATTTAATGTATAGGGTGTATTACTGTATAAGGTACTTTACTGTATAAGGTACATTACTGTATCGGGTAGTTTACTATATAGAGCACTTTCAGTGTTTGACCGTAAAGTATACCTGATAGGGGACTCAGTAGGCTCAAGCCGCTCTTGGCTTTGCCCCGGACCGGCCTTGGCTAGAAAACTTGAAAAAGGCTGGCCCAGTCGGAATATTTTAGTTTGAAGACGAAGGCCAGCCCAAAGACCGACCGATGGCTCAGACTAAAAAATTGGGCTTAGCTCTTTTATAGGTCTACAGCATTAGCCTGACCCAGCTCTTTTACAGATCTAGAGTAGGCTTAGCCTGGCATTGGCTTGAGTAGGTCCCGTACCAGAAAATATGAAAGCCGGCTCAAACCAGCACACGTGGGCTTGAGGGCTGGGGTTTAACCATGGCTCGGCGTGTAGCCTAACGATAGTCAAAAGTTGCATTTTCAAAATTTTGCTTATAGGCCGAAGACTATAAATAGAGCTCATTAGGGGGTTCTATTACCTCTTTTATTCCTCTACTTCATTAAGCTTGGGTTCACGGCCGAATCACATGTGTAGCGTTTACACTCTTTCCACATTACTTTTACTATCAAGGTAGCATATACTCTCTTACGAGCTACGTAGGGCGTACGCTCTCACCATATGTGGCATTTTTATTTTGACGCCTTTTTTAAACCCTGCCCTACCCTACCCTACCCTACCCTACCCTACCCTACCCTACCCTACCCTACCCTACCCTACCCTACCCTACCCCTACCCTACCCTACCCTACCCCACCCTACCCTACCCTACCCTACCCTACCTTACCCTACCCTACCCTACCCTACCCTACCCTACCCTACCCTACCCTACCCATTCCTCGCCTATACCTACGTATTAAAGCCCTTTACATCGCAAACATGTGTAGCATTTACACTTTTACTTTATTTGGCCCTTAATCAGGCCCTCTGGGGGCTTTCGACGTCGTGATTCGGTTACGTAGTTATTTTGTAAATGGCAACGGGATGAGTACTATTGTGTAATCCGACTCAATTAATATTTACAGTTGTTTTCTTTTCGAGTGTTTTTCAACATCTGGTTACTGTTTTGGCGTGTTTTTTGGTATTTTAAGGGTCTTTGAAAGCTGGGAAGAGCTAGAGAGCTATATTGAGGATAGGGTTAAGCTAGGATAGAGCTGGAGGATAAGCTATGGATTGGGTAATCGAGCTAGGACTGGGGCTAAGGTTATGGCTAAGGCTAAAACTTAAGCTAAGACTAAGGCTAAAGCTAAGGCTAAAGCTTAAGACTAAGGCTAAAGGTAAAGCTTAGGCTAAGACTAAGGCTAAAGCTTAGACTAACACTAAGTCTAAGGCTAAGGCTAAGGCTAAGGCTAAAGCTAAGGCTTAGGCTAAGGCTAAGGCTAAGGCTAAGGCTAAGGCTAAGGCTAAAGCTAAAGCTAAAGCTAAAGCTTAGGCTAAGACTAAGGGTAAGGCTAAGGCTAAAGCTAAGGCTAACCCTAAATCTAAAACAGGGCTAGGGTATGGCTAAGGTTGGGGTAATTCTTTAAAACACATTACTCTTACATAGCTCAAATAATGTTATGCCCCCTCTTAATCAAATTTTTGAAGTCAGGGGGCATAGAATTATCTGAACAATCTCATATGTAAAATTGAAAATTGCCATTATTTTTGTTTTTTTTTTTAAATTTTAAATTTAACTTATTGATGATATTTTGTGTTTTTTTTCACTTTTTACTGTAGTATTTTTGAAAATGTAGCAACTGTGCGGTTTTTGGATATATCGATAAATGGCTGTTTAAAAGGGCATTAGCGATAAATCTGCGTGTTAAGGTCAATTATCGGATTAGAATACCGTTTATTTTCGGGTTTTATGCCATATTGAAAGAATTTTTAAAATTCTTTTTTGTTTTTCAAATTACCCCCCCCCCTTTTTTTTGTAAATCAACCCCCTTTTCATACTTTTCTAAACACCCCCCCCTTTCCTCCTCATCCTTTTTTTTATTGCCCCCCCCCCTCTTTTTTTTGTATATCACACTCCCCTCTTCCAATTTGTCAAATTCCACTCCCTTCCCAATATTTTGAATATCACCCCCCCCCCTCCCGATTTTAACACGATATTATTTACGATTGTACGCCGCCGTGACTCGTGTAATTATCGCATTCGAATCGAGCCCCACACATGAATCGGTTTTTGTTTCCAGTTTTGCATTCGGTCCAAGAAGCCCCCGAGACTAGTCCGAAGGCTCCGTGGAAGTGGACCCGCAAACGACCGCTCTCCGCCAAACGCAACGCTATTTCGCCGCACCGCCGCTCGGTCCCATCGCCCGAACGCGTGCTCCATCGTCGTTGGGCGAGCAGAGAGAGAAGCCAGCGCCCCGCAGGCACCGTCTCGTTGTCTGGTCGCGCCCCCGACGGAAAGAGCCCCGCCGGCACCGTCGTGGACCTGAAACGACAGGCAAAACGAGTGTGATTGTCGCTCTCGTGCTCTGACTGTCGCGTCGCTCCCGACCCCAACCCGATCGGTCGCTCCCCCACTCCATCGACCACCCCCCACTCTTTGTGTGGGTCTCTCGTGTCGTTGCGCCGCTCGTGTGGATCTCTCACCACCCCCCCCCCTTGTGTATCAGTCGGCTGTGTGTGCGGCTTTCTTTCGGCCCCCCCCCCTGCCTCTTTTTTCTCTCACTCTTCCACCCCAGCCGTTTTGCCGAAAAGGGGCCCGGTCGAGAGCTCGAGAGCAACCTCGATTCAACAAAAATACGGCCAAAGGTAGGTGGTACTGCTTGGGCATGATTGTTTTGTCAAGGGGCATGGGTTTGTTTATTTAGTGGGGTTATTATGGCGGGTGTTGGGGGTGGTAAATTGAAAAAATTTTTAAAGGAAAAAAATTTGGCCAAAAATTGATTTTTTTTTGAGAAAAATTGCTAAAAATTGATTTTTTTGCGGAAAAAATGGCTGAATTTTTTTTGAAGAAAAATTGGCCAATAAGCCACCTTTTTTGAAGAAAAAACGGCCAACGTTAGGTAATACTGCTTGGTCATGATTGTTTTATCAAGTGGCATGATTTTGTTATTAAAGGACGTAATTTTGTTTTTAAGCTTGGCCATTCTGGAGATTATGGGAAGTGTTTGGGAATAGTATTTTAAACATTTTAAAAAGGAAAAATATGCCAAAAAATTAATTTTTTATAGAAAAATGGTCAAAAATCAATTATTTTTGAAAAGAAGGGCCTAAAAATTGATTTTTTTAAAGCAAAAATGGCCAAAAAAAATATTTTTTTTTTGAAAAAAAACAACCAAAAAATATTTTTTTTTAAATTTAAAAGTACCGAAAAATTAATTTTTTAAACGAAAAATAATCGAAAATAAGCTTTTTTGTCAAGAAAAGTTCATCAAAAGATGCTTTTTTATAAACAAAAGGCCAAAAATTGATTTTTTGTACAAAAAACGATCAAAAATGTATTTTTTTCAAAGCAAAATGACTGAAAATTCATGTCTTTTTACTAAAAAAATTTTTACCGTTAAACCTTTTTATTTTTGACCGGTTAAAAATTGATCAAAAATTTAATTTGCTATCACTTTCTTTCTAAATTTTTAGTTTTTGAAAATTTAATTTTTTTTTAATTTTTGAAAAAATTAATTTTTTCAAATTTTTAAAATTTTTAAATGAAATTTTACTAGCTTACACTGCCATTTAAGCCTATTTTTGCCATTTCTGATAAAAAATTTTTCAAAAATGACATTCCTAATACTTAAAACAAAATTTTCAATTCCAGGATCACGCTCGGACCTTGCTCCCCGGAATCACGGACCCAGCACCGTTCCAGTCCCGGCGTTCCCGCACTGCCCAGGCGAAACGAAAAAAAGGTGTGTCTCGACGCGAAAACCTTCATCTCCCCTCCACTGCCCCACATAATTATTAATTAATCAACGTGCGCGCGAACGTTCCTTCATCGGCGTTCCCTTCACGACATTGTTTTTTGTTTTGTGCCGCAACCTTGGACCGTCTCCGACGTTCAGCATACTCTCTTCAATAGCACGTCCTAAGCCGCCGTCCACAACGAAGTTTCAAGCAAAATGAGTGAACTGGACCAGCTTCGACAAGAAGCCGAACAGCTCAAAAGTCAGATCAGAGTAAGCGGTTTGGGAGAGGTTTTGAACGCAAAAGGTCGTTGTACTGGAGTTTTCAAATGCACTGTATAGTGTTAGCTGGGGTTCAAAGGTTGTTCGTTATACAGGAGTTCCAGTACGGAAAAGATACGATAAATCTAAGAAAAGGCTAAGATAGGGCTAGAGCAGGACTATGGCTAGGGTTAGAACTAGAGCTAGGGCAAAAGCTAGCCCAAAAAATTTCGTAATTTTGAAAATTTTTTTAATTTCAAAATTTAGCTTTAGAATACTATTTTAACCCTCCATGCCCCAAAACTTTAAAATCCAAAATTTGTTGCCCGCAACTTTCGCAACCTAGTCCCAAAAGTCCGCAACCAGACCAAGAGTTGCAGTGAAAAACAAACAAATTATGGATTATTTTTAGCCATTTGCGCCCCAAATATAGGCTTTATTGTTACAAGTTATTGTTTTTTGGGATGAAAAGAGAGGCGAATTCACCTGCAAGACCGAGAATGACGTGTAGGCAATTTTGCGGTCCAAAAATGGGGCTTCATGTCATTATTGGCAAAAGTCCGAAAAGTCACGAAAATTTTGAAAAAAAGCAACAATTTTGAATTTTGACAAGAAGCTTTTGTATAAAAATTTAAAATTTAAAATTTTGACAAAAAGTTATTGCTTAAAAACTTCAAAATTTTATATTTGAGCAAGTTGTCGGACTAAAAATTGAAACAATATGCTTCCAAATAAGACTAAGTATTAGGTTGGACCAAAATATTCGGTTGGACCAAAAGTAGCGGGACACTTTTCTTCTTATTTCCCAACTGTCCCGCTACTTTTGATTCAACCTAATAGGCTGTTTCACAGATATTAAGATTGTTCAAATAATTATGTGCCCCTGACCGCAAAAATTTGTTTTGAAAAGGAGCAAAGAACTATTTGAACATTTTAATAGGTACTGTGGAACTTCTTTATAAGGAATCGCCTAGAGACTTTAAAATTTTTTGTTATAGTGGAGTTAGTTATACAGAAGTTTTAAATATACTGTGTAGTGTTGGCGGTGAAATTTCAAAGTTGTTTGTTATACAGAGTTTTTGTTATATAAGAGTTCTTTATATAAGAGTTACAATGTATTTTTAAAATTGTTACAAAAGCCTTTGAAATTTGCATACTTTTTAAATTGTTTTTTATTTTTTTGCTTTTTTACTCTACCTTTTTACCTTCAGTATTAGCCAATTCTAGAGTCACAACATAGAGAAGACCTTTTTTGACATTTTGCAAAGCCGGTAATTAGCAATTACGCTAATTTACCTTATAATTACGCAACATAAAGTGCATTTTACTTGCTCAGCCATGTCCTTTTCTATATTTAAAAAACTTTTTTTTCATTGCTTTAGGCCCAAAATTTCAAAATTTTTAATATCGCAAAATTCGATTTTAATATTTCCATGTTTTGGTATTGCAATAGATTGTTGACATCGAGTGACGTCGTCGTACTTACATTCTTACGATTCATGATGTCAATAGAAAAGACCCACAATAGATAAGGCGCGGGCGAGAGAGAGCGCGTGGAATGAAGAGAGTGGTTAGAGGAGAGATTAGAGGGCCAGTGTAGCAAAAATAATGCTGGTAGGGGGGGGAGTATTGGGAAAGAAGTGGTGCGAAAGAGTGCAAAATAGTACGAGGAATGGGGAAAGTACTGTCCTAGAGAATTAGACTTGTAAAGCGGCTAGGCCTGGCTCAACTTTCTGATTCGGATCTAGGGTTCACGTGTGCCGATTCAGCACGGCCACATTCAAATTTGCTTTGGCCTGATTCTTCATATTAGATCGTTCAAATAATTTTGTGCCCTCTCTCAAAGCGATTTTTGGGGCCTGGGAGCACATGATTTTTTGAACGACCTTTTTTGAAATTTTTGGGCACATTATTTTTTGAACACCTCTTTTTGAGATTTTGGGGCACAAAAGTATTTGAACGGCCTAGTATAGGCTTGCCAAAAGGAGATGAGTTAGGAAAAGAATACCAATAAGAAGACCAAATAGAAAAAGAGTATGAATAAGAAGATTAAATAGAATAAGAGTATCAATAAGAAGAGCAAATAGAAAAAGAGTATGAATAAGAAGAGCAAATAGAAAAAGAGTATGAATAAGAAGACCAAATAGAATAAGAGTATGAATAAGAAGACCAAATAGAACAAGAGTATGCATAAGAAGGTCAGTTAAGAAAAAAGTAAATATTGAATGATCAGTTACAAAAAGAGTACCAATAAGTAGATAAACTAAGCAAAGAGTACGAACAGAAAGATCATTGAAAAACAGAGTACAAGCCAGTGAAAAAGACAAAAGCGGCCAAACAAAATAGTCAAAAGTTGGGCGAAGGCAGTGACAAAAAGAGATGCCATTGACGTCACGACCGGGTCGATATCGGGTCCACTGGGATGTCGAATGTCTTCGTGGCTTTCCTGAAGACGCAAAAAGTGTAGGACAAGAGGAATATAGTAGGGTAGGGGAAGTAAGATATAGTAGTTTAGGACAAGAGAGATAGAAGAGTCAAAGGCAAAAGAAATATATTAGGGTAGGGCAATAGAGATAGACCAGTGTACGGCAAGATGAATATAGTAGTGCAAAGCAAGAAAGATAGACTAGTCAATCCAGAACAAAAAAAGCTTTCAAAAAGAACGAGAGAGTTCTGATAACGAAGAGAGTGCTATACAAAAGTGTCTGTTAGACGTTTCCTCGTACACACTAGGCCAGACACGTTGTGTCCAAAAGAGACCGACGGCCAAGAACGCTGTGTTTGAAAAAGAACGAGGGCCAAGAACGTTGTATCAAGAAGAAACCGACGGTCAAGAACGTTGAGGCAAAAAGAGAACGACCAAGAACGTTGTGTCAAGGAGAGACCCACCACCGAGAACGCTATGCTATACACAGAGCGACGACCAAGCACGTTGAGTCATAACAAGACCAAGAGAGACTGACCAGACAGCCCGCCTTTGTTTATGCACACCAAACAGTGTGTGTAAGCTAAATCGCCGCCGACACAAAGAGCGGAGAATTTCGGCCAAATTTATGGCTCAGTGTGTGCCCAGCGGCATTACTAAAGTAGAGTGCGAGTCCTCAAAGGAAATGAGTTTCTTCGCCGCAACACTAAAGACTACTTTAAAAAAGAGCACCAGCTACGTCACGACGCGAAAATAATAATTATAAATTGTACACTACAATCAGCGTAAATGACCGCTAAAATGAATTCTTAGGATTTCAGCACAAAGGGGGTAACAACAAAAACAAATTTTGAGTAGAAATTGGGGGGTAGAAGACTGTATAACAAACTTTCTTTAACAAAAAGTCCTGCATAACAATTTCGAAACTTTAGCATAATTCTTGATCATTACTATAACACAACTCTTCAGGAAGCTCGCAAAAATGCAAACGACACAACCCTGGCTTCGGTGGCCGCCAACCTCGAGCCGATCGGTCGAATCCAGATGCGTACCCGACGAACCCTACGTGGTCATTTGGCCAAAATCTACGCCATGCACTGGGCGTCGGACTCGCGAAACCTCGTCTCCGCTTCACAGGACGGTAAACTCATCGTCTGGGACTCGTACACGACGAACAAAGTTCACGCCATCCCACTGCGCTCGTCGTGGGTGATGACATGCGCGTACGCGCCATCCGGATCATTTGTCGCCTGCGGCGGTTTGGACAACATTTGCTCCATCTACTCGCTGAAAACGCGCGAAGGCAACGTGCGTGTGAGTCGTGAACTGCCCGGCCATACCGGATACCTGTCGTGCTGTCGGTTTTTGGACGACAACCAGATCGTCACCTCGTCCGGTGATATGACTTGGTAGGTTTTTGAGGATGGTAGGGTAGGGTAGAATATAGCTAAACTTAGTAGCCTTGTTTTGGGTCCTGGGGCTTTAGTTCGAAACAAGGACATTGGTTTAAAATCTGGACCTTTGGCTTGGGCCCTGTGGGTCTCAAATCTTGGTTCGAGCCCTGGAGCCTTGGTTTTGAGCATGTGGCTTCAGTTTGGGAACTAGAGGCTTGGTTTAGACCCGGTATCGGTCTGGACGTGAGCTCTTGGAGCTTTGGTTTAAGCCGTGGGGTCTTGGCGGGGGTCCTGGGGTTTTGGTGTGGGCTCTGTAGACTTCGTTTGAGTCATGAAGCCTTGGTTTGGATCCTGGGGCCTTGGTTCGGGCCTTGGTTTAGGACCTGGGGCCTTAGTTTGGGTCCGAGAGTCTTGGTTTGAACCCAGGTCCCAAAATCACACACGCTCCCGCGATCTCATCCAGGCTTGCCTTAACCCACCAGGTCCGGCATAAATTCAAGCCAAACTCGGGACTAGTAGTCCCCCCCCCCTTCAGGACTAGTCCCTTATCACTTGTTTTCTTCAATAAACCTTCAAAAATTTAATGTCATCTCAATTCCAGTGCTCTATGGGACATTGAAACCGGCCAACAAGTGACCGCCTTCACCGGACACACCGGCGACGTCATGTCGCTGTCGTTGTCGCCCGACATGCGGACCTTCATTTCCGGCGCCTGCGACGCCAGCGCCAAACTCTGGGATGTTCGCGATGGAATGTGCAAACAGACCTTCCCCGGACACGAATCAGATATCAATGCTGTTGCGGTAGGTGTTTCAGCGACTAAAAATTTATCGACTAGTAAAAAAAAATTTTATCGACCAGTAAAAAAGTTTTATCAACTGTTGAAAAAAAAATTTTATCGACCGGCAAAAATTTTTATCAACCATCAAAAAAATTTTATTGATTTCTTTTTTCAGTTCTTCCCCTCAGGCCAGGCCTTCGCCACCGGCTCGGACGACGCCACTTGCCGACTTTTCGATATTCGCGCCGATCAGGAACTTGCCATGTACTCTCACGATAACATTATTTGCGGTACGTTTACTAATCGTTTTTATACAAATTTTAGATAAAAATCTCGAACTTTAAATGGCTTTTCTTAATCATTAGCCTAAGGATTCTTAAGCCTTAGTCTTAAGCCATTTTAAGCATTAGCCTTAACCTTTATAACCTTCTACTGGCTATATTAAAACCGCCATTTTCAGGTATTACAAGTGTGTCATTCTCCAAATCGGGTCGTCTGCTGTTTGCCGGTTACGACGACTTCAACTGCAACGTCTGGGACTCGATGCGACAAGAGCGAGCTGGTATGTTTTTGATTTTCTGAACTTTAGGCCTTAATTTGGGCCCTGGGGCCAAAGTTTGAGACTTGGATTTAGCTCAGAGCCTTGGCTTGGGCCCTGAAGCCTTGACTTGGCACTGGGGTTTGGGTTTGCCCTAGTCTAATATAGCTACTAAGCCTAAGCCTAAGCCTACTAAGCCTAAGCCTACTAAGCCTAAGCCTACTAAGCCTAAGCCTACTAAGCCTAAGCCTACTAAGCCTAAGCCTACTAAGCCTAAGCCTACTAAGCCTAAGCCTACTAAGCCTAAGCCTACTAAGCCTAAGCCTACTAAGCCTAAGCCTACTAAGCCTAAGCCTACTAAGCCTAAGCCTACTAAGCCTAAGCCTACTAAGCCTAAGCCTAAACCTATTGCTTATTATATAACATATATTAACCTCTACATTTGCAGGTGTTCTCGCTGGCCACGACAACCGCGTCTCCTGCCTGGGCGTGACCGAGGACGGGATGGCGGTCTGCACGGGCTCATGGGACTCCTTCCTCAAGATTTGGAATTGAGAAGAAGAAAAAAAGAATCACACCGCGAGAATTTTCTTTACAATGTTTTTTTTATTGCTCCGCTTCAATGTGTTATATACGACTATTGTGTTTTTATTGGTATATTGTATGTTCTCTTGTTTTCTCGTACTCTCTACTAGTCGGAGACTGTCTCGTTTTCAATGCCAATCCCTTGTTTAAGTTCATTTAGATAAGAAGCTTGAAGTAGTTGGCTTACAAGACTGTGAAGTACAGTATAATGTGTACTGTATTAAGTTACAGTATGAAATCTGCAGTGTAAGTGTAAGTTACAGTATATCTGCTTTACACTATACGTGTATTTTGCAGTAAAACTGCAACTTATAGTATATATGTAAATTACTGTACCACCGTAAGTTACAGTAAGAAGTAACTTACAGTAATGCTCTAAATCACTGTATAAAATCTACAGTACCACTACAAATTAGATAGAAAGTAACTTACAGTATCTCTCTAACTTACACTTTAATTTACAGTAAGCTTAAAGCAAAACCTACTTTAAGTTACAGTAAGCAACTATTTCAAAAAAAAGCTCGAAAGTACCATTTCTTACCACTTTAACACCCATCTCTCCCGGATTGTAACGTTTTTTTGTAATTCGAATCATATTTATCAAGTCATAACTTTATTTCTCTCAATCGACCGGTCGGAGGTCTTGATTTCGTAATTGATATAAAATTTTTGGGACAATTCTTTTAATCGTATTTTAGCATTGTTTTAGCCATAAACTAGTAGCTTTGATTCATTGCTCTGATTTGCACCGTGCTATTGGGTTACTGTATTTAACAGAGTACTTTAGGTTACGGTATTTGATAGTGGGATACGGTATTTGATAATAGGTTACGGTATTTGCTAATAGGTTACTGTATTACATGGAAGTGGTGTTCATCTTCCATGAGCTATTTCATACTAAATAGTACCATCGTACTTATGAGCATACCACTATGTTACAGTATGATTTTTTTCAAAAAAATACTAAAAATATTTGTATCGTACATTGCTTTTAGGTTTATCAAAATACCGTATCTTCTCCTAGTCTAGCGCTTCATCGTCTTAGTATCGTACTTACAGTATGGTTAGAATCGTATTTACAGTATGATTATCCTCATAATGACAGTATGATTATCATCATACCTACAGTATGGTCAGGATCAATTACAGTATGCTTAGTTGTGTAGAATCAGGGAATCGCAGCGGCTGATCCCAGTCCAACTCTCTTCCTTGCCTAGTCCTTTTAGCCGTGGTCTCTCTGCCAATAAATCCCCTCCGGGCTTTATACTTAAAAACGGTTAAATTTCCGCGTCATTCAAGGCCAAAATCTACCCCACCCAATTTTTTTGTCGAAAAATTTACCCCGCCATTTTTTGGAGTATGTGCAAAATTTATCCCTCCCATTTTTGATATTTCGTCAAAAATAACCCCTCTCATTTCAAAATATGTCAAAAATTTACCCCGCCCGTGTTTCGGAGTATTGCTTTTAAATTTTCGTCTAAATCAAGCCCTTCCCGACCAAATTTTCTAGTCCACCGCGACTTGTATACCATTTTCTCTCTTTTTCTCTCTCTCTCTCTCGTTGTACGCTGCTCTTTTTTTTAATTTTGTAAGTTTTTTTTGGATAATCTTGCACTAACACTTCTAAACAACTCGTATTTTATATTATTTGCATGTTTTTAAATAAATTTATAAACTAGTCAAACAAATTCGGTTAATGACGTCCAGAAAACGCAAATTTAAGTAAAATAAGGCATAAAATTAAGTCTAAAAGCTTTACTTAAGCTCTAAGCCTAAGAAAGACCTTGAAATAAAAACGAAGCCGAATGCAAACCTTTATCTCAACCCTAAGCCTAATAAAGACTTTTATCTGAACCCTCAGCCTCATAAAAATCTAAATCTAAACTCTAAGCCTAAGAAAAGCTTCAGCAAAACCCCAAAACTAATAAAATCCTTCATCTAAACCCTAAGCCTAATTATAAAATCCAAGTTGCAATGCGCTAACGATAAAAATATTACAGCTAAGGCTTGCAGGAACTCATATTTTTATTAAAATTTGTGCGGTATTATTCAACACTGATGATACAAATAGGTAGCTTTAGGTAAATTGCCAGAAACTGTGTTACGCAACTTTTTATTACCTAATATGATTCACTTGTACAACATTTGCCTCGATGTAAAACGAGCCAACAAATTACTGCGAGTGCTGGGGTTTGCTTCATTTTCTGTCCCGCAGCTTTTTAATGGCCATATGCAAAACCTACACCCATTAATCTACTAAACCTAAGCCTACTAAGCTACAGCCTACAAAGCCCAAGCCTACTAAGCCTAAGCCTACTAAACGTAAGCCTACTAAGCCTAAGCCTACTTAACCAAAGCCTACTATTCCTAAACCTAATAAACCTAAGCCTACTAAGTATAAACCTATTAAGCCTAAGCCTACTAAGTATAAGCCTAATATGTCAACCCTACAAATACTAAGCCTTAGTCCACTAAATATTAGGCTAAAAAGCTTAAGAGTGCTAAGCCTAATAAGCCTATGCCTGCTAAGCCTAAGCCTACTAAGCCTAAGCCTACTAAGCCTAAGCCTACTAAACCAGAGTATAACAAGCCTAAGCCACCTTAAAATAAGTGTGATAAGCCAAAGCCAGCATAACCGGCAAATCTTAAGCTTAGCCTATGCCTGTTAAACCTAATAGACCTAAGCCTACTGAGCCTAAACATACTAAGCTTGCAAATTTTACATATTCATACGAAAGTTAAACTTAAGCCTACCCTAAATCTGCCCTTAAACCCATTTTTTGTTATTTTTTGTTCAGCTGAACGATTGGTGTTGATCATCGCGTGATTATGATTACTTTTGCAGTTGCTACACATTAATCTCGGCGATTAAACCGACTTAACTCGGCTAGGCCTTAGGCTTTTTGTTTGTCCTTTTAATTTCGCGAGCACTTTAAACAAACTTTCAAAAGACGAAAAATCTTTTTTTGAGTGTCGCGCATCAATTTCAAATTGCCTTGGACAATTTTTTAAAGGTTTCGAGTTTGCACGGTATTCTATATTTTTAAAATAGAAATTTTATTTTTTTAAATTTGTCAATGGTACACAGTATTAGGCTTACTGTAAGTGTTGTTTTATTATGTGGAGTTTTGCCTGGTAAGTTGTTTTTTAAAAGTTTGCTTTTTTTGTTTTGTAAACAAAGTCCTTGCCATTTTCTGTTTTGTAAAGAAAATTCTTGTTATTTTTTGTTTTGTAAAGAAAGTTCTTGCTATTTTTTGTTTTGTAAAGAAAGTTCTTGCCATTTTTTACTTTGACATTCTATTTTGACCACTACATAGTATTATTTACTATAGTAAAAGTGACATTTCAGTCACATTTTAAGAAAGAAAGTTCCTGCCATTTTTTACTTTGACATTCTATTTTGACCACTACATAGTATTATTTACTATAGTAAAAGTGACATTTCAGTCACATTTTAAGAAAGAAAGTTCCTGCCATTTTTTACTTTGACATTCTATTTTGACCACTACATAGTATTATTTACTATAGTAAAAGTGACATTTCAGTCACATTTTAAGAAAGAAAGTTCTTGCCATTTTTTACTTTGACATTCTACTTTGACCACTACATAGTATTATTTACTATAGTAAAAGTGACATTTCAGTCACATTTTAAGAAAGAAAGTTCCTGCCATTTCAGCCCGCACCGTTGCGATATGGTGTTTTCAAGGGGGCAAAGAGATCAAACCGACCCAATGCCCTGAAGGTGTTCAGGAGTGTTTCAAGTTTGAATGTCTTGGAGAATATGAATCCAAATTTACCGCTAGAGGCTGTGGTTTGACTACTGGGTTGTCTACCAGGAATGAGAGCTGTGCACAGGTAATTCATAAGTTTTTGTCACTTTTTATCGTATTTTAAGAGTTTTTCGAAAATGGAAGTTTAGTGGAAGATTTGTAATGTAGTTTGCACTGAAAATCTTCCACTGAACTTCCACTTCAAAAAGGTGTTGAAAACGTATTTTTAGGTTATTTTAAGGCATGTTTGAAATGGAAGTTGAGTGGAAGATTTTCAGTACAAAATACGTTACAAATCTTCCACTCAGCTTCCACTTTTAAAAAATCGCTTTTTTGCTTTGTAAAGAAAGTTCTTGCCATTTCACTTAAAATTCACAAATTTCAGGCAAAATCAGTGTGCGACCAGTACGGCAAGCCGGGTTTGTGCGAGATTTGTAGCGATAAACACACTTGTAATGGTGACTACTCGGTACAGCCTTATCTGTATGTACTGTATACAATGTTGTTCATCTATAGCATTCTGTTTTTGCCACGGAATTAGCAATAAAAGTTTAAAAACATTAAAAAATTTTGAAAAGCCATCATTAAATTTTGAAACTGCTAAATTTCGTAAAATTTATGGCAAGATAAGGATCGACAATATATTATTATTATTATAAATATGTGTTGAGTCTACAGTTGGTCGACCGTGAAGCCCTGACTGACTAGAGCTTGTAGTTGTTGATTAGAGCCGAGGTCGTCGAGTTTCATCGACGAGTCGCGGGTCTCGAAGGGCGGTAGGGGTGGGGGTTGAGTTGGAGGGGGTTGGGGGCCTTGTTGGTATAGGGAGTTTAGGCCCATCGGCAGGGGTGGGGCAGCTGGTAGTAGGGGTCTTGAAATGAAGAGGTTTTATAAATTTTATTTTGATTAAAAATTTGAAAAAAATATCAAAAATTTTAAAAATTCAAAAAATTTAAAAATTTTTTAAATCGGCCAAACATAGCCCAAAATGCCATGAACTCAGCTTCAAAACGGCCCAAATTTTATCAAAAATAAGCCTAAACGGCCATAAAATCACATTTTCCATTTAAAAATTAAAAAAAAAACTTACTTTCTTCTCTGATCCGACGAACTCGACCCATCATTCGAGTTTCCACTGGCTTGACTGTGGATGTCACCATGTTTTGGCAGGGTTTGATTCAGTGGGTTTTGAGGCATAAAAGGCCCATTTCCTGGGTATGGCGATACTGGCATTGAGGCGTAGTCACCCTGAAACGATATTTTATTAAAACCTTACAGTAAGAAAGCCCATAAGTCTAAGCCTAAGCCTACTAATCCTACGTCTACTAAGCCTAAGCCTAATAAGCCTAGACATGTAAACCTAAGCCTGCTAAGCCTAAGCTTATATGCCAAAGAATATATGACCAACCCTAACCATAAGCCTAGACTTAATCTTAGTCCTAGCCTTAAACATAACTCTAAGCCTAATTCAAGCCTGTAAACATAAGGTAAATCAAATAACATAAGTTTAAGCCTACAAGCCTAAGTATACTAAGCCTAAAAAATCCTTTAAAAATCCTCAAAAAAAGACCTACCGTGCTCCTAGACTGAGTCCACTGGAAAGGTGTCCCATGGCCAGGGACGGGTTTGCTTAAGTGTGTTGGGGGTGGTGGCATGAAATCCGTCCTAGGAGTGCCATCCTCGTTCCTCAACTTCAGCACATCCGCACACTCTTCGCCAAACACGTAGTAGCACTGTTCCGTGAATGAGGATTTGTTAACAACGTGCGAAATGAGACGTTCTTTCAGCAGATCCGACGCGTATTTGCGAGCTTCTTTTCGGTCACGGATTCCGTCAACGTGCTCGTTGATCCAGTCTAGTAGGGCGGAACCTTAAAATATTTGAAATTTAGTATTTAAAATGAAAATACATTACTTTAGTGTTGAAAAAATACTTCCGAAAAGTGATTAAAACTTATTTTCATAAATTTTAAAGAATTTAAAAAATAAAAGTTGAGCCGAGGATTTTCAGTGCAAATTACATTGAAAATCTTCCACTAAACTTCCACTTCCAAAAAGTGTTAAAAACGTGTTTTTAGGCCATTTTAACACTTTTAAAGGTGGAAGTGTGGTGGAACATTTTCAGTGCAAATTACATTACAAATCTTCCACTCAAATTCCACTTTTAAAAACCACTTTTTTGGCGTTTTTGAGGTTTTTTAAGAACTTTTTAGTACATTTTCAATCTTACCCAAGAACGACATCGGCACAGGGATCTTCAGCCACGTCCTATTCCTAACCTCCAGCCCAGAATTGGGCATTGCCATTGCCTTTGCCACAATCTTCTTATCCGTGTTCAAGTCCAGTCGTGGTGGTAAAGTGAAGAATGAGTTGATTACAGTATTCTTGGGCCCGCTCCCATTCGAAGTGGCGGTTGAACTGGACTGGGGTCGACAAAAGACCGGATGATTCGGAGCGTACTGGCCTGGGATTGGGGTTGGAGCTTCTTCGGCCGATTCTGGGATCGAATTCATGGGGACGCCAATCATGGCGTTAGTATGTTGAACCCATGCCCGGGTGTCGATGGGTCGGACTGGTTCACGAGACGAGACTAGGAAGTTGGCGCGGTGAGAGTCTACGCATTTGGCTACTGTCAGTTTGATTGGGCTGAAAATTGAATTGTAAAGAATTCGCTGAAAGTTCTTGCCATTTTTGTTTTGTAAAGAAAGTTCTTGCCATTTTTTGTTTTGTAAAGAAAGTTCTTGCATTTTTTTTATTCTGTAAAGAAAGTTCCTGCCATTTTTTGTTTTGTAAAGAAAGTCCCTTCAATTTCCCAAATATTATCCAAAAAAATTTTTCAACGCGAAATCCTCCTAAATTCGAAGACATTACTTTTTTACCTCTCCTATAAAGCCAATTCTTCAAAAAAAAATTATAAACCCACCCCTTAGCAGTAACAGCATCCCTTAGAAAGTCGACCGCTTCATCGTTGGACATCTTCTCCAGCGATACATCATTCACCTCCAGTACCATGTCACCGATCTCAATCCTTCCATCCAACGCTACAGCACCTCCGGGCATGACATGAGCCACATAGATGCCATTATCACCTCGGGCACTGGACTGGCCCACTACAGTAATGCCCAAGAATTTTACCGTATCCATGTTGAGGCGTACGTGCATGACTTGCAATGACATTGAGGTTTCAGTCATTGATGACATTGTTGATGCTCTCGAGGGTTGGCGACGGAAGCGACGATGTTGTCGACGACGATAGTAGTTGTGGGGTTGGCGTGACACTGAGGTCACATTGTCGGTTGAGGTGGAGACACTGGAAAGAGAAAAATCATTTTTTAATCTGTACAGAAAGTTCTTGCCATTTTTGTTTTGTAAAGAAAGTTCTTGACATTTTTGTTTTGTAAAGAAAGTTCTTGCCATTTTTTGTAATGTAAAGAAAGTTCTTGCCATTTTTTGTAATGTAAAGAAAGTTCTTGGCATTTTTTGTTTTGTAAAGAAAGTTTCTGCCATTTTATGTTTTGTAAAGAAAGTTCTTGCCATTTTTTGTAATGTAAAGAAAGTTCTTGCCATTTTTTGTAATGTAAAGAAAGTTATTGCCATTTTTTAGTTTGTAAAGAAAGTTCTTGCCACTTATTACATTGTAAGGAAAATTTTTGCCATGTCTTGATTTGTAAAGAAAGTTCTTGCTATTTTTTCATCTAAAGTTCAAAGTCTTACAAATTTTTTCAAATCTTAGACTTGACTCAAATTGCACGCTCGTATTTTACCCTCCTCCCCTTTCACCCTCTTACTCCGGATCAGATCTAGCCAGCCGGCTGCTCCAATTCGTGCTACTTATACAGGACGGGCTTGACGGTCGATCGTCTTCTGAGTCCGACAAGTAACCCAGCATAATAAAATCTAGTCCTTCTTAGCTTTTTAGCCAGTAATTTTAGCTTTTTAGTGTAGTTTTACCATTAGATTTTAGAAAATCTTTCTATATTATAGTAGGTTTAGGTAGAAATGAAGCAGCTTTTTTTCATTATAAATCACTGGTAATAAGACACCTTTTCGTATTTTACAAAATGTAGTCCCAAAATTATTTTAGTACACTAATCGTCAAGATTTAATCCTGTTTTCAATAGACTCCGGCCAAATTTTTGATATTATAGTTGGTTCTAGTACTTCAACTTCAATTTTAGGTCAGAAAAATGAAACAAAAAGCGAGACAATGCACGTATTTTACAAACAGCACTTCTAAGGCATTTCTAGTACATATATCGATACTATTCAATATAGTTTTGATCTAATTGTAGCCAAACTTTCAATATTTCAGTAAGTTCAAATCAACTTTTTTGGTTATAATAAATAACACGGTAGCTTTAGAAACCGCGTATTTTACAAAAGACACCCCAGAACATCAAAGATTACTTTCCACCTTAAAATTCCCTTCAAGTGAATTAAAAAATGGCAATAACCAAAACGTTTCAGCAGAAAACTGCAAGTTTTAGCCTAAAATCTCTAAAATTGCTTCCAGCAACCTCAATTTTTTAGACAATATAGCAATATAAACAAGCTTTAGTCTTCGATACTAATGTCCAAGCATAAGTGTCATGAGTGAAACATGGCATGCGCGCCAAACGACTCCAACAGCCAATGGTAATCCATCAAAAACGCGTGCGGCCGCCATGAAATACGGCCAATTTCGGTGCAAAACGCCGAGCAAAAAGCGACAGATTGGGGTTTAAGCTCACAGGGGCATCAGTATATGATTGTTATTACAAGTTCTTGTTATTTTAAGAAATTTCTTGCCATTTTAAGCCTTATAAAGAAAGTTCTTGCCATTTTAAGCCTTGAAAAGAAAGTTCTTGCCATTTTTTATTTTGTAAAGAAAGTTCTTGCCATTTTTTATTTTGTAAAGAAAGTTCTTGCCATTTTTTGTTTGTAAAAAAATTCTTGTCATTTTAACTCTTGGAAACAAAGTTTTTGTCAAGCGTCCCATTTTTACAAAAAAAATTCAAAAAATAAACTTACTGCGACTCATCATCGGAGTAAACTCTAGCTTCTGATTCTGTATAGACTGTAGAATCATCAAACGGCCGTCTATGAGCACCTAAAATGACAAAAATTTCATAAAATTCAATCAAAATTTGAACTTTTTCTAGCATGTGTAATATCAGATGGTCTGTTTGATCTCATTTTACTTTTTCAAAACTTTTTTGCGTTGTAAACAAAATTTTTGCAAATTTTTGCTTTGTGAACAAAGTTCTTGCCATCTTTTGTTTTGTAAAGAAAGTTCTTGCCATTTTTTGTTTTATAAAAAAAAGTTCTTGCTAAAATTTAAATGCAGTACCATAATGCGTACCATTCTCAACCTTTAGACAAGTTTCATGTTTAGTTCTATGAAGTTTTGGCACACCATTATTGTCGATATTATCCACCTTAAAACACTCGTTTTTGCTACCCAACCGTTTCAACAACGATGGCCATTTCAAGCCCCTTAGGGCGGGTAGTTCTTGTGCTGATTTTGTGCCGTGAAACGGTTTTGGCCACGCGAAATTTTTCGATTTTGGCAACAAAGTTTTGGCCGAATTGTCGGAATCCGACCGTTTTGGAGCTTTGCCAAAGGTAAAACTGGTCGAAGCTGGTCGTTCGGCTAGGAATCTGATCTTTGATAGTTTGGAGAGGAAGTTTGACTCCTTTTGGCTCATTGTTACCCAAAAACGTTATCAGTATTACTTAAAAAAGTGAAAAAATCACGAAAATTCGTCTGGAAACGCTGGTTTTTTCATCAAATAAGCCAAAATGCCATTTATAACAAGGGAGTTGCACCAAATATCCCTCGGATTTTAGAACCAGACCTATATAGAATGAAAGAGCATATAGGGTTACCTAGAAAATCATTTTCAAAAACTGCTAATTGGTTTTGGCCAGCGAGTTACAGCGCGCTCAATATCCTATACCTGTCGATCATAAACGGATATTAAGCGTACTGTGACTCGCTAGCCAAAACCACTTAACAGTTTTTGAAAATGGTTTTCGAGTTACCTTTTTATGCTCTTTCATCCTATATAGGTCTCGTTCTAAAAGTCGAAGGATATTTGGTGAAACTCACTAGTCGAGCTACGGCTCAAGCTCCATCTCAGGCTCAAGTTCAAGCCCAGGGCCACCCCCTATTTTTTCAAAAACTACCTTTTTAAGTCCACGTTACCATTACTTTTTCAAAGATCTGGTTTAAATTTCAAAAAACAAAATGATAAAAACCATATGCATAAAAATGAAAAGCAAAAAACGTTCGAAAAAACTCATTTTTCATGCACAAACATTCATATCCACATCGTTTTTTATCCGATGGCATAAATCCTAAGGCAATAAAACTTTATAAAAGCCATAAACTTTTTTCCGTTCCGAAAATATATACGAATGTTTTTGGGTTTCATGCCCTTAGGGGTTGTTTTTTACATTTTTTTAAAAATTTGATTTTAAAATTAAATACCATATTTAAACAAAAGAACTTTTTACAGCTTCTAGAAATCTATAAAATGCCTGCGAGACTACTTTTGCCTTAAAAATTTAAATTTCAAAAAACTTCAAAATTTAAAAATTTTTTATTTAAAAATAAAATTTTTAATTAAAAAAAATCTGAAGGCATAAACCCCACAACTAACGCCAAAAACTTTTTTTTTTCCACCCTTATTCTCACAAAATGATTTTTTTTTCAAAATTTGCAAAACTTTTTAAAAAATCCCCTCCGGCCTCAAACCCAAGCCCATACCATCTCAAATCATCTGTTAGCTCAATCTAGCCCCAATCAAATCAAAAAACATCTTTTTGGCCTCAACTGTTCCAATTAAGCATCGCCTTTGTGCCTGCATGGCCTTTGATACTTTTTCGCGGCACACAATCGGCCAATTGTTCTAGAACGGCCGGAAAAACGAGTGATTATCCATCAGGACCCGGCTTGATTGATATTCGATGTTAACCACCCGTTAAAACCGTAATTAATCAAGAAAAGAGGCACAGTGTTATTATCAATATGGGCTGGATATTGTTGTTGGTGGGTTTGGTAGGTATTGTTGATCAATATAACTGTGTTCATAATGTTTTTAGGCTTAATTACTTTTAAGTAGTAAAACAAAGTGTATTTTATATTTTTTATTGCTCTTTGTTTGATCTTCAAGCTATTTCCTTCTAAACACATCAAAAGATGTTATAGTAGGCGAAGATTGATATATATAATGTTTTAGGTATACTTTCATAAAACATTAGCATCTAGTACTATAAAATAGTGTAATGTGTTTTCTTTTATCAGTATTTTTCTTTCTGCCAAGCACTTTTTTTTAAAACTTCCGAAAATTCTCACCACCCGATATTACACATGACCAAAGCTGTCAAAAACAGCTATAACTCCCAAATCTTACATAAATTTCTAACCAAAACTCATTTACATAACACATAAAGCCCTAGTACATCTACCTAAACCATCGTATCAACTAAAACAATATAAAATCAAACAAAAAATTTAAAAAACCAACCGAATTCGTAGTAATTTTTAGGCCTGTACAGATGAGAGCTGCTTGATGGATAATTTGGTGCTGGACCAGGTACTCCATGCCTGTAGGGCTTGGAGAACGTCGTTGACCCACCATCAGAATGTGTAGAACCTTCTGTTGTGAGTAAGAACAACTCGAAATGCCCATTCGACGATCTTTGTAACACATGATCGTCGTCTCGGATCTCACATTTTACTTCACTGAAAATATTACTTTAGGCACTTATATTTAATTAAAAAGGTCAAAAAGCCCACAAACAACACCAAAATACAAACAGCAAGCTTTTTCATACCTAAAACAACAAAAACAAATCAAAAAACTTACGCTCCGACTGCAGAATCGACTGCTTTACAATAATACTTAAAGTTTGATCTATTTAAAACTCGTTTAAAGTCGCCAAGTGTTATTCGGTCTGATGGTACTCGTACTTCAGTCATATATGCTATTGGCTCATCGTCCACATGATAATATACCTAAAAAAATTCAGTTACTTATAAGAAAACACAAAGGAAAACATTAATTTCTAAATTACACTAGCTATTAGGTACCTAAATTATTGAAATTCAACTCTGTGAAACATAAAATGCTATTGATATGTTGTTTTAGATCAAGATCAATCTATATTAACTGATTTCACTCACTAACAAAGTTACTTCCTTCTAAATTAAAAGATAAACATCAATTCCCATGTTACACTAGACGTCAGCTACCTTAATACCAAAATCTCTTCTCTTTACAAAAATTAACACTCCAAATTCTTTGTAACTTGTTACCTAAAATTAAAAACAACAATAAAATGTAAAAAACATACTTTAGTCACGTTGGTTTGAGTAGCAGTAGAAGACGAACCAACAGAATGTGCTTTTTGACTAGATGAAGGTCGACTACCACTTCCTGAGTGTGAAACCTCTGATCCCGAATCCACATTGTCCTGAGGCTTTTTGTCGTGAATGCTGAGACCTTGGAGCAGATTTTCAGCTAGGTCCGTCATTCCGTTGAACGGAACTGAAACGAAAATTAAATTATATTGTTTTAGGCATCTTTTTTAGTAATGATAGCTTTAACGCGTTGAAACTTGAGGATAAGTAAAGGTAATCGAGTAAATTTGTTATAAGAAAGGTAAACAAATGTCTCAGCTTTCCTTAGACACCAAAAACGACTAGTTATGTTCCCCATAACATCCAAAAATATTCACCACAAGATATCGACATCAAATCAAAACCAAATGTCAAAAATCCCAAAAAATCGTATTCTTTTCAACAAAAACCAACTAAAACAGCTTGACAAATGTTATCCAAACCCGCAACCACATTAAACCATTCAAAACCACATCAAAGCACCCAGTTTTTGTTTAAACTAACATAGAGGACTCCTGAAATAACGTAGAGAACCTAGAATAACATCCCATTTCTACCGCACAAAATATGAAAATCCCCGCAAAAACGTATGCAAATATTTGTTTAACCGAGATTAACGTCTCTTATTTGATATATAATATGGAAGCGATCTGTTGGTCGATCGAAAAACAGCAAAAAAAGAGAAATAATTTAATAACGCGAGCTGCGGCCGGGGTTTTAACGAAGATTTTGGGGAAAATTCGTTGTTCTTTGCCAAATTGGTGGATTTAAACCTTTGTTTATGTAAATATAAGGTAAAGCAAAGGGTAAACAGTTGAAAACACAGTAAAAGACCAAGTATTAATAACCTTATATTAAAAAGGAAAGGTTTTATGTATCAAATGTTGCTTTTCTTTGTCTTTTCGGTCGGAAGATGAATAACAAAAGCAATATCGCAATAAAAAACCAACCTTTTTGGCATAGACCTTTTGATTGTTCGGTAAGTTATGCTAATATAAAGCGTAAAACATTACCGTAAGTTGTAAAATGGTAGGAGTTGAGGTAAGGAAGAGGGCTGGATATTGTTTTAGGTGTTTAAAAAGTGTTTTTGGTCGATATTTGGAGGGAAATGATGTTTAAGAGGCTTTAAGGCTTTATATTGACCTTGGGGAAAGATTATAGTTTTCAAATGAAAAAAAAACATTTACGGAAAGAAAAATGGCAAGAACTTTCTTTACAAAACAAAAAATGGCAAGAAATTACTTTACAAAACAAAAAATGGCAAGAACTTTCTTTACGAAACAAAAAATGGCAAAAACTTTCTTTACAAAACAAAAAAAACCATAATTTTTCAAATATTTTTAAAAAACAAATTTTTACCCCGCCCTTTTTAGTAAAAAAACAAAACACCCATTTCTAACAAACTAAATAGTTTTACCCGGCCTTTTAAATGTGAAGAAGCGAGAACACCCCCTAACAGGTCCTAGATTACCCTAGCCTTAAAAATTTTCTTAAAATTACCTTACTTGTTAGGCTGACAAATTTTTATTAAAAGTTACCCTAGCCATAAAATTTTTTAAATTGCTCTGCCTTTTTGTTCTTTTTTCAAATTACCCTAGCCTTTATAGGTTCACCTAAAATTACCCCACCTTTCATTAATTTACCCTACCCTAAATTTTTTTTTTGCAAATTACCCTAGCCATACAAGATTTTGTAATAAAACAATACAAATTTAAAACAATAGCCACGAGGTGAAGGGGGAGGGAAGGAGTAGGGTTCGAGGCGGTGGTGTTATATTATATTCACACAGACAAACGTAGCCAAATCGCGGGTGGGGACATAAAGGACGATTAATCGGATTGACCCTTTCTTTTGGCTTTTTTCGCTTCTTTCCCCTCTCCCGATCTCGATGCAATTTCCGTTTTAGGACAAGCGCCCTTCTGTTTATTGTGGACCGGTCAGCTGAATGAGCCGAAGAAGGGGGGGGGGGGTCGGGAAATGAGAAGCTGGAAAAGAAAGGAAGACAAGGGTTAAAGAAGGGAAGGGAGGTCAAACAAGGGTAGGGAAAACATGGACAACTTGGCTAGAAAATTAGATCTTAAGGGGATAGGGGAGGGGGTGAAAAGCGTAGGGAAGGGTGGGTAAGATCGGTAGGGGTTCAGATAAACAAGGTAAGGGCTAATGGAAGGAAGAGGGCATGAGTTCTTTATCTTCAATTTCAAAGAGGTAATAGTTTTTAATGTGGCAGGGGTAAAAAGTAAAAATATATAATAATAAGGAATGGTAGGGTGGGGTAAAGTAAACCCAATTTTTTAGGGCAACCTAATCTTTCAGGCTACAGAGCTTTTTTTGAAAAGTATGTTATGATAAGGTAGATCAAGGCAACTCAAAAGGAAGGCCAAAACACGGCAAGGCATTGCAGGGCATGGCACAGGAGTGTGGTAAGCTTAGAGGAGAATAAGGTAAATTTAGAGGAGGGAAAGGTAAACTTAGAGTAGGGTAAGGCGTGCTAGGGTTAGGGTAGGTCAGGATCAAGTAGGGCACCCTCTAAGGCAAGGCCTGCAGGGCATGGCAGTGAAGGGAGAAGTGTGATAAGATAAAGCACAGAAGGGCGAGGTAGGGTAAGGCTAGGATAAGGTAGAACAAGCATACAGTGGTGTAGGTTAGGGTAGGATAAGGAAAGGAAGTGTAGGGTAGGGTAGGGTAGGGTAGGGTAGGGTAGGGTAGGGTAGGGTAAGGTAGGGTAGGGTAGGGTAGGGTAGGGTAGGGTAAGGTAGGGTAGGGTAGGGTAGGGTAGGGTAGGGTAGGGTAGGGTAGGGTAGGGTAGGGTAGGGTAGGGTAGGGTAGGGTAGGGTAGGGTAGGGTAGGGTAGGGTAGGGTAGGGTAGGGTAGGGTAGGGTAGGGTAGGGTAGGGTAGGGTAGGGTAGGGTAGGGTAGGGTAGGGTAGGGTAGGGTAGGGTAGGGTAGGGTAGGGTAGGGTAGGGTAGGGTAGGGTAAGGTAGGGTAGGGTAGGATATGGTAGGGTAAAACAAAGAAAAGATGAATAAAGGACAAAACAATGTGCGCAAAAATAATTTTTCGGAAATGAGTCATCGAGAGTGTAAAAAGCTGCCAAAATGAATATAAATTAGGAAGCGGATGGGGACGACAATATTGTAATGGCGCGCTGATTTTAAAGTTTGAACAAATTTTTGAGTGAAAAACTGATTTTAATTTTAAAAAATTTAAATTTTGAATTTTACTGTGAATACAAATGATCATAAGAGCTGCCTACGTGAGTACTATAAAAAAGAAAGACATCTCAGTTGATTACATTACACTTACAAGTCAAAAAATGCCTAAGGCTATGGTTACTGAAAAGTCAGCTAAATTCTGAAAAGAGTTGAAACGACGTTTTGAAAAATTTACGAAAAACAGCAAGAACTTTCATTACAAAGCAAAAAACGGCAAGAACTTTCTTTACAAACCTAAAAATGGCAATAACTTTCTTTACAACACAAGAAATGGCAAGAACTTTCTTTACGAAACAAAAAATGGCAACAACTTTCTTTACAATTCAAAAAGTGGCAAGAACTTTTTTTACATACAATTTCTGCTTATTTTCAACCCTATCTTGCTCACCCAACTAATCCTCAGCCTCGACCTATGCCCAATTCATTTTCAGCTCTATCCCCCCCCCCTTCCTTCCAAACCCTAGTTTATTTTTAGCCCCACCACAGCATCAGTCCATTTTCAGCCCGCAAAACAATAAAATTAGCATTAAAACGGAATTTGTAAAAATTTTCGGAGGGAAAAATTTTTTGGGAAAAGAGAGGAACAAGAGTTACTCAAAAGATGGGCAGTATGAATGGAGAAAAAGATAGCGGCGACACGGCCCGAACGGCCCAATTTGAAGGTCGCACCAGTTTTTGTCGGTTTTTTTTTCGGTTCCTATCTCATCAAATTCCAACAATCCATCTTGGAGGGAAACGAAGCTGGATTAGAGGCATTGACCGGTCAGTGCAGGGCTGACTAATTTTAGGAAATGTGATTTGGAAATGACGTGATATGACCTGTGGAAACAAAGTTCTTTCGTTTTTTATATTACCTTACCCTACCCTACCCTACGCTTCTCTACCCTCCCCTACCCTACCCTACCCTACCCTATCCTACCATATCCTACCATATCCTACCCTACCCTACCCTACCGTGCCCTACTCTACCCTGCCCTTTTCTCAACATTTTCTTACCCCACCGTATTTTGCTTTACCCTACCCTAAAATATTGTACCCTACCTTACTCTACCCTACCATACCCTGCCCTTTTCTCAATATTTTCTTACCTCACCGTATTTTGCTCTACCCTACCCTAAAATATTGTACCCTACCTTACCTTACCCTACCCTATCCATTGTAACATGCTTTGAATTTAAAAAAATGCATTTTGTCATCATTTCCGCCCTCACTTGAACGTGGGAAACTTTCGCTCCGCACAGATTTGTTTATTCGCCTAATGGTCATTCGATAGGCTCTAATTTGGCCTTATGTTAAGTGGTCAAACACTGTAATTCGAAAAAGAAAACAATAGCCAAAGGCACTCACATTAAAGACTTTACTTTGTTCACTAACATCAACCATAAGGCTTGAAATGTTTTAAAAGTTCAATAAATTTAATTTTATTTCTCGGCCGATAAGTGGTCAATATAGGCTTGTTAGCGATCTCATTAAGATAATTTATGGATATTGAGGTTGTTAGTGGTAAGTCAATGTTTTTGCCATTTTTTGTTTTGTAAGGAAAGTTCTTGCCATTTTATGGCTTGTAAAGAAAGTTCTTGCCATTTTATGGCTTGTAAAGAAAGTTCTTACCATTTTTTTGTTTTGTAAAGAAAGTTCTTGCAATTTTTTGTTTGTAAAGAAAGTTCTTGCAATTTTTTGTTTGTAAAGAAAGTTCTTGCTATTTCAGGCAAAGCTTTAGTTTTTTGCAGCCAAAACTCCATTATTTTCATGCTAATTACCATGGCTCGTATCTTGTTTCAAATTATACGCTATTTGAAACAGTTCGCGCGGAAAATTATGGCAACAATGAGAGGTTTTTGCAACATTAACTCAATAAAATAATCAAAATATCTTTATAGAATGACAAAAACTTTCTGTGCTGTTTACAAAAAGTCAAAGGAAAACTATAAAATCAACTTTAAAAATGTGGAAGTTTGATGGAAGATTTGTAATGTAATTTGCACTAAAAATCTTCCACTTAACTTCCATTTATAAAATGTCTTAAAATGGCCTAAAAACACGTTTTTAACACTTTTTAGAAGTGGAAGTTGAGTGGAAGATTTTCAGTGCAAAATACATTACAAATCTTCCACTCAACTCCCACTTTAAAAACGACTTAAAATTGTTCAAAAAAGGCATTTCTACCCTACCCTAACACAAAATAAAAGGAAAGGTAATGTTTTCATCCAATTTGTAAACAAAATACCCTCTTTCAAACTTTTTCCCACCCTTGTGTCAACACGTCTGTTTTGTTGTGCCAAATTAGGCAGTGGACAGACGAAGAGGAGTGAAAGCAGCGAGTAAATGAAATTAACTTGACCTCTTCTGCAAACCCAAAAACGCCCGAGAGAGGAAAAGCCGGGCGAAAAAGATCCGGCGCCCCCTCTTGGCCGCTTTGTCAAGGCCGGATCCGTCTTCACCTCCCCCCCCTTGCACCAGCTTCTTCGAAAATAAAGTCGGAATAGACGCGCCGAAAAAAACGCCTCGAGGTTCAAGACTTTTTTGCTTCGTTTTTTAAAGATTTGGATAGATTGAAGAGTGATAAGGATTGAAATTTAGATAAAATACGAGGTGAAATTATAGTAGAAAAGTTACTGTAAAAAAATTAAAAGTAATAGCTCATCAAAATAAAAAAAACTCAAAATAGGCAAAAACTTTACCCAAACGTATAAAAAATTTAAAACGTTCAAACTAACTAAAGCCTAAACAAAGAAATTTGGAAAAAGCTTGTTCTAAGCCAAGCCTAAGTCTCAACGCCTATAGACAAATTTCTGCAAGAAATTCATAAAATACAAACAAAGCCAAAGTTTAGGCTTACTCCATGGCCAAGGCTAAGCCTAACACAAAGCGTTGGCTTGCTTCTGTTGGTGAGATCAAGCTTAATCCTAAGCCTAAATGCGAAGGAAAGCTTAAGCCGAAGCTAACGCAAAAGCTTAAGCCAAGTGCAAAGCTTTAGGCTAAATTTAAAATTGGGTTTAAATTTGGTTTAGAGAACAAGCCGACAGTTAAATCAAGGCAAAGCTTAATCTTAATTCTAAGTCTAAGCTGAAACCTCAAACTAAAACTTAAGCCTAAGCCTAAGCCTGAAAGTGGGTGTCCGGGCCTAAGCTTAATCTTCAGCCGAGCCTGAGCTTGGACCTAAGCCAAAGTTCAAGGTGGAGTCGGAGTCTGAGTTTTAGATCAAGTTTGAGATGGTCGAACCCCAATTGGATTTAGAGCCTCAGCGGGAGCCGGATCCTAAGCCGAAGCCTATGACAAAACCAACGCCCAAGAAATAATTAAGTCTAAATTTAAATGCAACACCAACTTAGGACTAAGGTTAAGCTTAATTGTAAAGCTATAGATACTCTCAATCTTAAATTTTAGACGTACTTTTACGTTTTCATTTAGAGAGGTAGTATTTTTGTAATTTATAGCATACCATATACGTATTTTACCTATACGATTAAAAAACAGTACATAATATAACATTTTTACATTTGAAATGACTTTTCAGCTCACAAAGACGGTATTTGTTCACATTTGTTCTCCTCGCTCCTTTCCCATTTCCTTTCCGCTTCGTTCCGACCCGTGGGGGTATAGCTCAGTGGCAGAGCAATCGACTGCAGATCGATAGGTCCCTGGTTCAAATCCGGGTGCCCCCTAGTACTAATTTTAAACTTTTTAAAAAAATTAAAAATAATGTTTATTTTAGCCATAGTCATGAAACAACAACCATTTTTTGTCTGTTTTTCGTTTTTTAATAACTATGTTATTTAAAAATGTCACAAGGTAAGGTAGGGTAGAAAACAGCCATGAAGAATAGGGCAAAATAGAGAACAGTAGGGTAGGGTAAGGTAGTGTAGGGTAGAGTAGGGTAGGGTAAGGTAGGGTAGGGTAGGGTAGGGTAGGGTAGGGTATAAAAAAGTCAGTAATGAAACTTTATTGACAGCAAAGATAAACAGCTTCGACCAAAAAAGCTCCAACAATCAAACTAGTCCACTTCTTTTTTTGATCAATAGCTCTTTCAGTTTCAATCATGACTTTCAAATTTGAGACCATAGTCGTGGATTCTAGAAAAACTTCTTCAAAATATTCAGTGGTCAGTTTTTTTACAAAACTATTTGGTTGAGTTCTCCAGAAGTTTAGGGTTTTAGTGCAGCAGGATTCCATATACTAAAATGGAAATTTTAAAAATTAATTCACATTCAGTTTTAAAGAGTTCTAAAAATGGCTTTAGCTTACAAGGAAAGTGCCCGACGTGCCCCGTTCTGATTGACTTCAAACTTTTTATAAAGAAAGATCATGTAAATATACAATCTTTAGCAAAGTACTAAATCGCGCTTTCATTGGAATCTCGAGAAAATTAATATTAAAAAATTACGTTTTGAATTTCCCGCCGAGTTGGCATTGTGTTTCAAGCTTGTGACTTTGTCATTTTTTGACCTTTAATAATTTTTCTTTGATATACTAGTAGAAAACCTTTAAATGAACCTACATTTTTGAATTTGGAAGCGTATCTTGTCTGGAAAGCCGAAAAAGCGCTTGAAACACAATGCCAAATTTGCCAAATTGGCGGGAAACCCAAATAATTTAAAATTAAAACTAAAGAACACGAGCTAAATTTTTTTTATGGGTACTATTGGTGGCACAAAGAATTCATATAAAAATTTTGAGCTAATTCTGAGCGAGGCAGGTAAGATACTTTCCCTGTTAATCGATGTTACCTACCCTGCTTTCTTTGAAAAGGCGGAGAAAATTTGATGTCTGAACAAAATGCTCTTTTTGCAAACTTAATTCACATTGCTCCACCTAGTCTGTTTAAGTCCAGCCAAAAAATGTTTTTTAGTTTTATAAATAACTTTACCTTTAAACTTTCAACTCGATCCTCCAATGCTATGCTCCTCTTATCAAACTTCCTTTGTACTGCTTTTTTGGCCAAGTGTACATAATCATTCAACGACACCTTGATCCAACCATGAATCTCTTCGTAAGCATGACAAAACATTTTGGCCTTGCAACATATCATCTGTTTATATTTGTCCAGAACATTATCAAAATGAACTTTTGTTTTTACTGTAGCGTTCATAGTGAACACATCAGTGTAAGTTACGATGAAGCCTTTGATCGATACCAACATCTTCTCTATGCTTTCAATGTAAAAATCAACTTCGAGTTTGTCTGCCAGCCGGCTGGTAGATACTACATTCTGAAAAATTTTCAAAAAGTAAAGGTAGTCTTGTAGAGTTAGTTGAACACGTCGTATGTCAGTAAGATACGATGGAATGTAGTCATGGCATTCTAGGTGCATAGGCTTTTCGTTGATAGGTTTAGATAAGGTGATTGTGGAGGTAATGGTTGACATTGCTAAAAATAAAATTTTTAAAAAGTTAAAAATATAAAACGCGTGAAAACTCTAAAAGTAAAGCCTTTAAGCCTAAAGCATTTAAGTCTAATACTTATAGACCTAAAACCTCTACGACTAAAGTTTATCAACCTTTTGGCTTTTAAGACTATGGTCTATAAGCAGCTATGCCTAAGCCTCTAAGCCTAAAGCCTCTAAGCCTCTAAGCCTAAAGCCTCTAAGCCTAAAGCCTCTAAGCCTAAAGCCTCTAAGCCTAAAGCCTCTAAGCCTGAAGCTTCTAAGCCTAAAGTTTTTAAGCCTGCCGGTTCTAAGTTTAAAGACTTTTAGCTCTAAGCTTCTAAGCTTAAAAATTATAAGCCTTAGACTCCTATTACCATATGACCTAACCAAAAGTTTCTTATACATACACGCTTTAAGCCTAAGGTTTAAAAAAAACTCAAAGATAAGAAAGAAATCTTCAATCAAGAATTCCTAGTCAGAAAAATCAAATTCCTTAATTTAGTCATCCAAAAACGATTGACTCGAGGAATATCACTGAAGCAAATCGCCTAATTCAAATCCGATTTGCAGCGCTAATCAGTGATAAATTTTTTTTAAATTCAAAAAATAAAAAGTAAAAAATAAAAAATTAAGATAAGCCTAAGCTTAAAGGCCATAATACCTAAAAGATTTAAGCGTGCCTTACAAAACCTACTTTAAACCACTTAAACTAAATCTTAAGCCACAATGTTAATGTAAAAACAATTTTATACAAATTACATAATGAAGGAAAGCTCTGTGTAAAGGAAAATAAAGAGATATGAGGCTGTGTGTAACCACAGCCAATGCAAGGTATATATTATAATATATTGCTCTTTTACGGCGCTGAAAGCGCGCCAAAACCTTATCCATTTGAATATGTAAAACTAAATGCTTCTTTCTATTTATTAGTAAAAGAGTTCATGTGAGATCTACCTAAACCAAAGCTAAAGCCAAGCCTAACTAGTAAAGCAAAAGCTAAGATAGCTAGGCCGAAGTTAGGGAAAGGCTTGAGAAAACTATAAGGCTAAGGCTAAGGCTAAGGCTAAAACTAAGGCTAAGGCTAAGGCTAAAGCTAAGGCTAAGGCTAAGACTAAAGCTAAGGCTAAGGCTAAGGCTAAAGCTAAAGCTAAAGCTAAAGCTAAGGCTATGGCTAAGGCTAAAACTAAGGCTAAGGCTAAGACTAAGGCTAAGACAAGCTCAAAGCTACAGCAACATTAAAACAACACTTGACAAGACTAGAACAAGTCAACTTTACAAAGTCAAAAAATATTTTGTAGTTGTATCACACTTAACATGAAAGTAATTAACATTTTTATTACTTTGTTGTTTTTATGTATGTGTAACAATAAACATTTCTATTTCTTCAACCAAACGTCGTCAATGAAAGGATATAAACGGGAACGTAGCTAAGAAGAGGAAGAGAAGATAAGGTAGATCCAAACACCAAAGCCAACTCAATAAAAATCTTCTTTCTTTGCCACACCTTGCAAGTACATTAAAAAAAATTTTTTTTTTGACTGCCCTTTTTTCAATCTTAAAAATATTAAACAAACGTAAATTTGGAAAAATGTCAAAAATAACAAAGATTTTAAACCTACCGTAATCTTTTTTAATGCCACATATAACAATTTATATGTCACAGTATTTGTAAAATGTAGTAATCGTATGTTTGCGTACAACTCGGTACAACGATGAAACCTTTCAACAAAACCTTTTAACAAAAGGTTTCACCGCATAAGATATAAGAGTATTTACAAAGTTGGTCTTCCTGGATTTATAAGATAAGCTTTCGTATTTTACTTGGAAACGTAATCTAAAATAATAGTCGTTCCAGAAATGTTGGAACATGAACTGTGGCATATTCAACTGAACAAGGAGGTTTTCTGTTTATTTACTTTCAACCTAAAGTTATCTTATTTTTTGTTGTCGACTTGAAGATATATGGACTTGAAGTGGGCCCGTTAGGCTAAGCCGGACTAAGATAAATTTAGCAGAACTTGAGTCAGACCGATACATGCCGTCTCGGTCCCATTACAGGTCTAACTTTATGTCATTTTCTATTTTTTTTAATTTTTGTTTATTAACCTGTCTTTAAGCCTAAAGCTTCGTAGCATAAAACTTTCTAAGCCTAAAGCTTTTAAAAGTAGACCAAACGTTAAGCTTAATTTTAAGCCTAGAGAAAAGCCTGAAGCAAAGCCTATAGTTATACATAGACCTAGACCTAGACCTAGACCTAGACCTAGACCTAGACCTAGACCTAGACCTAGACCTAGACCTAGACCTAGACCTAGACCTAGACCTAGACCTAGACCTAGACCTAGACCTAGACCTAGACCTATCTACCAGTAATATATCTATACACTCATTTATGCCTACACATTTTGCTTGTGCTTATACCTATACCTAAACATCAAGTTATACCTAATCTTAAACCTATACCTATACATATTTTCACCTAAACCTAAGCCTTACCATAAGCCTACTCAACTATATAAAATACCATAATGTCCTTTAAAATCATCTCTGGCACAAAAATAATTATTTTGGCTACATTTGAATGTTCAAAACTTGTAATACTTCCGTTTCCTGTCTATGACAGTATCAAAACATGTGGCAGTTTAAGCTGATGTGTTTATTATTCTAGTCATTTAGAGTCGTCTGAGCTTTTCCTATATTTCTATTTTCAAGGCCTCTGGACTAGAGCTTTGAGCCAAGGCTAAGATCTGGAGCTGAAGCTGAGGCTGAGGCTGCGGAACAGTCAAGACTAGGTCTAGAGTTAGAACTAGAGCAGAGGTGTAGCTGGGTCAAAATTGGAACTGGGCTAAGGCAAAGGTTTTGAACTAGGGCTCTGAACTAGGGCTCTGAGCCAGGGTTTAGGCTAGAATTATAAGCTAGGGTTTTGGGCTAGTGCTCTGGGCTAAGACTCTGGATATTCTAGTCCATGCAAGATGTAGTCTTTTGTCTCAAGCTAAAAAACACTTACCGTACGGCTAGTGTTTTGTACTTTTTCTGATCCAAGTGGCCATAAATTTTAATTGCTTTTGGAAATGTTTCAAATGAGGCGGAGAGAGGAAAACGGGTTAGAGTTGATTAAAATTGAAACCATCTCCAAGACATCAACTCAATTAGTGTCAGAACAAACTCGGTGGTTGCCAATCGTTTTTTGAGTGCAACGTGCTGGAGTTTTTAGATCAGTTTTATGTTAATGTATTTTTCGTTTTTAATTTAACATTCTCAGCTCAAGCCTAAAAACAAACCTAAACTTGTGATTAAGCCTGAGCTTAATTTTAAGCTTCAGCTTAAGTTAAAGATTAAGCTTAATAGTACGTTTAAGCCTTGGTTTGAGCTTAAGCCTAAGCCTAAGATTAAGCCGTAGTCAAAGCATAAGCCTAAGCCAAAGCCTAAGCCTAAGCCTAAGCCTAAGCCTAAGCCTAAGCCTAAGCCTAAGCTCAAGCCTAAGCCTAAGCTTAAGCCTAAGCCAACGCCTAAGCTTAAGCCTAAACCTAAGCCTAATTTTCAATTTAAGCCTAATAAGCCTAAGCCTAATCATAACTTTAAGCCTAAGCCTAAGTTTAATCTAAGCCGACACCTTTGCAATACAAGCCTTAAATTGAACCTTGTCTTAACTTTTAACCCTTAGCCTAAAGCCAAAACTAAGTCTAAGTCCTATTTGTATTGTTTTGCTTATTTACCATTTTGCATTTTTTTTGTACCTTCTTGTACTGTCCCTACGCTTTCGAAGAGGACTCGTGACATTTGCAAAAACAGGTTTTTTAAAAATTGTATTTATTTATATTTTAAACCTATGAGTATAAGCAGAGCCGGTCGCGAGAGGAGGGAGACAGGCAGGGGTTAGGGTAAACCACCTCTGTCCAAAAAAATATGATAAAAGTTAAACGTGGTCCCTCCTGTGGATTTTTTCGACCCCTACACCTAAACCAAAAGTCCCAACCCGGTTCTGAGTATACATCAGGACAGAAGTTATAGTCGTCTTTGTTCAATTTTTAATTGCGCTATAAACCAAAATTGCATTTTTGTTAATATTACCAACAGAACGTAGCCTCTAAAACCGTGTGTAATAGTTTCATTTTACGTTTTTCCTCAGGGGTTTCGTATATGGACAGTGCACTGCAATGTGCTGAATTTGAATTCAGCACTTTAAAATGTATGGTTTCGAAAGTGTGTTTAGTGTTTTGTTCTTTAGTACGTAGACAGTACTAAATACCACCGAGTTTTTTTTTATCTTTACATGATATTTATGTCACTTTTGAAGCTATTTAGGCTTAACGAGTGCCGGCTTAAATTTTTTTTGTTATTGAAAACTTGACTTAAGGACTTTAAACCTAATAAATATAGGCTTAGACACATTAGGCGTAGTACGCTTAGCCATACGAAGCGTATCCTCAGAAGGATTACGCTTATTAGGATTTGGCTTCGTAAGTTGATCGTGAAACATAATAGGCTTGGGCTTAGTAGGCTTAAGCTTAGTAGGCTTAGGCTTAGTAGGCTTAGGCTTAGTAGGCTTAGGTTTAGCAGGCTTAGGCTTATTAGTAGGCTTAGGCTTAGTAGGCTTAGGCTTAGTAGGCTTAGGCTTAGTAGGCTTAGGCTTAGTAGGCTTAGGCTTAGTAGGCTTAGGCTTAGTAGGCTTAGGCTTAGTAGGCTTAGGCTTAGTAGGCTTAGGCTTAGTAGGCTTAGGCTTAGTAGGCTTAGGCTTAGGCTTAGGCTTAGGCTTAGGCTTAGGCTTAGTAGGCTTAGGCTTAGTAGGCTTAGTTTTAGTAGCCTTAGTATGAGGCTTATTAGACTTAAACTAAATTTTAGGCTTAGGAGCTTCAAGCTTTTTATACTTTAGACAAAGTTGTTACCTAATGATTTAGCATTACTCCATTGAATTCCGCTCCTTCCCTCCCCTTCACCAACCACTAAGTAAGAGTTTGGCAGTTAAAAAACACATTACATATTCATTCCTTTTACTATTCAGTAATGACTTATTATGCAGTAAATTATAAAAGCCGTTAAATCAAAGTCTACTGCGTCGCAAGTTCAAACAGCAGTAGATAATTATTTTGTTAGAATGTTGTTTTTAAGTCTGCGACAAATATTTTTTAAATTTAAAGTCATTTATATGTTAATAAGAAAGATTTTGCCCTTTAAGTAATCATGCCACAGTAATATCAGTCCTACCCTACCCTACCCTACCCTACCCTACCCTACCCTACCCTACCCTACCCTACCCTACCCTACCCTACCCTACCCTACCCTACCCTACCCTACCCTACCCTACCCTACCCTACCCTACCCTACCTTACCCTACCCAACCCAACCCTACCCTACCCTACCCTACCCTGCCCTACCCGTCCTTTGTTATGCCCTACCCCTAACCAGCCAGACAATTAGTATATCCTATCCCATATTTACTACCACTTAAAGTACTATAGACTAAGTTGTCTTACCCGGTCCTAGCTTGTTCGGTCCCATTCCAACCGTATTCTGTACCCTAGCATACTCTATCTGCCCAACCCGACTCTATTCTACCATACTTCACTCTATATACTCTTCCCTACCCATGTTTTGACCGGCCTTGTACTGCCCATGATCTGTCACATTACTCCCACTTAAAGTATTATACCAAACGCTTTTTGCCCTATTATGTCTTACTTCATCCCAACCTGGCCTTTGACCCTAGGTTACTCTAGCACTGTCTTTTCGTTTATGTACCGTAATTTTTTTTATCTTACAGTATCTTTTTTAAAAAAAATATCATTATTTATTCACACCTACTTTAAAATTTCCAAAAATGACATTATATATTCATAGTTTCTGCCAAATAAACTATGTTTTCAATAAAACGATATCGAGTTTAAATTATCCTTTATAATGAATGAATAACCCTTTAAAAATACTCGGAACCCAAACACAAAGCTTCGGGCCAAGAATTAGCCCCACTATGGGGTTTATCCCGAATGTTGCATATTCTTGCAAATTCCCACTGCCTTTCGGGGGAGGGGGAATAGGGGGATGGAAAAATAGAAGGGGAGAGGGGAAAAGGGAAGGGGTGTTTTTGACGTAATTGAACGAATACTCGGAAGTTTCACATAGTCAAAAAATGTTTTTTTTCAGACAGGGGGTGGTTTTTATGACTTTAATATTGTTTAATTGGGTTTTTACTGGTTTTTGTAAATTTAAAAAAATGAAAGTTGAGTGGAAGATTTGTAATGTATTTTGCACTGAAAATCTTCCACTCAACATTCATTTTTAAAATATCTTAAAATCACCTAAAAACACGTTTTTTACACTTTTTAACTGTGGAAGCTAAGTGGAAGATTTGTAATGTATTTTGCAATAAAAATCTTCCACAAAATTTTCACTCATAAAAAGGGTTGAAAATGTGTTTTTAGGCTATATTAAGACATTTTAAAAATGGAAGTTCAGTGGAAGATTTTTAGTGCGAAATACATTACAAATCTTCCACGGAAATTCCATTTTTAAAAAGTCTTTCTTTTAGCGGTTGTAAAAAAAGTTCTTGCCATTTTTGTCTTGTAAAGAAAGTTCTTGCCATTTGTTGTGCATTTTGTTCAGACGAAAGTCCAAAGTTTAAAAAATGCAAATGCCTTTGGACTTTTAATTCTTCTAATGAGTTCATACACATAACTGTTTTTTTATTTCAAAAACGTTTTTCAAATTTAAAAAAACGGCTTTCTATACCTGAAAAGGCCTTATATAAAGTTAGACATGAGCAACGGGCCGGGCCGGGCCTGAGCAAAATCGAAAACGGGCCGGGCTTAAAAATTGGGCCCGGGCCTAAAAAAAAAATTTTTTTAATTTTTAAAATTTTTAATTTTAATTCCCGTTTATGTTTTTCGATTTTATTGGATTCTATGATCCATAAATAACCTAAAAAAACAATTTAAAGCCAAATTTCCGTTTAGTTTTTAAGTTTTAAAATTTTTAAAATTTTTTAAAACGGGCCAGGCCGGGCCTAGAAATTTTCTGATCGGGCCGGGCCTGACCAAAATCAAAAACGGGCCGAGCCTAAAATCTAGGCCCGGCCCTCGGGCCGGGCTTGGAAATTGGGCCCGGCCCGTTGCTCATGTCTATATAAAGTAGGTAATTTACCCATTTTTATATTTTACCAACCCTTTTCTTATATTTTATCAATCATTTATAATAAGTGGTTCCTAAAAAGAATGACAGAAAGTGGCTAAAGTTAAAACCTTGAGCTACTTTGCCACTTTTAATTGGATTTACTAGACAATTCCTATTTTTGATTGTTTGAAGAGTAAAAACAGTTTTTTTCCTTATTTTCTTCAAAATATGTTTTTATTTTTATTAGGTTGTTCAAATAATTATGTGCCCCCTTTTAAAACAACTTTTTGAAATTAAGGAGCACAGAATTATTTGAACAAACTAATAGTTGTAATTTAAGGAAAAATTTGAAAAAACTTTCTTTACAAAATAAAAAATGGCAAGAACTTTCTTTACAAAACAAAAAATGGCAAGAACTTTCTTTACAAAACAAAAAATGGCAAGAACTTTCTTTACAAAACAAAAAATGGCAAGAACCTTCTTTACAAAACAAAAAATGGCAATAACTTTCTTTACAGAACAAAAGATCGCAAAAACTTTCTTTACAACACAAAAAATGTGTTTTTTGATTAGTTAAAGTGCACTTTTATAATATTTTTCTTGCTCACTACCTAATGTTGAGGTAATGCTTTGTTGTTGACAAAAGGCTTTAATGGTTGTTTTATTTAATTTTCACCAAGGTAGCGTAAAGCAAGGGGAAAAGGAGGGTAGGTGGGTTAGCGTGGCAGGACCTATGAGGATAGGGGTAGAGTAGGGTAGGGTCGGGTAAAGTAGGGTAGGGTAGGGTAAGATAGAATAGGGTAGGGGCAGGATTGGCAGAACAAAAATGCTTATGTTCAATAGTACAAAAAGTACTATACTATACATAACGTACCATAACCACAGTGTTTGTATCCAAATAGGTTTTCGAACACCTAAAGCTGCCTTGTTATCGCATTTACTATGTAAAAAACACATGTTGGCGACTTCAAAATTACCCTCAACATCATGCTTAAAGTACATGGCCATAGACGAGCCATTGTTTTTTGGCTAGCCCATTATTTTTCCCTTCTAATTGTAGCACATTAGGTCCCATGATGTGATTTTTGTTTACATGGCCGTAGTAACGGTAAATTTTTAATTAGCTAATATTTTGAACTTTTTGTAACCGTAAAGTAAAGTTAGTAGGGGTAAATATTATTACTACAGTAGTTATTACAGCCATATAATAATTTTATTGGCAGTAATGATTGTCCAGTAAAATTATTGTTAATTGTAAGGTAACTACTACCTTATTGTATGTCTGCAAGTAGCAATGAATACTGCCATTTCGGTTTGTAAGCTTGAGGTTTACACTGTTATGGACAACAGTTATACGGACCTTTTAAATTTTTTAAATATTGTTACATTGTATTAAGCGTGAGGTCACTAACAATGAGGATGTATATATATAATATGATCTTCTGGTGACTTACATGGTTTTATACTTCATACAATGTTGTACGTGCCAAAAATAAAAACTCTATTTTGACTTTTTGAGACTTTTTGCTTTGTAAAGAAAGTTCATGCCATTTCGCGATTTGTAAAGAAAGTTCTTGCCATTTTTTGTTTTGTAAAGAAAGTTCTTGCCATTTTATGTTTTTAAAACAAATTTTTAAGCTTTTTTCTTTTCATCGCATAACAGGTGTTTTGCAGGCTGCGGGTCATTGTTTATTCAATTTGAGGTTTTTACAGAAAGATTTTGCCAGTTTACGTTTTGTAAAGAAAGTTCTTGCCGTTTAGTGTTCTGTAAAGAAAGTTCTTGCCATTTTTTGTTCTGTAAAGAAAGTGCTTGCCATTTTTTGTTTTGTAAAGAATGTTCTTGCCATTTTTTGTTTTGTAAAGAAAGTTTCTACAAACTTTTACTACCTCTATATTTACTACATATACTACCAATTATCATCTTAAATTAAAAAAATTATGTCCAATTAAACTTGTAGCAGCACGCTACAAAAAACCCATCGTCCGCGCACTATTTTTCGAATTTTTAAACGTGTTTTTGGGGTTTTTGAAAAATTCCACTTTTCAGTGCACTTTCTATATTTTGTTGAAGCAATTAGCTGAGAGAATATTCTAATATTAGCTTGTTTACTGACTATGACTTCACATGGTGCGGCGGCGTTAAGATGAGCCGGTTCTACTTCAACTCCACCGTCAACGATGACTACGCGGCGGACTACGGCGATGACGAGCCGCCGTACAGTAGTGTGCTGGTGTTCGGCATGGCTTTCGGGTATATACTGTATGCGGTAGCGATATTTTTCGGGATTCCGTGCAATGTTTTCGTACTGTATCGAATGGTCAAGTTGGCCATGAAGTCCAAGGAAGTGTATACGTAGGTTTTGGTTTTGGAAAGTTCTTGGCATTTTTTGTTTTCTAAAGGAAGTTCTTGGCGTTTTTTTTTTTGATTTTTAAAGAAAGTTCTTGCCATTTTTATTCTTGTAAAGAAAGTTTTTGTCATTTATTGTTTTGTAAAGAAAGTTCTTGTCATTTTTTCGCTATCCGATAATTTGTTTGACACTCCCGTCTACATTTCAATTTCCAATAAATCTTGTGATATTTCGTCCAAAGCCAAATTTTCCAATTCATTTCTTGACATATCGTCCCATAACCATGACTCTCTTTTAAAATAAATATTTTCACATTATACCTAAAATCTTAATAATTTCAGAAATGGAACGGGTATTTGTCTTCTTGCCATGTCAATAGCTGATCTAGTATCTCTCTGTTCAATATGTGTGCATTACGTACTCAGTTTCGACGTGAACACAGGGCCATTTTCGCGTACTGTTGTATGCAAATTGGCCATATTCAGTACGCATGTGAGCACATCAGTCAGTATATGGAGCTGGTTATTGATGTCAACACTACGGTACTTGTCAGTATATCATCCGTTATTTCATTTTCGACTATGGCGATTGCCGGGCAGGGTGCTGTTGGTTATTGTGAGTGGTGCCAGTTTGACCAACTTTGCCTTATTGTTCATGGTGGTTTATAAACAAGAGGTAGGTTGTGATCGATGTCTTTAGATTTTTTTAAACTTTTTTGTGGAGTTTCGTCTGATTTTAGAAAATTTCATTTTTCAATGAATTTGTTGACATTTCGTTTCAAATTTTGATTTTTCAATAAATTTTGTGACATTTCGTCCAATATTGGAAATTTTTGACATTTCGTGCAGTATTAATACTCAAAACGTTCAGGAAGGATGCACATTATCAGCCCTAGTGCCAGCAATGCCAAATTTGAATCGTATCTTTCTGTGCCTGGAAATCATATGGTCTTTTTGTATTCCAACGGCAATAATATTGTTCGTGGACTCATCTGTATATATGTGTAGACGTAGATACGCGGCTTTATCACAGTACGCGCAACGGAATTCAAATGGCCCAAAAAAGGTAAAAACACAAAAAAATTAAAATGGTACTAACTGTACCAGACGTTTTTTAAAATTCGTTAAGCTATCGTAGCTTTTGAACAAAAAACCATAAAATTACTGTAACATTGAATACATCTACTTCTGAAAGCCAAAAATACCATTTTTGACCAAAAAATTTTACTGTAACATTACTGCCTAGTTTAAATTTAAAAAATGAAAATTTCAGCCAAAAAGTTCAATGTGGCGTTGGCTGATCATCGCTTTGATCGATGTTGTATTAAACACGCCAGAGAACATATTTCGATTATCAGTCATACTAGGCCTGGTAGACCAGACCGTAATGGGGGAGATGTACATGTTGGGTCGGACTTTTGCGCAGGTAAGGCTTTTATATGTAAAAAGCTCTACTTTTTATGCAGACCTACCGCTCCACCCCTAAAAAAAAATCCAGATTCATCAAAATTTTAGGTCCTCTACTACTTCCAATTCGGCTTCAACGGAGTCTACCTGGCCCTATTCATCTACGACAAGTCCACCAAACCAATATCTACCGGGCGCACCGGCTCCGACAAAATATCAAAAACCAGCAATGCAGGCTCGAGCACACGAAAATGTGTGGTCTCTTTCGACACATCAACCATTCAAAAGCATTAACTTATTGCCATTACCGCCAATTGTTTTAATTGTTATCATATTGTGTACAAAGTTTGTAATAAAGGGTTCTTTGCTTGTTTTTATGAAATGTGAATATGTTTGGCCAAACTAGGGTAGAAAAAGTGTACTACTTCCCCTGCCGTACCGGTCCAACAATAAATGTCTGGACCAAACCTCAAAATAGCCGGACCAGACCTAAAAAAACCGTCTGGCAATACACCCACCGGTTCAAAATAAATTAAAAAATAAAATTTCAAGTATCAAACGCCTCCCCCCCCCTCTCCACAAGCAGCCCTCTTCCCTCTCTCAAAGCGAGAACAATTTGCGCTAAAAAGTGTGTGGCGTTTCGTATTATTTTTTATTTTTCAAAAAATCTTTTCGTAGAAAAGAAAGCGTGTTTTGTTGTCTATGAAGCGCTAAAGATCAGATGTATCAATTTTTACATAGTTAAACAGTCGTGCTCATGTAACAATGGGGCCTAAACTTTATGGAGATGCTTTAGACCAATTCGGTAAGACTTTAGGTCTTTTATACAAGAGTTCTACTTTCAAATACATTAGAACTTAGAACTCCTGCATAATAAACTTTTTTATAACAAAATTTCTGTATAACGAACAACTTTTAAATCCATATCCAACCTTATAAACCCATAATTATCCATTTCAGTTACCCACTACATAGACCACGCTGTAGAAGACAGTGAAAACATCAACGACTCATTAAGCAAGTTATTGGTAAGGAAAACCTCTCATTATCAAACCTTCAATTTTTAGATTGTAAGCCGCAAACTTATCGTCAAAACAATAAAAAACATTGAAAAAGTTAGAAACGCAACCACAACAGTGTCAAATACAAAGATCGCAATAGACTTTCCAAACTTGACCCGCTGGAACGTACCAAGATTTGTCCAACAAGCCTACTCGCATTTGCTAACCTGGAGCGCAGTTAAAATGCTAGACCTCAACTCAGATATTGTGCGAAGTTTAAGAGAAATTACTAAAGAAATACGTGACTTAACTATAGCTGTAAAACCTCAAGATGTAAATATAACGGTTGTCCCTTTGATAAAAGATAACATTAAAACTATGAAAAGAATAGAAGCGCCCTTTACAATCGGAAGTTTCATCAAAGATATTGACCTAGACTTGGACGAGTTAGTTGTTACTAAACCACGTAAGTTTTACTGGCAACCCGATTTAATCTTACTTGATAATACTTTTTGTAAAGCATGATAACATAGAGAACCTATAAAAAGACTAACAGTAAATTAACAAGCCCACAATGACTTTAATTTCAACGATTTTAAAAAGCTTAATAATCAAATTTCAGCCGACCTCAGTCTAGTCGACGGAGTTCTCGAAGTCGACGAAGAAATGGAGGCCTTGTTCGACGAACGCTTCAACATTGACTACCTTTTCATCAAATCCAAGAAGATATCGTACAAGGGCCATGCTATCTGTAAACTCATACAAGCAAGCGTACCCTTCATCTATAACAGTAATAACAAACCTAACGTGAGACATCTATCCGTGGACGTGGAAACCGATATGGACTACAATATGGCCTACATTCTTACCGTGCGTTTAGAATCAGTTATGGTGTTGGACATATGCACGTACTATACAAACGACACGCATTCTTTCGACATAACCAAATCCCTATTGGAAAACCAACGTCCTGGGATGGTTGTCAACCGTGTGTATCGTGGATCTGTTGAAAATGTGTCGTTCTTGATACCGTCCCTTTAAACATGCTAAAAGTGTCTCATAACCTATGTTCATTTTCCGTGAAATCTTGAATAACAACAAAAGTATAGACGTTATTAATATCCTTAAATAATTTTTATACCATCAATAAAAGCATGCTAAAAGTCTTCTATAACCTACCTCCATTTTAAGATGAAAGCTTGAAAAACATCCCATAGTATACTATAGTATAGTCTATATTCATATCCTTCAATATCGTATAAAAACCTGCCATAAACAGCTATCTTAAAGTACTGCACTGCATTCTTCATTATGTCCAGCTATAACGTCTCTTGGTAGCTCCTAAACGTCTATGATAACATGTTTTACTTTATCGGCTCTCCAAAATCTTCAATAACCTTCAGATGTATATATGTATTCTAGCTCCAGGTTGTAAGTTCTTTAATATTATAGCCAGCTTATTGTTCTAAAACAGTTTAAACATACGTTTAATAAACATAATCAGTTGTCATGCTTACCAAGGCTTCTTCATGTTGTTTTAGGTCGTTTTTGCCCATTCTATACCTAAAACAGCCTGAACAACTCGCAACACCAAAAACAATTTTAACTTACCAAACCTTCGTCATGTTGTTTTAGATGAATCCCTTTTGATTTTAAGCCTAAAAAACCTTAAAACCATTTAAAACCAATATAAACAATTTTTTAAACTTACCAAGACTTTTTCATGTTGTTTTAGGTAATGTTGCCTTATTTTATACCTAAAAAATCCAGAAAAGCAAAACAAAAATGAAAAGAACACAAAGAAGACAACAATATCAGTCAAATCTGACTTAAGAAATGTAATTTTTTGACAAAAGTTATCATTTACAAGTTATTCTACTTGATCTCAATCCAAATTTTTAAATTTATGAAAACTTTAAACAAAATTTTCAAAGGTTTAAACTTGTTTTCTACGCTTGTAAAAAGGACGTTTGATCAAAAATAACACTTGTTTAGCCAAAAACTATAAAATTTTGTAAATTTCACCCAACAACCGGTCGGTTTTCCTCCATATTTTGCGAAAAATGGATCAAAACGTGTTTCCAAACTATTATTTGTAAGTTTCTTTATATTATCCACCCTTTTCAAAGTGAACTGACAGACAAAACACTGCAAGATTTTAGAAGAAAGATAACGATCTTTGCGATTTTTATTTTTCGGCCCAAAATCTCGATTCAAACAAGGGTTTGCCGCCAAAAACAACGAATTTTAATGCCAAAGTTGGCTCAAATTCAGAACTTTGAGTCAACTCTACTTTTTTCCTCCAGCTTTTTTATTTTTTGAATTTTAAACTTCGAAATAACTTTTAAACTTTAATTTAAAGAATGAACTCTTCACTAGATCCATCGTTGGGTTCTAAAGTCGAAAAACGTCCGTTACGCTTTGAGGGACCTTCTTCACAAGAACCACCAAGGCGTAGATCACGAGATCAAGACGACATGGCCAGAGAACTGAATGGCTTGGACAACAATAACATAAGCTATGCTGAACTTCAACCTGTAGCAGTTAATTATGAGGAATCACAAGTTGCTTGGCAGCCAAATGGACGTGAGTTTAAAAATTTTTTAAAATGCGTGCAGTGTAATATCGGACATGGTTGATTTTGTGAGGTAAAACTTATTTTTATGCTATGAAATTTTAAGGCAAGTATTACTAGAGTATTGACCGTGATATTGTAATAGAGTTTTTAGTTTTAAGTATTTTAAGCAAAGTTCTGTGAGAATTAGTGTGCGTATCTAGTGTAATATCTGCCAAGTTCGTTTAGTATGAAACGCTTAATTTTATGTAATGAAACTTTGAGGATATTAAATATATAGTTTTCTTGTTGCTATAATGTAATATTGTGATTTGGCTAATGGTATTGTTGAAATTATGAGGTATTCAGTTATAGGTATCTAGTGTAATATCGAAATTTGTCGTTTTCATAGTTCAACCTCAATTTTTCTTCTTTTAAGTTTAAAAGTAGTAAAGTCAGAATGTTTTCTATGATATGCGTATAAGATTTGATAGTGTTTGGACTGTTTTATTACTTAAAATCAATTTTCAGATAACCTACAACAATATGCAGCAGAGTACGCGAACGAGCCCGGATGTAATCCAGATTTGTTTGCTGATTACCTACTGGAATCTAATCAAAATCAGAAACAGTTTGGTCCTTCTTCCTTTGACATGAACGAATTTCTTCGTTGGAGCTCACAGAAATCTCAAGGAAAGGCGCAAGAATTGGCTAGCCAGAAGCTAAAGACTGATGAGAACTACAAAAAGGCGGAGAAGTTTGATGTCTATGTTCTTAATGATCCAGAAAGGCCTAACAATGACATATATGTAAGTTTTTTTGGTTAGAAAAGTTGTTTTAGCTAATAAAAGTTTGGTTTTTTTGGAAAAAATTTGGGGGTCAGGTGAATATAATTGATTATAACCAAGGCAAATCTTGACGTATCGACTTAAAATTTTGTGAAAATATAGTCAGGACAATAGTAATTAGATATTTGTTTGAGATTTTGTTAAAACTTTCTTTACAGGGCTTTAGCGATTAAAAAAGTACAAATTGTTTTGAATTTTTGGGAGAAAATTTGCTATCTTGATGAATATAAATGATTATAACTTTGACAAAATTTTATCTATTAATTTGAAATATTGTGAAAACGTAGCCAATACCATATTAGTTAAATACATTTGTAAGATTTTGCAAAAACTTTGTTTACAAAGTTGTAGCGTTTAATTTTTTTAAGAATTTTCGCCGAATTTTGAACTGTTTTGCAGATTTTTTAGTAAAACGTGTGTTAAAATGCGATTTATTTTCAGTACGATCACGAGAACAACACCCTCTACACAAGGAAGTTGGTCAAAGTTAAATTCCAAGTTGGCACATACATCCCTGACTTCTTGTCACACAAAATCAGGATGACAGTCCTGCCTTCGGACCTGGAAACCTTTGATGGATACCCATGCAAAGAGCATAAAGTTTGTCAAGAATATGCATTCTCAACACATGGACGAGTACTAGAAAGAGGGAAAAAGGTCGTACTGGACATTCTATACCCGTTGGCATCGGAAGAACCTCACTTTGATGTCACTTTCAGCTGTAACAATAGTTGCTTCAAGAGTTCGAAGAAGCTGTTTGATTTGATTTTTGAGCTGCACGACGATCAGTATGTGATTTTATTGGTTTTTATGACTGATTTAAAGTATTGTTGAGTTGGAATTGGGATTTCGAAAGATTTAAGAAAGCTGAAGTTCAGTGGAAGATTTTCAATGTATTTTGCACTGAAAATCGTCCGCTAAACTATCACTTTTAAAAAGTGTTAAAATGGCCTAAAAACACATTTTTAACACTTTTTAAAAGTGGAATTTTGGTGGAATTTTTTTCAGTGCAAATTACATTAGAAATCTTCCACTCAGTTTCCACTTTTTAAATTTGAAACTTTTGAACTAGAGCCACAAAAATATGATTCTGCTTTAATTTATAAAGACACTTATTGCTCTTTTTTAAATTATAAACAAAATTAGTGAGTTTTCAGCGGCACAGTCTATCAAAAAGTGGCAATGAAGCTGAAAGTGTGTGCAGTTCCAGTCAGAGACGGTCAAAATGGAGGCAAAAAAGCAAAGGAAAATGATGTTAATGAAGCGCTACAAAAGATTTCGGCTAATCCAAATCTGTACTTTGTGCCGGTAAGCTTGCCTTTTGGCTTTTTAAAATTGAAAGTTGAGTGGAAGATTTGTAATGTAATTTGCATTGAAAATCTTCCACCAAACTTCCACTCTTAAAAAGTACTAAAAAAGGGGTTTTAGGCCATTTTAAGACATTTTAAAAGTGGAAGTTGAGTGGAAGATTTTTAGTGCAAAATACATTACAAATCTTCCACTCAACTTCCACTTGTTTTAAAATTGATTTTTGGGGTCTGTAAACAAAGTTTTCGTTATTTTTTTGAGATGAAAAGAAAGTATAGGCTATTACAAACCTTTTAGTGAAAAATTTTTTCATTTTGTTCTTTGTAAAGTAAGTTATTGCGGTTTTCTAAAGAAAGTTAATGCAGTTTTCAAAATTTTGAAATTTTGTAACTTTCGACCGTTCCAGATTTATGGTGATGACATTTTCCGTCGTTTCGTCCAAATGATGAGTGATGTCGAGATGGGGGACCGTCACAAAAACCAATCTCTTTTACATAATACTCAAATAGTACAAGATACAGACATCCGAGTATGGCTAGCCAGATTTAATCAAGACATATACACCAAAGTCTTCACCCAGAACAATATCAGAACCATGAAGCAGCTATGTTGGAAGTTTCACAAAGATCCACGACTTTTTGCAAATTTGAAAATCCCGCCAAATTGCGCATTGGCCATGACCAAAAGTTTCAATAATTGGCTCTACACTACCCTACAAGAAGACCCAGGCTTCATGATGGAGTATATGGAAAGAACAACCATCAAGCCTAGTCAATAGGGCGTAGTACAAGCATGATCAAGTTTCTAGGGCGTGGTGGGATGGAGAAGCATCAGACCAAGCCACTAGGGCTTGGATATTTAAAATTTTTGAACAAACTTTGGGTGAAAATGAAAAAAATTTATTTTTTTTTAAATGGCTGTGTTAAAATTTTGAATTTAAAAAAAATTAGGGTAGTAATGCCATTTTTAATGAAATACGAACTTTTTATCATAAAAAATAGTCTTCCGTGTCATCGGAAACGAAGTCCTAGCCTGCTTTTGAGTTTTAAACCAAGTTTTGACGTTGTTTAAAAAGTGGAAGTTGAGTGGAAGTTTTGTAATGTATTTTGCACTGAAAATCTTCCACGTAGCTTCCACTTTTGAATTGTCTTAGAATGGCCTAAAAACACGTTTTTGACACTTTTTAAGAGTGGAAGTTAAGTGGAAGATTTGTGATGTATTTTACACTGAAAATTTTCCACTTAACTTCCATTTCTAAAAAGTGCTAAAATCGTGTTTTTAGACTATTTTAAGAAATTTTAAAAGTGGAAGTTGAGTGGAAGATTTTTAGCGCAAATTACATTACAAATCGTCCACCAAACTTCCACTTTTAAAAAAGTCTGAATTTTAGGGTCTGTAAAGAAAGTTATTGCTATTTTGAGTAATTTGAACAATTTTCTTGCCATATTGAGTATTGTAAAGCAATTTCATTCCATGTTCTATATTATACATATGTTTATCATCTATTATAACACTCATCACTACTGTAATATCACTTTTATTGTTTTTTTTAATAACTGTTGGCTAATAATATTGTTCTTTCTAATAATTGATATATCATAATAATATTGTTGTAATAAACATTGATTGGTTTTTATATTTGAATCAACCAGTTTGTTTTATCGACTGAAAACGTATTTTTATTGTGTTTTTTTGTGAATGGGTCCGGCTTGATATTGAGTGTACTAGAAGTTTTTCTGGCTTGGCTTTGAGTTGTTTTATGTAGTTTTTGGCTCTAGGGGGTAGGGTAAACTAGTTAGGTTAATTTCTTTCTTTATTGCTAAGGTTGGTCCTACCACGAAAACCCTGATTCTCAGGGTCAGGTCCGAAAACGTGGATTTCTATTGATATATTAGGTTGTTTTACGTTGATATGATGTTTATCAGATCAAAAAACGTTTTTTTTTCGAAATTTCAAAATTTGAAAAAATGTCATTGTTTTAAAGAATTTTTAAAAACAGTATCTAGGCAACTGGCCTACTTTCATTTACCCTTTTACCCCAACGTTTGTTGGTTTTTTTATATTTTTTTTTCATTTCACAGCCAGTTTTTTTTTAAATGTCATCCATTGCTCCAGCACCTCAGCTTGTACCATCTGCACCAGTAGGACCAAAAGTGTCATCTAATTTTACTGTAACTGGTCCTTCAAACCCTAACCCTACGTTACCTACTAAAGACGCAAAAACCTCAGCATCAGGACCAAAAGACACTGGTACTAATGGTACACCAGCTTCCGGCTTGAGACAGAGAAAGAAGAAGACTAAGACTTTACCGGTCGATTTTCTGCTTCGAGACCGCGACGTTTTGGCCGCTTTGGCCGATGTTGAGAGGGCCAAAAAGAGGGAAGAAGAGCTGAGGAACAAGCCTAGGTCGAGGTAGGCGCAGGAACTTTTTTTACAGGTCATAAAAAGACAAGAACTTTTTTTACAAACTAAAAAATGGCAAGAACTTTCTTTACAAAACAAAAAATGACAAGAACTTTCTTTACAAAACAAAAAATGGCAAGAACTTTCTTTACGAAACAAAAAATGGCAAAAATTTTCTTTACAAATCAAAAACTGGCAACAACTTTGTTTTCAGACGTTTCCGCGACACAGTAGCTGAATGGGGTCGACTTTGCTCATGTCATGGTATACCTCACCTGGCCCAAGCCAGATCAGTAATTACTATCATTATTTGGGCCATCTTAGTAACAGCCACATGGATTGGATTCGCGTATTTGCTTGTTACCACAGTACAATCGTACTTAGATTATGATACGTCGATTCAGGTTGAGGTAAACGGAAGCTTTGGCAATGGAAGTTGAATGGAAGATTTGTAATTTATTTTGCACTGAAAATCTTCCATCAAACTTTCACTTCTAAAATGTGTTGAAATGCCCAAAAACCGTCATTTTTGAGATTTTTACAAGTGGAAGTTGAGTGGAAGGTTTTCATTGCAAAATACATTACAAATCTTCCACCGAAGTTCCATCGTTAAAAAGTGCTAAAAACGTGTGTTTAGGCAATTTTAAGAAATTTTAAAAGTGGAAGCTGAGTGGAAGATTTTCAGTGCAAAATACATTACAAATCTTCCACCGAAGTTCCATCGTTAAAAAGTGCTAAAAACGTGTGTTTAGGCAATTTTAAGAAATTTTAAAAGTGGAAGCTGAGTGGAAGATTTTCAGTGCAAAATACATTACAAATCTTCCATTCAACTTCCACTTTCTTAAACGTTCTATTTTAGACTTTATAAAGAAAGTTTTTGCCATTTCATGTTTTGTAAAGACACTTTTTGCAATTTCGTAAAACATTTTTCCAGTTGAGTGACGAAGAAATTAACTTTCCATCAGTGACCATCTGCAACAACAGTCCATACAAGATGAGTATGTTAAACTCAACTCCCGAACTCAATGCTCTCGTCCAGCTTTATAAAGAGGCTGTTGGATTGTCATAAAGAAATGAAAAATTAAAAAACAAAATTGATAATTATTTTGGTTATAAATCGAGGGGAGGGCATATGGTACCGTAACGTAGTGTTGTTATAACTGGATGTTGTAGGTTAGTATAGTATAGGATAGAGTAGGTCCGGGCAGGGGAGATGAGGGAGGATAAGTTAGTAGGGTAGGACAAGGCAATGTAGAGTATGGTAGGGTAGGGTAAGACAGTAAAAGATACAATGGTGTAGGTTAGGTAGTGGACGGTAGGATACCGTAACATATTATGAAATGTTTTGTGTACCAACAAGCTATACTATTATATAAAGCTAGATTGGCGATGTGTGACGTCCCATAATTTTCGCACAACTACTTTTCTTTACTACTCCCGCACGTTTCTAAAGTGTGACTCCGTGGCGCAACGGTAGCGCGTCTGACTCCAGATCAGAAGGTTGCGTGTTCGAATCACGTCGGGGTCAAACGGCTTTTTTGGCGTTTTTAATATACTTTTTGAAACAGACGACCTGCCTGATTCATTTCTAGGTAAGGTGGGGTATGGTAAGTTAGGGTGGAGCGGGGTACGGTAGTGTAGGGTACGGTAGAGTAGAATAGAGTAGGGGAATGTAGGGTATAGTAGGGTATGGAAGAGTAAAGTAAAGCAGAATACAAAACCTAATAATCAATAATTAAAACTTTATTTTTGATTTTAAAAACAATTTTAAAAAATTGTCATTTGAGTATGAATGAAAGAGTTTCAAAAAGCTTAATTATAATATAGATATGTGAGGCACTAGCAGACATAAGATTAAAAATTTGAAGCAGCTAAAAGCTTTTAAAATACGATTGGGCAATATAATTTAAAAAATTTTAGTAAAAATTTTAAATTTCAAAATAATTTTAAAATTTCAAAAAAATTTTTAAGTTTGCATAAAGTGAAAAAATGGCCTAAAATACGAAAAAGATTGTAAAATACGAATTAAGAAATAAAATTAAAAAAAAAGATTTGTATATGAAAGACAATAACAATAGTTATATTACTGTAGGCTAAAGTGAAGAAAAAATGAAAAAATTACAGTAGGAAATGGAAAAGACGCAATTATACAGTATAATATTGTTCACAGGTATAAGTTAGTGACCGTTATGGCTTTTTCTAATGCTATGGAGTTTTTGACCGGAGTTTGAAGGTACCGTAAACTATAAAAAAATGTTTTTGAATGTACAGTAATAAAAAAAATTTTTGAAGAATAGGTTACTGTACCTACAGTATTCATAGAGTACCCAAAAAACCAAAAATTTTAATAAATTTTAAAGTTACAGTACTCCACGTCAAAACTCCTCCTGGTCATACTGATATTGCGCCACACGACCCGTTAACATCATGCCCAAGGTGGTGATGATTACGATAAGAATAAAGAAGATCAAGAATATCCTGTCCAGAATCGTGGCCAAGAACTCCCATTCCAGAGAGCACTGCCGTTTCCGTTTCATACTCAAGACATCGGCTTGAATCATGGCTGAGGTACGGCGGGCGGTGGGCTCTTTGTCTAGGCCTGAAAATGTAAAGGGGTGTTATGAAAGGGTTTCTAAGGTAGGACAGGGCAATGAAAAGGGTTGGGAAAAAGCGTAGTGGATCTAGAGCTAGGCTTGTTTAGGCAATGATTAAATCAGGGTTAGAGTAATGCAGGATAGCGTACGGTAGGTTAGGCTAGGGTAAGACTGGATAGTGTACGGTACGGTAGAGTAGGGTAAGGCTGGATAGTGTACGGTAGGGTAGAGTAGGGTAGGGTATGGCAAGGTAAAGCAAAGTCGGGCAGGGTAGAGAAGGTTAGGGTAGGGTAAGGCAAAGCAAAGCAGAGTAGGGTAAGGTAGGGGAGGCTGGGTTGAATAGAGTAGGACATGGCAGGCCTAGATTTGATAAAGGTAGGGGATAGATTTGGCTTAGCCCTAGTCTAGGGTACGGTACCTTAGGTAGGGTATGGTAAAATGAGAAACAAGACCGGTGGGGCGGCACCTTTGATTTTTTTTGAGCTAGGCCTAGATTTGAGGCCTAAAGGCTTCAAGTACAGTAAGAAGCAGAGTAGGGTAGGGGAAATGAGAAAGTAGGGCTAGAAAAAACAAGGGTAGGGTAGGGTACGGTATTGTAGAGTTGGGATAACTTACCCATAAGCCTTCCAGTAGCCACACTAACAGAAGCTACAGTCTGGTCCCACATGGAAGTTCGTCTCGAGTTGGCTGCACTACTAGTGACACTTCCTGGCGTACTAATGTCAATCATAGGCACAATATTATTCTTCTCTTCTGGCTTCGCTCTTCGAATCGCACTTCCGACCCTCAGCCAATTATGTCGCGACCTAGTTGATTGAGGTATACCTAGATGTTTAGGTGATCCAGGCGAGTCGACATGAGCTAGCCGAGGTGCTGGGTCGTTTTTAATTGAGGGCTGGGACTAAAATAAGATGGCTTAAATATAGGATTTACATATATGAATGTAAAAATGGTCATAAAATACGAAAAATGGCAAATTACCTGTAAGATCGGCCGATCAGGGATCAGAGAACCAGGTAACGAGATGGCGTGTTTTCTTTTGTTAAATGTGTAAAAGGGGTGATCCTGAAAATGGAAAATTTTAATTTTTTAAAATTTTTTGTGCATTATCAACGTATTTTTTATCATCTTTTCAATTTTTCCGATAAATTACAAGGACGTGTTTCATCGTATAACATGTCACTTGCAGGCTGCAAAGGCTAAATTTATGAAAAAATAGTACTTAAAATCAAATATTTTTCATACGCTAGACATAAAAGATTTTAAAAATAGTTTTTATTTTCATGTTTTTTATCATGTCAATTAAAAATGGCAAAAACACGTTGCATCGTATAACATGTCCCTCGCAGCCTGCAGCCCAAACTCAAAAAGTAAACAAAGTGAAACATTGTATTGGAAATCCAAAACTTTAAGTATCGCGCCTCTGGTGCACATTCAAATTCTTTATTTTGCCACAAAAATCCCTTTCATCGTATAACATGTCCCGAGCAGTCTGCCGCCCCCAAAAACTTACGTGCAACTCCTCCCAAAGCACTGCCAACGGCGGTGGGATGCCGACACAAAACCAGACGGTAAATTTCGAAAAGAACCAGTATCGTATGTAAACTGGAGGCAGTTTTCCGTATTGACGTCGGCCTTGGATACTTAATATCACCGACGTCAGGAAGGTGCCAATCGAGATGATTATGATAATTGATAAGTAAAACCAGGCTGAAAATAGACTGATAATGGGGTGAAAAGGCAGATTTTGTCATTTTTTAGGGGTTGTGACCTAAATAGAGGGTTTGAAAAATGGAAATTGAGTGGAAGATTTGTAATGTAATTTGCACTAAAAATCTTCCACTTAACTTCCATTTTAGACTCAAAATGGCCTAAAAACACGTTTTAAACAATTTTTAAAAATGGAAGTTGAGTGGAAGATTTTCAGTGCAAAATACGTTACAAATCTTCCACTCAAATTCCACTTTTCTAAGTCAATTTTCTGGTCATAAAATGAAAGTTCCTGACATTTTAGGCCTCATATAGTGAAGTTATGCCTATTTTTTGTTTTGTAAACAAAGTTCTTACCAATTAACGGAATGAAATCGGAAGTTGTTGGCATTTGATCAGAGATCATCAACATCAAGATGGACATGGCTAGCAGCTAAAATTTGGGTATTTAAATGATGTGATGGTCAGAAAATGACTAGATTTTAAAAACCAAAAAACTTATAATTTAAAAAAAATTTTTGGCACAGCATGACATTCCTTACCGTAGTAATACCAAGATTGATCTTTTCAGTACGATCATCGGCCGTGCTAGCCGGCGTGAAGAAGCCGGTGATCGAAACCAATGTTATGATTGATGTTGGTATGATAAGGTTGACCACGTAGTACAAAGGTTTACGTCTGATGACAATAGAAGCCTCCAATATTACCCATGGCTCCGGACAGCAGGCGTATTTGTACTGAAATGGTGTACTGTAATTTGTGTTCTACCTTACCATCCACTACCGTATAATAGCGTACCATATACTACTGTACCCTACCCCACCTTACAGTATCCTACCTTACATTACCCAATCCTACTGTACCCTACCATACTCTACCGTATCCTACCGTACCCTACCCTACCCTGCTATACCCTACCCTACCGTACTATGCCTTACCGCGCCCTGCCCTACCGTACAGTGTCCTACTCCATCCTACCGTACCTACCTTCCGCTACCGTATACTACCGTACCCTGCCATTCCCTACAGTACCCTAACTACCGCAAGATATCATACAGTACTCTACTTTACCCTGAGGTTGCTCCCCTCCCCCTTTAAACAATCGTACCTTATCCTGCCGTCCGCTACCGTATGCAGCGGTACCGTGTCTTGCCATAGACATCCCACACTACAGTACCCTGTTCTGTCATATAGTATCTTACTATACCCTACCATCCACTACTTATACTACCGTACCTTACCCTCCGTCCCTTACCGTATCCTACCATACCGTATCCTACCCTACCCTACCTACCTCATGTCGATGAACCTTGAATGAGATGACCTTCCACTCCTCGTTAGGTATGAACGATGCCATATTGACTTCAGGATCAGCGTAGTAATCCACGGCTGATTTACTGTTAGTCCAGCTACTGATAGTCAAGGTGCAGTTCTGTTGATCATAAGGAAAGTATCGTATATTCAACCGGCATGTTATGGTATAGATGGCTGGGTATAGAAAGGAGATATGAGATCCACGCCGACCCTCCCAGAACAAAGTGTCAGCACGGATGTTCATGTAGCGTTCCGTTTCGTCGGCTGCCATTACTACACTGTTGTATAACTGAAAATGACATCTTAAGTTCTGTAAAGAAAGTTTTTGCCATTTTTTGTTTTGTAAAGAAAGTTCCTGCCATTTTTTAGTTTGTAAAGAAAGTTCTTGCCATTTTTTGTATTGTAAAGAAAGTCCTTGCCATTTTTACTACACTTACATATGTATCCGGGATCCAAATGACATGATGTGGCAATATGGTAGTGTTGATCATACTGTAGTCCCGTGGGTCCCAGTCCAGCATCTCGTCCTCCCACTTCTGTATCATCCACATGTTCATCTGAATGAACTGCGATGGTTCGTTGACGTCGATGAGTTGATATAGACTCATACTGATGTGGATTTTCAGCGGCCGCGTATGGTTCTGGACCGGCCGTACGCGCACATCGTAGCGGCCGGGTGCTAGGATGTCACGTGCTAACCGTACTTGAGGCACTTGATCATGCTTGAGACCTTCTCGACTGTCTCTGGCTAAAAAATGAGAGTATAAACAAATTTCTTTCATCGTGCAAAATAAGCCTAATAAGCCTAAGCCTACTAAGCCTAAGCCTACTACGCCTAAGCCTACTAAGCCTAAGCCTACTAAGCCTAAGCCTACTAAGCCTAAGCCTACTAAGCCTAAGCCTACTAAGCCTAAGCCTACTAAGCCTAAGCCTACTAAGCCTAAGCTTACTAAGCCTAAGCCTATCTCTAAGCCTAAGCAAAAACCTACTAAGTCTGCTAAGCCTAATTCTGTTAAGCCTAAGCTTATTCACCTAAAGTATAACCTCAAATATAATATTATAAATAGTAAAATATAATACTATAAGTATTAAAAAAGATTCCTCTCAAAAAATGTGCCGCTTTACATAACTTTGATAATTTAATTTCATAGCCTTAGAGAAATTGTCAGAAATCGTGTTGCGCAACGTTTTCTTATGTAATTTTATGTTTTTATGTCATATCTGCCTCGGTGTAAAACGACCCAACAAATGACTGCGAGTGCTGGGATCTTACTCTAAATTTGTTCGGGGCATAACCTTATCACCTGCCTATTTTACTAGTATTTATAGTCATTATAAGGCTAAGCCTACTAAGCCTAAGCCTACTAAGGCTAAACTTACTAAGCCTAAGCTTGCTAAGCCCAAGCCTGCTAAGCCTAAGCCTGCTAAGCTTAAGCCCACTAAGCCTAAGCTTACTAAGCCTAAGCCTGCTAAGCCTAAGTCTACTAACCCTAAGCCTACCAATTCTGAGCCCACTAAATCTAAAGCCTCTAAGCCAGAATCTCTAAACCTTAAACTCTAAGCCTAAACCCCTGAGCCGAAAAAAGATAAGCTAGACCCAAACCCAAAAAAAAACCTAATATCAAAGCATACTGTACAAAAACTTACTGTAAATAACGGCCTTCACCCCAAAGCCAAGTAGTAATACGACGCGTATCGCGCAATGGTATACCGTACTCATCGTACCATCATCTGTAACTCATAATTAACAAAACAAATCGACCAAAAACAGCAAATATCTTCATGGTAACATACCATGTAATCTAAAATAACATGTCATACAGTAACATAAGTTAAATTTGTTCATTCATCAAAAAAAGAAAGACCAAAAACACTCAAGAATAGGACCAGTTGTACCATTTTGTCAAGTTAAGAGACCATAATTTGGACGAATCGAGTAGTATAAGGTAAGGTAAAGGCTATGAGAGTACAGTAAATTATGAAAAAAATGTGGTAAAATGATTAAAAAACGATTTTTTTCAAAAATTCAAAAAAATAAAAAAAATGTTTTTTTAAAGTTTAAACAAAAAATGATAAAAAACATAAAATACAACGTTTAAAAAGTGAAATGCCGAAGTGAAGTATCATAATAGCAGTAAAAAATTGATTAAAAACAAGAAAATCACTAATTATATAGGCTTTTAGACCGAAAAACTTTAAAATTTTGAAAATTCAAAAAGCTGAAGGCCTAACGCTGACTGAATTTAGGCTTAAAACAACCAAGAGCCCCACAAAATGTCATTTCCTACCCTTTTGTTCTCAAACCTACCCAAAAACAACAACTTTTTCAAAGTGGAAGTTGAGTGGAAGATTTGTAATGTAATTTACACTGAAAACCTTCCACTCAACTTCCACTTTTAAAATGTCTTAAAATTGCCTGAAAACACGTTTTCAACACTTTTTAGAAGTGGAAGTTGAGTGGAAGATTTTCAGTGCAAAATACATTACAGATCTTCCACTGTTCTTCCACGTTTTATAAAGGGCGTCGTGAGCCCACGTTAGCATTAAAATCTATTTTGAGGGTTTTCTAACGTTATTTTAGGTCTAAAAATGTCATTTTTGATACATTTTTCAAAATTTCAAAAAAATTTTTAAATTTAAAAATTTTTTTTGCTTAAAATTTCATAAAATAAAATTTTTTACCCCACCCCTCTCCCACAACCCTAAAAAAATAAGTCTTAATCTAAACTTCAACCCAAATGTTACCTAAAAACCCAAAAAACAGTCAATTTTAAGCCCCTCAGCCCTTCAAAAATCAATAGTTTCAAAGCTCCGGTTCGAGGAGATTCGCCCTTTCTTTGACAATACTTTCAACATCGCTCCAATGCCAATAGCCAATCAAGTTGATGCCGACACTAATCACCAAGAATAATGATACGAAAATGCCAAAAAAGCACCGTTCCATTACGGTAGCCAGCCATTCGTACTCTTTTTGGGCTAGCTGACGGCTTAGACGGACGTTTTCTGAAATGATGTTTTATTAATTGTCATAAAATTGTGATAAAACATAGATATTAGTATCAGATATCTGTATCAAAAACATTTTTTTTCAAAAATTTTGACTAGAAACAGAGTTATGGCAATTTTAAAAAAGTGGAAGATCAGTGGAAGATTTTCAGTGCAAATTACATTACAAATCTTCCACCAAACTTCCATTTTAAAAAGTCTTGAAATGGCCTAAAACCATTACTTTTAAGGTTTTTACAAGTGGAAATTGGGTGGAAGATTTTCAGTGCAAAATACACTAAAAAATCTTCCACCAAACTTCCACTTCCAAAAAAGTGTAAAAAACGTGTTTTTAGGCCATTTCGAAACATTTTAAAACTAGAAGTTGAGTGGAAGATTTTCAGTGCAAATTGCATTACAAATCTTCCACTCAACTTCCACTTTTGAAGACGTTCTATTTTAAAATTTATAAATAATAGTTTGGCCATTTTTCGTTTTGTAACGAAAGTTCTTGCCATTTTTTAGGCTGTAAACAAAATTCTTGCTATTTTCTGTTTTGTAAACAAAGTTATTGCGCTTTTTTGTTATTTACCCAGTAAATGCCTATGAATAATATAAAGAACGGTTTAACCATTTTCTGAACAAAAACCTAGACATTGCGGCTTGTAAAGAAAGTTTTGGTCATTTACCGCACTGGCAACTTATTTTTATCAAAAAAGTTTTAAAGATGTTCCCTACCCTACTTTACCCGACCCTAAAAGATCTCTGAAATGTCAGTAAAGGCTCATTTATCAAGTAAAAAGAACTCGAAATCCCTTCAAAATTATTTATTCTGAAATTCATGAACACCGGAATAAACAGTCATTCAGAGCCAGAAGAGGCTTGCATTACCCAAAACATGTAATAACAAACTAGACTTTCCGAAATTTTGAAAATTTTAAATATTTCGAAATTTTAAAATTTTAAAAAATTTTAAACTTGAAAATGGCCAAAAAAGTTGAGTAGTCTCTGCCAGTGCGGCTAAATTACTTTAAAACGGTTAGTAATAGCAAGAACTTTCCTTACAAGCCCAAAAACAAGTAGTTTTGACAGTGGAATTTAAGTAGAAGATTTGTAATGTAATTTGCACTGAAAATCTTCCACCCAACTTCCACTTTTAAAATTTCTTAAATTTGTCTAAAAACACGTTTTTAACATTCTTTAAAAGTGAAAGTTAGGTGGAAGATTTTTAGTGTAAAATACATTACAAATCTTCCACTCAACTTCCACTTTTCTAAAAATGTCAAAATGTGGTTTAAATCTTAAAAAAATGACTAGAGCAATGTTTCCAAGATCAAAAAAAGTATTTTTCAAAATAAAAGATGGTATTTCATTAAAAATGGCAGTCTGATACTAAAAGTAAAAAATTTTTGTAATTTTTTCGAAAAAACGAAAATTTAAAAAGAGTGATTTAAAATTTTAAACATCCAAAAATACTCTCTAAAATCTTTGCTTTTACTCGGAAGTAATAGAAAATGACGTTCGAAACACCATTTTTTGAGGTTTTTAGAGCTCAAGTCATTCATGAATAACATAAAATGTCACTTGTCTTGTTCGACACGACAAGCTAGGCTTTTTTTAGTGAAATTGAAACCTGCTAATGCACTTTTATTAGTACAGTCATTAGTTTTTGTCAGTCGAAACATCAAAGTCAGTTTTAAAAGAAGCTTTGACTTTTCCAGCCTGCGCCCGAGCTTTCGCAGGCTGCAGAACCCAAAAATTGTCTAAGCTGCAAAATACAGTCCGCAAACTGTATACAAAGTAAAAATCTTACCATTAAAGACCCCGATATGTTGTAGCATCCGATCCTTGGCCATCCGATTTGACCGTGCCGTGGTTTGTTTAGACTCGGCGTTCTCTGAGTCGCCTTGACTAATCGTATCATCAAAAGCAATATGTAGTGGGGTCTCGGCCGATGCGGCCGGATTGGAATGACCATTTTCTGATTCTGAAAATGACTTTTTTCAACATTGAAGTTTAAAAAGTAAGTTATTATGACCAAAAAAGGACGTTTTTAGCTTAAAAATTTGAACTTTCAAAATAGCGCCAAAATTGGCATTCTGTTTCAAGTAAAAATTTTACTTTGTTACAGTTTACAAATGTACTGCGATACAAATAAAAATCTTTTAACTGCTATATTCTAACGAAAAATGATAAAAAAATTCAAATTTTAGTTTTCTCGCCAAATTTGGCATTTTGTTTCAAGTGTCAATTTAGCCCACTAGTAACTTAAAAACCTCAAAAACTGTTACAAAACGGTTATAACATCCATAAAAACAATAAATTTTTCAAAAAATTCAAATTTTAATTTTCCCGCCAAACTTGGCCTTCTGTTACAAGTGCCAATTTTATCAGTATCACACTTTCCCAGTCCTTACATAACAAAAAAATGACAAATTAAACACGTTAAAACCCAAAAAACTCACGAAAAGCGGCCGTAACCAACGGATCCGTACTCTTGTCGGTCGATAATCCGTTTTGATTTGTGGCTTTTCGTCGAAAAAAGTTGACCACCGAACTCTTCTTCCTCGCGTCCTCTTCGGCCCCAACCTTGTCCAGTTTCTTTTGAATTTTCACCGACTTTTTGTAGGCTTCGTTCAGTGGTGGGGCTTCGGCGTGTTCCTGAAGGAATAGGGTATGGCATTTTGATAGGAATTTTAGGGGGAGATTATCGACCGGTTGATAAAATTTAAAAAAAAAAAATTTTTTCTTGAAACCTCAATTTTTAGGACAGCTGAACCTAAAATTTTGCCTTTTTAAGCATTTTTAGCCAAAAAAAATATTCGACCGGTCGATAAAAATTTTTAAAAAAATTTTAAATTTCATAAAATCTTTTTTTAGGTTTGCCAAGCCCAAAATATGCCTTTTTAAACTATATTTGACCCCAAAAATTATCGACCAGTCGATAAAAAATTTTCCAAAATTTCAAATTTTTGAATAAAATTAAAAATTTAACCCTCCCTACCTTAGTGCCTTTCCTCAAATGCAACGGAACGTCTGATATTGAGATGTACCCAAAGAATCTGGTGATCTTCACAGCTCTTGAGCTCAACCTTTCACCCATTCGGCCCTTCTTTTGAACTGCGATCACCACCGAAGAAGCTAGAGTTCCAGAGGAGATGACTATGATCATTCCCAATATAAACCAGCCTAAACGCAAAAAACTTAAAAAATAATAATTCTTGTTGACTGTAAATTAAAAATGGTACTACTAGAGCTCTCTTAAAAATCATTTTTTTAACGTTTTAACCTGAGGTCTTAATCAAAAATGGCATTTTTTTCGAAAAAAAAGCTAAAATTTTCAATTTTTGTACAGCTGCCTTAAAAGTGTTTCCATTCTTTTTTGTACGTACGAAAATAAAAACGGTTTTACCCAAAAATGCACAATACTATAGTACTATATTGCACAAAAAATAAATTGTTTTTGTTAAGTCAATCAAAAATGACATTGTTTTAAATTATTTTCACCAAAAATCAGCCATATGAGACATAAATTGTCATAACTCCAAAACGAAACAAAATCACTAAAAACGGTGCCAGAGTACCATTAACAGTACCATACACTACATAGGTGTCAAGTTTCACTATATTTCAAAAAAGCATCAAAAAGTTATGGCATTTTATATTTTTGCACCGTGCAATTATATTATCCATCATTCTTACTCAATCCTTGGTCTTTTTTAAAACAATTAAAAAGTTTTGCACTTTCAAGACCTTTTAAAATTCCATTTAGTAATGTTATAGATTATAATATTACAAAAAAACTCAAAAATTAAAAATTTAGGGTTCAAAAAGTTCAAACATCTCCTTACCGATTAATGGAATAAAAGTGGATGTAGTTGGCATTTGATCCGACACCATTAACATTAAAATGGACATTGACAACAGCTGAAAAAACTTTTATACGTACAGCTTCAATTGTCTTGGCTCGCCGTATTTTACATTATTTTTCGCCGTATTTTATCTTATTTTTGTTTTATTACCTATTTTTTCTTAAATTTTCAGAAAATTTAAACATTTTTCAATAAAACATATAAAGTTCAAATTAAAATTATACTTTTGATTTGTAAAATACGATTAAATAATAGAGTTTGTCCAAAAATTGACTTTATTTTATCAAAGCACCCTTTTTCGCGCTTTTCTACTGGTCGGAATCGAACCCCCTTTCTTTCGCACCAAAAGTTTTCGCCCGATCCACTAGGCTATGAAAACATACTTCGTAAAGGATAATATATTTTAATAAAAAAATTGTTTTTATATACTATTATTAGTAATAAAACCTAAAAAAGTCCAAATTTTAAATTTATAGTTACCCAAATTTAAAAATATTTAAAAAATATCCAAATTTTTAAATAATTTTCATAAAAAACGCGAACATTTCAAGATTTTTTTTTAAATTTTGTAAAATACGGATGTGCATCCAAAAACGGAATAAAATAAAAAATTTCATACCGTAGTAATGCCAAGTGATACTTTTTCTTCTCTCATTCCACTGGCTGATGAGGTTCTGAAAAAAGAAATTTAATTTAAATCAAAAATTTAAATTTTAAAATTACAAAAATTTTTTATAAAAAAAATCAAAATTAGTTTTATTTCACATAAAATTTATTTTTGTATCTAAAAAAGTCCCGTTTTAACATAATTATCCGTAAAAAAGCAGCTCTGCAGGCTGCAAGAGACATGTTATACGATAAAACATGTCCTTTTTTAAAAAATTTGAAGAAAATGAAGAATAAAGAAAAAATATGCTTTAGAAGCTACTGTTTTAATAAAAATCAAAGCACACACAAGGGATGGTCGTATTTTACAAAAAAGTTCAAAACCTACGTGAAGAATCCGACGATAGCGATAAGAGTGATAATGGCAGTTGGAATGATCAAATTCACCAAGTAAAACAACGGCTTTCGACGTAAAAATAACGTCAAACGAAGCAGGGTGTAGTTGTTTGGGCAACAACTGTATTTTACATCGTCTCGTTTTACTAAAATTTAAAATTTAATTTTTTTTCGAAAATCTTGAAATTTCAAAAAATTTTAAAAATTTAAAAAAACCTCGGATACCCAAAGAAATGACAATAACTTTTTTCACAAAACAAGAAATGACCATATTTTTGAAGATAAAAGCCAAAAAATTGAATTTAAAAAAGTGGAAGATACGTGGAAGATTTGTAATGTAATTTGCACTGAAAATCTTTCATTCAACTTCCACTTTTTAAAATTTTTTAAAATGGCTTAAAAACACGTTTTTAACATTTTTTAAAGTGGAAATGTCGTGGAAGATTTTTAGTGCAAAATACCTTACAAATCTTCCACTCAACTTCCACTTTTTCAGCTTTGACAAAACGTCATTTTTAACTCAAAAACAGCTAAAAATAGATATAAAATTAATTTTTAAACTTACTTGCAGTCTTAAAAAGGTACCATCCTTCATTTTCAATGAAATTTGAAGTACCAATCTCTGAAGAGTACGGTAGATAGTCAATACCTTTTTGATCGTACGTCCAGCTACTGAAGGTCATCGTACAGACTTGTAGATCAAATGGAAAGTACCTCTGAAATGACACGTATTAATACTCTACCCTACCCTACCCTACCCTACCCTACCCTACCCTACCCTACCCTACCCTACCCTACCCTACCCTACCCACCCTACCCTACCCTACCCTACCCACCTTACCCTACCCTACCCTACCCTATCTTACCCTACCCTACCCTATCCTACCCTACCCTACTTACCAAATTGAGTAAGCAACTGAATTTGTAGATGGTAGGATACAGTAACTCTATCAGCGCTGCTTTCCTGGTTGTATTTGTAGTTAACTTGGCATTCAGTAACCTTCTAGTGTCATCATCCTTCATTACTAATGAGTTATATAGGGTTGTATCTGGCAGCCATATACAGTGATGTGGTAATCGTACTTCGCTGATGTTACCGTAATCCAGTGGGTTCCAATATAAAAATTCGTCATGCCAACGCTACAAAAATTAACTTTAAAATGCATTTTTTGAAAATTTACAGTAAGGTTTGTACTGGTTTTGAAAGGTACCGTAACCCTACATACAAACTTTAGTAAAAACCGATTGTTGTTTACAGTAACCCATTTAAAAAAGTACAGTTACTGTTTTCGAATGTAAAAATCATTTAGAAATACAAATTTTATGTTACTTCTATAAAAGTTACAGTAATCTTTCTATGTATTTTTACAACTACCGTAACCTTACGTACAAAATTGTAAAAAAAGGTTAAAAAAATTATGGTATAATCGCAGAAAAAACCTCTAACGTATTTTACACCTAATAAAAATGCAAAAATTTTTAAACTACAGTAACTTTTTTTACATTGAACTTTAAAGTAGACTTACCTCAATGATCCATGCGTTGAGTAAGATGTATTGTTGAGGTTCATTCTAAAAATATAAAAGTTAAAATATTAAAAATGTACAACAAATGCTATTTATTTAGCTGCCAAGAGCTAAAACCTTCTCTGCAATCCCAAAAATGAGCGGTTATATTAATAGAAGTGGAAGTTGAGTGGAAGATTTGTAATGTAATTTGCACTGAAAATCTTCCACCCAACTTCCATTATTAAAATGTCTTAAAATGACCTAAAAACACGTTTTTGACACTTTTCAGAAGTGGAAGTTGAGCGGAAGATTTTCAGTGCAAAATATATTGCAAATCTTCCACTTATCTTTCACTTTTTTTAAAAATACTATAACTTTGTTTATACTAATGAAAATGGCTCAAAATTTGTTTGTTATACCTTTCTATACAAAACAAAAAATGGCAAAAACTTTTTTTACATATTAAGAAACCGCAAGAACTTTCTTTACAAACATTTTAGAAGATTAAAAATTGAAATTTGTCGCTAGCGGAAACCCATTTCAAACCGTTTTTCTTCGTCCATTTCCTTTCGTACCTATTCTTGTTTAATCGTTGGCTGCAGTAAAAACTAAATATACGTGACACCCTATAATTTACTGGACAATGATGCTAGTCTTTGGCTGGTAATAAAGGCAAACGATCAGAATATAAGCTGTAAAGAAAGTTCTTGCCATTTTTTGTTTTGTAAAGAAAGTTCTTGCAATTTTTTTGTTATTTACCCCAGTAAATACCTATTACTAACGTTGTCAGACGACCATGTTTATATCTTGAAACAAATGATTTTCCTTTTGTTTTTTCCGGCTTTAAAATCGTTTTTAAACGTTTTTTTGAACTAAAAACAAATTAATTTTGAAATTCGGAAAAATGCCATTTTTGGATGATATCCATACAAATTATAGCAGAAACTTTGTTTACAAGCCAAAAATGAAGCAGTTTTCGAAAGTGGAAGATTTGTAATGTAATTTGCACTGAAAATCTTCCACTGCAATTCCACTTTTAAAATGTGTTAAAACAACCTAAAAACACGTTTTTAGCACTTTTTTGAGAGTGGAAGTTTGGTGGAAGATTTATAATGTATTTTGCACTGAAAATCTTCCACTCAACTTCCATTTTTTAAAAATTAGAATTTTGTTGAAATAGACTTAAAATTGAATTTTAACCTTCAAAATTATAACTAAAACCCATTTTTGATACCTAAAAACATTCAAAAGAGTCATTTTTTATTCTTACTTTACCCTACCCTTCCCTGTACTGCCTTGCCCTACCTTACTCTACACTACTCTACACTACCCTACCTTGCACATTCTCTTTAAAAGACTCAAAAACCCTCTTACCAACTCCAATAACTGATATAAATCCATGCTGAAGGTGACGTTGACCGGTCGAAACACGTCCCAAGTCGGCTTCGCTTTATTGTCATAGCTGTCCAGTAGGTCTTGTATCAACTTCAGCTGGTCGGAACTGGCTTCAGCACGATCTAGTGCTAAATATTCTTGATAATGCTTTAGAGTATTGGCCAGAGTGCAGCCGCAAAGCCAGTTTAATACCCATATTGGCTTCATTTTTGGTCCTAACGGTACTATTCCAACCGCTATTCTACGGTAAATTGTTGATATAATGAATCTTTGATATCTTCCCAATAATATAAAGGCAATATAAAGTTGGTACAGTTAGCGTAATAGTAGTACCAAAGGTTTAAACAGCTTAAACCGCCGTTTTTTGTGCAAAAATAGGGGTAAAAGTAAAAAAAAATCAACTTTTCTTGTTGATGCTATATAGTACAAAACCCCAAATGCTGTCTGAAGGTACTGTAGAGCACTAGTGTTAATATGACACTTAGTACGTTACGTCACTGTACTCTTAACATACTATTTTAGACCAAAAAACAAGCAAACAACAAGATTAAGGAGTTAGAGGGATGAGTCAAGGAAAAAGCCGACTGGCAGAAACAGTTACAATTGTATGACAAAACGAATGTTATATTAATGTGTACAATACTATTGAGTACGTTGGCACTAATGTTGGTACTAATATAATGTTTGACACAAAAGTTCTAAGACATTAAACTTTGAAGGGCAAGTTGATGTCAAGTGTAATATAAAATTTAATGTAACTTTAGACAATGATTAGATAAATGGCTAGAACTTTCAGAAATGATACTATAGAGTGTTGGCTGTCATTAAGACCAAAGAGTGCAGTGATATGACGACCTACAACAATTCAGCAACTATTTTTAGACCCCCAACCTACTACAATATCATAAACTTATAAAAAGAAGAAATATGAACTTATTTTACAAAACTAAGACTAAAAGTAAGTTAAAATAGTTAAATAACAACAAGTTACACCACAAATTATAACATTCCCACCTAGGCGGTGTCACAAAATTGAAACAGCGAGGAAATTGGACATAAAATTCGGCCAAACTTTATGTTCCAATAAAAATTTTGCGCCAAAAGCAGAAGGAATAATATAATACGGAGTTGCAAAACCCTTGTTTTGAACAGAAATATGTAGAAATAACAATAGTTTACATCAACAATGGTATGTAGGAGGCGATATAGTGGTATAAAGCATAGACAAAGTGAGTTACTGTACCTGGAAGCAAAAGTACTGTATTTTTTATAGCAACAGGAAAATTATAAAAGTCACGCCAAACCCATAGATATATTGCAAATCATAATATTATTAAAAATTATTTTAAAAAACGGACATTTTGCATTCCGCAGTTTGCGTCCGAAGTTACTGCAGACTGCGCAGTGATCTTAAACCTAAGTCCAATTCTAAGCCTAAACCAAACCCTCAAACTAAACCAGAACTAAAACATCAATTTCAAATGAGCCTAAGCCTAAGCCTAAGCCAAAGCCTAAGCCTAAGCCAGATCCTCAGCCTAAGCCTCAGGTTAAGCCTAACATTAAGCCTAATCCTAAGCCTAGGCTTCACCCGTGAGTTTGAGCTTAATTCTAAGCCCGAAAACTAAGTCCACTTCTAACCCTCCCTCTCCCTAACCTTTTAATTTCTAGAATCCTAGGCTAGCCTTCTTTCCCAAAAAAAACGTTTTAGTCTATACAACAGACTTGTCAACCCATCATTCGCTGTTCTTGAAACTTGTCAAAAAGCGTGTAGATCGCTTATTAAAAGCATTTTTTTCCACAACCAAAAAGTATCTTATGGGCCATGAAGAAGGGCCAAAGGGTTTTTATAGTCTCCGCCCATCTTCGCTACTGAGCTCTTCGTTTTTACCCTGGCAATATTTAAAAAATGACAATTCTTTACAAAATTTTAATCATTTTTTTGTTTTGTAAAGAAAGTTCTTGCCATTTTTTGGTTTTTAAACAAAGTTGTTGCTATTTTTTGTTTTGTAAACAAAGTTCTTGCAATTTTTAGTTTTGTAAAGAAAGTTCTTGCCATTTTTTGGTTTTTAAACAAAGTTGTTGCTATTTTTTGTTTTGTAAACAAAGTTCTTGCAATTTTTAGTTTTGTAAACAAAGTTCTTGCCATTTTTTGCCGCTTAAACAGCACATATTCTTAAAAAGCCTGCCATACTCAAACCACCTTTCCTCAAAAAGCACTGTCATACCCACAAAAACGTTATACTTTGCCCAAAAATATCCACCCTTGCTCAAAATACCCTGCCCAAAAGAATCCCGCTTGGTCTTCTTCTTTAATATGCCCACCCCCCCCCCATTTAAAAGTCATGCCTTACCCAAAAAAACTTAATTTTCTAGCTTCAGTCCCTCCCCCCCTCCCTCCAGATGCCTACCCCACAACAGCTCACCCCTCCCTTTCGTTTTTAGTTTGGGCGCGTACTTCCTCCCCGTCCTTAAAAAGTATTGCTTTAAGGAGGCTCTTTAGATGGCTCCGGAATTGAAGCATCTCTTTCTTTTCAGACACAAAAACAAGCAAATTCACCGGAGGAAACAGATTTGTTATAACCCACTGATTTGTTTTCTACACCGATTAAATACAACGTTGTACCTAGAATTCTAAACTTTTTTGAAATTTAAAATTTTTTAAAAGTAGCATTAAAACCTTAACCTAATTTTGAACTTGAGCCTAAACCTAAGTCTAAGCTTGAACCTGAGGCTGAACGTAAGCTTGCCTGAGCTTCACACTGAGCCTAAGCTTGAGGCGAGCCTGGGTTTCAGACTGAACTTAAGCCTGAGCCTGAGCTTGAGACTGAGCATGAGGTTGAGCTTGAGCCTAACTTTAAGCCAAAGCGAATGTTAAGCCTAAGCCTGAGCCTGAGCCTGAGCCTAAGCCTGAGCCTGAGCCTGAGCCTGAGCCTGAGCCTGAGCCTGAGCCTGAGCCTGAGCTTAAGCTTAAGCCTAAGTCAAAATTTAGACCTAAAGCTTAGCCAAAACTCAAAACTAAACCCAAGCTTAAGCCTCACTTTAATATTACGTCTAAACCTAAGCTACAGCTTGTTTGTACCTATGCGTCAGTCTAAGTTTAAGCCAATCTCCAGTTTTACTTAAGCCTAAATCTAAGCTTAAACATTCTAGATTGGGTATGGCTAAGGCTAGGCTTAAAACCTTATAAACCGCAAAAAAAAGCTTCAATTAAATATGCGAAAAACTTGCAAAACCGTGATATGCAACCTAGTAAACATTTCATGATTCGGTGCTTAAAAGTGCTACACAGAGTAAAAAAGGAAGAAACAGAAGGACAATTAAGGAAATGAGTTTGGCAAAGTGAGAAGTAAGCCTTCAATTATATTGTTTCGTTCAACGTCTCCAAACACGTTTCGAAATTTGAATTTTAAGGTTCATCACAAAAGAAAAAAATCCTAGTGATTTTTTAGTATTAGTATTACACAGTATGAGTATATCATAAAACTAGAAAAAAAAAGACTAAACCCAAAATTTAAGCTAAGCTTCAGCCTGGACTTAAACCTGAACTTAAAAATGAGCTTCATCTTGGGCTTAAGTTTAAGCCTGGGCCTGAGTCTGAACCAGGACCTGAGCCTGGGCTTGAGTCTACGTTTAAACCTGAAACTGACACTGAGCCAGATCCAGAGCTAGAGCCTGAACCAGAACCTGAACCAGAGCTTGATCTTGAGCGTGAGCCTAAGTCTGAGTCTAGGCCTGAGCCTGAGCCTGAGCCTGTGCCTGAACCTGAGCCTGAGCCTGAGCCTGAGCCTGAGCCTGTGCCTGAACCTAAGCCTAAGCCTGTGCCTGATCTTGAGCTTAAGCTTAAGTTTCTCAGTCTTCAGCTTCAGCCTCAGCCTCAGCTTTAGCCTGAGCATAAGTTAAAGCTTCAGTCTGAGCCTGGGCCTAAGTCTGACCCTGAGCCTGCGTCTAAGCCTGAGTCTAAGCCTACGCCTAAGTTTAAGCCTAAGCTTGAGTCTAAAACTAAGCTTAAGTTTAAGCCTAAGCCTAAGCTTACCCCTAAGTATATGCCTAAGCTTAAACCTAACTTTAAACCTAATCCTAACCCTAAGCCTAGCTCAAATCTAAGCATAAGCGTAAACCCTGATCTATAAGCCGAATTGTACCATTAGGACCACCAAACATATACACCTACATATATACTAGGGTATATGTATAACTTAGTACACTTCTTTTTTAACAATCATAAAAAACTTACCATGAAGAAGAATGGCGAGAATAACATGACCAAACCACTTGAACGTGTCCAAGTTCATCTCTTTCCGCTTTTCGCCTCGAGCACAAATTATTTAAAGGACAACATTTTGGACACTATGCAAAACGCCTGAAATTACTCAGTAAAAAACAAAAAACCATAACAATAGTACATAGTGGATTAGCGTTTTACAATGAAAGTTGACGCGCCGTGACTAATCGAGCGCGCATGGAAATTGAAACAATAATTGTAAAAAGTTTTGAACAATCAATAGGGTATGAATAGGTAACAAAATATAGTGCAAAAATGAAAATTTTTTTTGAAATCGAAAAAAGTTTAAAAATTTTAAAAAAATTTTAAAAAAAATTAAAAAATAAAAAAATTTAATTTTGAACCCCCCCCCCCTGTATTCGAATCGATTCAATTTGCATAAATTGAACCGTCTCAATTCGAATTTCACTTTCTCAATCAGTCTTCCTTTTCGCTCGACCGCCGCTCGGTCGTCTTCTGTAAATCGACGTCTCGCTTCTTGACCGCCGATCGGTCTAAGTCTATCTATTCTGTTTGTACGTACACATAGCGTCGTATTTTATATTGTACTATCTGTGGTTGAATAAACCTATCATTTTTGTATTTTATCTGTATTATTGGTATTTGAACGCGCGGTTGAAAGAATCTAAAGTTTGGTATTGATAGTATTTTGATCTAGAAGTTGTACGAACTCAATCTTTTACACCCCCCCCCCCCTTAGAAAAAATTAAAAAATTTCCGAAAAAAGTTGAACGTGGTCCCCCCTGTGGATTTTTGGAAAAAAAGTTTCGCGAAAAATTGGCAGAGGTATCTGTACCGATTTTTTCGACCTCCGCCCACAGACCAAAAGTCCCGGCCCAACCATGGCAAGGATGTAGTCTAAGAAACTAGTTCCCATTCACAACATATCCTATAATAGCGTTCTAAATAAAGAAAAATTCAACCGTTCCCAATTAGCTCAATAGAAGAGAAAGGAATACTCAATATACTACAATAAAAACCTACAATCTTAAGTATTTCAAGAAAAAAGCCAACGTGAACATACAAGATATTTTAGGATAAATATGCAATAAAGTAAAGCTAATTTAAAGTGACAGTTAAAGAAAAGATAATAGTAAATCATTAGAGTAACAAGTAAAAAGAACTAAAGAAGAACTAACAGAAAAAGATAACAAAAGGTAAAGTCCAATATACCTACGTATAAGAAGTAAGGCTCAGTCACGCAAAGCTACTAAACAAGATCTGGTTAAAGCTCGTAGACTTAGGTCTGTAGGCTAACGCATATAATAATGCTAATCAAAAGCCTTAAGGCTTTGGCTTTGAATAGCCTGTCAGAGCGTTGACTGAAGCTAGAGTCAAAGGTAAGGCTTATACCAAAGCTAAGAACTAATAGAAGAATTAGAGCTAAGACTAGGACAAGGATAGGACTCTGGGCTAGGGCTCTGGGCTAGGGCTCTGGGCTAGGGCTCTGGGCTAGGGCTCTGGGCTAGGGCTCTGGGCTAGGGCTCTGGGCTAGGGCTCTGGGCTAGGGCTCTGAACTAGGGCTCCGGGCTAGGGCTCTAGGCTAAGGCTCTGGGCTAGGGCTTTGGGCTAGGGCTTTGGGCTGCGGCCTTGGGCTAAGACTCTGGGCTAGAGCTCTGGGCTAAGGCTCTGAACTAGGGCTCTGGGCTAGGTCTCTGAGCTAGGGCTCAGGGCTAGGACTAGCTTTTTTACAGTTGTAATGCTGTTTTTTCTTTTTTTTCAACTGTTCTTTGCCCGAGTTATAAATACTTTATACCGGCACCGTTCCTTTCGAGGGTTTCCGGTTCTTCCGCAGCTCGATACAATTTAAATGACCCTATCGTGCACCGTGTTTTTATGTTCTTTGGGGATTCGGGGTTGGAATTGAATTAAACTTATAGAACACCAAGGTTTTATGGACATCTTTAGGTTCATTTACTATGTTTGTCTATGTTGGGGATGTTTGCTTATATGAATAGTAAGTTTCAAAGACGTAAATGTAGTAAACCAAATAGATAAAAAGATAGCATAGACAATATATTTATGTATAATATAATAGATACATATGTTCAGCTCAAAAATCAGATTTAAAATAACATTAAAGTCCATTTGGCACGTTATCCAAACAAATAAACTATGAACAAAACATATGATTCCCATCAATCATAACTGAACTTTATGATATTACCGTACCCTACCCTACCCTACCCTACCCTACCCTACCCTACCCTACCCTACCCTAGAAAAAGAAAAAGCCCGGTCCGTTTTCCATTTCTATCATACCCTACCCTACTCTACTTTACCTTAGAATAGCCTAGTCCACCCTACCTTACCCTAACCTCCTCTCCTCTTTCTCTTCCTCCACTTTATTTTATACTACGCTGCATTACCATGCCTTGACCTTGACAATCCTACTTCCCCAGTCCTCCTTTTCCCTCTTTTTCTGCCTTTCCTTACCGTGCCTTACCGTAGCTCTATTTTAATCTTTTCTAGCCCTGTCTCGCCTATCTCAATATATATTTTTACACTACCCTACCCTAAGCTTCCACTTTCATAAATTCTAAAAAAATTTAAAAAAAAAGTAAACACCTAATCGTGCAACGGCAAAATCTAAACGCTGTAGCCAAAAACTTTATTTGAAATACACAAAATTGTTTAAAAAGTTTTAAGTTTTCCAACGGGCCCACAGTTCGATTAAAAATGTCCCAAAAGTGCAAAAACTTGTTAAAATTTGGCCACAAATTTCAAATTCAAAACAAAGGCGCTGACCGCTCTAATTTGTTCGAATTTTTAATACAAAACCGTTTACATCCTCGTCCCCAAATTAATTGTTCAGCGCACCGGAAGGGGGGGGGGCTTTATTCAACAGGAGAGTGTACCTGGTGCGGTCGACATATTTCCAGCGGCGAGCGTTCCGAAATTGTGTTTAGTCGCCAAATTTGGGAACAATGTTTGCGGATGAATGAAATTGAGCAGCAAATTCGATTTGGCCATACTTTTTTAATTTTAGCACTCGCCCAGAGCCCTAGCCTAGAGCCCTAGCCCAGAGCTCTAGCCCAGAGCCCTAACCTTAGCCCTAGCCCTAGCCCTAACTCTAGCCCTAGCCCAGAGCCCTAGCCCAGAGCCCTAGCCCAGAGCCCAGCTCTAGCTCTAGATCTAGCTCTAGCTCTAGCTCTAGCCCTAGTTCTAGCTCTAGCTCTAGCTCTAGCTCTAGCTCTAGCTCTAGATCTAGCTCTAGCTCTAGCTCTAGATCTAGCTCTAGCTCTAGCTCTAGATCTAGCTCTAGCTCTAGCTCTAGATCTAGCTCTAACTCTAGCTGTAGCTCTAGTTCTAGCTCTAGCTCTAGTCCTAGTCGTAGTTCTAGCACTAGCCTTAGTGCTGGTTTTAGCTTTTGCTATGCCTTTTCTTTGCTTTGAACTCTAGATTCAGAATTACCTAACCATAGACAAAACCTTAGCGTAAACTCTACCCTAAATCCTAGTCCTAGCCCTAGTTCCAGCACAACCTTAGCCAAACCCAGCCGTAGCCATACCACTAAGACATAAGCCAGAAAACCTCTTTATATGTATCTAAAAACCATTTTTAAGCCTAGAAACTCGCATAAACAAGGAACTCTAATTTCAAACTGTACATCTCAAAGGCTCTGTCATTTGAAGAGTTGGTAAAAACACAAACATAATCTAATAAAGTAACTGCGCGCTAGTAAATAACTAAACAAGAAAAAAAACTAAACATAGTGGTAGAGGAACATAGTAAAATGTAGTCAAAACAATCTGACCAAAACACTAACAAATTCCTATATATTACACTATGTAACACTACACTGTAAACTCCTGTATAACAAACGGTAAGGTCGACTCGAGTAGGGAAGGCTAGGATATAACAAAAAAATTATTAAAAATTTTTTGATGTGTAAAAAAAATCCAAAGAAAAGCACTTTTAACAATAAAAGTTTTATCCTTAAGCACTCTTTCTTGTCTGTAAATAAGTACGTAGAAAACCGGAAGTGAAACACCTTACAAAAAATACCTTTGACGAAAATATGACCTCAAAAGTGTTCTTGGAAAAATGTCATATTATGTCATAACCAGTGCTAGCATGACTGTGAAGCTGAGGAGTAATAGACCCTACCCTACCCAAAATTAAAAGTGAATTTGAAAAAAACTCTTAGTCAGAGCTAGAGCTAAGGCTAGAAAGTTCAAAAAACTCAAGTCCTAGTCATGAAAAGGCCTAGAAACTAGGAAAAACCCAACTATCAATTTTAAACCGCCATAGTTCTCTTAGATTTCTAAAATAGACCTAAAAAGTATATGGCTCACTAAGCCCGCTAGGGCTAAAGAAAATTTTAAAAGAAGCCAAACTTTCTAATTCAAACTTATGTTCAGACTTTTGACCAAGCCAAAAAATCGAACCGGCTCGGCTTTCTTAAAGGTCCATCCTAAAAACAAGCTAATTTTTTTGACCACACTTTCGGTTTAAAATCCCTTACCCCACAACCCTCCCCTACTTTTTCTATTTTACATCTCTTAGGGTTCTTTCTGTACACTCCATACCCTACTGTTTTTTTCCTAACACACCTTGCCCTACTTCTTTCCCTTATTTTACACACCTTACCGTACCTCCGTATTTTCGCTAAAAAACCTAAAACCCTGCCCGAAAATTCAATAAATCTCACCTCAACGCACTAAAAATGTCCCACAGTCAATAACCTTAAACCAATCTCGGGAACGGCCTTTAGCTTGACCAAGTGTCATGATTTGAGCGCGAATTTAAAATTCATAGAATTTTAGGCCGCGTAAAACTTTGAAAAGACAAATTCGTTTTTTTTGCCACGGAGGTAAATATTCATCATCATTCTTCTTTCGGCCAAGATTCTTTGTTTTTACTGTGTTTTGGAGGTAAAAGGTTGGAGAAGGCTAAAGAGTTCTGTGTTATACAGTAGAAGTCCTGTATGCCTTGCCTTGCCCTGACCTTGCCCTGGCCTTGCCCTGGCCTTGCCCTGGCCTTGCCCTGGCCTTGCCCTGGCCTTGCCCTGGCCTTGCCCTGGCCTTGCCCTGGCCTTGCCCTGGCCTTGCCCTGGCCTTGCCCTGGCCTTGCCCTGGCCTTGCCCTGGCCTTGCCCTGGCCTTGCCCTGGCCTTGCCCTGGCCTTGCCCTGGCCTTGCCCTGGCCTTGCCCTGGCCTTGCCCTGGCCTTGCCCTGGCCTTGCCCTGGCCTTGCCCTGGCCTTGCCCTGGCCTTGCCCTGGCCTTGCCCTGGCCTTGCCCTGGCCTTGGCCTTGCTCGACCTGGTTCGGCTACCTTTAAATTTTTTTCAGCTTAGCTTAGCGGGCTTATAAATAAAAAGAAGCCAGCACGTGTAGATCCATGGCCTGGCTCGTGCTCTGTGCCAAAAAATAGAGCTTAGTCAAAAGTCTAAGCTAAAAAAAATTCAAAAATTTCGGTCCAAAGCCTAGTGGAAAAAATAAAGCTTGGCCTAGATCTAGACTAAGAAAAGTGGGCCGGGCTAGTAATCTGGAAAAAATAAGCCTGGTCCGGGGTCTGGTACAAAAAAATGAGCTCGGCTCGGGGTCTGGGCTAAAAAATTAAGCTCGGTCTAGGTTCCGAGTTAAAAAATTGAGCTCGGTCCAAATACTGGGCCAAAAAATGAACCCGGCTTGCAAATTAAGCTAAAAAGTTAAAGTCGGCCCGTAGGCTAAGTCCACAAATTGGGCCGGACCTAACCGCTTGATCGTTCTAAATAGGCCTTTTTTTAGAGCTACCCTCCCCCCTTCCCCAAACCCTTAAAAAACTCTCTAAAAATAGCCCAAACCATTCGCCGTTCTTTGCGCTAGCACATTTCTTATGAAACTCCTCGCTTGTCTTGTATTAATCCATTTCTCCAAAAAAATTTTTTTTATTTTACGTCCTTGTCAATAAAAATAAAAACCAAGAGATTCTTTGCCAAGTGACACAAACAACAAAAGTCATTGCATTAAAACACCACGGAATGTGCCAATCTTATTTAAATACATAATCGAACAGTGAATATTATTGGTAGTACTATGAAAATTCGGAGTGGCAACATTTGCGCTGATTTATGGGCCAGATTAACGGCCTGAGGCAAATTATTTTTGTTTCCAAAGTCAAAGAGCGTTGGAATTTGAAATTTAGAAGTGTTTTGTTACCTTTAAGCCAAAATGTTAAGTCTAGACTGCGCTATACAGGGTTGGGCAAGGCTAAACATGGCTATACAGTAATGGGCTAAGGCGGGCTAGACTAGGCTAGACTGGCCTGTACAAGTTTGGGCAAGACTGGTTTATACAGGTTTGGACTGGACTGTGCTGGCCTGGGTTGGTTTAAGCTAGATTGGAGTAGACTGGGTTGGACAAAACAGAACAATGCTGAGCTGAGCTAAGCTGAGAGCAGAGCAAAGCAGAGTAGGGCTGGGCTGGGTTTTGCTGGTCTGAGCTGGGCTAGGCTTTGCTGGGCTGGGCTGGGCTGGGCTGGTCTGGGCTGGGCTGGGCTGGGCTGGGCTGGGCTGGGCTGGGCTGGGCTGGGCTAGGCTTGGCCGGGCTGGGCCGGGCTGGGCCGGGCTGGGCCGGGCTGGGCCGTGCTGGGCTGGGTTGGGTTAGGCTGGGCTGAGCTGGGCTGGGCTGGGCTAGGCTGGGCTGGGCTGGGCTGGGCTGGGCTGGGCTGGGCTGGGCTGGGCTGGGCTGGGCTGGGCTGGGCTAGGCTTGGCCGGGCCGGGCCGGGCTGGGCCGTGCTGGGCTGGGCTAGGCTAAGCTGGGATAGGCTGGACTGGGCCTGTATCAAAAAAATTTGAAAGGGGTTATGCAGAGCGCGGATAGCACAGTGGTTGCGGCGCCACATGCTATTTGGAAGGACTTTGGTTCGAGCCCCGCCTCCGCCCAGCCCAAGCGCATTGTGGAAGAGGTAGTGCTGGGAGCACGGGGACTAGGCCCATCAACACTGGACCAGCACAGCCTACAACAGTATATGATTAAACTCTAGAAGTCTTACGAGTATATGATTGAACGCCAGAAGTCTTATGCAGCACCTCACCCACGACTCAGTGACGCGAGGAACAGTGAAATACCTGAGGAGAGGCCCGATTATGGGAAACGTCAGACTCAAGGATAGCTCCGTTGGTCTTCATCTGAATCTTGAGTTTCCTTGCACATCAGCACTGTACGTTACAATCTACGGCATCAAAATACTAATCTAGGTGTATCATAGACAAGCCAAAAGTCCTATGGAGCTCATCCACGAGCCAGTGATGCGGTGCACAGTGAAAACTGGGGGAGGCCCAACTATGGGAAACATTATAAACCAAGGATAGCTCCGGTCAACAAAGGAGGGAAAACTAGATCAATACAGGAGGAACATACACGCAGCAAATCAATGCAATCGTCGGCACCAACAACGTATAGTCTAACCTATATATACATTCCACCGACCATAAATTGTAATTTTAAGAGCGTTCAAACTATGTTAATAAACCTTTAAAAAACTCATGTTTAACGAAAAAACTGTAAATCAAAAAATTTTCAAATCCTTATCCGGCGGTAAACAGGGCTTTAAAAACGGATGGTCACTTGTGATATTCCACAGATGAACCAAGACTACCACTCTCTTTACCAAAAATTCAAAATAAACTAAAGGAGCAAGAGACAAATTGCTTGTTATAAATTATGTCCAAAGTGTATTGACATGTCAATAAGTTTGGTTTGATCAGACCAAAACATATATTAGCCTCGTTCTTGAAAAAACTTTTTATCATACTAATCCTGGCTTTATCATACTCCAATTTTCTTCACATACAGAAAAACTCTTGTTAACGTATCGATTCAGATTTTAAAATTGTTTGTTTTAAAGGAGTTCCTTATTATAGTGCGTTGGTAGCGCAGGGGCTGTGGCGCCGCTCGCTATTCGGAAGGACCTTGGTTCGACCCTTCGTACCGCCCAACCCAAGCGCCCTGAGCAATGGGTAGTGTTAAGTGCACGGGGACTAGAAACATCTGTACTTGGCCTCGATACTTAGCCTACACGGGTATATAACAGGCTCAAGACCTGACCTACACGAGTACATGATTGAAAGCCAGAAGCCTTATGAAGCACCTCACTCACGACTCAGTGACGTGAGGAACGGTGAACTACCTGGGGAGAGGCCCAATTGTGGGAAACGCCAGACTCAAGGATAACTCCGTTGGTCTTCATCTAAACCTTAAATATCCTTGCATATCAGCACTGTACATTACAATCTACGGCATCAAAAATCATCTAATCTAACATATCTATCCCGTGTTGTAATGGTAGACGCTTGAAGAATGTAAAGTAAAAAAAAAGATAAACAGGTACTTCTAGTGTATAAAGTAATGTTAACCAGGGCTTTAAAAATCATTTGTTATACAAGAGATCAACTGTACCTAACAATAATCAGAAGTCTAAAAACAAAATAAAATTTACGCCAATTTCAAATGTGTTATAATAGAAGAAATAATCGTTGAAGTGATTAAGAATGACCCAAAAAATGATAATAAAGGAAGGGCTTAAGATTGATTGGCCAGTCTGCAAGAAAAAACAAACACAGCATCTCGCTTCTAAACATGATCAATTAAGTACTTGTTAATCTTGAGAAGGCAGTAAAAAAGTCCTTTGTTTTAAGTTAAAAGAAGTTTTTTCATGATCATGACAAGTTCACCGCAATAACACGCTTTGCCATATGTTTTTTGAGCACATGTTTATGTCACGTATCAAATTCCAATCATATGTGAAACTTTTACACTCGAAACGAAAATAAACGTGCTTTTATTTTTAACTGTAGTCAGAGCAATTAGAGTAGGTAACCCCAGATAACAAGAGTATAGTAGAGCAAGGTAAGGAGGGTATAGTAAGGTAGGATAAGAAAAGATGGGGAAGTGTAAGGTAGGGTAGAGTTATGTATTCAGCTCATGCTAAAACTAAATTCCAATGCCAAAAAAAACTCAACTCAAACATTGTAATTACATTTATCTCATCGTTTTATCGTCACGGCCGCTTTTGAAAAGTTCAGAGAGCAAAGACCCTCCAAGTTGTGCCGAAACAACTGGTCTTGATCAATTAACATAAAATTAAAAAAAAACGTGAAACTTCTGTATAAAAAATTGTCATAGGATTATAAGTTTGTCCGTTATGAAGGAGTTTTGGTATATATAAGTTATTAGTACAGAAGTTCCACTGAAATAGTAAATAATTGTAAAGAAAAATTATCAACCGGTTGATAAAACCATAAAAAAAATTTTTTTTGAAACATTAGTTTTTCAGGTTTACTAAACTCGAAATTTTAAAGTTTTAAGCATTTTCAGCCCAAAAAATTATCGACCGGTCGATCAAAATCAAACAAAAAACTTGTTGTAATATTGATTTTTTGGCTTAATAACCCTAAAAGTTAGCAGTTTTAGTCATTTTTAGGCAAAAACATTATCGACCGATCAAAAAACAATTAAAAAAATTTATAAAAATTTTGCAAAATTTACTTTTTAAATTTGCCACGCCTAAAAAATAACTTTTATAAAACTATTTTTGACCTTAATAAATAATTTATCAACCGGTCAAAAAAATTAAAATTTTTTCAAAATTTAAAGCTCAGGTTTGGATTCGGATTAAGTTATGGCTTATAAAAACTTTTAGGCTTATATTTACATTTTAGCTTTGCCCCAACAAGGCTAGAGTCCTCCAACCTGTAAAACTAAGCCTTTTTACATATCAAACCTAAGCCTAAACATTACACAAAATTTAAACATTTTAAATTTTTAGCCCTACTCTACCCTGCTAATTACTGCTTTTTTAGAAAATACCCCTATACTAGTCAAATAACTACTGATAAGCATTAAAAAATGCAGTTTACAAAGATGGACCTCCAAAAAGTAGCCCAATGGTCTAATCTTTCTCATTTATCAACAAAAAGACCATTCAAACTTTACCCCCCCCCCTTCTTCCCTATCCCGCTTTCCCGTAATTATAGCCCTGGTCTACAACACTAAAACTGCCTGAGGCGTTTAATTAAAAACGTTTTGCCATCACGATAACAGGCTAAAAAACGGCCGAACAGACTAGAAAAAGTTGCACTCGGTCAGCTGTCGTTGTATTAAGATACGAAATTATAAAAAAACGCAAACAAACGGGTTTTTGAAGAGTTCATTGAGCAAAGGGCAGGTAATGGCATGAAATATTTAAGGAGAAGGTGAGGAAAATGTTGAAGAAGGTGATGGAAAGGCTTAAGAGGAAGATAAAGTAAGGTTCAGTATGCTAAAAAAAAGCCGGCTTTAAAGTCAAGCTGCTGTTTAAAAGCTTTGATCAAACTTATTGACATGTCAATACACTTTGGAAATAATTTATAACAAGCAATTTATCTCTTGTTCTTTTAGTTTACTTTGAAGTTTTGGTATTGATTGTAGTGGTCTTGTTTTAGCTGTGGGATATCACAAATGACCAACAGGTCTGCCTTGAAAAGGTTTCATGTTAAACTGTGGAACTCCTGTATGCCTTGCCTTGCCTTGCCTTGCCTTGCCTTGCCTTGCCTTGCCTTGCCTTGCCTTGCCTTGCCTTGCCTTGCCTTGCCTTGCCCTTTGACCAGTCCATCCGTCCAGCCCAGCCTAATTGGTTTAGAGGTCAAAAAATGTACAGGCGGGGCCAAGTTCAACTTTTTCCGAAAGTTTTCTTTTTTGAGGAGGGTTGCCCGTTTACTCCTGCAGCAGTTCTGGTCGGCACGGTTACTTTTTTGTGCTGTGATACTGATTATTTACTTAGATTGTACAAACTGAACAAGAAAGACTCTGTCGATGGTTAAGGTTAATCAGAAAGGACACGCTGGTGCTTCTGAAGATAAAAATCGGCTTACAAACGCTTCTGGTGATGTACATGTAGCTGTGGACGCTTCTAGTAATAAAAATCTTTTGCGAAGCCTTCTGCAAACTGTTCTCTGACTATTGTGAATAAATTACTGACATACCAACTCTTTTTGAGTCTAACTATTCGGTACTGCTGTTTATCAGTGGTTTGCGTAATCAAACGCTTCTTACGAATTAAGATGATTTATAGTTTCACTTTCGCGATAGGAATCTGGATGTCATTTGTCATTTTCCCACTGATAAGAATTACGAGAATTTTTGCGGTAAAAACCGAAAAAAGGGCTTTTTATGACAAATCGCATCAAATCAAGTCGATTATAACATGCGATAGGCATTCTAATCAGGTAGAAAGTGATATTGGTTCACGTCGTTTTGACATTTTTTTAGTTTGATGGTTTTTATGTAGGTATTGATATGGTTTAGACTAAAGAAATCAAAAAATATAAAATTTGGAAAATGTTTTTATCAACCGGTTGATAATTTTTTTAAGCCGAAAAAAAATAATACAAAAATTATATTTTAAGCGTGGCAAATCTAAAAATTTCATTTAAAAAATTTTTTTTAGTTTTTTTTTCTGATTTTTATCGACCGGTCGATAATATTGTAAGTCAAAAACAAGTTAAAAAGTTATATTTTGAGCGCGGCAAACCTAAAAAATTCTTTTTTAAATTTTTGAATAAATTTTTATTTTGATTTTTATCGACCGGTCGATAATTATCTAATTATTTTAGACTAAAAACGCTTAAAAAAGGTTAAATTTTACGTTCAGTGAGCGTAAAAAACAAACAGTAAAAAAATTTTTTTTGAGTTTATCGACCGGTCGATTTGCTTTTAAAATTTTTGATGACGAATTTTTGTTATAGAAGAGTTTGTTATACAGAAGTATCACTATATTTGGTGATTTACTTATATTATAGTTAGAAGGACAGGGGCAGAATAGAGCTAGGGTATAGTGGATTCAACGCAGAGATAGAACAGGATAAGGCAAGAGTACAGCTTGGAGTAGAAAGTACAATTTAACTTGTAATATGGACTATATAAGCTTTATACTTGTTTACAAAGTAAACATAAAGACTAATATTTTTCAATGTTTTTGATGACAAAAGATGACTAATCGTTGACGATTGAGTTGGTTAATTGTAGTAAACGGGTTAAGCGTTTAATCATCGCAACAACATTTAAAAGATTAATTTATTAACCAACTTGTTAGTCATTACACTTAATCTCATTTGAAACGGTTACTGTACTTTTTGCTTTAAATTTTTAGTTTTTGGCTAAGCAGTGTATATGGAAGAAAAAGACATACATCAGGTAGGGTAGAGTAGCATAGGGTAAGCTAAAGCGAAGGGAGAGCGAGGGTATGGCGAGGGTAGGACTAAGATCAAGCAAAAAACAACAGTAGAGCAGTAGGGCGAGAGTTGAGCAAGGGTAGGGTGAAAGTAGAGCGAAGTTAAGACATGGTAGGGCCAGGGTAAGGCGAGGGTAGGACAAGAGTAGGGAAAGTTTAGGGCGAGAGTAAGACGAAGGGTAGGGTAGAGTAGGGTAGGGTAAGGTAGGGTAGGGTAGGGTAGGGTAGGGTAGGGTAGGGTAGGGTAGGGTAGGGTAGGGTAGGGTAGGGTAGGGTAGGGTAGGGTAGGGTAGGGTAGGGTAGGGTAGGGTAGGGTAGGGTAGGGTAGGGTATTGTTTCTAGCCTTTGATTATATTGTCTTCAATGTTTCTAGCATAATTATATTGTTCCTAAGCCCATTACAAACTGCATGACCTTGGGGCTTGTTTATGTTAGCCGTTTTGCTTAATGAATCGCTCCCTGTTTTCCTGACATTATCCATGACCGCAATCATTTATCTTTTTCCTTTTATGGAATCATATTCTGTTTCGTGTTAATGAACCGGGCGCGCGCGGAATCGAGACGATCCGACCAGCCGGCGGCGATTCGTATTCAAATTAAACGCATTTTTGATTCGAATCGGGTGGAGTTGAGAAACATTTTATTAGGCGGATGAATGGGGTTAACATTTTTTGGTGGAATGGTAGGTTTGGAATTGGGGCTTTTGGTAGAAATGGTACTGTAATTAACGTTTTATGGTACCAAAAGAAGAGTGCACAGTAGAAGGTCTTCACAACTATGTCTTTTATAACAAAAAAGTTAAATCTGGTATAACAGACAACCTTTACATCCCCTTAAAAAGAGGGGGGGGAGGGAGAAGAAGGGGGGGGTTGAAGAAAAGTAATAAACAGATAGGGAGGGGTGAGTAAAAAAAATAAAAAGTTTTAAAAAACCCTATTTTTTTCGGCCAGTCGATATATTTTTCAGTTGAAAATAGTTTAAAAACCTATATTTGGGCGTGGCAAACTTACATTTAATTTGTTTATAAATTTTTTTTATTTTTCTTAAACGGTCAATAATTTTTTGGTTGAAAATGCTTAAAAAAGTTAAATTCAAAGGTTTAGTAAGCCTAGAACAAACATTTCCACCTTGCTCTACCTTATCTTACCTTACCCTACGCGGCTTTGCTCTATCCTACCCTACTCTACCCTATTCTAGTTTACGTTACGTTATCTTGCCCTAATTTATCTTGTTCTGCTTTACCCTACCCTACTGTATTTTATTCTACTTTTCCTTACTTTACTTTATACTGACTTGCTTTGCTTTACCCAACTCTACCTTACCCCACCCTACCTTATCTTGCCTTACTTTACTTTACCCTACCCTACTGTACTCTATTCTAATTTTCCTTACTTTACTTTACCCTACCCTACTTTACTCTATCATACTTTGTTCCACCCTATTCTACTTTACCTTATCTTACTTTACCCTGTTTTGTTATAGAAGAGTACGTTATACAGGAGTTACATTATATTTTTAAAATATTTTAAAATTTCGTATGTTTTTTTTATTTTAAAAACGCCAAATTGAAGTTTTGATTGACTGAGTAATTAATTTCTGTAACTTCTATTTAATGTCTGTTTTATACCACCTTTTATGATTTGCCTTCTGAATACACTTTTATGTGTTTTTTGATAAACTTGGTTTAAAACACGATTGGCGACACATTAAGGCGCTCAATGGGAAATGATTTGACATTAACCTAAAGGGCGGTGTAATATTCATCACGTTAGAAGGGGGGGGTTAGTTGTAAAATAATGTGTATTTTAAAATAAGGGGGTGTTAGTTTATGTTTTGAAGGTCAGGTAACAACCGGGTAAGATTGGTAGGCTTTACAGTTTAACTGATATATTGATGTAGTAAAAGCTACTTTGTCACCGTTTTTACAACATAAAATACCAATTTTAGTTTTTATGCACATACGATGATGGTTTGATTGAGTAGAGTAAGGTGGTTTGTTGATTACAATCGAATGACAAAATGAGTAATTGCAACCGCCATTTGGGCTTGACTTGGTGAATACTATGAGTAATATTGCTTTTTTGTTACAGTAACTTTATTTCTTTAGAATTTCTAAATTTGAGCCCTAACCCTAGTCCAGAGCCCTAGCCCAGAGCCCTAGCCCCAGAGCCCTAGTCCCAGAGCCTTAGCCCAGAGCCCTAGCCCAGAGCCCTACCCCAGCGCCCTAGCTCAGAGCTCTAACCTAGGGCTTTAGCTAGGGGTGAGGAACGGACCGTGTAGGCCCTGTCCGGTCTTTTAATGGAGCCGGGTCGGGCTGGTTTTGATTAACATTTAAGTCGGACCGGGCCTGAAATGCCGGGCCTTAACCTTAGACTCTGAGCCTAAGCCGGGCCTTAAAAGTGAGCCCGGTTTGGTCTGTTTTTCACCCCTAGCCCTAGCCCAGAGCTCCAGTTCCAGCTCTAGCCCAGAGTTCCAGTTCCAGCCTTAGTTCCAGCCTTAGCCTTAACCTTAACTCTAGATCTAGCCTTGCAATTTGTTACTGTAACTTTTTAAATTCCATTTTTGACGTTTTGAAAAATTACCGTAATTAGTTGATTTCTAATTGTAAAAAATGGCTAGGAACAAGCGACAACGGCCTTGGCCCGATTCTCGACACTTACAAGACATATTGGGTAATAAATCGCCAATAAAATTAAAATTAGCGCTCTTTATGAACTTGTTACCATCAGAGGTGGTTTCGCTTTGGGAAGTGGGTTGTACAGTGTTTTTCATATCTTAGTGTCAATGAAACAGCGGCAGGTAGGGAAATAGGGTGGGAGATAGAAATTAGAAAGGGGGGGGAGGGGGCTCAAAATTAAAAATTTTGTTTCATAAAAATTCAGCAAGAACTTTCTTTACAAGGCTTAATATGGCAGAAACTTTTTTTACAAAGCAAAAAATGGCAAGAACTTTCTTTACAAACCTAAAAATGACAAGAACTTCCTTTCCGAAACTAAAAATGGCAAGAACTTTCTTTACAAATCAAAAATACCAAGAACTTTCTTTACGAAACAAGGAATGTCAAGAACTTTCTTTACAAAGCATAAAATGGCAAGAACTTTCTTTACAAAGCATAAAATGGCAAGAACTTTCTTTACAAAACCAAAAATAGCAAGAACTTTCTTAAAACGGCAAGAAATTTCTTTACAAACCAATTTTTTTTTCCATTAGGATGTGTTTTTTTGTTTCTTGTCTACCTTAAAGGCATGACCATCCATACCTTTCATACCTCAAAAGTTTGTTTAAGTCCACTTAATTTTGACAGTTTCGACGACCTCTGACTTCCGCTCCCTCCCCCTCCCCCCCCTCTCTTTAACGCCTTCAAACGCAGATTTACAGTACTCTAACAAATAAAACCGGATACTTGACGGTAAGAAAAGGCGCACACTTCATTTATTACGCAAACATAAAAAGTTTTGCGCCGTTTTTATGGACGCGATCAATTCGTTTGCGCAATCGGTGCTGCAGGGGGTAAGGTGCAAAAGTAATTGATAGGTAAATATGGGGACGTGTCAATAGATGGACGTGTTGCTGGGGAGCTGGGTAACATGAAAAAAGAACAAAAGGGGGACAGGGGGGGGTCGGGAAAGGCCAAAAACTGGGAAAGGGGGGGGACAGGAGCCGGGCAAGATGAAAAGAAAAAAATGGAGGGGGAGAACAGCTGAGCAAGGCAAGGGTGAAAATTAGACGGCAGGGGTGGTTTATGTGAGAGTTTTAGGTTAGGCGTAAAAGGGAGTAGAAGGGAAGGTAAATTTTATGTGGGACAAATGATGTAGTGGGGAGGGGCCTACTTTGTGCCATTTTTTATGTTTGTAAAAAAAGTTCTTGTTATTTTTTGTTTTGTAAAGGAAGTTCTTGCCATTTTTGGTTTTGTAAAGAAAGTTCTTGCTATTTTTTTTCCGTTTTAAATCTTCTAATTAAAGTCAACTTTTGTATTTGTTTTTCCATTACAATTTATTGTTGACCTTTTGATAAGGCGCAGGCTCTTTCGGTCATTTTAATTCAATCAAGTTTGGAAGCAGCCGGCGGGGGTTACGTGAAAACTTATTTTTTACGCTTATCAGTAGTTATTTCACTGGTTTAACGGTTTTGATAAGGAGTGGTCATTATTAGGGTTGGGGCTAGGACTCTAGGCTGGGGCTCTGGGCTAGGGTTTTGGGCTAGGGCTTTGAGCTAGGGCTCTGGGCTATCGTTCTGGGCTAAGGCCGTGGACTAGGGCTCTGGGCTAGGGCTCTGGGCTAGGGCTCTGGGCTAGGGCTTTGGGCTAGGGCTCTGGACTAGGGCTCTGGGCTAAAACTAGACCTAGGGCTCTGTAAACAATGAGAACGCGCCGGGCCGGCCTTACCCCAAGTTTAGTTAGGTCGGGACTGAAAATCTAGGCCCGGACTAGCCCGAAAAGCCCGGCGCGTTTACACTTAAACAAAGTTTAGGCCGAGGCGGGTTTGAGCAAAATTTAGATTTGGCCAGGCCTAACACGTAGCCTGAAATATGGGTTTAGCCCAGATCTTTTTCTATGTCTAATCTCTCTCTCTCTCTTTCTCTCTCTCCCTCTCTTTCTCTATCTCTCTCTCTATCTCTCTCCCTCACTCTACTGGACTAGGGCTCAAAAGTGCAAAAACTTTCTTTTCAAAGCAAAGAATGACAAGAACTTTCTTTACAACACTTTAAGCCTTCAAAACTTTAAAAAACACTAGATGCTTCCCCTTTCATACCCCCTCTAGATGACAATGATGACTAACATAACATAAGTGTGATCCAATTTCCGTTTCGAAAAAAGGGCAAGTAATTAAATTCGAATTCAAATTAAAAAGTCTTGTTTGAGAAAAGTGTTTAATCAAATCAAAGGTATCACTTTGCGAAGAATTTCAATTTGTCTCCCACTTTCAAGGTTTTACCATCAATAACAACATAAAAATGACGGTTTTGACAATATTACTGTTGTTTATTGAGTTGGAAAGAAAGTTTTCGCCGTTTTTTGTTCTGTAAAAAAAGTTCTTGCCATTTTTTGCTTTGTAAAGAAAGTTCTTGCCATTTTTTGTTTTGTAAAGAAAGTTCTTGCCATTTTTCCGTTTGTAAAGGAAATTCTTGCCATTTTTTAATTTGTAAAGAAAGTTCTTGCCATTTTTTTGTTGTAAAGAATGTTTTTGCCATTACACTTCTTGTAAACAAAGTTTTTGCCGTTTTCTAGTTTGTAAACAAAGTTCTTGCGCTTTCCATTCAAACTTCATAAAAATTCCAAAATTTATGCAAATTTCACGAATCACGGTGTAATATTCGATAAGCTATGCGCAAGATTTGAGTGTAAACTAGCCGCGAATTATCGGATATTAAACAAACTTTGGCGGCCTTCGAGGAAGAAATGATAGCGATTCGACCGGAAAATTATCCAAATTTTGATTTTTTTTTATTTTTATTAATTTTAAAGTATTACCACAGTACGTATTTTACAAAAATTTTGACGTTTGGTATAATTTTAAGGTTTTTAGAAAAGTGGAAGCTGAGTGGAAGATTTGCAATGTATTTTCCACTGAAAATCTTCCATTAAACTTCCGCTTTTAAAAAGTGTCAAAAACGTGTTTTTAGGCTATTTTAAGACGTTTTGAAAGTGGAAGTTGAGTGGAAGATTTTCAGTGCAAATTACATTACAAATCTTCCACGCTACTTCCACTTTTTAAAAGTTGCATTTTTTGATCAAAGTTCTTGATATTTTAGGGCTTATGAGTTCTTTTCTTATGATTTTTTGTTTTGTAAAGAAAGTTCTTGCTTTTTTTCCTTTTGTAAAGGAAGTTCTTGCCATTGTATGCTTTGTAAAAAAACTTGTTGCCAATATCAATATAATTCACCTCTTAGTGCCTTTACCATCAAAAACCTATGTTTTTATCACCCAATATTATTGCTCAAGGTCATGCCAAAACGTAGAAACCAATTTGGTGGACGGTAACATTACAATAGCCGTGCCAAATCTCATTCATGTCGCTTCGACGAGAGGTGTGATCGACCGGACGGACAATGGCGGTGTAAAAAAATACCGGCGCTTATCAGTGTTTGCAATCTTTGCGGTGCCATCGACGAACGATACCTGCTTAATTGTTTCGAGCAAAAAAACGTGGGTTTATTGCGTAATTAATGGTTATAGTAAGCTCTTTTACTTAGGGTAGGGTAGGGTAGCGTAGGATAGGGTAGGGTAGGGTAAGGTACGGTAGAGTAGGGTAGAGTAAGGTACGGTACGGTAGGGTAAGGCAGAGTAAGGTACGGTAGGGTAGGTTAGAGTAAGGTACGGTAAGGTAGGGTAGAATAAGGTACGGTAGGGTAGATTATAATAAGGTAGGGTAGGGTCGATTAAGGTACAGTAGAGTCGGGTAAGATAGAATATGATAGAATCAAGACAAAGGTAGTAGTACAGAAATTTTACAGAAGCCTGAGAGTAAGACAAGGTAAATATTAGGTGCCGACATAAAGAATCCCCCATACTTTTCCTGTAATTTCCAGTTAAAAGTGGCGGGTTCTGTATGTCGGCACCTAAAAGAATACAGTAGGTTATGGTGAGGACCGTAACAAAATAGAATAGAATTGGGTAAGGTAGGGTAGGGTAGGGTAGGGTAGGGTAGGGTAGGGTAGGGTAGGGTAGGGTAGGGTAGAGTAGGGTAACCTTTCATTTTACAATGATATATACTTAATTCCCCCCCCTCTTTCTAATTAATGACGAAATCTGTTCTAATCGATTAATTTTGTCACTTTTACTTTGATAGGCGTGCAGTCTCTCTAATTAATCGAATTTCGGTCGTTAGTCATTTTTGGCGATTGCGCAACCGATCCCGAACGACCCAAAACTGTCAGTCAAATACGGTGCCGTAGGCAGTTTTGTAAACCTGATTTAATGTTAAAAAGCGTATCATTTTGATGCTTTTTACTATGTGAAATTATCTTTATGATTCTTTTTTGTCTTAAGAGTAATTTAAGGGAGGGGGGGAGGAGAGGGGAAGAGGGAGGAAAGAAAGGGATAGGGATAGGTTAAAAAGTGGTTTTGTTTGGCATTCTGAGCTCTGTAAAGTAAATTTTCGCCATTTTCGTGTTTTTTACGCCATTTAAAATAATGAAAGTTCAGTGGAAGATTTTTAATGTATTTTGTACTGAAAATCTTCCACTCAACTTCCATTTTTAAAATGTCTTTAAATTGCTTAAAAACACGTTTTTGGCACCTTTTAGAAGTGGAAGTTGGGTGGAACATTTTCAGTGCAAAACACTTTACAAATCTTCCACCAAGTTTCCACATTCAAAAATGGTCAAAATCGTGTTTTTAGGCCATTTCGGGACTTTTTGAAAATGGAAGTTGAGTGGAAGATTTTCAGTGCAAAATACATTACAAATCTTCCACACAAATTCCACTTTTAAAAGTTGAGAAAAACAGTTTTTTATGAAATACGACTTCTGTTACGTTCGTAACAAAAAGTAAATAGTTAAATTTTTTATCTAACTGTGAAGTAACAAAAAAAAATTTTCAATTATTCAAAAAAATATTTTCAAAATTTTTTTTTGATTATTTTAAACCATAACGGTTGCAAAACGTCTCCTTTTCGAATAAAAAAAAGAAGCATGTAATGTGAATGTCATTGATGACATTACCAAGTAATTGACACCAAACTTAATGCGCTAAAAACTTAATTACGCATGAAAACAAGAAACGGAATAATTTTTTTTTGGAAATTAAATTAGACCATTTGGCTACGCGAATTTCTGGTTCTTGTCATATTGTTTTCATTGTTTTGTCACTGTTTTATAGAATTTTGTAACGGTTTTTCTTTAATTTTAAGGGTAGTAGAAGAGTTGGTATGGGAGTTCAAAGGGCTGGTAGGGAAGGGTAGGGTTAGATGGGGAAGGGTAGTGTAGGGAATGGTAGGGTTAGGTGGGGAAGGGTAGTGTAGAAAATGGTAGGGTTACGTAAGGAAGATTAAGATAGGGTGGGTTTTTTTTTCATTTTAAAGCTTTGCATAACCGCTTTGGGAGGGGTTTTTTGTTTTCAATTAAGACGGTGGAGACAGACTTGTGAATGGGTCGAGCTCAATTTTTTGGCCCGGCCCGATGGTAGGCCCGGCTGATTTTTCAAACCCGCGGGCCGTGCCTGAATGTTAGGCCCGGCTCGATCGAAATTTTGCTCAAGGCCGGCCCGGCCCGTTTCTCATGTCTAAGCTCTACCTGTGCCGATGTTTTGCGAAAAATTTTTTCCAAAAATCCACAGGGGGGACCATGTTCAACTTTTTTCGAAATTTTTTTTCTAGGGGGGAGGGGATTCATCCGGGCCCCGGGCCCACATGAGCTAGCCTGTACGAAGATCAGCAGAGGCAGGGTTGAAGCCAGTAGGTCCTCGTTCAGTTCTAGGTGGGAAAGGTTTAGCAGGCCCAGTGCCTTGGTTTAGGTTACGGCTCTTGAGCTCACATGTGCCGACCTGGGCTGTCTTTTCTTAAATTGGCTTCGGCTGGGTTCCGAGTCTAGCCTAGTCAGCTTTTTTAAGGCTCGCTCGGTGGAGTAGAATTTGCAGGCAAAAAATGAAAATGGCAAGAACTTTCTTTACACAACAAAAAATGGCAAGAACTTTCTTTACAAAACAAAAAATGGCAAGAACTTTCTTTACAAAACAAAAAATGGCAAGAACTTTCTTTACAATACAAAAAATGGCAAGAACTTTCTTTACAAAATAAAAAATGGCAAGAACTTTCTTTACAAAATAAAAAATGGCAAGAACTGTCGAATATTCCAATTAAAATATTCGGATAAAACAATATAAAAAGCAACTGAGATAGATAAGAAACTGATCGAGATTAAGGCTTTGAGAGAAGGAGCCCCGGTAGCTTAATAGGTAGAGCATTCGTCCGGTAAACGAAGGATGCAGATTTCGACTTCTGCCTGGGCCACTTTTTCTCTCATAATCTGATATCTCTTAAAATTTCTACAGAACTTTCTTTACCAAACAAAAAATGGCAAAAACTTTTTTTACAAAACAAAAAATGACAAAATGTAACTCTAAAAAGGTTTTTTTTTTCACTTTCCTTAATTTTTGAATAATATCCATTTCAAAAAAGGTAATGAAAACGCGAGGGTTTTATCTGTCTTGCGCCATCAATTCCGTTCGTTTTTTTTAATGAAAATATTTGTGGAGCCGGAGGAGCGAATCAATCATTTGGCTACGCATAAAAAGTCCGAATTCGAATTGAAAAAAGGACTTATGAATCCATGCTTAAATCACCTGGATTTAATTGGATTTGAGGTCGAGAGTCTCGAGCTTTTACTTACTTTCAGTGAAATTTTAAATTTGATTGGAGGTATTTTATTTTAAAGGGGGAGGGGATATTTATTCAAAAAAAAAGGGGGGGGAATAATTTAATTTAAAGGGGGGGGGATATTATAATTCAAAGGGGGAAGGGGGGAGAGGAGAGAGGGATTAGGGTGGGACATGCCAGGGCTAGTTCTCATAAAGCAAAGGGACATATTGGGCTTAGGTAAGCCTAAGGTACGGCACAATAAGTAGGTCATGGGTAAATGTAAAACTGGCCTTGCCTGGCAACACCTTTGGTCTTTTAGGAACCGGGCTTAGATTTGAGGCCCCCAAGCACTAAATTACAGTATGAAGAAGAGTAGGGCAGAGGTAAGGAGAAGGTAGGGCTAGAACTAAAGATAAGTCCAGAGCTAGAGTAATAGGTAGGGTAGGGTAGGGTAGGGTAGGGTAGGGTAGGGTAGGGTAGGGTAAGGTAGGGTAGAGTAGGGTAGGGTAGAGTAGGGTAGGGTAGGGTAGGTAGGGTAGGGTGTAAAAATAAAAGATTGACAATTCAAAGAACGTATTTTACATTACTTTTACAATTTTTTTTCGTTTTAAATTTGAATTTTGCGCCAAAAACGACATGTTATACGATGAAACAGGTACTGGGCATTAAAAATGTACAAGTCGTACCGAATACTAAAAACTGTTAAAAAATGTTTTTTAAAGTAATTTTGTATTTTACTTCACTTTTTGATTTATTTTTTTAAAAATATTTTATTACCGTGACTATGCCGTACTATAAAACGTGTCCAAAGCTCTAAACTGTACCATTTTGTACCACACTGTACTATTATTTTCAGATGGGCACCAGACTACCGCCCAATCTCAAAACATGGCAAATATTGTTATTTACACTACTTTCCACATTTGTACAATGCAAACCACCATCTTATGCACATTTATCAACGCTTCAACTACTGCGCGAACTGCGCCCAATACAACCACCACATTGTTCTAGAGCACTTATTACACAGGCTAATAGCTCGTTTTGTAAGTTTTTTTTAAGTTGAAACAAAGTGTCTGAGATGTTTTCAGGGTTTTTAACGTTTAGACGGAATGCCACAAAAAATATTGATTTTTTAAATGATATAAAAGGTCATAATTTTTTAGTTTTTGAATTTAAAATGCTTTTTCATCAAAATATCACAAGATTTATTGATTTTTTGAAGTTTGTACGAAATGTAACAAAAATTATTGATTTTTAGACGAAGTGTCATAAAAAATATTGATTTTACAAAAATAGTTTAAAAGTTGCAATTTTGTATCTTGTGACTGTAAAAGATTTTTATTAAGCGAAATATCACAAATTTTATTGATTTTTTTAAACTTTTTAACGAAATGCCACAAAAACTATTGATTTTCTTTTCTTTCAGTGCATGGCAAATCCACCAACTCAACACGAGTAAAACTGGGCTTATCAGTTGGCCAATCTATTTGTTTTCGAAAAGTCGACTCAAAGAACAGCACGTTGGGTGACCTGGACGTGATGCACACAATCACGTTGGAACGATTGGAACAGTACCATCCGATTACGCAACGGTACCGTTTTGCCATTCCAGAATTGGAGACGAAGTGTATTTGTGAGTGCCGTGCTGATGCTACAGTATGCCAGGCGTCGGATTATAGTTTTGGTCAATGTGGAAATGGCAGGGATTTGAGTGGGAGGCCGACTGCTTGTTATCGGACATTCTTTTCCGATCAACCTAATGTCGGGTGTCCTGAAGGTAAGAACTTTCTTTACAAAACAAGAAATGGCAAGAACTTTCTTTACAAATCAAATAATGGCAAGAATTTTCTTTACAAAACCAAAAATGGGTAGAACGTTCTTTACAAAACAAAAAATTGCAAGAACTTTCTTTACAAAACGAAGTAGGCAAGGATTTTCTTTACAAAGCGAAAAATTGCAATACCTTCCTTTACAAAACAAAAAAATCATTTTAAGTATAAAGCCTTATCACCATAGTCATTTCAGGCCACTCCGAAGAGCCCAAGCTTTGTTGTGAGCTCAAGTTCCGACCGTTCCAAGACCGTACCTTCACTGCCGTGAAGCTCGAAGCCCCTACAACGTTCGCCGTGCTCGAGTACGTTGCCTACTTGTGGAACGACAAAGGACGTTGGGAAGAGATGGACAAACGGAACATTCGAGTCACCATGGACTCCGGTACTCAAATCCAGTTCTTGGACTCGGACCGGTCGTTGGAGATGGGTGTGAGCTCGAGTGGCCGTTCCTCGAACCAACTGGATGCTGGCATGTATTTCGTAGAGAATCTGGGCATGGGTCAGTTCGGGCAGCTACGGAGACAGGCTTTGAACGAGATCACCGAGCATAGTTTCGAGAAACTGGGCTGGTTTCGAATTTCGCCCGAGGGCACGGCCAACATTCCTGGAGGGTTCGTGTTGATGGACAAGATTCATCGAGCCAAATCGGAACATTGTGTCAATCAACGGTATCAGAGCATTTTGGACGCCAACTTCTATGTGAATTCAGAAGACATAGCATTCAATTCAAGCTATAGTAGAGGACTTGGGAAAAGCGGTACTACAAGTGTACCAGTGAACCAATTGGGACAAAATGCTATCAGCAAGACTAGCAAAGAACAGGGAATAATTTCTGACATTAATCATGTTTCTGACTCAGCTACACAACTGGCTACAAACTCTAGAAATCAGGATTCAGCGCAAAACTCAAACCAAGACACGGCCTTAGTAACAACCGCTTTTTCGCTAGCCGAAAGCCTGGACCGTCAACTAAACTGGATCAAGTCAGCTACAATCTTTGGGCACAGCGAACGGCACGTTGTAGTTACCGAGAACGATGGCGCTTATCTCGAAATAAGCCTAAACTCGAAGGAACCAAACACTGTGCTTGACTTCATTCACAACGCTAGCGTTATCACCGACTTCTCGGCTCTAATACTGGTCGATAAGTTGAGTAACAGCATGTTGAACATAAGTGTCTTCAATTCGACCGGTATTTTGCACGGATATGTGAAACACATGAGCGATGAGTATGGCACAACCATCGACAGCTTTACGATTAGAGTGCCGGCTTCACCAGATGGTGAAGAAAAACATGTTTTGATTAGAATCAAGCCATATGAAGCTAATACGGTAAGTACTATGAGATGTTAACATTGTAAAGAAAGTTCTTGCTATTTTTTGTTCTGTAAAGAAAGTTCTTGCCATTTTTTGCTTTGTAAAGAAAGTTCTTGTTATTTCATAATTCGTAAAGAAAGTTGTTGCCATTTTTTGTTTTGTAAAGAAAGTTGTTGCCATTTTGTGTTTTGTAAAGAAAGTTGTTGCCATTTTTTGCTTTGTAAAGAAAGTTCTTGCCATTTTGTGTTTTGTAAAGAAAGTTGTTGCCATTTTCCATATTATAACTCAACTTTTTCAGCAACATACAGTATGTCTCCGACCAGACGATGGAGATGGTACAGAGATCTGTCGCAACGTCGCGAGTGTTCACTTCGACCTCGAAACCCAGACCGTCCACAACCAATGGCAAGACACGACCGGAGCCTGTGAAGAGTGCAACAAGTTCACCGTAAACGGCTTTCTACAGTCTTTGAATCCTGTAGCCTGGATCAAGGACATTCATTCTGTCACGGATGGCCTAAACTTGGCTGTGAACTTGGGTGCTTTCTTAATTTGCATATTCTTAATCTACTTTTTATTGTTCAAGGTAGTCATTCCGGTTATCAATTGTATTGTGGCACCATTGGATTGTATCACAGATTGTTTTAAAAACAAAAAACAAAAGAAACGACCGGTCGAGAAGGCCTAATAGGGTCTTCATTTATCTTTCTTTCTTCGCTTACTTAGGGTAAAGGGGGGGAGAGGATATAAGGTAAGGGAGAAGGGGGAGATACAAAAAAAAAGCGTCAAAGCCCGTATTTTACCAAAATTTTTATTTTTGGCATTATTTTGTGATTTTTAAAAAAGTGGAAGTTGAGTAGAAGAGTTGTAATGTAATCTTTCACTTCTAAAAACATCAAAAATGACGATTTTAGGCTATTTTAACACTTTTTGAAAATAAAAGTTGAGTGGAAGATTTTCAGTGCAAAATGCATTACAAATCTTCCACTCAACTTCCACCTTTTGGTGCGTTCTAGAACAGAGTTAAAATTTATTGATTAGCCGCTGCCTGACGTTGTATACTCTCTAATAAGCTCTAGTTATAATTTTTAAGCTTTTAATTTTAAAAAAAATCTTTTTTGCAGAAAAAAATTGTAGTTGAACCTACAACAAGGTCTAACGACAAACCTGACATTCGACTGGTCGATTTTTTTTGTTTTTGAAAACTTTTTTAGTGTCTTTCTAATACAATTTTATGTGAAATTGTTACATATTGTTACAGTATTCTTTCATATTTTCATTTTATCTTTTATATATTATCATAGGTCATTGTGATGTGTACTTAAACCTCTATATCATCTTATCCAACTGACATATTGTATACATGTTTACAAATTGTGATAACCAAGTCTTTTTTACATATCATATCAAAATTTAATGTTATTGTACTTACATTCAGGCTAGATATAAGCTATTATTGTAGTCCACTCCCATCTATAGTCATATCATCCATTACATGCGAACTTCAGGGCAATTATTTTTTTAAATTCTCACCGGTATTTGAAAGTTTTTCCTTTCCATATTATTCAAAATGTCATACGGGTCTAAAGTGCCAGTGATTTTTATACTTACATATCAAACGTTATATTATACTTACATGTCACATATTTTACTTATATATCACATATTGTACTTACATATCACATATTATATTTACATATAGGATATTAGGTTGTACATATAATTCTGTGCTCCTAACACTGTAACTTTGCTTTGAGAAGGGGCACAGAATTATCTGAACGACTTAATATACAAGGGTTCCACTCTAGTTCAACTTACAGTTGAATATCCGGCTTTTACTATTGATTTTGATTGTTTTTGTACATAATAAAGATGAATATAATAACATCTTGAACATATTAGCATAAAGATAAAGTATAACCTTCATAAAATACGTTTGAAAAGCAAAGAATTGTAGATGACTAGAAAATTTGGCTTTGCGTTGTTCTGTTGGATCAATTACTGATAGTGGTATATAAAAAAAGTAAAAAAAATAACGGGAATTAAAGCAAAAAGTACCTCTGCTGCCCGTTTATCACACCTACTATTATATTATATTATGTTAAAGTTCAAAAGCAGACTTGACTTACTCTTGAGTCAAGTGTTTCTTATTTGTTTTCGAAAATAATAATTTTTCTTGTTTTTTCCCACTTCTTATGAAATAATGGACGTTATCAATGGTAAATAGCCTTTTTACTGATAAAATGCCAAATTTCATTTATATTATTGTAATCTATTGTAAAATATCTTATTTTTCTTGATTTGAACTTTACTAAAACCTTCGTTTATGTTAAACACCCTGCTTTTGTTGTGACTTCATCTCAGTTTTTCATAATTTTTTGCCGTAACATCAAAAATATTATATTGAAAACCTTTTTGAACCAAAAACGAATCGTACTTTATCAACTAAGAATTATAAACCTAAAGATTATGTTATCCATGTGGTTTTTTATCTGATCTCAATCGCGAGGTGACGTCTTTTGCTTTTGTGACCTTGATTACGAACGCGACATGATCGCATTGTTTACAACAGTTCGGTGCGAGGAAGCTGCGTGTTTTTGTAGTTGTTTAAGCTCTGATAAATAATGTCAGGTTATCCTAAAACAATGTCCAAGACAGCATTGATTATTGCATCGGACGGGAGCGAGGATATCGAACTCACTGTCGTTAGTGATGTTCTACGTCGTGCCAATGTTGAGGTGGGTTTTTTCATTGTTTTTTATTGGTTTAGATTCATAAGTATTGAGTTTGGGGCAAAAAGATCGAAAGATAGGTATAAAAAACCTATTTTTTGTTTTGGCCATAACTTTTTTAAAACGATGGGTGGACTTTGATGATTATGTGGATTCGTTAGCCAAAAGTATATTCTAAAACGTTGTAAAAGTTTAAGGTTCTGCTTTTTCCCAAAAAAAGTTATGACCAAAACTGACTGAAATTGTGGTCATGGATAACATAATATATTTTTTGTTATATTTATATTCGATACCTATAAATTTATTATCATAAAGTGATTATCTAATGTCAAATTTTCTAAAAATTAAAATTAGGTAACAATCGCTTCCCTTCAAAACTCCAAATCAATTGAATTGGCTAGAAAAGTCAATATTAATGTAGACAAGCTGCTAAACGAAGTGAAGGACACTGAATTTGATGCAGTAATCTTGCCTGGAGGTCAGCCTGGAAGTAACAACTTGGCAGCGGTACGTTTCACCTTGATTATATTGTTATTCGTTTAGGATTCGACGGTTGGAGAGGTTTTGAGGCGTCATGAGGCCGCTGGCAAGATTGTCGCGGCCATTTGTGCTGCTCCAATCGCCTTGAAAGCACATGGAATTGCTAAAGGGGGTGTATTGACGTCGTACCCAGGTGTTGCTGATCAAATTAAGGAAGGAGGTAAGAGGAAAAATATTTTTTTTGTGAAAAAGTCAGGTGTTTAGCCAAAAAATTGTTGTTACAGACCAGAATTTTAACGTTTTACCTTGGATAACTAACATCTTAATGCTGTAAGGTAGAGAAATGATATTAAAATGTAAAATACGTTCTTCTTTGCTAGATGTTGGAAGAAACTTTGCGAAAAATCATGAATAATATAGCTCCAACTCACTTTTTGATACCCATTTTTTCTTCAGGTTACACATACTCAGAAGAACGTGTAGTCATATACAAATCCGTGGTCACCAGCCGCGGTCCAGGCACAGCCTTTGACTTTGCCTTCAAAATCGTTGAACTTTTGGCCGGCGATGAAGTGGTTCAGAAGCTCAAAAGTGCCATGTTACTGTGAATCCCAATGTAGATATTGACAATATATTTATCATTTTCGTTTAGACTTCATATTTCAGTAAATTTATCGTTCTATTTGAAGGTATTAGGTCTAATTAAGGCGGATATGTGGCATTGTATTCAAAGTGACATTGAATCAGGTTTGGACGTAGGGCGTTGCCCCCGCCCGGTAATAATTTTTTCATATATAAAAAAAAATTAATTTAAAATTTTTGAGTGTCTAACAAGTAATGTTACTTACCCCACTTTACTCCTGAACATTTTAGCTCTTTCCGACCTTATCCCTGATCCTTTTATCCCTACCCGACTTCAGCCCCCCTATTTTAACCCCACCCAATCTCACTCCTGACCCTTTTAACCCTACCCGATCCTACCTTTGATTTTTGTAGCCCTGCTCAATCCTACGCTACCATATTGTACCTAATATGCCACACCCCGCCATACCCTATCCTATCTACCATACCAAACCCTACAATACCCTAACATATTATAACTTGCCATACCCTACCATACAATAATATATCCTACCATACCATAACATACTACATATACCATACTGTATCATATCTTACCTTATCCAATCTTATACAACAATACTGTGTACTACCCATAGGTAGGGCAGAGTAGGTAAATAAAAAGCAAGATAAATGGTATAATATAGTCAGGTAGAGTATGGCATGTTATATATGTTAGGGCATTGTAGGATTTGGTATGGTAGATAGGATAGTACATAGTATGGTAGGGTATTGCAGGGTCTGGTATGATAGATAGGATAAGTTATGATATGGTAATGTAAAGTATTGTAAGGTTTGGTATGTTTTGTTTGGTAAGATGAGTATGATATAGTAAGTAGCATAGGGCATGGTACAATACAGTATGGAATTTTATGTAGGGTGGGTATGGTATAGTAGGGTAGGGTAATAAAGTCAAGGGTAGGGTTTAGTAAAGCTAAACAGGTCAAAGGTAGACTTGGATAAAGCTAAAGAGGTCAGAAGTAAGGTTGGGTAGGCCTAGAAAGTTCAGGGGTAAGGTCGGAAAGAGCTAAAAGGATCACGGGTGATGTCGGGTAAGGCTAAAAGGGTCAGGGGTGAGGTCGGGTAGGGCGAAAAGGGTCAGGGGTGAGGCCGGATAGATATAAAGCAGTTTATTTCACTTGTTATTAACTTTATAAACTAATTTACAAATGCCCTGTAAAACCCTGTAAAGCCCTGTAAATGCCCTGCCCGACCCGACCCTAGGGCCGGGCAGGGCCTGAAAATTAAAACCCTGTACCGGGCAGGGCCCAAGCGGGCCCGGCCCCAGGGCCGCAAATTGGGCCCTGCCCTACGTCCAAGCCTGCATTGAATCCGCCGCGAAATTTTGGTTTGTAAGCCGGCATTTTGGATTCGATTGATTGTAAAATGTTGTAAGACCACAAATATCACGTCAAAGCTCAAGTTTTAGCAAAAAAATTAATTTTTAGGTATCAATTTTTCGATAAATTTGGTTTTTAAGCAAGAAAATGAATTATGAATTATTTTCAGGTAACAAAATTAATAAAAATTGATTTCCAGATAACAAAATAATACGAAATTCAAAATTTTTCACAGATTTATTAATCAATTTATGTATATAAATAGGTGAGAGATATAAATACCGATCGTTACCGTTAGACGCGCTCGAATACCCGTTTTTGTGAAGCGTGAACAATGAAAAGATTTTAGGTAACAAATAAGAGATGTGGGTGGGGACACGTTTGTGACATGAAGTAGACAGTTAAGTAGTGGGATGTTGGGCTACAGTATGGATTTTACTGTGAAATTTGCAAAGACTAAGCCGCAGCTTGCGTAAACTAATGCGCAGCCTGCAAGACGTTGGGGCGCGCTTCGCCGTGCCTAAAATTATGCTATAAACTAAAATAAATCATGTTCACGGTCCCGAGAGTGATGTATTGAACAAATAATTTGTGTGGAAAATACCCGTCATCATGACAAAATTTGTGGACAAACTAAATATACAATTGCTATGAGAAAAAGTGGGGTTGATATAGAAATGGCAGGTGGTATAACATGGTTTTTATAAGTAAACTTTAATTTTACAATACAGTAAAGTGTTACCGAAGTAAAATACTCGGTAAAATTCATTTTCTTCGGATTTTTACAGAGTCAAACTCATTTTTCGTATTTTTACAGAGTAAACTCAACTTTTTACATTACATTAACCATGTTATACCCCAAAAAAACAAAAATCGAGTACCATGCCAAGATATAGTTGAATATCACCAAACCATAGTGTAGTTTGATTACTATAGTATAATATAATTAAATATGTTATGAAATTGAATTATCTTTAGCTGAGCATGCACTGTTCAATGTTGTTGTAGAGGCGGAACAGGCATTGGATGTGGACTGGGAGGCATGAGATTCGTGCTCCCGATCCAAGATCTACGTTCAGCCAGGACAGAGAGTTGTGCATTTGCATCACGTATCTAAAAATCCAAAAAATTAGGATTTTCGGTAAAACAATTTCTAAAAAATGTGAAGAATAAATTTTTAGGTAATAAACTTTCTAAAAATACAAAAATCATTTTTTTAGGTAACAACTTTACATAAATTTGAAGTTTTAGTGATTAAGGTAACGAATTTTCAAAAAAACATCGGAAATATGGTTTATTAGGTAACAAATTTCGAAAAAAGCGAAAAATAGAGTTTTAGGTAAAAAATTTTCTAAACAAATCGGAAAAATAAATTTTTTAGGTAACAACTATTTATTGAAATCTGAAGAAATAAATTTCTAGGAATAAGCTTTATAAAATCGAAAAAAAAATGATTTTTAGGTAACAAATTTCGAAAAATTTAAAATTTTTAGTAGTTTAGGTAACTTTTAGGTAATAAATTTAAAAAAAAACGAAAATTTAACTTTTATTAACAAATTTTCAAAATTTCAAAAACATTTTTAGGTAACAAAATCCTTAGAAATGCCCAAAAAATCTTCTAAAACCTCACTCTGCTCTATTATTACCCAAAACCCCCAAAAATCTGTCAAAACCTCCTCCAAACCTACCTTAATATAGCATCAGTTGGAGCCTCATCCAGCGGGTGGAAGGTTTCATTGCCAGTCTTTTGACCAACATTGATTTCCTCGTGCAAATTCGATGAATTGATGTGAAGTGCCGTCCTCAGATGGACTGGAAGGTGGCGTTTCGCGTTGGGACATGTGTTCCAGAACCAGTCCGGTAGCTCGTTAGCTGGAGCCGTCGAGACCATGTAGCCGGTGGCCATGGGTTGATGGTCGATTTCGATTGGGACTTCTGTAAAAATGTGGTTTAAAATTGTGATTTCGAGTTCAAGGTTTTAAAAATTATGTTTTTTGCGAAGAAAGTTCTTGCCGTTTTTCGTTTTGTAAAGAAAGTTTTTGCCATTTTAGGTCTTGTAAAGAAAGTTCTTACCATTTTTCGTTTTTTACCAGAAAAAAAATTAATTTTGCCTTCAACCCCACCCCCAAAAATTAAATTTCGTATCTACACCACCTCGCCCTCAAAAAACTATTTTTTTTTCTCCCACCCCCAAAAAAAGCATTTATTACCAACCCCACCCCGAAAAAATCAATTTTCTTACTTACCCCCGCCCCCAAAAAAATCAATTTTTTCTACCTACCCCACCTCCTCCCATAAAAATTTTTTTCGTATCCACCCCATCCCAAAAAAAACATTTTTCATATCCACCCCATCCCCATAAAAAATCACTTTTCCTACGTCCCCCCCCCCCACCTCAAAAAAATCAATTTTAAAGCTACAACCCACCTTGATCCTTGCCGTCTTCATCAAAGATTCCATTCAAATCCAGTCCATCCTCCTGATCTCCCATGTCGTCTCGGTCGATCAGGTCACCAAACAGATCGTCCGACTCTTGTGGCTGACTTCCCTGCGGTTCGGTCGATATTTCGGGTGAGGTGGGGAAGGTGATGATGTGGGTGATGGAGGTGTCTTCCAACAGTGTTAGGAGGTTGTTGTTCTTCGAGTTGGCTCTGGACTTCTGCTCCGGTTGCTGTAGGAAGCCGGGGAAGAGCCGGAGGTAGGGTTCGGACTCCATGGATATTAGGCAGGCGGACATGATGGCTGGTACCTCGTTGAGGTTGGTGGTCACTGAGCATGCTTTACAGATCGATTGTGTCGGTGATGTGGCGTCCTTTTCGTGGCGACTTCGCAGGTTGCTGTTGAAGTTGCGGAGGTTGTTCTTGTTGAGGATGTGGGCCCAGGCGATGAACTCGCCGTGACCCATCTTACCCACGCGGCTTATCACCAGCCGCCAGTTCTTGGTGTCCATGACGATGACACTTTGAATGAAGGCCCATAGCCTTTGTATGGCCACGCTTATGATCCTCTTCTTGAGCCTGTAGCCATGCTGAGCTTGATTGTGTAGGTTTATGATGGTAGTATCGTAGAGATGACCGTACTGATCCGTGCACGATGCTATTAGGATATCGTCTCCAACTAGGCAGTACGATACGAATAGTACGCGCTCTTCCGGATTCAGGAGGCAAAACTTGTTGGCCGTGTTCTGGAAACCGATGGTATGTTTCGGAGCGAGTACGTAGGGTTGGCAGGCGACCTTGAAGTAGATGTCCTCCTTCCGCGCCTTGATGCCATCCAGGATGTCGGACATTGAAGCGGCTGGTCCAAACCGTGTCATCGATTGACACAAGGCGCTACGCACATTCTCCGGCACCAGAATCCGGGTTTGGGAGTAGACGGCAAAAGCCTGACGACGTAGCACATCGTGAGCGGTCAAACGTTCTCTGTTCACGACTTCGACTGGTTCCAGGACTTGTTTATCTTCACGTAGGGAATTACTGGCGACACCGGTGTAGTCGAGGATCGATTGGGCATTGATCATTTCGATTTGAACTTGAGGCCGTCGTTCTGGCTTGATACCACGCATTATTGTCTCCATTAGGTGGACGAGGAACATGTTACCGTACTTGAAGGTCTTTGGCACGGCTTCTGAGCCCAGAGAGAAAGGATTTACCTGGAATATTTGAATTAGGATATAAGTATAAGCCTAAAAATCAATTTTCAAACATTTTTTACAAATTTTCTAAAAATTATTCGACCGGTCGATAATTTTTTTCCCAAAAAATAAGCCTAGTTTAAGTGCTAATATTTGTGTTTCAGTGTTAATATAAGCTTAAAATCATTTCCTTTTTTCAATTTTTTTTTTCGACCGGTCGATAATTTTTCTCTTCATTCGCCAATATTTTTACTCCAAATGCCCTACAGTCCCAAAAAATCATTTGTAAGTCTATTCCAGCCTATAAAAAGCCATTTTTAAAATAAAAAAAAATCAACTGGTCGATACTTTTTTCTTTAAAAATATCCTAATTTTTAGCCTAAGGTCCATACCCAATCCTGAAAAGGCCATTTCTAAACCTATTCAAGCCCACAAAAGTCATTTTTAAAATAAAAAAAAATCGACCGGTCGATAATTTTTTTTCGTCAAAAAAATTAATTTTTAGCCTAAGGCACATATCCAATTATAAAAAAGGTAATTTTTAAGCTTATTCAAGCCTAAAAATCCTTTTTAAGTCCCAATAACCTCTCCCCAACTAATACAGTAACCCCTCCCCCACCTACCACATAGATCACTACAATATGAGGCAGCAAATGAGGTGCATCCTGACTCATTAGTTCTTCCACGCCTCTCGAGATGTTCTGTTCCGAGTTCGGATTCTGTTGTTCATTCTGGCCTGGAGTGACCGGGTTCTCGGGTGTCCTGATACTATCCTGCATGGGGTCATTTGAGAGTGGTCCGAGTGATAGACTGGGTGATTGTTGGAAGCTGGGGGTGGTGGGGTTGTGGATGCCTTGAGAGGCCGGACCGGAGGTGTTGGACTGGACGCTGGAAGGGCTTTGCACGATTTGTGGCGCGGGTGGGGGTGGCATGTTTTGGGCGTCGGGGTTGGTGGCTAGGCTGGTGTAGTGGGGCTGGAGGCCGTCGCGGACCAGGTGTTCGAAGTAGGATTTCCGCTCGAAAATGTTGTCATTTTGTTGAAGGAAGGCCTTGATGTCGTGAGCGGTGTTGTCCATGTAGGTTTGCATCTTGTGGCAATGCTTCAGCTCGACCTCGTTCATGTTCGGGTGGGGTTTGTCGTTGCTTCCGGCTGCTCGGGTGCCCATGATCTTGAGGATGCCGTCTTTTAGTTGGGGGAAGTCTTTGACGTTTACTTTGAGGTGGCGGCCGAAGCGGCACTTTTCGTAGACGGCCGAAAACTCTTCCAGGTATACCTAAAATATATAGTGAAAAAGTTGCCAAAAACAAAAATTCATCCCCCTCCTTCCCCCTTCATGATGGACTCTACGCTACTCTACGCCACCCTACCCTACTCTACTCTCATGTTCACCACTCACCTTGCACTTATCGGCCAAAACATTTCCATCTGGTACCACCGACAGGTAGAGCACATCCTTTGGCTGATCGTACGGTCCCATGGACAACTTCTCCCACATGTGTACCAGTTGTGGGTTGGTGACGATGGCGTCTTGACCAGCGGCTACGAGTACGTTGGGAATCTGTTCGGTCTTGTAGCCCTCCTCGTCTTGGGCCGACTTGACAGCTTTTTTGTGGAATTGCCGCCAGGTTAGGGGGCCTTCTACGATGTTGCCACGGCTGCTCAGGTCCACGCCCCGGATTTGCTTTATCGACTTCTCGAGGACGGGGAGAATGTCGCGGATCACGGCGACATACTCGTCGTCCTTTGGCTCTTTTACGTTTTGGGCAATCTGGAAATGGCAAAGACTGGTAAAAAGAAGGGTTATATTAATCTTTATGACATATAAATTCAATTGTCATTTAATGCATTGTAAAGAAAGTTATTGCCATTTCATGTCTTTTAAAGAAAGATATTGCCATTTTATGCTTTGTGAACAAAGTTATTGCCAATTTATGCTTTATAAAGAAAGTTGTTGCCATTTCATGTTTTGTAAAGAAAGTTCCTGCTAATTTTTAAAAAAAAGCTAAAAAATTATATTTTTCAAAAATATTTTTTATCGACCGGTCGATAATTTATTTTTCAAAACTTTTGTTTTGTAAGCCTAAATGTAAACAATAGCAAAGAAACAAAAAATTGACAGAAAAAATTTAATTTTCGCCCGGTCGATAATTTTTTTCCAAATTTTTTAATCCTTAAGTTAAAAAGCTAAACTTACACTCAGTCCCCATGGATGAAAAACGGGCAGCCTGACCTTCAAATCCAGTCCAAGTACCGTCTTCAATGCGATATCAATCTCAGCAGCTTCAGCTTTTGATATCGTATGTAGACTGTCAGGTGACAGTATATTCTTGCCATCCATGTTGTCAAAAGTAGCTGGGAAGTCGCCGGCATAGTATGTTGATATTGCCATTCGATTCAAAGCGTATGTAGTTGACATGAAGCGGAGAACGTCGGTCATTGAGTGGAGCCGCGACTTTTCTAGCCATTGATGCTTTAGGCTGATGTGTGAGAATTGGTTGGCTGCTTCTCTGCAAAATTGAGTGTTATAGGTAGGACAGAAGGTTATGAATGTTTGAAAATGTCATAAGTTTTCGAAATGCCTTTAAAATTTCATAAAATGGTCATATTTAATTATTTATTTTTTTTGTTACCTAAAATTCAAACATTTCAAAAAATTTTTATTATTTTAAATTTTTGTTACCTAAAATGTAAAAATTGACAAATTTCAAAATTTTTAAACTTTTTTATATTTGATACCTAAAATTTCAAAAAATTTTTGTTTTCTTTTATTTCTGTTACCTAAAATGCAAAAAATATCATAAATTTTAGATTTTTTCTTATTTTTGTTGTTTAAAATTCAAAAATTTTCTAAATTTTACGTTTTTTTCTTATTTTTGTTACCTAAAATTAAAAACTTCAAAATAAAAAAACATTTTTTGTCCCTACCCTATTCTACCGCCAAAAAACACCCTCCCCGCTTTCAAAAAAATTTTTTTTCTAACCTTCGAAACCCCCTTTCTCAACAATTTCCCACCCAAAACCCTTACTTCAAATCATCTGGGAATAGACACTGCGCTCCAGCAGCCAAAATTCTGTAGCGAATCGCACTGAAGCCACATGAGCAGTTCATGCCACTTTTGGGTTTACTCAGGCCGCTCCAAAAGTCCGGCCTGAAGTTGGGATCCGAGGCTCTGCGGGCTTCGATTTGGTCGACTAGGACCAGTTCGTTTGGTGGCTGAATGTAGGTACCCAGGTCGTTGGTCCTTATGTTGGCATTACAAGAGCAGATGGGGCAGGCGTCGAATACCGTATCCAAAAACATGTCGATTATCGTATCTTGCATGGTAATGGTGGCTGACCGCATCTTGTTGTTCTTCAGAAGGGCTAGCGACTTCTCTTTGGCTAGATTGAGTTGAGCGTTCTCTTCCGTGTTTGGTACTGCTGGTACACTTCCGGGGGCTTTTGGTGGTCCAACTGAGTTTGGCATAGCACTGCTTGGTCCAACTGACCCAGGCATGGTACTGTTGGGGCCCACTGATCCAGGCATTGCACCAGCTTGACCTACTGATCCTGGCATGGTGCTAGTTGGGCCCACCGATCCTGGCATAGTACTATTTGGTCCAACTGATCCTGGCATGGTGTTGTTTGGTCCCACAGAGCCTGGCATAGTTCCGGCCGGTCCAACAGACATAGGTTTTGGTATGTGTCCTACCGATCCGGGTGCTCCCATCGTACCAGATGGTCCGACTGAGCCGGGTTTTGGTACATGTCCAACTGAACCTGGAGCTCCCATGTTGCCAGGTTGTCCTACTGATCCTGGCATGGTGCTACCTTGGCCCATGGAACTTGGCATAGTACCACCTGGTCCCATAACACCAGGCATAGACTGTCCCATAGGTCCACTTTGTCCCATTGAACCAGCCATAGCTCCAGGCATCGTTCCAGCTTGTCCAAACGTTCCAGACTGTCCCATACCTCCTTGAACTGCGCCACCTTGTCCCATTGGTCCTTGGTTCATGCCCATTTGAGCTTGGTTCATTCCCATAGCCCCGGGCATTCCTTGACCAGGCAAATTGTTCGGCGAACCGAAGGGACTTGGACCTGGACCGGCTGTTAGGTGTTGGTTCGGGCCTGGTACTGACTGAGGGTTTGAGTTCATACTGCCGGCTGGACTGGGACTGTTGGTGAAGTAGTTGACGTTGGGGTAGCGTTGGTTTTGGCGCATCATTTGTTGTTGCATCATGTACTGTTGATGCATTTGGGGGTTTTGCCCCATTTGTCCGGGCATTTGTCCCATATGACCTGGCATTGCACCATTTTGTCCAATTTGGCCGTTCTGTCCCATCATTCCGTTTTGTCCGGGCATTTGTCCGCCCATATTTTGTCCCGGGAATTGCCCCATTTGAGCCATTGGTGAGCCGTACTGATGATTCATACCCATGTGGCCTGGTCCCATGTTACCACCTGGGCCCATTGTACCACCTGGTCCCATAGTACCGCCTGGCCCCATATTACCCATGCCTGGTACCATTTGACCGTACTGGTTCATCATCTGACCTGACATGAACTGGTGCCGTTGGTACTGATTAGGGTGGTTGAATGGGTATTGGGAACGTTGTTGTTGTTGCTGCTGACGTGCCTGGAGTTGTTGTTGCCGCTTCTGTTCCATGTCCTTCTTCTTTTGGGCCGATTTCATTAATCGCATGTCTTGCAGAACGTTCAGACCATAAGATTTTATAAATTCGTTGCGCTTTTTCAAGTCGACTGATGAATCTGCCATTTTTAATGGGTCCTACAATTAAAAAAAAATTTAAAAAATTAGATTTCAATTGCAAAAACATTGTTTACAGGTCATAAAATTACCAAAAATGCCTTTCAAACCCATAAAATTTCAAAACCTTTCATTACAAACCAAAAAATCCAAACATTAAAAAAGTGAAAGTTGAGTGGAAGGTTTGTAATGTATTTTGCACTGAAAATCTTCCACTTAAAATCCACTTCTAAAATGTCTTAAAACTGCTTAAAAACAGGTTTTTAACACTTTTTAAAAAATGAAAGTTCCTTGGAAGATTTTCAGTGCAAAAATACATTAAAAATCTTCCACCAAATTACCACTTTTTAAAAATTACAAAACAATATAAAAAACTTTTATTGGCTTTTTCAAGACTAAAAAATGACATGCCCAATCATTTCTAAGCCGAAAACGATCATTTTCTTCACTTTTAAGCTTAAAAACCGTTTTATCCTACCATTTTTAAGCCAAAAAACCCTCATTTCTCCCCCTTTTCAAGCCAAAACTCCCACAAACATATTGATATAAACCCAAACCTACATCAGTAATGTCCCCATACGACATCAACTCTTTCTTTGGATCGTTTTGAACCTTTAGAAATGCCAAAAACTGCGGTGCAATTCGAATATTCTCCCGGTTTGCCCTCTTTACCAGCGCCTTCTTCAGAATCTTCCTCAGCGGTCCTTCCGTTTTGATCTTTTTCCTCTGTTTTTCGTCAAAAATATCAAAATCCACCCCCTCGGGTAGGACAAAATCCTTTTCATTCGTTTCATCAAAGACCGACTCATCTTCCACTTTTATCGACTGGTCGATTTTCGAGTTTTCCTTCTGGCTATACGGGTTTAAAATGTCTTGAGTGTCGATGACTTTCGGCCGCTCGGTTCGAATCTTCTTACCGGTCGATTCCTCGACTGTTGCCAGATTTAATGGGCTGAATTGTTGCATGGGCGTGGGTGGGGTTGGGTAGATGACGGAGAGGTTGTCGTTCACTGGGTTTGCTGTTACATTACCCTGAAAAATCAAAATAGAGTATTTGTAACAAAAATTGCAATAACTTTAAAATTTCTTAAAATGGTCTAAAAACACGTTTTTTACACTTTTTAGAGGTGGAAGTTTGGTGGAAGATTTGTAATGTAATTTGCACTGAAAATCTTCCACTCAACTTCCACTTTTAAAATGTCTCAAAATGGTCTAAAAACACGTTTTTAACACTTTTTAAAGGTTAAAAACGTGTTTGTTTAGTGGAAGATTTTTGTTTGTTTAGTGGAAGATAAAGTTTAGTGGAAGATTTTCAGTGCAAAATACATTACACATCTTCCACCTAAATTCCACTCTCAAAAAACTTTTAAAATTGTTTTAAGCCTTAAAAAATTAAATTTCAAATTATTTTTTACTCAAAAAAAAACCAAAATTTAGGCCTAAATTCAACTTTTTCAAATTTAAAAATTTTTTTAAATTTCAAAAATTTTCAAAACCCTACAGCATTCCACATTCCAGTGTGTAGAAACAAGCTTTCGTTCATGTTCTGTGCCTGGACCGTGCTTTGAGCCGGTAGTTGGCTGATTTGGCTCTGTGCTTGACTGATCCCAGTGTTCTCGACCCTTTCGTTGCTCGCCGGAGGCGAGATGATCTGATCTGGGTTGATTATGTTGCTGAAAACTTGAGGTTCGCCGTCTTTTAGGCCGGGCGTTTTTGGATCGTCAATGTCAATGTCTTCGCGTACCCATTCGTGACATTTGTCTATGACTTTTTGGGTTTCTGGAAAGGAATTGAGTTAAAATGTTACCTAAAATCACATTTTTTGCCCGTTGTGTTACCTAAGATACCAATTTTGCTCATTTTGTTACCTAAAATCCCTTCTTTTGTCCATTTTGTTACCTAAAATCCCAAACTTTGGCCATTTTGTGACCTCAAATCCCAAATCTTGCCCATTTTGTTACCTAAAATCGCAATTTTTGCTTCTTTTTGTTACCTAAAATCACAATTTTTGCCCATTTTGCTACCTACAATTCCATTCTTTCAATTTTTATTACCTAAAATAATATTAAAAAAAAACAAAAAAAATTTTAAAAACTCAAAAATTTAACTTTGTTACCTAAAATCTCTATACTGTTACCTGAAACCAACCAAAACACCCGCTCCTCTTAACAATCTAAACACCTTCCCCTATCCATTCGATTTCGTAATTCCCCCCCCCCTCTCAACATCAAAATTTTTCAACCCCTCCCCCCTTTGCCACACAACTTCTCAACTCCTTCTCCCGCTTACCATTCATTTTCTCAACATCCTTCATGTTATCCTCGGTCTTGATCAAGCTGTGCATTTGTCCATCATTCAAGAACTGTTTGGTCTGTTCGTTGTTGACATGAACACAGACATGAAGTGGGTCGTAGTTCCTGACTGGACTTGTTGATGTTGCTCTTCGGCTCAGCTTCTTCACCCGCTTCTCTTCGGAATTCAGTGGATCTGGTGGATTCAGAGGTTCCATCGGATCTTCACCTTGTTCTTTGATCAGGTTCTCGGACATTTCCTCCTTTCTCGACACGTCTTGCCGATATATTCGTTTGCGTTTGGCTTTGAGGACCTGGCCGAGTTGTGATAGCCATTCCTGTTTGTTGTCTTTTCGGGTTGGGCTTGTCGGTTTGAGGGTTTCGCGGGCTTGTAGGGTAGATAAGCTGATGTTTTGAGTTGAAGTTAAGACTTGAGAGCTTGTATCCTTTAAGGAAGGACCTTTGGAACGTTGAGTTGATTCACGGTGATACTGTTCTTTGTTCAACATGTCTCGTTTTAGTGGGTGATAGTGGTAACTATACGTTCTGTACTTTTCGTGCCTAAAAATATGTGTTTTAGTATATTTTGGTGCCATTTTAAATATTATAGTACCACTTTTTATATGAAAGTCTTTATATGAAAGTCAAGTGGAAGATTTTCAGTGCAAATTACATTACAAATCTTCCACCAAACTTCCACCTCTAAAAAGTGTAAAAAACGTGTTTTTAGACCATTTTAAGACATTTTAAAAATGGAAGTTGAGTGGAAGATTTTCAGTGCAAATTACATTACAAATCTTCCACCTGGCTTCCACTTTTAAAATTTATATTACCCATTGCTTAAACTCACTCAATTTCAGTTGGGACTTGAGTCTTGAGATTAGTGACCGGACTGAACGGTCGAATATCATCGCCACCTGGACTGTCCTTCAGATCTGATGCAAACACCACGTTCACACATTGTTCAACCAGTTGACCTCGATCTGTCGTGAAATTCTCAAAATCGAGCTGATTGGTTAGACGTTTATTGTGATGTACAATGTGCTTCGGCTCGTGATATGTCGTTTCGTCCGTCGACAACTCATCAACAACGTTTTTTAGACCTGATAGGTCAGCCAAGGATTTTTTGGACGTCTTGGTGTGGCGGGCGCGAGTTGCCGATGACTTCGAGTGGTGGAAGATGAAGCGGGTGTCTTTTGAGGTTGATGGGGTAGAGTTTACTGAAAAATACAAAGTATATACATTTAAAACTAACATTTCTTTGACTTCAAAAATGTATTTTACTCAAAAAGTTACTTTAATTGTCAAAAACATCACATTATGTTAATCATGATCACCTTGCTATCATGAGTAATATCGTGAGAATAACATGTAAAGAAAATTTAAAAAACCGTATTTTAACTTCAATATTTCCTTACCATCCCATTTTAGACTCAATATTGCTTAAAAATCATTTTCCGTTCAAAAACTATAATTTATATTAACCATGACCATCTAGGTGTCATGAGTAATATCGTGAAAATTACAAATATGAAAAACTCCAAAGGCCGTTTTTTGCTTCAAAATACCATTTTTATCATATGTCGTATTACAAATTTTGTGCAAAAAATCATTTTCTGTCCAAAAACATCAAATTATATTAACCATGAAACTAAACCACCGTATTTTACAAAAACCCACGCCATTCTTCACTCCTCTACCCAATTCACCTAAAATGCAAACATAACGAAGAAAATTCAACTTACTATCATTTCCACTGTTCGAATTACACAATTTGCAGTAGCAAAATGTTTTAGGGACATAATCCGTCACGTTCCACCGATGATCTTCCTGAGTTTGAATTGTCATTGGAGACGGGTTTGGAGGTCGAGGTTTTGGGTTGATACAAGCATCCTCGAACGTTTTCGAAGCTATTCGTACACCTGCATAGCTTTTTCGATTGTGGCGGAAAGCGGTTGGAACTGAAAAAGTTAAATTTTGAATTTTAGGTAACATTTTTTTAAATCCATTTTTACTACAACGACAAAATGAAGAAGCGTATTTTACTATCAAAATAATATACAAATCCTGCTCTCCACTTTTATTCCTTCAAATTAATACCTAAAATCCAAAAAAACTCAAAAAAACTTACTATAACTCTCGCCAGCTTGAAAATGTGCTAATCTTTTTGCCTTCTGATCCAATTGCTCAATGACACTAACTGCTTTGAGGCCAATGTTCTCCTCGTCCTCATCTTCAATTCGATTCAGGTTTTTGCTCGGCGAATTCTGAGCTTTCTCCACGTCCGTAGCCAGAACTGTCACCAAATACGATGGACATAACAGCTTATGACCGTGAATCTCTAACAGCAAAAACTTTGGAATGTCGGTCTCATCAGATTGAGCTGGCTTTTTGATCGTTTCGCCCATTTCTTCAACTGGAATATCAAAAATATTAAGGATGGCCATTAATTTTTGGATAGTTGAAGTAAAATTACTATATCTTCTGAATTTCTGTAAATTTAAAAATTTTGTTTGGTATGTTAGATAGCTAAATGAATAAGCTATGCTCATACCAATTTTCAAACATCTACTATCTTTTTCGATAAAGTTACGCATAGATCAAAAAAACTTTTTTCCAAATTTTACCAAAAATTCACAAAAAAATCAACTTATTGTGCCATTTTTGATTAAATTCAATGTACAATACCTAAATTTCAAACTCCAAAACATAGTAAAACTTACTTTCTTCAGTTGGAAACATCTTTTTCCACTGTTCAAACTGCTTATTAGCCACTTCTTGCACTTCTTCCACCTTCATCACGTCCACCTTCTTCTCCCCATAGTCGAAGAACGGTTGATCCGAGAGAAGCTGAGCTCGAATCGACCATGGACCTAACACAACTTCCATTCTCCGATTTAACATCAAAACCCTTTTCGACAACCTCAATATTGGATCTTGTCGTTGAACTTTAACAATCATACAAACATTTGTTTCGCCAAGACATTGAAAATTAGCACTGAAGGCATTGATATGACTTGGTGAAGATGTGTTTGTTGATGGAGAATCTTCCAATGGTCTTACAAACCATTTTCCTAGTCTAACATAGCCAGCTCGCCATAGGTTTTGCTCAAAAAGATAGTGGAAAGCCTTGTAGAACAAAACTCGCGTATCATAGTTGATGATCATTTGATCTTGGAAATCACCGTCGTCTGGAGCTGAAAAGAGACATAAATTAGACACCACTTCATCTAAAGTCTCCCCCTAAGTCTTCTATAACATATTCTAATCGTTCTTCCTACCTAAACATCAAAAACACAAATAAATATGAAAAACTTACCAACAAGACCATCATCCATGAGCTTTTTGATGATTGGTGGCTCTTCGGCCGCAAACCAAAACACAAACAACTCTTTAGGCGTCTCCACCTTTAAAGGCACCGTCTCCACACTCTTCCCTGGATCATATTCGGGCCTTCGACGTCTCCAAGCCGCGTGCAAGTTGTTATCGACACATTCACGGAATGCTTTGATAATCGGATCTTCATCAATATCCGAGGTGTATGTGTAGCTGTCTGCCGTTGTCAGACGCTTCCATTTTAAGCCATATAGCTCTGTCTAAAATAAGAAATCCATTGTGTAATTTTTGGTTACGATTTTACAGATTTTAGGTAACAAATGATGTCTCTTAGCTAACATTTTAAGAAAACAAAATTAATTTTCATACATTTTTTAACTCAAAACTCTTTTTATTGGAAACAATACGCCTCATTTTCACCAAAAATTAAGTTTAAAACACCTTTTCGTAGTATTTATCAGAAATTGTACCTAAAATCAAAAGCAAAAAATACAAAATAAACTTACAAAACAAAGCACGTTTGTCTGGCATTCTTCCAACGATCCCAGACAGGTCGTCATCGCTCTAGTTTAAACCAAGTCGATTGGTTTTTATTCCATTTGAGAACAATACGAATCTCTGCAAGTTCATCGTAACATAAGTCGTTAAAAAATATCATGACCAGTGTAATATCGCGTGCAAAGAGGCTTTAGTATGTCTACTTTTCAACATGTTTATAAAAACAAGCATTAAAATTAGATAAACAGGCTAAATATTCAGGAGTATATTATCCATGAGATCAAGTAGAAGGATTTGGATAATTAGTCGCAACTGACAAAATAAGTAACATTTTATTCAAAAATAACTTCTTGTGGTTAGATAATATTAGTTTGCAACTATTTAAATAAATAACCCAAGGTTTCGACATCGATTTACATAATAAAACATAAATTATATTAATCATGGCATCAGATGAGCGCAAGGTCAAAAACTAGTAAAGAACTGATAAAACAAAGCTCAAACTACAAAAAAAATTAACATTATTTTCTTCACTAACTTTAAAAATAAAATCCACACCTCTTCCACATCATATTCCACCCAAAAACATCAATTATATTAACCATCCATAAAAGACCACGAAAATCGAACAAAATCCAAACGTTTTTTCGTATTTTACCCAAAAAACATCAAAAGTCTGTTAAACAGACTTTTGTTGTTATCAGTCACATTTTTTCTCACGAAATTTCCCACAAAAAAGAAGCAAGCCAAGTGAAATTGTGATTGAAGACTGATAAAAAGGCGAAACAGAACATTAATTCGATCAAGCCGGCTTGTGTTTTCGCACTTGAAAATTAAAAACGTTGAAATTTTGATCGACTATAATACGAAGGAAACTGAAATAAACATATTTGGTCAAACAATACGTTCAATTTTAAATAATTTCATAGATCTTCTTGACTTCGCCGGCCGCGCTTGAAAATTTTCGCCATTTTTGGCTTTTTCGGCGAAATGCCACAGAGTTTTGACACTTCGTTTGCCATTCGAATTCGACATGATTTCAAATAAAATTTAAAAACATAGAAAGTAGGTAGTAAAATAGATTAAAAAAGAGTGCTATAATTAAATTTTGGCTCATTTTCCACGATCCGTTAACAAAATACGTTAAAATTGAGAAGCCTAGTATAATATGCAAATTTTTGAAGTTTTGACAAAATAAATGCCAAAAGTAAATCCTATTATCGATAAGCCTTTTTATTACACAACTGTATTCAAAAACTCACCCATTTTAGACATTAAGTTGTCGAGATTTACCAAAACTGCTACAACATACTTAATACCTATATCTTGAACCTTTCTCGCAATGCCCTCAGATTAAAAACTTAAATTAAAATCAATTTAAAAATTAAAATTTAAAGCCTTAAAAACAATTTCTGCTTTTTCAATATAAAACAGCGATAATGTGTTCAATAAATAATGGGAATATACATAACTGGCCCTGTGATAAACATTACAAATAGAGCGACCGTCTAAACACAAAAGAAACCGAGAAAACAGTTTGGTGATAAAAAAAACTTTGAAAATAAAAGAGATCGAGGTCATTATCTGAACAGACCACCTTTTTCGCTACATTAGCTAACGAGTTTTAACGGTGTTCGAAATGCTTCTATAGTTGTTAACGTTTCAACAAATATACCGAGGTTTTAGGTAACAACTGAGACAAGTGTTGATAAAATTAGAAAGGTAACAGTCGTAGAATTTGATGATGACTAACTTTGAAATGTTATAATACCATAAAACTATTAAAATGTTTAAAAAAATAGAAAAACGCTAATTTTACACCCATTTTTTGGGACAAATGCAGTTTTATTTTGAAAATAATGACGAAACAGAACAACAAATGACAGAATAGCTTAAAACAAAATAATCGGCAGTCTGTGATCGTTATTTTGACTCCAAAGTCATATTTTTACATTGAGTGTACAAAAAGTTATGGCACTTTGAAAGAATCCAGTTTAGTATAACTAATTTTTCAGCCTACTACCCTATTGAAAATTAACATTATGACGTAATATTGTGTCATACCAAGAAGTTAGTTATGGCAAATGATATTACAGTCTACTGTCCTCTTTTTGACACAAAAATATTATTTTTGCATTCAGTGTCCAAAAAGTTATGGCACTTTAAAAACATCCACCATTTAGTAATTAAACCAATTCTCCAGCCTACTAACCATTTAAAAATTGAAATTATTACGTAATACTACAGCAAACCACAAAAATGTCTATGACGTATGATACTACAGTCTTTTGTCATCATTTCTAAACCAAAGTCATATTTTTCCCTTCAGTGTCAAAAAAGTTATGGCACTTTGAATTACCCAACTTTGCCTCAAATTTTAAAAAAAATCAATATTTTCTAGGATTTAAAACCTAACCAACCAATTTAAAAGTGCTGTCTTGTTAAAAAGTCATTATCAATATAAAAGAAGAATCTTTTTGGAATGTCACTATCAAAAATCGAAAAAAAAAATCAAGAGAAATCTGAAGAAAAACGCAACACAAAGTCAAAGTTACAGCGTCGTTAACCTTTTTCTGCGTAAATACCATTACTTATTGAAAGTCGTAAAGCGCTTCTGTAAGTTAATGTTTTTCATCTTACATGGTGTATAAAATGTTTGAAATTTGGTAAAATACGTCAAGCAGTATGAAGACGGCGAGAACTCTCCTTACAAATCAGAAAATGGCAAGAACTTGCTTTACAGAACAAGAAATAGCAAGAACTTCTTTTTCAAACCAAAAAATGGCAAGAATATTTAAAATTTCCCCTCCCTCCGCCCCCGAACAATTGATCTGAAAGCGAGGGTCAAAAAAATCCACAGTGGGGCCCACATTCAACTTTTTTCAAAAATTTTTTTTGGCGTTGCTCACAGTACATTTAAAACTCTTGTATAACAAAACTCATTTACAACAAACAATTTTGAAGCCCTCAAGCAATTTGGTGTACAAAAAATTCAGTGTATTCCTGGATCCATCCTCTATAAGCCCGTTTTTTTCATTTTATAATTTGCTATTAATACTGTAAAACCAAAGCTTCAAAAAAAATTTTATTTTTTATTTTCCCCTGCCCTACCCAAAACATTTTTTTTTCATTTACCCTTGCTTCTACAAAGTATTTGTATAACGAACAACTTTTGAATCCTCGGCTATCATTACACAGTGCATTTGAAACCCAATATAACGAAACCTCTGTATAACAAACAAAAGGTCCGGTCCAAACTTTAAATTTTTGGGTTCGAAACGGTCCTCTACCGAGGTCTCACTAGTGGAATTCTTCAATAACGAACAACTTATTTCCGTACAGCACTACACAGTGCATTCAAAACTCCACTATAACAAAAACCCGGCCATAACAAACAATTTTAAAACCCCCAAGCAATTTGTTATACAGAAGTTCCACTGCCATTCCTAATCCACCCCTAAACCCCTAATTTTACAAATAATTTGGAGCAGTTACAACTTTAACGCCTTAATTTCCCAAACGCTACAAACTCTTCTTCTTTTCGTTTTTCGCAAATAAAATATAAGTCGGGAGGGGCGAGAGACCATGTTTATTCAAGAGACGGCCACCGATGGAGAGGGAAAAGAGCGTGGAGGTTAAAGAATTTTTGCGCGGACCCAAAAATTATAAAAACCGGCCGGCGGGGCGTTCGTTGGCGACCAGTACGAAAATAGCACGCGGAATGAAGAGAGCGGTTAGAGAAAAAGAAATTATAAGGGAAATTTTGCAAAATCTTGGAAATTATGCAATCGACTACTAATTAGTGTTCATCTTGTGTAGCCATGACATTTATAAAAGCATGAAATAAAAAAATGGCAAAAACTTTCTTTACAAATAAAAATGACAGAAACTTTCTTTACAAAACAAAAAATTGCAAGAACTTTGTTTACAAAACAAAATGGCAAAAACTTTGTTTACAAAACGAAAAATAGCAAAAAAATTTCATTACAAAACAAAAACGACGAAAACTTTCTGTACAAAACGAAAAATGGCAAGAACTTTCTTTACAGAACCCAAGCACACAACATTTTAAAAATGGAAGTAACGCGGCAGACCTGTAATGTATTTTTCACTAAAAATCTTCTACACAAATTCCACTTTTAAAATGTCTTAAAATCGCTCAAAATAGTCAAAAAAAAACTTTTTAAAAGTGGAAATTGAGTGGAAGATTTGTAATGTAATTTGCACTGAAAATCTTCCACTTAACTTTCACTCTTAAAAAGTGTCAAAAACATGTTTTTAGGCCATTTTAAGGCTTTTTAAAAATGGAATTTGAGTGGAAGATTTTCAGCGCAAATTACATTACAAATCTTCCACACAGCTTCCACTTTCAAACTTTTACTAAAACCAGCTCATTTTGAGAATTCAAGAAACCCATAGCATAAACGATGTGTTTACAATTCAAAAACTTGCACATAAACCACTCTTAGCGGTCAATTTAAATTAAGTCAGCACATTTGAAATTAATGAATTAACGGAAATGATCTGCCAAAACTATCCGAATACGTTTTATCAAGCTAAAATTTCATGTCAAATGGTTTTTTAAACTATTTTTGGCAAGAACTTTCTTTACAAATTATAAAATGGCAAGAACTTTCTTTACAACTTATAAAATGACAAGAACTTTCTTTACAAAACATAAAATGGCAAAAACATTCTTTACAAACTAAACAATGGCTGTTATCTACCCCAAAACAAAATTTCACCCCGCCCGACCAAAATCTTTCAAATAAAATACGCCGTTTGCCATTTCTCTCCTCATAAACCACGAGTAAGACAGATTAAATCCAGAATTAACTTTGCTGCGTGTTATATTATAGTAGTATGTCGTATTAGCTGTAGCAAACGTGCGATTTAATTAGACCAACAAGAGGCATATTACTTATATTACTTTTGGCACACCGTTTACTATATCTCTGTATCCTTGCGTAAGGTTGGGTAGGATTGTGTAAGATAGGGTAGGGTAGGGTAGAGTAGGGTAGAGTAGGGTAGGGTAGGGTAGGGTAGGGTAGGGTATGGTATGGTATGGTAGGGTAGGGTAGGGTAGGGTAGGGTAGGGTAGGGTAGGGTAGGGTAGGGTAGGGTAGGGTAGGGGTAGGGTAGGGTAGGGTAGGGTAGGGTAGGGTAGGGTAGGGTAGGGTAGGGTAGGGTAGGGTAGGGTAGGGTAGGGTAGGGTAGGGTAGGGTAGGGTAGGGTAGGGTAGGGTAGCGTAGGGTAGGGAGGGTATGGTGGGGTAGGGTAGGGAGGGTATGGTGGGGTATGGTAGGTTTTCAAATGTTACACAAGAGAACGGTGACCATTTTAGAAAAAGTGATGTAACTCGATGATAAATCAATAAACAAAATTATGATTACTATGATATCAAAGCTAAAATACTACTTTATAACATACTTAAAAATCACTTATATCCATTTTTAAGTTTTTACTACACTTTGTCCTTAAAACATACCACCTACAATATTACACTAAAATATAGTAACACCGTTTGAATAAAGTGATGTAACTCAATTTTAAACAATGATACAATAATGTGTGTACTATCAAAGTAAAGGCAAAAGACCGTTTTATAATTGCTTTGTAAAACTTTAAAAATATTTTGTTACAGTAAGCTACAGTAATCAATAAAAATCCATAAAGATCAATTTTTTTCAAAAAGTTCGTGAATTTAGAAAAAATGTTGCCATTTTTAAATAAAGAAAGTCTTAAAAACTTTAATACTGTTACTATACCCCTAAGTTAGTGCTCTAACAAATATCTAAATTTCAATCAAATCCGACTTTAAAAACCATGCGAAATTAAGAGCGAAAGGAAGGCATCAGAACTACATATAATCCTTATTTGGAAAGTCTAACAAGTGGCGCTCGCTCATGAATTAAGTAAGATATATCTAAACGCAATAGGGATAATTGTGTAAAAATTGTGTTTTTAGGTATTATAGAAAGGATAATGGCATTTTAAAATTTTTATAAAAATTTGATGATTTAAAAATTTTGAAATTCAAAAATTTTGTAGAATTTCATCAATAATTTTTGAAATATTACACTATAGCGCTATAGTAAAGTTGATGCCATTTTAAAGTTAAGCAAGAAAAAAGCTAAATTTTGTGTTACAGTATACTTAAGTATCTCTAGTATCGTACGCCAGTTGAAAACTTGGAAAAATTTTGCTAGGTTTAATAAGAAATGGCAGAAAGTCTCAAAAAACCTTAGTTTGAAAAATTTTTCGCGTTGTTGCTGTACCAAAACATTAACCCGTACCACCCTAACTAACACCAAATTTGTACTTGCTACAGTACTTACAGTACCACAAGATCCCTATTTATAGTATCCATTACAAATTTGCTTAAAAAAAGTTTAGGTTTAACAAAAAATAGCAAAATTCCCAAAAAATGACAATTTTTTCAAATCTTCGGCTTTTGTAGTACCAAAACATTAGCCTGTACCATTTTAACTAAAACCATATGTAGCAAAAGTACAGTACCTACAGTACCAAAAGACCCATATTTATAGTATCCATTACAAATTTGCCTAAAGTAATGTTTAGTTTCAACAAAAAATGGCAATTTCCCGCTCCAAGTTCAATCGAGTTAGAGGAACACGTGCCGGTTCAATTGTATAAACCTTGCTTTTCCTTCCCCCCCCCCCCCCTTTCCCGAGACAAAATATAATACACAGGCACAAAAAAGAAGGGATTTCTAGCGAAAACATTTTATTCCATCTCTCCTGTCTCCACTTATTTCTTCCACCCCGTTTTGCACGCTCACTTAAGACCGAGACAGATGCGTGAGGGCCGAGAGTGTGGTGGTTTTGGAGGACGGTAGAGAAAAAAGCAATGATTGAAATAGCACGATCTGTGGTTTAAACCAACACCAAAAGCCTTGCAAAACATCGTGCCAAATTTGGAACCCTTAGGATAAAAGATCTCAGAGATACAGCAAAAACAAGAGAGTGCGAGAGAAAAAAGAGCGGTTATAAAGAAGAGACGGCTAGCGAAAAATGGCCGGGAGAAAGTCGACCAAGCTGAAAAAAGCACCCATTGCCAGTCCATTCCGAGCGCCGCAAAAGGTGTGTTTTTTTATTTCAAACACACTCGATTAGTAATGACAGCTCGCGCCCGAAATAGCCCTCCGTTTCGAGAGTTTGAACTTTTAACTTTTAAAATTTTTTTGGTAAAATGGTGATAGTAAAAGCATAATACTGTTTTAGTATAGCAAAAATGTCATTCCTAGACCCACACTAGGCATAACCCCTTTTATAGAACTAAAAGTAATCATTTTTAAAAGGTGGAAGTTGAGTGGAAGATTTGTAATGTAATTTGCACTAAAAATCTTCCACTTAATTTCCACTTTTAAAATGTCTTTAAATTGCCTAAAAACGCATTTTTAACACATTTTAGAGTTGGAATTAAGGTGGAAGATTTGTAATGTATTTTGCATTGAAAATCTTCCACTCAAGTTCCACTTATAAAAAGTCTTAAAATAGCCTAAAAAAGCATTTTTAACACTTTTTAATAATGGAAGTTTGGTGGAAGATTTTCAGTGCAATTTACATTACAAATCTTCCACTCAACTTCCACTTTTTTAAAAATTGCATAACCGTACCAAAAACTTCTATTGGTCTTTCTAAGCCTAACAATGCCATGCCTAACCCTATATTACCCTATAGTATACTTTTCAGCTCAATAAACATATTATAAAATACCAAAAACTAGCATGATGTGCTCATTACCACACCTACTACCACACATATTAGGTTAGTTACACATTTTCAACTGTCAGATTACCTATTTACAACATGTTGTTATTCTTGTTATAACAACAAAAATCCCCCTTCTTTTGGCTCATGAAGACGGCATGGTAAAAACAACACGCAATTGGTGGAAACAGGAGGAAGGAACGGAAATAATGGATTAGAGCATTAATAATGGCGCTTTAAAGACTTTTTGCGCTTTTTAGCTCTTTCTTAGTCCGCTCTCTTGCCTTTCTTGCAGAATCTAAGCCTAAAGCATGCCAAACTTTTAAGCCTAAATTATTTTTAAAAACGCGCAATCGTCTAAGCCTACGATTGGATTGGGGCTAGAATTTATGCTCCGGCTAAGGCTAAGGCTAAAACTAAGGCTAAGGCTAAAGCTAAGGCTAAGGCTAAGGCTAAGGCTAAGGCTAAGGCTAAGGCTAAGGCTAAGGCTAAGGCTAAGGCTAAGGCTAAGGCTAAGGCTAAGGCTAAGGCTAAGGCTAAGGCTAAGGCTAAGGCTAAGGCTAAGGCTAAGGCTAAGGCTAAGGCTAAGACTAAAGCTAAGGCTAAGGCTAAAGCTAAGGCTAAGGCTAAGGCTAAGGCTAAGGCTACGGCTAAGGCTAAGGCTAAGGCTAAGGCTAAGGCTAAGGCTAAGGCTAAGGCTAAGGCTAAGGCTAAGGCTAAGGCTAGGGCTAAGGCTAAGGCTAAGGCTAAACCTAAAGCTAAGGCTAAGGCTACATTATTTTCATAAAACTTTTAAAATAATAAAAAGTTAAACACGTTTTGATATGCGGAACACACACGATGCCAAAACAAAAAAAAAGTAAAAAAAGGAATGTTTGTAAACCGAGACAAACAGTTTGCATTTCTAAAGCGATGGCTTGATAAACATTACATAAAACTTTTAAATTAAAATTTCAATTCTTAGCCTGAAGCACTAGCCCAGGGCCCTAGCCCAGAGCCCTAGGACAGCGTCCTAACTTTAGCTCTAGCCTAAGCTTCAGCCGTATCCCCCGTTTAAGCCTAAATCATTGCTTAAGCTCTGGCCTAAGCTTTCACTTAATCTGAAACCAAAGCCTTAGATTTAGCCGGGGCTTGTCTAAACGTAAAACTATTACTGACTGTAGCCTTATGACTAATCATAAAGTTAAGTTGGTAATGGACTACTTATTAAAAAAGACTGCTCATAAAAAATTGTGCTGCTTTACATAACATTGATGATATAATTTCATAGCCTTAGAGAAATTAAAAAAATTAGTATTACGTAACTTTTTCTTATGTAATATTGTTTACTTTTGTAATATTTGCCTCGATGTAAAACGACCCAACAAATGACTGCGAGTGCTGAGATCTCACTCCAAATTTGTTCACGGTATCGCATTATAGCACAAATAGTTTATGAGTGCACAGACCTGCGTAGCCTAAGCTCAAACTTAAGCCCATGCCAACGTTTAAGTCTAACTATAAGCCAGCCTAACTCTAATTCAAAAGCTACAATTAACCGAAAGTCTAAGCTTTAACCTAAGCCCGAACTGAGAATACGAAGCCTGGAAACTTTGAATCTAGACATCGTAAGTCTCAAGGCTCTTAGCCAAACGTTTTCAGCCTATGCTTATTATATCTAAATCGTCTTAAAAACCTCTAAGCATAAACCTTTTAAGCATAAAGACTTTAAGCTTAACGCTTCTAAGCCTAAAGCTTTTCATCCTATAAGCTTCTCAGTCTCATGTCTCTAGCCTAAAGCTTCTAAACCTAAGCCCTCTAAACCTAAAGCCTTTAAGGTTTAAGCTTGTAAGCCTAAACCCTTTAAGTCTTGAAAGCTTAAAGTGCTAAGCCTCTAAGCCTAAAACTACTTATTCTAAAGTGTTCAAACCTTAAGCTTTCAGGCTTATAAAACTAAAAAACTATGTTTTCAACATACGAACACGTGCTTGTAGCAAAGAATAACAACGAAACTACATTTAAAACCCGAATTATGAGAGGAGGCAGTTTTCGGTTAATTTGTTGTGTCAAACCGGCTTTTTCTCGTCGGCCCCATGCCGTTTTGGCATTTCAAAGTCAAAGAAAACAAAGCAATAAAACATTTTCAAAACGAGCACAGTAAGTCATCTACACATAGTCATTTCATAATATAGGGTTTATTTACTTGTAATTACAGTTTTATAACAATTAAAGGTGAGGTTGTGGCTTAATTAACACTAATTTCAACAGTCCACTAAGGCCAACTACTTCTTTCAACTTTTTTAAACTCTTCATCCGTCATCTTCGGCCTAGTCTCAATGTTTTTGGAGTCGGTAAAATAGGTATAATCACCTAATGATATGTCTTCTGTGTAGTTACCGTACTCGGCCTCCAGAATCTCTTCAACATTGCACGGTACATAAACCAACACTCCAAGAAGATCATCAGCACATGTACTGGTCACTTTCGGATAGTACGATACTATTTTTCTTAAGTCGGGAAAAGCTATTAATCCTATCTTGTCATGTGTACTATTATGATAATATTTGAAGAAGAGGTCAGTACGAATGCCATGGTATAGCATGGTAAGTTCAAGAGAATCATTGTCGTGGCCAAAGACATGTTTTACTTGGAATTCAGACTGTAGAGCTTCCATGAATGTGGAAGTTATTTGTGATGAAGGGGCAGTTAGATCAAAGTCTTGGGTTGAGGGGATTATGTCACATCCACGGTACCAGCCTGTAAAATAAAAAAAAATTTCTTTGAATTTTGAAGGCAACGGCAAAGGCAAGGGCAAGGGCAAGGGCAAGGGCAAGGGCAAGGGCAAGGGCAAGGGCAAGGGCAAGGGCAAGGGCAAGGGCAAGGGCTATTAAAAGAACCCACCTAACAGTGTACCACAAGCAATTTGAAAAGTGGTGTTCCATTTGTCGGCAAATCTTCTGTACTGATTCAAAATTGACACTCTACCTTGACGTATTCTTCGTATTGTACTGTTACGTTTCATATTCAAATTTCAACATTTTATAAAATGACTTTTGTCCCAGTGAGACCAAAATAGGTCCAAATCAGCAGGGATGTCAAGAGTAACTTCGAGCTCGTCGTCTACTGTTACTGTAACTGGTCTTGTGTCAAATCTAAAAATTTTACATTGGTTATGTATACTAAGGTAAGGGTCTTACTTACAGAGGTAAGATTTGTACATAGCGAAGTAAAAGTCGTAGTTACCGAGGTAAAACTCGTACTTACTGAGATAAAACTTGTAATTACCAAAAAATAATATGCCGACATAAAGAACCCGCCATTTTTTAAATGAAGTTACAGGAAAAGTATGGCGGGTTCTTTATGTCAACACCGTAGCAGCTCTCTTTGTACACTTACCGAGGTAAAAGTCGCACTTCAGTCTCATTGGCTTCATTTGTGTTGATACCAAGCAGTTTTATATGGTCGCTACTTGGTTTGTCTATCACAATGTAAGTCGTGTCCAGTAAAACATTGTCCATAAATTTGGTTGAAATGACCTTTAAAGGGCCTTTACAATGTTTGTCATCTTCTATTTTTTCTAAACACTCCGGGTCTATTAGGACGGTCTTGAAATGAAGATACAATGAAACCACCAATCTACGGCATCAAAAATTATCTAATCTAATATTATTCTTTCTTGCCGATCGGTAAAGTTTTGTAACAAAACTTGTGGCGCACTCTGTATATATCTCCCGAGTTGTAATTGTAGACGCTTGAAGAATTTAAAGTAAATGAAAGTGAAACGCTTACCATTCATCAGTCAGTTCATATATCTCGTCTATTGTCTGTGGTGTGAAGCGGTGAATAGTAATGTTGTCTTTTCTATATATCAGTTGTAAAGTTAACATCATCGTCATCATTATAAAAACAGTAACTGTTCCAAAAAGTTTGCAAGAATAAAACTTATTAGAAATTCTGATCTCCATACTGTGATATAGGTGTAGTATGAGTTAACATATAAATTTTATGGTAAGACCAGCATAACTAGCTGATAACAATTTTAGAAAAGTAGTAAGAATAACAGGTATGAAACTATTTTTAGATGAATCGCAGATGAATGGTAAAAGAAGCGTTTTGAATAACGCCGCAACAATAGACAAGTTAACAATAGATAAAAATCAATACAATTTTTTTTTGCAAAAAAGTTAGCTAAAGCCTAGAATCAAATATAAAGGTAAGGCTAAAACATAGAGAATAGAGTAAGGTATAACTGAGTAGGGCACGGTAGAGCAGTGCGAAGTAAAACATGGCGGGGTAGTGCAAGGTCAGGTAGTGTAAGGTTCAGCAGAGTAGGAAACGATAGAGTAGTTTAGAGCAAAGTGCGGCGGAGTAGGGCACGGTAAGCCAATGAATAGTAACCCACGGCAAAATAAGAAGCAATAGAATAATGTAAAGTAAATTACGACTGAGTAATACACAGCAGGGTAAGCTACGATAGGATAGAATAGGAAAATGTGGAGCAAGTTAAAGAGGATTAAGGTAGGGGTAGAATAAAGTACAGTATATTACCATGCTTTTGACTTCACGGCGTGGTAAGGTAGGGCGGGGTAGGGTAGGGTAGGGTAGGGTAGAATTAAGGAACGTAATGTCTCTAAATCGTCTTTTTGTTTCTTAAAAGTAGGCTAGAAAAGCCTAGTTTTCTAATTATCTTTGCCATTTATGACTTATGTTGTTATTTTTTGTCATAACCGCTTCCAACCCGGACTCACTTCGCTTTTTTTGTTTGAATTCAATTTCTTGACGTCCGAATATTTATGGAAATTTCGAAGGCAGAATCCCAAAAAAAGAGGTTCAAGCCCCCAAATAAAGAAAAAACGTCTGAAAAGTTTTGTCATCTCTTTTGTTTATGCTCCTCGACTCTTTAAAAATGTAAATAATGACTTGTGGGTTTAAGCGTCTGACTACAACTAAACGTTTCACGAACGTTCGGAACATTGTGAGAACAGTGTTCCAAATTTAAAAACATTAGGACTACGGCTGGAACTAATATTTTTATTTATGGTTGTAAAGAAAGCATTTTTTGACTTTTGTGAGCCTGTAAAGAAAGTTCTTTCATTGTTCAGGTTTTTAAAGCTTGTAAAGAAAGTTCTTTCATTGTTCAGCTTTTTAAGGCCTGTAAAGAAAGTTATAGCATTTTTTCATGTTTTGGAATATGGAAAGAAAGTTGTTTCCATTTTTCGTTTTGTAAACAAAGTTCTTGCCATTTTTCATTTTGTAAAGAAAGTTGTTGTCATTTTTTGTTTTGTAAAGAAAGTTGTTGCCTTTTTTTGTTTTGTAAAGAAAGCTCTTTCCATTTTTCACTATAGAAACAAATTTTATGTCATTATCATTTCCAGCACCATAATTATGACAATTCAAAAAATAGAAGTTTGGTGGAAGATTTTCAGTGCAAAATGCATTACAAATCTTCCACTCAACCTCCATTTTTAAAATGCTTCAGAAATCTTAAAAACGCGTTTTTAGCCTTTTTTAAAACATTTTAAAAGTGAAAGTAAAGTGGAAGATTTTTAGTGCAAAATACATTACGAATCTTCCACTCCACTTCTACTTTTTGAATCTGCTTATTTTTTGTTTTGTAAAGAAAGTTCTTGCCATTTTTGTATAGTAAAGAAAGTTCTGGCCACCAAAAATTGAAATTGTTGCCATTTTCAAATTTATAACAACGGCTTAAAAACTCAAATGATTCAGGGCCGAACTTTCAAAACAAAGGAACGCTGTGGCCAATTGGCCAAAAACCAATGACAATTATGACATTTTCTATTGTACACGTCCTGAAATTAAAAATTTTGCCTAATAACTTTTTGAATTTTTCGAATTTCGCACTTCATCTTAAGCATTGTTTCAAGTCTTTCGAATGGGACAAAAGAACGTGCCGTGACGTTCTTAAAAAATAAAAAAATATTTTTGAAATTTTTGAAAAAATTTGAAATTTCGTAGTATTTCAGTGTTTAATTACATTTCTTTGGTATTATAGGGTAGAGTAGGGTAGGGTAGGATAAGGTAGGGCAGAGTAGAGCAGGCAAAGGCAGGAAAAAGCAGTGAAGGGCAGGGAAATAGCAGGAAAGCCAGGGAAGGCCAAGACAAGGAAAAAAAGGAGAAAGCAGGGAAGTTAAGGGCAGGGAATGGTTATGAAGAGTGAGGTAGGATAAGCGTTCACAGTAAGCGGGCTAGGGCTCACGTCGTAAAGCCTACACCGTACATTTTGAACCGTTTTCTGATGGTAAAAACCTGAAAATGAATAGAAAAGAGGTGAAAACCATATCTTTGTAAAATACCGATGTCAGTTTGTTAGGCACAAATTTTATCATTTAACACCAAATTTTAATGTTCTAGAAAAGTTAAGTGGAAGATTTGTAATGTATTTTGCACTGAAAATCTTCCATTCAACTTTCATTCTAAAAAGTGCTAAAAACGTGTTTATAGGCTATTTTAAAACATTTGAAATATGGAAGTTGCTGGGGCCAATATTTTTATTTATGGTTGTAAAGAAAGTTTTTTGCATTTTTTAAAATTTAGATTTTGTCGATTTTTGCATTATGAAAATAGGTAATGTCGTTTTTTTCACCATTTTTACGGTCTGTAAATTATATTGTCCTATATAAGGTGCAGTAAGTCCAGTTTGAGTTCAAGTATTCAGATATAATGTTATTTATGGCTGTTTTGTCTAGTTTTAATATCTTTTTATATTTCCATAATTGGAAGTCCAACTCAAAAGGGCAATTGCATATAAATTGCTAGTGCTCTGGGCTAGAGCTCTGCGCTAGGGCTCTGGGCTAGGGCTCTGGGCTAGGGCTCTGGGCTAGGGCTCTGGGTTAGGGCTTTGGGCTAGGGCTCAGGGCTAGGGCTAGGGCTAGGGCTAGGGCTAGGGCTAGGGCTAGGGCTAGGGCTAGGGCTAGGGCTAGGGCTAGGGCTAGGGCTAGGGCTAGGGCTAGGGCTAGGGCTAGGGCTAGGGCTAGGGCTCTGGGCTAGGGCTCTAGGCTAGGGCTAGGGCTCTGGGCTAGGGCTCTAGGCTAGGGCTAGGGCTTTGGGCTATGAAAACAAAGACAAGCTATTTATGTGCTACTTTTCCAATTTATTTTATCAAAAATGTTATTTTTGTTGTCGCTTTTAAATGAATGTAATTTCAATTCTGAAGAGATTTCAGCGCCAAATGGCTTTTATTTACATTTTCTTGCAAAATTACTAGGAAGAAGCACGTTTTCGAGCACTGGTCATCTTTGCTGACCTAGGCTTGGTTTAATAAAATTTTTTGGCAAGAACTTTCTTTACAAAACAAAAAATAGCAAGAACTTTCTTTACAGAATAAAAAATTGCAAGAACTTTCTTTACAAAACAAAAAATGACAAAAACTTTGTTTACAAAACAAAAATGGCAAGAACTTTCTTTACAAAAAAAACGGCAAGAACTTTCTTTACAGATCAAAAAATAGCAAGAACTTTCTTTACAGATCAAAAAATGGCAAGAACTTTCTTTACAAAACAAAAAATGACAAAAACTTTCCTTACAAGCTTATTTTCAAATATTTTTTCAAAAAAATCTTTGCCAATCTAGAAAAATGTCATTAAACCAACGACAAAACAAAGCCTTATTGTGGCCTTACCAAGTGAGCAATGCTATTGTTAAACAAACCGTTTGTTTTTGTGAGTAAAAAGGTTAGTTAGGTATTGTCAAGTTGTTGTTAGGGGTGGGTTTTGTTCGAGGTTCAGGTTATTTGCAAAAAGGAAGTTATTTTGAGTATACGGTCAATATTTTAGGCTGAAAAGATGGCACAAGTCTTGTAAAGAAAGTTCTTGTCATTTTTTCTTCTGTAAAGAAAGTTCTTGCCATTTTTTGTTTTTTAAACAAAGTTCTTGCTGGTTTTTCTTTTGTAAAGAAAGTTCTTGCTATTTTTTGTTTTGTAAAGAAAGTTTTTGCCATTTTTTTTGTAAAGAAAGTTCTTGCAATTATTTTTTTTTGTAAAGAAAGATCTTGCCATTTTTCGATTTGTAAAGAAATTTCTTGCCATTTTGAACAAAAATAGCTTTTTTTGCATAAAAACATATAAAAAGTTATAAAAAGAAAAAGCGAAGAAGAAGTACTTGAACTCTGGCATAACTTTTCGTTATCCTGAACAGCTTCAAAATTCATGTTTAGGCGTTTTTTATATTTATTTGGTTCTTGGTTTTAATTTCTTTAGAACAATAATGTTAATTAAGGTCATTGTTTTATAATAAAGTTAGAGTGAAAGTAAGAGACTGCTAGGCCAGTGCAGGTCTATGGCGAGCCAACATAAAACAAAAGCAGGGTAACAACTAACCATTTGTTAGGCTAAAGTTAAGTCTAGACTAAAGGTACTACTGTAAAAAGGGCAGTGAAAAGTAATGTGAAATAATGTAAACGTAGGGCAGAGCTTAGGAACAGTGAGGCAAGGCGAAGGTATGCTATGGCAGGGCAAGGTCAAGTAGACTAAAGTAAGGTAAGGTATTGTAGGAAAAGACACAGTATAATAGGTAGGGTAGATTAGGGAAAAGTAAGGGAAACAGTGGTATGATAGGGTAGGGTAGGGTGGGGTAGGGTAGGGTAGGGTAGGGTAGGGTAGGGTAGGGTAGGGTAGGGTAGGGTGACGAACAGTGTAGTTGGCTTCAATTTTTGACGTCTCGCGTTAATCAAATACTTTGGACGAAATTTAATTAAGTATGTTAAAAAGGAGAAGGGGAGATTGTTTTAGAAATTCCCGGGCCCAGTTTCAACTTTGAGCGCGAGCAGTGTGATATTACTGTCAGCAGGTGTAGAAATTTTAATTTTTATATAGTTGTAAAGAAGTTTTTGCCATTTTTTGTTTTGTAAAGACAGTTCTTCTCATTTTTTGTTTGAACTGACACGTAGATCGTATTTTACGTAGTTAATTTTAAAAATCATTATGTTTTCTTCAGATGCCATCATCACCTCGACTGTCAGATGAATCAATCTTGGCGCCAAATTTGTTCAAAAATGAAAAAAGAAACGCGAATTCATCGGTACAAAGCTTCACATCGGCTACAGCACTGTTGAGCACTAATGGAGAGAGCGCCAGGATACGAAAGTAAGTGAAATTTTTATTTATAAAAACTATCTTTTAGGTTTGGTCATAGGCTTAAGTGTGTGGTTGAAGTGAAGCTTAGCCTTAGGTTTAGGCTTGGGCTTAGGCTTATGCTTAGGCTTAGGCTTGGGCTTGGGCTTGGGCTTGGGCTTAGGCTTAGGCTTAGGCTTAGGCTTAGGCTCAGGCTTAGGCTTAGGCTTAGGCTTAGGCTTAGGCTTAGGCTTAGGCTTAGGCTTAGGCTTAGGCTTAGGCTTAGGCTTAGGCTTAGGCTTAGGCTTAGGCTTAGGCTTAGGCTTAGGCTTAGGCTTAGGCTTAGGCTTAGGCTTAGACTTAGGCTTAGCCTCAGGCTCAAGCTCAAGCTCAGGCTCCAGCGCAGGCTCAGCCTCAAACTCAGGCTTAGGCAATGACATTACCTCAGGCTCATTCTGCAGACATGGCTCAGTTTCAAACTCAAGATTAGCCTTAGGTTCAGGTTTAAACTTAGGCCCACATTGAGGCTCAGTCTTAGGCTCAGGCTGAGGTTCAAACCCAGGCTTACTCTCAGATTCAAGCTTAGTCTTTCAATTGCGCTTAGGCTTAATCTTATGCTTAAAATCTACAGTTGTTTTTGGTTTAAGCTTAAGTTTTCAGCCTTATTGCTTTAGACATTAAATGCCGAAACTTTTTTAATTTTTTTTTAAATTTTATTTTATATTTTCTAGATCCACCTACATAGGAAATGATGACAACCCTCACCCATTTAATCGAAATATGAGTGTAGATCAAATGAGTATTGGCACAATCAAAACGCCTGATCGGAAGCTAAGCCAAAGGCTTCATCTGGACGCTTCGATTGCTGCTATGGCTTCACGGAAGGCTGTAAGTTATTTTTTTTATTTTTAAAAATTAGAAAAAATTTTTTTTTCATTTTTGGGATTTTTTTCTAAAACTTTTATTTTTTAAAATTTTCTCAGGAGGTTTCAAAAATTTTATTTTTCGTTAATTTTCGAAATTTTTTTAGCGTTTTTTTATATTTTTAATTTTTTTTTAATTTTCGAAGTTTTTTAAAATTTTCATAATTTTTGAATTTTTTGAAAAATTAAAAAAATTTTTAGAAGTTTAAAATTTTGAATTTTGAATTTTATGAAATTTTTAAATTTTTTATAATTTTTGAAAGTTTTTTTTGGAATTTTTTCTCGATTTTTTGGTTTTTTACTATTTTTTTATTTAAAAAATTTTTTTAATTTTTTGAACTTTTTGGATTTGAAAAAAATAATTTTTTTCCGATTTTCATTTAATTTTCTAAATTTTTCAAAATTTTTTTAAATTTCATTATCGTGCCGAAAGTAGATTCTCACAAATCCATTCCTTTTTTATGATATTTGTTTAATGCCATTCTTTGTTAGTCTTGTAGTCTAAAACAAGTTGAAAAGTAACTTATGACATTGTAACATGATACGCATGTTTACTATCTTCTACATGTTGTTGATTTGACAAGAATTTTTGTTTTTGATATTGAATAGAATTCGAAATGTGGTTGAATATTGTTCAGCAAAAGCGAGAGGAAAAAGTGAGTTTAAAAGTGGCATTTTAGGGTTGTAAAGAAAGTTCTTGCCATTTTTTGTTTTGTAAAGAAAGTTTTTGCCATATTTTGATTTGTAAAGAAAGTTCTTGCCATTTCTCGTTTTGTAAAGAAAGTTCTTGCCATTTTTTGTTTTGTAAAGAAAGTTGTTGCCATTTTTGTTTGTAAAGAAATTTCTTGCAATTTCTTGTTTTGTAAAGAAAGTTCTTGCCATTTTTGTTTTGTAAAGAAAGTTCTTGTCATTTTTGCTTTGTAAAGAAAGTTCTTGTCATTTTTTGCTTTGTAAAAAAAAGTTTCTGCAATTTTTGATTTGTAAAGAAAGTTCTTGCCATTTTTGTTTTGTAAAGAAAGTTCTTGTCATTTTTGCTTTGTAAAAAAAGTTTCTGGAATTTTTGATTTGTAAAGAAAGTTCTTGCCATTTTTTATAAGTTCACCGGAGTCATTTCTAAAATTTGTTAAATTTTTAGATAATTGTCACTCACTCATCACTCACTTGACATTTTTAACCACGTTTTTTGTTTTTTTTTTGAAATGTGGAACAATTTCTTTTGGTTTTGTTTCGATTTGGAGATCATTCTGGTCAGTCTTGAGGTATTTTTTCTAAAGCAATTTATATTGAATTACCTTCTTTTTAACTATGCATAAAATCTCACTGTCACAAGACTCACTGATTACGATTGGTGTAAGTTTCTTCAATTTTTTTAGAAGTCTTAGGTCTAGTCCTAGTAATAACTTTGCTCCAACCTAATCCTGAGCTCTTGCCTAACAATAAGTCCTAGTTAAAGCATTGGCTTTAGTCATCGTCTAGACCCTAGTCTAGGCTCTAGCCCTAAATAAGGCCTAACATTATCCGAATGACCCTAATGTAAGCCTAAGATTCTGCCTACGCCAAACTCCGATTCTAAACCTATTTTTGAATGCAGCCCTGTACCTAAGTCTCTAATGAATCAACTGGTAGAAAAGCGTCTTCATATAAGCAATTGTGGGGCTTTACATAACATTGATGATAATATGTATAATTGAATAGCCTTAGAGAAATTGTCAGAAGTGTTATTACGCAACGTTTTATTATGTAATATTGTTCACTTTTGTAATATTTGCCTCGACGTAAAACGACCCAACAAATGACTGCGAGCGCTGGGATCTTACTCTAAATTTGTTCGGGGCATCTTTTGATATCTGCCATTTTTTATGAATGTGTAGCTTACTTAACCTATGATCAAGCTACAGCTGAAACACAAGCCTAAAGCTAAGACTAAGGCTGAAGGCTGAAAGACTGGAACGCTGGAAGGCTGGAAGGCTGGAAGACTGAAGGCTTGAAGGCTTGAAGGCTGGAAGGCTGAAGGCTCAGGCTCAGGCTCAGGCTCAGGCTTAGGCGCAGGCTCAGGCGCAGGCGCAGGCTCAAGCTCAGGCTCAGGCTCATGCTCAGTCTCTGTCTCAGGCTTAAGATTAGGCTCATGCTCATGCTCAGGCTTAGGTCCAGGTTCAAATTCAGGCTTACGCGCAGGCTAAAGCTAAGCAGAAGCCGAAGCTTAAGCTTTAGTCTAAGGCCAGTCCTAAGCCTAAGCTCAAGTCCAAGCCCAAATCTATCTTTAATTCTTAGTCCAAACTTAAGCCTAAGTTTAAGCATAAGAGTACGTCTAACACTAATTTATAGGCTAACATTAGCCGGAAGTCAAGAATAAGCTCTAGCGTCAGAGCGAGGTCTACATGACCGTCTTGTCATTCACTACCTTGTCTCTCCTATTAGTAACTTCTCTTATAAGCCACAACTTATGAAAGTTGAACCCGTCTCACCTTTCGAACCCAAACTTTTCAGCTTCAGCGACTCGGGGTTAATTGACGAGGCGGATTCTTTCCCTTCCTGAAGCAAAAATTCTACTCGGAAAAACGCCAAAAACATTATGAAGACAACGGGGAGGGGGGAGGGGGGTTCGTGTCTTTATATCCGAGTATTTGAGAGTTGTTCTGACTCGTCCTAATCCAATTTTTCGTTTCTCCACAAATATTCAGCGCGCGGAAAAAATAGAACAAAAACAGTTTAAAGGAGGGGAGGGGTGGGGCCCGCAAACTCGGCGTACTACAACTTGATCGTTCCTCTTCTTTATGTTGTCTTTGGCGCGGTAAACGTGAAACATGACAAAAATTTGAGTTTTTTTATGAGTTGTACTGTAGGTATTTATGAGTCGTACTGTAGTATATAGGTACTTAATAGGGCGCTGAAGTGAGTGAACGACTTTGTAGAACAACAACAGTTTTGAAAAAAGGTGGGTTTTAGCTCTAGGCCTTGGAATAGGGCTTGCCATAGAAGTATTAAAACTAGAGCAAGCTTTACCAAAACTTTTTTTTTTACCCTACCCTACCCAACCCTACCCTACGCTACCCTACCCTACCCTACTCTACCCTACCCTACCCTACCCTACCCTACCCTACCCTACCCTACCCTAACCTACCCTACCCTACCCTACCCTACCTTACCCTACACTACCCTACCCTATTCTACCCTACCCTATCCTACCGTACCCTACTCTACCCTACCCTACCCTACCCTACTTTACCCTACCTTACTCTACTCTACCCTACCCTACCCTACACTACCCTACTCTACCTCACGGCATGTTTCATTATCCTACCCCAAAATTAATTACCTTACCGTAAACTTGCTCTACTCTACCTTGCCGTTTCTTTTATTACCCTAATCTACCCTGTCCTATCTTATTCGATCTTACCTTACATTTACCTAACTTAACTTATCTTACTTTATTTACCGTACTTTACTTTACTTTACGTTACTTTACTTTTTCTTACGTTACTCTACGCTACCTTACTCTACTTTACCTTGATCTACCTTACTTTACCCGTATTTATCTTTCTTTACTCTACCGTATCGTACCTTTCATTATCCTATCCTACCTTACCCTACTTGTCTATCAGAGTTCGAGGTCAGGGGCTTTACTTTTCGCTGGTTGCGGCTATCAGATTGTTGTATTTTACCTTTTTTTCTTTTACTGAAGACAATATTTTGTAAATACTGGTATACTGGAAGCACAGATGACACCTTATTTAGTACTTGTATTTTCATTTTCATATATGATACTATGACACACAGGGCCGAGTGGAAGCTTTTGGTCGGAAGGCGGAGGACGAAAAAATTTTTTTCCAAAAATCCACAGGGGGGACCACGTTCAACATTTTTCGAAATTTTTTTTTGGAGGGAGGAAATTGTTAAGCATACTAAACCTAAATTTAGCCTTTTTAAGTATTTTTAGCTCAGAAACTTATCGACCGGTCGATAAATTTTTTTTCGCGCCCGGCTCTAATGACACAAACTCTAACTACACAGTACCTTCTTCAACATATAAGACTAAATAAGTGAAATAAGTGACTTTCCATGTAAGTAAGGATGAAAATTCATCTCCACTTGTTCGCAAAAACCATTCGTAATTGCGGTTGATTTGATGATACTATTTAGTAGGCTTTGTGTACATTTCTGCACAAATCTGGTGTTTGTTTTGCTCCGCGGCCCCCAATTCTTCTCCACCCCAAAAACGGCAAATACTTTGTGAAAAAAGTCCTCGAAACATGAATTATTCAGGGCGCTTTGTGTTCAACATCATGGTTAATATCAGGGTCAAGTACATGCTGGGCTTTTTTTGCAACTTGCGCGCCAAATCCAAACTTCTAATGAATAGAATAGTATGAGCAAGGGTTTTTGGCCAAAAGTCTAGTGGGTTTGGCATACGGTGGAAATTCTGTGTAATGAACTTTTCTCTTGTACGATGAAACTCCTGTATAACGGAGTTTTTAAGTTTGCTTGTTGTCGACGAATTCGTTATACTCCTTTGACTAAGGCCTGAAGTCAGGCTGAGGCCAGTTTAAGACTAGGTTGAAACTAGACTAGAACAATCAAAAGTATAGTTTTATTGAAAAACAACCCATATATTACTTTAGGTTTAAGTAATATTTACTTTGTCGTTTTCTCCACGAAAAGCGGCTCTTGCCCGGAGGCTAAACGAATTTCACGGCGAGCTTATAACATAATGGGTAAGGGGGAAACCTCAGCAGTGTTTTCAACATAGTACAATGTCATTTTAAAGTATCTTTGTTACCGAATTTTTAAGGTTTCATTTAAACTTTTATTGTTTTTTAGTCATCATTTTATAGTTCTAACTCAAATTAAAAAAAAAAATTTTTTGAAAGTTTTTAATCCTAAATCTTAAAGAAAACGGGAGTTTAGGCCTAAATTTTCATGCAGGGACAATTTACAAATCCGTATTTTACAAAAACCGGAAATTAAAAAAAAAGTTGAAATTTTGGCAATTTGAACCCAAGGTAGTAGGTTTTGGGACCCATAAAGCATTTTCATTTTTTTTTAATTTTGAATACACACTAATTGGCAGTAAAATCGAGTGCTCAAGGTTTTTTTGGAATCGGACAAATTTTGAGCTATAAATTGACGTTTATTACTTTTTTCGCTATTTTATGCTAAAATCAACGCTTATTTACTAAAATAGTGTTTGATACAGTGGAATACCTGTATAACGAATTGGCTGGAGACTTTCATTTTGTTCGTTATAAAGGAGTTTTGCTGTACAGGGGTTTTAATGCTTTATGTAGTGATACCTGAAGCTTTAAAAGTTGTTTGTTATACGGTATTTTTGTTATCCAGGAGTTCGTTACAGAAAAGTTGTTTATACAGGAGTTCCATTTGAATCAAAATATATATGGTTTTTGAAAATTTTGTTTTTGACCGGTCGATATATTTTGAGTAAAAAATGGTTTAAAAAGCTATAGTTTGGGAGTGGCAAATATAAAAAGTACATTTTTTCCGAATTCTTACCAATTTAAAAAAAAAATTTTTATCGACTGGTCGATAATTTTTAGAATTAAAACTGGTGAAAAAACTACATTTATGGACGTGGCAAACATAAAAATGAAATTTTTCAAAAATTTTTATTTAATTTTTCATTAATTTTTTATCGACCGGTCGATAATTTTTTTGGGCTAAAAATTCTGAAAAAGGCCATGTTTTAGATTTAGTAAGCCTAGAAAATCAATATTCAAAAAAAGAAATGTTTTGAATATTATCGGCCGGTCGATAATCCACTCTTAAAATTTTTAGTACAGTGAAACTCCTGTATTACAAAAAAAGCTTGGAAGTTTTAAAGTTGTTCGATATAAAAGGGATTTAGTATATAGAAGTTTTACTGTTCAATAGTTTGTTATACAAGAGTTCTGCTGTACAAGAGTTAGTTATACTAGAGTTTCCACTGTACTTCCCAACTAAACGTTGCTAGTTTCAAAATTACCGCCTAACCAAACCCTGAGGGAGTTTCGCACACACCACGCAGCATAATAGCCTTGTACATATGCATATATAAGCGTTAATTATTTTGTTTTGGGCCTAAATGTCGTCGATTTGCTCGGCCAACATGTCCTTCACCACCATCGAGTATCCGTGGTGCGATTTCGACGATCAGCGACGCAAAGTGAGTTGGGTGAGGGTGAAGGAAAACTTAATTTTGAGGTTGTATGAAGTTATTAGCTTCAGGTGTAGGGTAATATTGTTTACGAAGGTATACCGTGATTTAGGTTAAACATGTGTTCGGGGGCGAGCGCGGACTTTTGGATGGGGGTGGGGGTCGAAAAAATTTTTTCGAAAAATCCACAGGGGGGGGACCACGTTCAACTTTTTTCGAAATTTTTTTTCTGGGAGGAGGGTGCTTTCCCTGTCTAGCTCCCCCAGCACCCGGCCTTGCATGTGTTGTTATATGCCATTTTAAAGGTTTTTAAAAAAACTGCCGTTTTTGGAGGAAAAAACTTTGTGCTTTGTCCAGACCTGTAAAGGAGCCAGGCTCAATTTTTCAGCCCTACCCGCAGGCAGAAAAGACATTGCTTTTGGCCCGGTTTATTAATATCGGTCCGGTCTGGCATTATCACCTATAAATTTATTTTAAAAATTTTTTTTGAAAGACCTTGTATTGTAAAGAAATTTCTTGCCATTTTTGCTTTGTAAACAAAGTTCTTGTCATTTTCAATTTGTAAAGAAAGTTCTCGCCATTTTTTGTTTTGTAAACAAAGTTCTTGCCATTTTTTGTTTTGTAAAGAAAGTTCTCGCCATTTTTTGTTTTGTAAACAAAGTTCCCGCTCCCACTGCCATTCAATATCGTCTTCATTTCGTTTTTGCGAATATTTTTTCTTCCACAAATTTAATTTAATTCCGATAAATTCGCTCATTTATAAAAAATGCCTGAGGAAATTAACATCATACTCTCAATTAATCGCAATGTTCGCCGAAATTAACATCGGACTCATTGTTTTTGACGAATACTGGAATGGGTTATGGGTGGGTTGGACTTAGGGTAGGGCATAGTTCTTGGAAATAGGGTATTTTTGAAAAGAGGGGGTATTTTTTGCCTGTTTTGTAAACAAAGTTCTTGTCATACTTGTTTTTTAAAGAAAGTTCTTTTCTTTTTTTTTGTAAAGAAAGTTCTTGCCATTGTAAGTTCTGTAAAGAAAGTTCCTGCCATTTCTTGTCTTGTAAAGAAAGTTCTTGCCATTTTACTTTGTTATTGTTTGTATTTTTCCTCTTTTTTGTTACAAAATGTAATTTAAAATCATGTTTTTTGAAAAAAGTATAATTTGCGGAAGCTCTGTTCGTCTTTTTTTCAAAAGGAAAAGTGATTATACCGTGATAGGGTTATGTAGTAAAGAAAAGAGGCTGCTGTTGCATTTGTATTGAAGAAAAAGTGAATATTACATAGAAAAAGAAAATGAAGAAAGTACTTGTCAATTTCTGCTTTGTAAAGAAAGTCCTTACCATTTTTTGTGTTGTAAAGAAAATTCTTGCCATTTTTTGTTTTGTAAAGAAAGTTCTTGCCATTTTTTGTTCTGTAAACAAAGTTCTTGCCATTTTTTAGTTTTTAAAGAAAGTTCTTGCCATTTCTTAGTTTTTAAAGAAAGTTCTTGCTATTTTTAGTTTTGTAAAGAAAGTTCTTGCCAAAAATAATTTAAAAAACCATTTGACATCAAATTTCAGCTTGATAAAACGTATTCGAATAGTTTTGGCAGGCCATTTCCGTTAATTCATTAATTTCAAACGTGCTTTTGGCTTGTAAAGAAAGTTTTTGCTATTTTTCATCTTGTAAAGAAAGTTCTTGCCAATTTTTGTTTTGTAAAAAAAAGTTCTTGTCGTTTGTTGGCCTGTAAAAAAAGTTTTTTTTCGTTTTTGGGCTTGTAAAGAAAGTTTTTGCCATTTTTTGTTTTGTAAAGAAAGTTCTTGCTTTTTGTAAATTACCTTCAGTTTTTGCAGTTTATTAAATTAATTACCAAAAAACATTTTTCTAACTTAAAAAAGCTATATATACTCAACAAACTCACCTTAACTATGCCCATTTACCCAAAAATTGAACAACTTTTCTTACAAATCGACAAAATGCTTTTCAACAGCGACTTAAATGTTACTTCATTTACCCTCACGGCCATTCATTGGCGGCCAATTTGAATAGAAAGAGAGCGCCGTAAGGCGGTGGTAGATAAGATACACACAACTTGGCCTAGACCAAGTCTTAACTCCAAGGATTCGAGCAAAGTTCCGCTTTTCACCATTGGAACGGCACGGTGCGGCGCTTGGTTTTTTTGGAGCGATCGAGAAGTGTGAAGTGAAACTTATTTTCTACGTAGTTGGTGTTTCTCTTGAACGATACTTTTTCTACTTTTATACTTTTTTGTGTCATCGCTTTGGCAAGGAGCTGCGTCCGATTGTTATATTAGTCAACGTTAACAAATCTGCATCCGGCGTACTGTATTGCCAGCAGCGACTTTGCTCTGAACTTCTAAACCGTCATCACACTGAAGAAGAATTGCGTCCGATTGTTGTATTAGTCAACGGGAACTGGTCAACATTTGGTGCACTATATTGACAACATCTTAAACTTGTAAATCCTTCTAAACCGTCATCATTTTACACCTTGTGGTGTTCTTGGTTTGGCGAGGAACTGCGTCCGATTGTTATATTAGTTAACAAAAACAATTCAGGATACGCGTTACTATAGTGTCAACGGCTATTCCGCTCCGCCAATTCGTCAAAACTGTCAGAACACTGACGAGGAATTGCGTCCGATTGTTATATTACTTAACGTGAACAAGTCAGCCTTCTATATACTATAACAACGACAATTTTGATCTGCGCATCAACCCAAATCTACTAAAGCCGACTCTATCAGCCACCGTACAACAGCTAGAGACAACTCTATCAGCCATTATACAACAACTAAATCTACCTATATCAGTCATCATAAAACGTAGTACTTAACACTACAACTGACCAACACCCTATAATTAGTCAGCAATGATAGGCACCGCACCTTCAACATTCCATAAGTTAAAAGGACATCGGCTTTGTTTGCTAGTCACGTTTTACTGAACACAAGTGTGAGGGCAATTTGGCTCATTTAATGCGCATATTTGATATGGGCTGCACTGTGAATGTTGACGTTAATTCAGTGTTAAGAAAGTTTTAATTTTTTTTTGGAAAGTAACTCTTTCGGAGCAACTTTTAGCACTGACCTTTTAAAAGAAGTTTATGAATGAAAGTTTTTTTTTGGTTTCTTATATGTTTCTGGTTTACTAATGTCAGTGTGAATTTTTAAAAGGTTCACTGATATTTGGCCCATTGGCCGACTATATTTGGCTCAGTGGCTTACAAACTGCAACTGATTATCTACCTCGGCTTTCAACGGAAATTTTAAAGACTACGGCATTGATCACGACATTTTCTACTAGTCGAAAGCAAGCAGAATATTGATAAGTGTTTCGACGAACCCATTCAACACCTTTTATAACACGCTAGAGCCTTTGGATTTAATTGTAGTAACTTCTACATCTTTTGAATTCATTGGCAGTAACTTCTACAACATTTGCATTCATCTGTATTAACTTCTACAGCCTTTGCATTCATCTGTAGTAACTTCTAAAACTTTCGAATTTATCGGCAGTAACTTCCACAGCCATTGCATTCAACTGTAGTACCTTCTACCGCTGACAACACGTTTTTTATCAAACTCTAAAAACGTATTGTTAAAAGTACAACACCTCTACGTTCAACACATCGCCTTGAAACATTTATAGAATCTACCGGAAGCTTTTAACCACAACATAATAAAACAAAAGTTCACATTGTTTAAAGGAACGTCAATTTGGTCTTTTGATAAGTCAACGTACTAGTTTTACGACTTCAAAGCTGCAACACTGTTTGGGAAGGTCGTCAACAAGACTTTGCCTACGTTGTTAACATACTGCCTAAACGACCTACTAGCTTTAGAAATTGCAGTTAAATTTCAAAACGTCCTACAAGCTTCAGAAGTTGTTCTGCAGACTGGTTTGGCAATTAATTGCTGGGTCAGCAACTAGTTTTATTTTGAAAATTGACGTTTTTACTCCACATATAATAAGGTGAAAGCTACTACAACATGATGCGCGGAGGCGGAATGAGTAAATTCGGCCGAAAGGTATCAATGCGGGTACATTCCGGTACGGCCGGAAGCATTTATCGGCGTGAATCGGGCACGAATGCTACTGGTAGACAGGTATTTTAATAGAATTCAATTAGAAAATAATTTAAATATGTTAATAAAAAAATGGGTAAACGTATTTTACATTTATCAGCAATGTTTTTTAGTTCTTTTAGCTTTGTAAAAAGGCATTTAGGCTTCAAACAACCAAAACTTTCTTTACAAAAAATAATGCCAAGAACTATCTTTACAAAACAAAAGTGGCAAGAATTTTTTTATAAGCTTATGGACAGTTTGATAAAGAGACGTCTAAAAATTTTTTTCTTAAAATTTTAAGTCTTTTTTATAGTTCTACGTCTCAAAGGTCTGAAACCCACGCCTCAACCCTACAATTATGAATACGAGTATTGATGAAGCAATTTCTCATTTTTACTTTTTGACGTTTCTAAAAACAGTTTGACTTTAAATTTCATTGTGGAGGGTTGGGAATTTTACTTGGCAAATCTTGCAAAGCCTAAGTCTTTTACGATTGGTAACCGTAAGCTTACTAAGCCTAAGAATAGGATGCCCAAAGTTACTAATCTTAAGAGTACTTAGCCTAGTTGTTGTGATCCTACTAAGCTTAAGCCTACTATGCCTAAACCTACTAAGCCTAAGCCTACTAAGCCTAAGCCTGCTAAGCCTAAGCCTACTAAGCCTAAGTCTATTAATCCTAAGCCTACTAAGCCTAAGCCTACTAAGCCTAAGCCTACTAAGCCTAAGCCTACTAAGCCTGAGACTACTACTTCTACGCCTACAAATTTAAGACAAAAGCTTGAGCTTAAGCTTAAGCTTAAGTTTAAGACTGCTTATTCTAAGCCTTCTTCTTCTACTTCTAAAAAGCGTAATGCGAAGCCTAAGGTTTAGCCTGAGCTTAAGTTTAAGACTGCTTAGTCTAAGCCTACTACTTCTATGTCTACAAAGCGTAAGACAAAGCTTAAGCCTAAGCTTAGTTTTAAGACCACTTAGCATACGCTTCATAAACCTTTTCTAAGCTTACTTTTCAACCCTATTTCACGGTTTCTGTACAACATATTTATCATTTTTGTTTGTTTTTTATTTGGGCTCTTTCTTACCTTAACCAACTGCGCATTCTTTTCACATTTCAACGTTCTCCAAAGCCATTTCAAAATTTTTCAAAATTCTTTGTAGATTTGTCATTATCTCGATGTTTTTCCTGCCAAACTTTTTTTGTTTAAAATTGGCCCAACTACCAGCTGGCCCGGCCCGTTTTGTTTATGCTAATTGTTTCGGGGCCAAGTTTTGTTTGTCCCATCCAACTTTGGCATATTGCTTTTGCGTTTGGAGCGGGCATGAACATTGCCATCGACTTGGCGGTGTGTAATATGGGCGAACAGGTAATAAAAACTTTATGCGTTTTGGCTCCGGATTTTCGTTAGTAAGCGTCGAAGGCGCTGCTTCGCAAAATTATATGTAGCAACAATTTTTTTGGCGGGGTTTTTGGTGAAGTTCTTGGACGATTAGGAAGTGAACTGAAGTTTGAATTCCTAGGTTTGACGTTTACTTTTGTTTTTAGGTACTGTAATTATTATGTACTAGATCTTGTTATACTGATTAGGCAGGGGAAAGAGGGTTATACCCTACCCTACCTTACCCTACCCTACCCTACCCTACCCTACCCTACCCTACCCTACCCTACCCTACCCTACCCTACACTACCCTACCCTATCCTACCTTACCCTACCCTACCCTACCCTACCCTACCCTACCCTACCTTACCCTACCCTACCCTACCCTACCCTACCCTACCCAACTCTAACTTACCCGACCCTTACGGTACCCTTACAGTACCCTTATCTTACACTACCCTATTTATGTTTTGCAGTACCTTTGCTATATTCTATTCTTGTCTTAGGGTATTCTTACGTTACAGTTCCATGGTCTTACAGTAGTGTACCTTGCATTATCTTGTTCTACCTTACCATATCCTTCTAGGCCTCGTCTTCTTTCTCTGCCTTGCCCTAAAGTATTTACCCCACCTTCATTTGCCTAATTTTTAGTTCATACTACCTTGCCATACCTTGTTCTGCCCTACAGTTACCTTACCTTGTCTTGCTTCAGCAGTAATGTTGTCTTGTCCCATCTTTACTCTAGTTTATTTGAATCATAGCTTGTTTAAGCTTACTGTATTCTGTGCTGCTTTACCCTACGCTTCCATGTCTTGTCTTATTTTTCAATCTTAACCTACATCTACCTTATTCACTGCTACCTTACCTACTTCTTGATTTTTAAAGCATATTATGTCAACTTCTGCCCTAATTCATGCCCTTCACAAACTATTTTACTCTACAATCCCCATTACTAGACTATTCTCAGCTTGTACGATTGTGGGAAATTTTTTGGCTGTGCTTGCATCTAAACAGATTTTGATTCGCATGCATTAAATTGAAAGGGAAAAACTGGAACGGCTTCGAATTTCACTTAATTCCAGTATTAAAAGGCCTCCAAATACTAAAGTAGCGTGGTGAAGCATGTTTGACGTTTGCACGAAACTAAATTGGATAGAATTGTTTGAAAAAAGTTTTGGGAAAAAATCAGAGTACGAAAGAATGGCACAAACATTCAAACCTAAAAAGTTTTGGCGTTTTTAAGATTTTTGAAAAATGGAATTTGAGTGGAAGATTTGTAATGTATTTTACACTGAAAAACTTTCACCAAACTTCCATTTTTAAAAAGTGTTAAAATGGCTTAAAAACACGTTTTAAACACTTTTCAAGAGTGGAAGTTGACTGGAAGATTTGTAATGTATTTTGCACTGAAAATCTTCCACCAAACTTCCAACTCTAAAATGTGTTGAAAACGTGTTTTTTGCTCATTTAAAAACATTTTAAAAGTGGAAGTTGAGTGGAACATTTTCAATGCAAAATACATTGCAAATCTGCCACTCAACTTCCACTTTTTTAAAAGTTGCATTTCGAGCGCTGAAATAAGTTCTCATTGCTTGAAACGTCTTAAAAATGTTTCTACACTCCCTTGCCTTGATTTGCCCTGCCCTATCTACTCTGCCCCCCCCCCCCTCCACTCCGGCCTTTTTTATGAAACATGTACATCTGCTCTCCTCCCTCTTTTGCTCCTTCAACAATCTTCTTTGCTTAATTACGGGCCATTTCTGGAGGGCCTAAATAAACTCGCTTAATGGGCTAAAACAAACCGGCTGCCTGTTCGCATTTTTTTGTAAAACGCATTATCAATGGAAAGATTTCGAATGGCGGCGACTCAAGTCAAACATCTTGTCAAGAAGGTAACGTATTGTATGGTAATGGGTACTGTGACTTTTTATCGGCTAGAGGTTACTGTATTTTGTTGTTAAGATAGTGTCACCCCACTTACTGGGGTTTTGAGCAGTGATTTTGCTCCCAAAACGTCGTTTTAAAAGCCTTTTTTAAATCAATCCGGTCGCTATTGCAGATTCTGAAAGCTAGCGACTAGGGCCGGGCGCTGGGAGAGTAGGCGGGGGTATGGAACATCCCCTTCCCCTCCCCCCCCCCTCAAAAAAAATTTCGAAAAAAGTTGAACGTGGGCCCCCCCCCCTGTAGATTTTTTCGACCCCTGACCAAAAGACTCCGCCCCCCCCCCTGCCTGCAACTATAAGTACTATTCTTAGTACTATTTAGATTGCACTATTTATAGTACCCTTTAGATCAAAACTTCCAAAACTTTTATTGACCTAGACATTCATAAGTTATGAAGCCTATCAAAAAGCTATTAAAATCAGTGAAGAACACATTTATCAGACAACTGATTTTAAATCAGATTTATAGGTTATGGCTTGGATTCTTATAGCTGTTTTTAAATGTGCTTCACCTTCATATTTATGGCTTTTATAACATATATTTTCATGTCGTAGTTTAAGGTGGCATTTTTTAAAGTTAAAAAATTTTTTGAACACGTTTGTTATATAAATAGAGTTAGGCTTACAAATTATAGGCTTAAGGGGTTTACAATCAGAGGCCTAACGGCTTAGTGGCGTAGAAGCTTTGGGCTTTAGGTTTTAAGTTTGTAGACTTTAGGCTTAGAGGTTTAGGCTTGGAAATTTTATGTTTAAAAACTTGGATTCAACAACTTTAGACGTAAAATCATTAGATTAGAAGATTATTAGGCTTAGCGTTTTTAGACTTAGAGGTTTGATGCTTAAAAGTCATAGGCAGTGCCGGGCGGGGACTTTTGGTCTGGGGGCGGGGGTGAAAAAAATCGGCACAGGTAGCTAGCTACTTGTGCTGACTTTTTGCAAAAAATTTTTTTTTTAAATCCACAGGGGGGACCACGTTCAACTTTTTTCAAAAATTTTTTTCTGGTGGGGGAGGCCCCCCTCCGTCCACTCCCTCCCCCCTAGCGCCCGGTTCTGGCCGTAGGCTTTAGTCTTTCAGCATAAAGCTTTTAGGCTTCAGTAAAGTTTTTTTTTAATTTAATAGCCATCACGACATTTTACTTCCCATATTGTACTATATTATACTTTTTTTTGTTTCTTTTCTTTTTATCATGTTAATCACAACTTGTGATTATAGCGCTTTAAAAAAACGCTATTCCGGCATTTCAAAACACCACTTTCTTTTATAATTACAGTGTTTGGACGGCGATATTGAACATAATAAACGTGTAGTTTTGTAATTGACACGTTATTTTGAAAACTGACGACAATTTTCGTTAAAATGTATGAATCTTGGGAATTAGTTTAGGCCTCCTTATACACAATTTAAAAATTATTTTTAAGTAATAGCTTTAAAATCAATGGGGGGGGTGGACGAGGGGTGGGGGGGGTATCAAGGACCCCCCCCCCAAAAAAAATTTCGAAAAAAAGTTGAACGTGGTCCCTCCTGTGGATTTTTTCGACCCCCCGCCCTCAGACAAAAATCCCCCTCTCGCCATTGACCACATACTCTAATATTTACCTAAAATTGTTCTTTACACTGTTCTCAATGTTAATTTCCGTTTAGTCTGCAACGGATTTGAAAAAAAAAGTTTTTCATTGTCCCAGCCATAAAAGCATCAGACATTTGGTTGATATAAACGTTTCCTTTTCGCTTACAAATTTATGGAAAAACCTTTTGCAAGACAAGAGGGCGAGCAAAGTTTTGGCATCGATCCTACTTGTGGGGTAATATTCGGTCTTACTTCAAGGTTGAAGGGACTATTGGTGTTTACTAGTAAATGTAACTAGATCTATATTGAAAAAAGGAACTTATCTTGGCTTGAGACTTACTGTAGACGGTTTGAAACTTACTGTGAATCGATCTGAAGCTCACTGTGGGTCGATCTGAAGCTTACTGTGAATCGATCTGAAGCTTACTGTGGATCGATCTGAAGCTTATTGTGAATCTATCTGACGCTCACTTTGAGTCTATCTGAAGCTCACTGTGAGTATATCTGAAGCTCACTGTCAGTATATCTGACGCTCACTGTGAGCCTATCTGTAGCTCACTGTGAGTCTATCTGAAGCTCACTGTCAGTATATCTGACGCTCACTGTGAGCCTATCTGTAGCTCACTGTGAGTCTATCTGAAGCTCACTGTGAGTCTATCTGAAGCTCACTGTGAGTCTATCTGAAGCTCACTGTGAGTCTATCTGAAGCTCACTGTGAGTCTATCTGAAGCTCACTGTGGATCGGTCTGAAGCTTACTGACAAAGATACGGCTTATCATAACTTAACTACTTATATTATCATACGATATTGTAGCTTTACTTGGACTTTACTACAGAGTATTGTTGAATTATCTCGACTTTACTACAGCAAAATACTTTGCTTGGACTCTAATATGAAATCATTTGCTTAACACATACTACAGCGTGCTTACTGTGCAATAAAGTTGCTGTAAAACTTCTTTACTTGAACCTTACTACAAGATACAGTATTGTAACTTCAAAGTGTTTTGCTATCTATTATACTACGTAGCTTTGACACTAACTTCTATTGTTTCTACTACGTAATGGTTACCCTTACCACTACCTTTTCTACTACGTAGAGATCACTCCTACCCCTACCCTCTCTACTACGTAGAAGTCACCACTATCTCTACCGTTCCTGCTACGTAGCCTTGATTACCCCTACCCTTTATCTACGTAGCTTTGAGCTTTTTCCCTATTGTTTCTACTACGTAGAAGCCACTCCTACCCCTAACTTTCCTTATACGTAGCTTTTACCTAACCCCCTCCCCCAGCCAACTCTTCGTCGTTACCTTACGACCTATCTTTTAACCTCCACTCTAACTTTCTACGTACTTTGTCCCAACCCCACACCACTACGTAGACCTTAAACCCAACCCCAGCCTAACTCCGTACCCCCCCCCCTCCCCCACCTCGACCCCCGTCTACTCCTCTACGTAGCATATTTTTCATGGCATTGTAAGTTTCGTCCACCTAGAAGAATACATGTCTGTTCGGATGAAAGCAAAACAACAACTTAAGCACGAAGTAAGAAGGCCTCGCAATTCGATATTATTCCGGTGGGGTGTCTTGTTTTGATCAACTGCCTCCAGCGGAAATAGGCATTATAAGCGTTGGTCGGGTGTGAACAGTTTTTTTTCTTTTTAGACACGTTTTCATAGTTTGAACTTGTTTTTTGAAATTTTTGAAAGAATAGTCCTAGCCCAAAGCCCTAGCCCAGAGCCCTAGCCCAGAACTTTAGCCCAAAGCTTGAGCTTAGAGCCCTAGCTCAGTGCCCAAGCTCAAAACTCTAGCCCAAAACCCTAGCCTAGAGCCCTTGCCCAGAGCCCTAGCCCAGAGCAATATCCCAAATCTCTAGCTTAGAGTCTTTGCCTAGAGCCCTAGCTCAGAGCGCTAGCCCAGAGCCCTAGCCCAGAGCCCTAGTCTAGAGTCCTAGTTCAAAGCTCAAGCCCAAAGCTCTAACCCAAAGCCCTAGTCCAGAGCCTTAACTCAGAGCCCTAGCCCAGAGCCCTAGCCCAGAGCCCTAGTCCAGATAGTCCAGAGCCCTTGCCCAAAGCCATAGTCCCAGAGCCCTAGCCCAGAGCCCTAGCTTATCTGGTGCAACGAAATGTTATTTCCTATATATATTAGTAGTTGTAAAACGGTTTATAGGCAGTAGGCTAGCTTATTGTTTTTTTACTGTGTAAAAGTAAAAAAATTTGAAAAAAAAAATCTTGTCATTTTTAGCTTGTAAACAAAGTTTTTGCAGTTTTTTATTTTTTTTTCTATTATCAAATTAACAATTTAGTTTAAATTTTAACAGTGTTTGGTGTAAAATACGTTGCATTTGGAACAGTTGTTTTTAAAAGTGAATAGTCAGTTTTAAAAAAATTTTATTAGAATTCTTATTTCATTTAAAATAACTTTTTTTAAACTAGAATTTTTAACGTTAATACTCTAAATTTATAAAAAGGTTACAAGTATTGCATTTTCAGTCTTGGATGGACTCCGAACATCGGGTGATCCTAAACGTTGGCGGCGTTCGACACGAAACATACCAACATGTGCTGAAAAAGATTCCGGCTACACGGCTTTCACGGTAAGTAGTAGTTTTTTAGTGTACACCCGATTCACGTGTGCCGACCTAGCCTTTTTCAAATATTCTTAGTCTAATTTGTCAGCTTGATTTCCGGCCCTCAGGCCCATGTGTGACGGCGCGGCCCCTTTTGTACAGACTTGATTTGGCTTAGCCCGACTAAGCTCTTATCAAAATTGCTTCGTCCCGGCCCCTGTCACTATAAAATCAGACTTGTTAAACACTTTTAGAAAGTCAACTCTTTCGTTGCGAGACCTAAGCTGGGCCCCTGGGGCTTGTTTTGAGTGTCGGCTTTCAGGCCTACACGTACCGGCCAGATCGTGATCGAATGATTTAATATACTTTTTTCAGGTTAACACCAAACCTAGCAAATTACGATCCTGTTCTAAACGAGTACTTCTTTGACAGACATCCAGGTAGAGTAATATTTGTCATTTTTGTGTTTTGTAAAGAAAGTTTTTGCCATTTTTTATTTTGTAAAGAAAGTTCTTGCCATTTAATGTTTTGTAAAGAAAGTTCTTGCTATTTTTTCATTTTTTGTTTTGTAAACAAAGTTCTTGTCATTTAATGTTTTGTAAAGAAAGTTCTTGCCATTTTTGGTTTTGTAAAGAAAGTTCTTGCAATTTTTTTTTATATTAAATCATTAGTTTAAAACATTTTTACCTACCACCCCCATTCCAGGTGTATTTGCGATGATATTAAACTACTATCGCACGGGTAAACTGCACTATCCAGTCGACGTCTGTGGCCCTCTATTCGAAGACGAACTCGAATTCTGGGGCCTAGACTCAAATCAAGTAGAGCCATGTTGTTGGATGACATACACCCAACATCGTGACACACAAGAAACATTGGCAGTAATCGAAAGCCTGGACAATGATATGGATCCACAGACGGCCGAAGAGATCGCCAAAAAGTTCGGCTGGGAAGACGACTATTATAATGGCAGTTTGTCATGGTGGCAGCGGATCAAGCCTCAGGTGTGGCAAATGTTCGACGAGCCGTGGTCGTCTCGGTATGCTAGGGTAGGTCAAAAATGTTTAAAAATTTTATAAAATAATTTGGGAGGGTAATTAGGGGTGGCGGTGCTAAAATTTTTTTTTGGCTTTTTTCTGAACTTTTTATACGTAAAAAACATTTTTGTCGCAAAAAAAGAACTTTTTATTTAAAAAAATTGTTTTAAAATTACAATTTTACGACTATTTTTTTCCCTTATATTCTCTTTTCCTCCACTCCCCATCCCTCCATTTTTCTTCAAACAGAGAACAAAGCGCTCTTCCGCACTTGACTTTGTAGCCGAACCGGTAGTGTGTTCGCTTTTGGCGCGAAAGCCGGCGGGTTCGACGGCGGGCCGGATGATTCCACTTTGGTGGTTTATATTTGCTACTCTTGAATAGGTTTGATGACAATTAACCAAGCTGACGGCTTTTTTGATGTTTTAGGATTGTTTTTGGTTTGTAAAATACGCTGTGTGAATTGATCGGTTTAAAAAAAGTAGTTTTTTGACAAAAAAATTTAGAAAAACGACAAAAAATGACGATTTTTTGTTTAAATATCGTTTTTTTAACACAAAAGTACTGTAATTTTAAAAAAAATTGTAAATTGTTAATGTCATCCACAAAACAAAGACATACCTAACTCTTATGTTGCTTTTAGGTAGTGTCAGTGACCTCAATCTTCTTTATAATCCTCTCAATCGCCTGTTTTTGCCTTAAAACCGAACCTCGAATGCGGGTGCCAGATTTAAACATTAGGCCTATTGATATGATAAACAAGTCCGATCTACCGATACATGACACTGGGCAGTACGACATACAACGGCATCAGGATCGTTTCCCCAAACATCGAGGGTTTGCAGTTGAGAAAATTAAAACGAGGTAGGGCATAGTGAAGGCAGGGTAGGGCAAAGGTCTGTAAGAGAATAGTAATGTAAGACAAGGGTACTGTAAAGCAAGGGTAGGGTATGGAAAAGTTATTGTAACATTGTAAAAAATGGTACTGTAAGACAAGGGTAGGGTATGGCAAGGGTATTGTAGGGTAAGGTAGGGCAGGGTACTGTAGGGTAGAGTAAGGAATGGTAAGAGTATTGTAAGACAAGGGTACTGTAAGACAAAGGTAAAGTATGAAAAAGTTATTGTAAGAAATGGTAGTGTAAGACAAGGGTGGGGTATGGCCAGAATACCGTAAGATTACAGTAAGTCGAGGTTAGGGTATGACAAGGGTACTGTAAGAGAAAGGTAATGTAAGACAAATATAGGGTAGGGTAGGGTAAGGCGAGGGTATTTTTGTTACAGTATGACTTTACTATACCTCCATTTTCAGAGCCCACCCCCACTTTTTCTACCTCGAACTCATTGCCAATATTTGGTTCACGTGGGAGATCCTAATGCGCCTCATTTTTAGTCCAAACGCCTTGGACTTTATCAAAAGTCCGATAAATATAATCGACTTCATAGCTACTGCCTCATTCTACGTGGACTGGTTTCTGGAGTACTATTTGGATGGGAATCATCGTGACACGATTGAATTCTTCAATATCGTCAGGATCTTCAGGCTTTTCAAATTGACTCAACATTCCAGTGGCTTGAATATCCTCATTGAGACTTTTAAGGCCTCTGCTAGGGTAGGTTTGACATTTTTGATGACTAATTTTTTCGAAATTTAGGTATCAAACATAACTTTTTTGAATAAAATCGACCGAAAAATAAATTTTCAACAAAAAAAATTTTTTTTACAAGTTTTCGACCATTTCATATCAACATCATTCGCCTCGCAAAAAGCAGAGCATTCCAAAATTTGTCATTGATCAGCCACTGAAAGATCAGAGCTGAAACATGAGCTAACCTCAAACTTGGGTTATTAAACCGAAGACTACCTCAAGCTCATTGCCTAACTTAAAACGGTCACTTGGTTCTTGGATGAGAAAGTGACTTTTTATGCGCTTTTCTCTTTCTCCGCGCTCTCTTTTGTTTTGCGTTGCTTTTGTATTCTCCCTTTAATGACTTTCATTCTCTGTCCGCTCTCTTTGCTCTTCTTACTCTCTCGCCGGCTCTCTCTTGATTTTCGTCCAAAAAAAAAGAAGAGAGATAATAAAGAAGAGGAGACGTGTGGCGCGCAGTTGGAGATAGAAAGGAAACAACAAGGGAGTGGGAAAGAAAGCGCTAATTATAAGAGAAAGCGTAGAAAAAGAGAAAAGCGCAAACAGAGGGTCTTACTCAATCAAAAAACAAGTGACTGATTTATCTTAGTGAATGAGCTTGGATTAGTCTTCGGTTTAATAACCCAAGTTAGAGGTTAGCTCGTGTTTCAGCTCTGAACTTTCAGTGGCTGATCATTGATAAATTTTGGAATGCTCTGCTTTTTGTGGGGCGAATATTGGTAACTTAAAATGGTCGAAAATTATGTAAAAAAAATGAATTTATAATTGAAAATTTCATTTTTGGTCGTTTTTATGCAAAAAATTAAGTTTGTTACCTAAAATATTTAAAAAATCATTTTTATTCTTTGATTTGCCCAAAAGTTATATTTTGTTACCTAAAGTATAGCAAAAATAATTTTTAAGCCTGAAATTTACAAAAAATTAAATTTTGTTACCTAAAATTTTGAAAAAAGTTAATTTTAATACCTAAAAATTGCCCAAAATTTATGATTTGTTACCTAAAATATTTGAAAAAAATTATTTTTATACTTAAAATAGCCAAAAATCGTGGTTTTTTATTACATAATTTTCAAAAAGTCATTTTTAATACCTAAAAAACATTTTTGTCTTGTCGCCTAAAATATATCAAAAAACCATTTTTAAGCTTTGAATTGCCTAAAAGTTATATTTATTACCTAAAATTTGAAAAAAATATTTTTAATTCCCTAAAATTCCAAAAAATTTTGGTTTGTTACCTAAAATATACCAAAAGTTACTGTTGAGCCAAGAACACTCAAAAAATTGTACATTGTTACCTAAAAAATTTTTAAAAAATAATTTTTACACTGTTTTTTGCTAAATTTCATCAAACTTTTGAAAATTATTACCTAAACTTCGAAAAAAGTAAAATTTGATACCTAAAATGTCAAAAAAATTTTTTTTGTTACCTAAAACCTCAAGAAAACATTTTCAGGAACTGTTATTGTTGATGTTTTTTGTTTTATTGGGTACTGTAATGTTCGCTTCGTTAATGTATTATGCTGAACGAGTTGGCAATAATCCGGACAACCAATTCGAGAGCATCCCCTTAGGCTTATGGCATTCGCTGATTTGCATTACAACAGTCGGGTTTGGTGATATGGTAAGTTATATTATGTAATTTTTGCGTTTTTAGGCTGGGCGGGGTAGGGTAGGGCAAGGCAGGGTATGGTAGGGTAAGGCAGAGTAGGGTCGGATAGGGTAGGGTAGGGTAGGGTAGGGTAGGGTAGGGTAGGGTAGGGTAGGGTAGGGTAGGGTATGGTAGGGTAAGGCAGAGCAGGGTAGGGTAGGGAAGGGTACTGTAGAGTACGGTAGGATGAGATAGGGCAGGGTAAAATAGTTCGAAAAATCCAATTTTCTACAAATTTCAGGTACCTCACACATATTACGGCATGGTAGTCGGTTCATTTTGTGCTTTAATGGGTGTACTCACGATTGCTTTACCGGTACCAGTAATCGTGTCTAATTTTGCCATGTTTTATTCACATGCCAAAGCTAGGTGAGTTTTTTACTAAATTATTTTTAAAAATGAAAAAAAAAATATTAAAATTTTTTTTTTTTGAATATGCAAATTTCCACATCACAACCACTAACCGTATTTTACCAAATCACGCTTGTTTCAAAGCAAAAAATTAAGAAAGAATAGAACGTGCCTCATTGGCTCAGGGGCAGAGCGTCTGTCTAGTAAACAGAAGGTCGCTGGTTCGATTCCAGCATGAGGCAGCTTCTTTTTTGGGCTTTTTCTTGTAAAGTGACGGTTGCTTTTAAGAGTAGCAGTTTAGTAAAAGGCTTATTTTAAATTTTTAAAACTATTTTTAATTGATTTAACGGGATTATTTAGTTTAAAAATATCATTTTTGAGCAAAAATCGCAAAAAATGTGGAGAAATTGGGATTGTTGCTGCCATTTAGTTTGAAATAGTGTAAAATACGTATTCTTTAAACATCTGTTTTTAGGTTAAGGTATTTTACTTTAAGGCAAGGAAGATTTTTCATCAATAATTTAGAAAAAAGTCACTTTTTGCCCATCTATTCCGCAAAACCTCTCGTATTTTCAGGTCGAAACTGCCAAAACGAAAGCGACGAGTCCTTCAACCGCACGAAATCAAGCCGATTGTTGGTCGCACCACCACCGCAACTCTTCTCAGCACTATAGCCAACAGGAATAACAATCAATCACAGGCTCAAACTCCAACGAATCCGATGACTCCGTTCGCCGCGGCGCAGAATCTGTTCGTTCAGAATGCGCCGAAGCGGAGAAGTTCGAGGTCGAGTCTGTTGGGTGCGGATGGGCCGAATGGGGAGAAGAGGAATAGTACCAGCTCCAACCACAACCACAAACATTCCAGGGACAATGGCAGGGCCAATGAGAGCGCCAACAAACTTTTGTAGATTTTTTTAAAACTTTATTTTCGAAATTGGCCCAAAACTTCTAGGCCAGGCTCTTCTTTTTAGTCTGAAAGCCAGGTCTATATTACGGTATTCTTTTTTACGCAACGAGTATTGTAACGGCCACAGTATTCTTTGGATACTATAAGCTAAAGTATTCTTTCGAATTCAGAAAGTGCTGTATAGTACCGTACTCTTTTGTACTCAAAGACTACTGTAAAAGCTACAACACTCTTTTTGTTACAAAAGGTAGTGTAGATTACAGTACTCTTAGAGAATACTGTAGATAGTACTCTCTCGTACCCAATGAGTACCGTATGGAGTACTCTTTTGTATTCAAAGTGTACTATAGAAGCTGAGTAGTCTTTAATTTACAAAAAGTACTGTATGTCACAGTTCAAAGAATACTGTAACTTCTATGGTAGACTTTCGAGTACGAAAGAGTACACTCAACAGTACTTCTTGAGTACAAAAGAATACTCTTCGTCTCTAAGGGTACCGTATACTCTACAGTACTATTTCGTACCAAAAAAATTAATGTAGAAAATATAGTACTCTTTTGGCTATAAATACTCAGAAAAGTACTGTACATTCTACATTACCTTATCCTTTCAAACCAGTATTAACATTGCAAGACTAGTACAAAGTACAACACCACAATTATATCTCATATCAAATTTCCTCCCTTTCCCAACGTTTTTCATCCAAATTTCTAAATATTGTTAACCCGGTTCTTTTTTTGAATTTTTATTAAAGTTTAACCTCATTTGGCAATGGTTTTAGTCGATTATAAACATCAAGCCGTTTTTTACTATCAAATTACATTTTTAACAATTAACTTACATTTGGAGTCACTATCAAACCTTAAAAACAAAAAATGCTATTTTAAAAAAAATTTCAATAAAAAAATCTTAAAAAAGTATCCCTTAGCTCTTCTATTGATCAACCTAATCTCAAAATTGAAATAAAATGTGTTCCTATTCCCCTGCGGCATATCACAGCCCATTTCATAACTTATTTTTAAGTTACTTCCACGCGGGATCGAACCTGCATTCTTCTGAATAAAAGGTTAAACCACAACCGCTGCGCTAGTCAAGCACACGTTAGAATTTTTACTCCTAATGCGATTTTTAGTAACCTGCTCATCATTTACAACATTTTTTTCAGCACTACACCACATTTTCAAAAAATTTTCTTACAGTAACTTACTACCGTAATTTCAGGCTATACGATAATTTTGACGCCATAATAAGAAAAATTTATTAACAAACAACAGGTTTTAATACCAGTATACCACATAAATAAACTCTTTTCAACAATATATTAAATTTTCCTACTTTTTCTACTGTAAATTCCTACCGTAGTCTTTTGTTCTGTTTCCTATGTTTACAGTCATATGAAACAACAAATCCACCAAAGTACTGTAGAGCACGTATTTTACACCTTATAAATCACGCTTTGACCCGTGTACATGCTATCAACCATGTTATACACAATCCTCATCACTTTGTCGCCTTTTGGATTTTGAATCTGGTCCTTGTTCATATACCGTAACCCAACAAAATCCGAATCCTCTGTAATGTAATCTGAGTCAGGGTAATGTAGGCCACATCTCAGCGTTGGCTCTTCTTTACACTCAATAATTTGTGGACACATTCTCTCTGGATAGACGGTGGTTTCGATGGGTACTGTGAGGTCTTGTTGTACTAGGGCTAGCATAGCGAGGAATTGTGGTGGTGCCAGGCTTATTGTTTCTGAAAAAAATGTATTTTATAAAGTTTTTTTAACTAATTAGGGTTTTTTAAGGCTATTTAGTAGATATATGCGTATTTGAAAAAAAATGAAATTTTGGGTCCCACCACGAAAACATGAAAATTGCCAAAAATGGCTGCAAATAATTTTAATTAAATAAACAATTACTAAAAATAAAGATTTTAGGAAAAAAAACCCAAAAAGAAACGTATTTTACCAATTAAATTCATAAGAATTGGGTCCCACCACGAAAACATAAAAATTTCCAAAATAGCTCGAAATGATTCGAAATGACTTAAAAATGCTTAAGAATAACAATTTGAAACATTAAATCCATAACTGACGTATTTTAAAAATAACATAGCACCAAAAACGGTCCTACCACGAAAACTTGCAAACCTCACTCTTCTCCGCCGTTTCCTCTAAACACTGCCGCGGAGTGATCCACATAGACTGTACCATCTCCTTCTCGCAATGGTAAACCTCTTCATTAAAGCTTTCGAGTTGGGCCGTGTAAAATACTGTATCGAACCTTCTTTTGTAGGCATTTGGAGTTAGCCAGCGGGCAAATGGCTTCAAAACGGACACATCAGCTGGATTTTTGGTTGTGAATAGTTGACTGAATAATGATGGATCTTTTGTTATCTAAAATTTGTCAGTATTATAAACTTTGAAGACTTAGAGAAAGACTTGACCCAAAAGTAAGTTTTTTGAGTCAAGTGTTACCTTCACACAAAAATTGAAAAACCAATGATACTGTTAGCAGCACATGCCATAAAAAGTCCGTTGAATGACCTAAACTACAAAAAACACAAAAAATAATGACGCTTTACCTTATCCCTCCACTCATCCAAGCTCTTATCCTCGCCAGAGGTGATAACTTCATTTTCACGCAGTAAAATCCCAGCTTCTTCAAATAATTCCCTCAGAGCACATATTCTAAAGCCCAAATCTACATCCACATCCATGTTGGCGTCTTTAGCTGGACTAAAATTGCTCAAAGACTTGTCGAAGTTGGAATCGGCCGGTTTTTCCAAAAGTCCTCCAGGAAAAACCATAGAGTTGGGCATGAATTTGGCTGTTGGACCTCGCTTCATCATCAAAATGTGCTTCAGAGACTTGTTTACTATAATATCAAAAAGATTTTTAGTATTGAAGAGGTTTGACATTGCTTTAGATTGAAATTATATTAACATAGGCATCAAATTGAAGAAAAACCTTATTTTCAATGTTTCAAAACAATCCAAGCCAATTTAGAGGGAAATAAAGTTCAAAACACGCATGTTCAACATTGTTCTTGCTGTTCTACCCATTTTATTACCTAAAATCAAAGCCAAAACATCAAAAATCTTACTCAGAATAACAGAAGCCGCATGTTTCCAGTTGATCTTGCTCATTCTGCCAAAATTGATGTGATTTTGCTCTTTGTTCACATCAACGCACTTGAAAATATGAGGAAGAGGGTCCAGAAATAATTTATTTTATCAAAAAATAAAAATAAACTTGCAATAGATAGCCAAAAGTTAGCGAGAAGGCCGAAAAGCCCGCGAAAACTATGTTTTTGAACTTTTTTCAATGTTTTTTTGATTGAAAAACGTTTCAAATTCAATTTTTTTGATTGTAAAATACGGCGAATTTAGTATTCATTGTTTTCTTTTAAAATTCCTATTACTATTTGTAACAAATTGTGCCTATAAAACACGTTTTACATTAGATATTCACCATGATATCGAGTTTCAACTTGAATATACGTGAAATATGTCTTGCGAACACCCAAGATATTTACAGACATCCAGTTTAAACATTATTTTCTTTCAAAAATATGGTATTTAAGGGTGAAGGCGATATTATCATTGCCATTGTGAACGGAATGCTATGTTTATAATCACATAAAGTTGGGGAGGTCAATGGCTTTTTCGATTTTTATATAATTTAAAGTTTATGACATTTTGCTTTCATTTGTAGATATTGAGGTTTTTAAAACGCTTTAAAGTTTTTTAAAATAAATTTTTGTTAGACTTAAGCATGGACTTAGGCTTAAGCTTACGCTTGTGCTTAAGCTTACGCTTGTGCTTAAGCTTAGAATTAGGCTTAGGCTCACGCTTAAGCTCAGGCTTAGGATCGAGCTGGGGCTCAAGCCAAGCTCAAGCTCAGGCTCAACCTAAGGCTAAGACTAAGTCTCAGGCTAACGCTCATGCTAAGGCTCATGTTAGTTAGGCTTATAATTAGGCTTAGTATTACCTCTAATTTCAAGTTTAGGCTTAAGCTGCGGCTTAGTTTTAAATTTCGGCTTAGCATTAGGCTTAGGCTTAATTTTTTACTTTTTCTTTTTTGATTATGTTTCCTTCTCTAGCCGTTCTCTTCAATCAAAACGCTCTCTATTCTCTCTTCATAATTCCTTTCTCTCTCTGCAAGCTTTCTCATTCAGCCTACTCTCTCACTGTACTCGGTCTCTCTCTCGTTTACTCACACTACCTCTCGCCAACTGATTCCAAATGTAGATCCTTTTATTTTTGAGCGTATCTACTGCCTCCTGTGCGTTGATATCTTCTCGCCATGTGATTCGAACTGATTGGGGGGAAATTCCCCGACCCAACCTTTCCTCTTTCCTTGCATTCACCTTCAAAGGTAGTCGTTTTTCGAATTGCAACCGCACTGATAAGGCTTGTTTTTTTGTGTTTTTTGGTCCGTTTTGTACAGTGAAATGTTGTGGAGGGTGGGGAGGGTTGGTATTAGGGTTGTAGGGGGTTTGAAAATGATTTTGTATTATTATAGTGAAGAGATCGCATGGAGCGGGGGTGGGGAAGACGGGGGTGGTAAAATTTAAAAATTTAAATTTTTTAAAAAATTTTTTTAAAATGAAAAAAAATTTTTAATTTAAATTTGTAAAGAACGTTTTTGACATTTTATACACTGTAAAGAAAGTTCTTGCCATTTTTTATTTTGTAAAGAAAGTTTTTGCAATTTTTCATTTTGTAGAGAAAGTTCTTGCCATTTTTTGTTTTGTAAAGAAAGTTCTTGCTATTTTATGTGCTGTAAAGAAAGTTCTTGCTATTTTTTTGGGTTGTAAAGAAAGTTTTTGCCATTTTTTGTTTTGTAAAGAAAGTTCTTGCCATTTTTTAATTTGTAAAGAAAGTTCTTGCCATTTTTTGTTTTGTAAAGAAAGTTGTTGCCATTTTTTATTTTGTAAAGCAAGAAATAAGTTAGTATTTTGTTATATTTTCTTATCGTTCTGACTTATTGTACAGTTGATTATGCCTTCCGTTTGTCAAACAAAGTGAACAAACAAAACATATGGATTTGTTGTTAAAAAAGGAATTCAATACCGGGAACACATTTTTCAATCTACGCAAACGTTCTGTGTATCATTGTCATTTTTTGATAACATATATGTTTTTAGTTTTGAAAAACTAGGTTTTGGATTGGACTTGAGCTTGGGCTTGAGTTCATGCTAGCTAATGCTGAGGCCAATGCAAAGGAAAACCGGAGTGGGGGGGGCTTAGCTTTGGGCTTAGGCTAAGGCTAGACATGAGAAACGGGCCGGGCCTGGCCCAATTTTTTGGCCCGGCCCGCGGGCCAGGTCTGATTGTTAGGCCCGGCCTGATCGAAATTTTGCTCAGTGCCGGCCCGGCCCGATAGTAGGCCCGGGCCTAAATTTTTTTACGTGGAAACGGGCCGGGCCCGGCTCATTTTTCAGGCCCGGCCCGATCGAAATTTTGCTCAAGGCCGGCCCGGCCTGTTTCTCATGTCTAGCTAAGGCAAAGACTCATGTCCTTGACTGTGGCTTAGAATTAGAGTAGGGCTTAATCTTAGGCTCAAGCTGGCGCTTAAATTGGGGCTGGGGCGTAGGTTTATTCTTAGTTTTCAGCTGATGCTCTTTGGTTTTGGTTTAAGCATACAATAATAATTAGGCTTTTTTGATTAATTGATTAATCACACTTGGTCTAAATTATTATTACTCTCTAGTTTTGTATTATATTACACATCAAATCAAATGTTTTGATTTTTTTGGTATTTTTTGGCTGTTGAGATCAAGCAACCTCATTAAAATTGTTTTTGGTAATCTGATTTTAATAGCTTTGTTCAATTTTTTTGAAAGTTTTGGGTTTGTAATAGGGGTTTTTCATCATTCTGTTTAATAATGATTTGACAGAACAGATTTGTGTTTCCATTTTATGTTATATAAAGGAAGTTTTTGTCTTTTTTTTGTATAAATAGTTTTTGTCGTTTTACTGTTTGTAAAGAAAGTTATTGCCATTTTTTGTTTTGTAAAGAAAGTTCTTGCCATTTTTTGTTTTGTAAACAAAGTTCTTGCCATTTTTTGTTTTGTAAAGAAAGTTCTTGCCATTTTTTGAATATATTGCTATATGAAAATTTTGGATAATAAGTTTTTATTTTTAAAAGTTTTTACAAGACAACCGGTCTAATTTGTGCATTTTTTAAAACTTTGTAATTGTAATTTTAATATGTAGTACTAAGATTAGGTATTTTTTTGAAAGTACAGCTCCTGTGGGTGGGGTGTTAAAAAAAATTTTTGAGAGGACTAAATTTTTTTTGCGTTTAGGTATGTAATTGTCTACTAATTTTTAATTTTCCTTACTTTTACTATAATACTCCCGCGTCAATACGTAACAACGCTACTGATAAGTTCAGTCAAGTACTTTTTTGTATTACCAAAGATGTGGAAATGATTTGTTGAAAATATAATAATACGAAACTCCTGTATAACGAGGAACTTACAAGGAACCCTCCCCCAAAAAAAAATTTTCGAAAAAAGTTGAACGTGGTCCCCCCTGTGGATTTTTGAAAAAATTTTTTTGAAAAAAATTGGCACAAGTAGCTACCTGTGCCGATTTTTTCGGCTCTCGCCCCCAGACCAAAAGTCCTCGCCTAGCCCTGCAGAGTGCATTTAAATCTTCTTTATATCAAAAACTTCTTTATGACGAACAATTTTTAAATCTATAAGCAATTTGCTATACTGTAATATTACTGTATGACATTTTCCCTTACCTTTTTCATGAAAATTTTAATTTTTTTAATAATTTTTGTCATTTTCAGCTCCCATATGACCTCAACACAACCATTATGACATCCCAAGACAACCTCCAAGTACCTCGGGATTCGCTAGCAACAACAGCGACAGATATTCAAGATGCGGATATTCGTCTATACCCAAAGAGATTCTTAATACTAGGCTTGTTCGTACTACTATCAGCTTCGAATGCCTTACAGTGGATCGAATACAGCATTATTACGGAGATTGTTGCACATTACTGGCAAGTACCGTATGATTGGATTGATTGGACTAGCATGATCTACATGTTAATGTATGCTATATTGATCTTTCCTGGAACGTAAGTTTTTTTTAAATGCGTGAAAAAATTGTAAAAAAAATTTTTAGCGGGACATAAAAAATTGAATTAGGCACTGGAAGTAAGCTGAGAGATTGAATTAGGGACTGGAAGTAAGCACTTGGACTTGGAAGTAAGCTGAGGTCTAGAATGAGGTTCAAGTCCAAGCTTAGGCTTGGGATTAGGCTAGACATTTTGCTTGGGATTAAGTTAGGACGTAGACAGGTTTAGACTAAGGGGCAGGCTTAGGCTTAGCCTTAGGCTTAGGCTTAGGCATAGGTTTAGGTTTAGGCTTAGGCTTTGGCATAGGATTAGGCTTAGGTTTTGGTATAGACGTAGGCTTAAGCTTAGGTTCAAACTTAGGGTTAGATTTGGGCTTAGGCTTAAGGTTAGGCTTAGGCATAGATTTAAATTAGACTCAGGCTTAGGTTCAGGCTTAGGCTTGATCTGAAGCTTAGAATTAGATTTAGTTTTTGGTTTACGTTTATGTTTAAGCTTAGATTTTGGCTTAAGCTTAAGTTTGAACTCGAATATAGGATGGGGCTGAGACTTAAACAAAAGCTTAAGTATAGGCTTAAGATTAGGCCAGCTCAAGTTGAAGCGCAGGATTAGGTTTAAATTTAGTTTTGGGCTTCGTCATAGGCTTAAGCTAAACTTTAGGCTTATACATGTAACCATTAGTTGTTTTAGACTTAGCTATTGTACAACTAAATTTCTATAAATTTTAGATGGTTCCTAGACCGCTTCGGCCTTCGAGTCTCTATACTAATTGCAGCGGCTGGAAATGGTCTAGGATCATGGCTGAAAGTACTGTCAGTAGCACCAAATGGCTTTTGGCTAACATTCCTAGCCCAGACCATTGCCGGGGCTAGTCAAACCTTTATCCTAGGCATACCAAGTCATTTAGCAGCCACATGGTTTGGTTCAAATGAAGTTTCGACCGCTTGTGCCGCTGGCGTTTTTGGAAATCAACTAGGAATTGCGATTGGCTTCATTCTACCACCATGGCTGATCGAAAACGGCAGTAGAGAGGCGGTCGGTCGAGATTTGAATGTCATGTTTTTGATATCAGCTGTTGCCAACACAATTATCTTTCTTATGATTGTCTTTTGTAAGTTGTTTTTGAAAATTTAGAGGATTACAAGTATTTTTAAAAAGTGGAAGCTAAGTGGAAGATTTGTAATGTATTTTGCACTGAAAATCTTCCATTCAATTTTCATTTTTAAAATACCTTAAAATGACTTAAAACACGTTTTTAACACTTTTTAAAGGTGGAATTTTGGTGGAAGATTTTCAGTGCAAAATACATTACAAATCTTCCACTCAACTTCCACTTGTAAAAACCTCAAAAATGATGTTTTTAGGCGATTTTAAGGCTTTTTGGAAGTAAAAGTTTGGTGGAAGATTTTCAGTGCAAAATACATTACAAATCATCCACTCAACTTCCACTTTTTTAAAATTATCAGAACGTTGGGTCCAATAATGAAAGTGCCATAAAAATCAGCTTGAGGGTAAAAAATGGCAAGAATTTTCTTTACAAAACAAAAAATGGCATGAACTTTCTTTACAAAACAAAAAAATGTCAAGAACTTTCTTTACAAACTATAAAATGGCAAGAACTTTCTTTACAATTTATAAAATGGCAAGAACTTTATTTAACAAACAAAAAATGGCAAGAACTTTCTATACAGTACATGATATAGCAAGAAATTACAGTATTTCTCATTAAAAGCCGAAAAAACTGAATCTTCTCGTATAACATGTCATTCGCAGCCTGCGGAGCCAAAAAAGTGGCATTTTTTTACAAAATGGGTAGAATAAGGTAGGATAGGGTAGGTTAGAATCTATAAATCAATTTTTTTTATTTCAGTCTTCTCCGACCAGCCCACCACCCCTCCAAGTATCAGTGCTCACGTTCGCGCCCAACCTTCAGAAGAAGAAACTGGTTTTCTGGTCGATTTGAAGACCTTGTCCAACAACTATGGCTTCATATTGTTGTTAATCAGCTATGGCATTAACGTTGGCGTATTTTATGCCATTTCAACGCTGCTAAGTCAGATGATATCCGTTTATCATCATAACGTTGGCACTGAGACTGGAACGATCGGCTTGTTGATGGTGGTTGGTGGCATGGTTGGCAGTGTCTGCTGTGGATACATGTTGGATCGGTTTCATAAGTACAAGTAGGTTTGGCTCTTTTTTAAATGGTTTTTTAGGGCGGGGTAAATTTTTTCGGTTAGGGTGGAGGGGGGGGTTTTTTGGTTCTGGGGAAGTGGAATGGGTTACTTTTAGGGCAGGGTAAATTTGTTAGGTTAGGGGTAGATATTTTGGGTGGGGTAAATTTTATAATGCTAGACGTGGTGGACTATTTTTGGCAGGGTGAAGTAAAATTGGTTATTTTTAGGGTAGGGTAAATTTGTGAGGTTAGGGGGAGGAGGTGTTTTTTTGGGTGGGGTAATGTGTTATACATAACTTGTAGGGCATGCCTAGGAATAATAGGGTAGAGTAGGGTATGGTAGGGTAGGGTAGGGTAGGGTAGAGTAGGGTAGGGTAGGGTAGGGTAGGGTAGGGTAGGGTAGGGTAGGGTAGGGTAGGGTAGGGTAGGGTAGGGTAGGGTAGGGTAGGGTAAGGTAGGGTAGGGTAGGGTAGGGTAGGGTAGGGTAGGGTAGGATAGGATAGGATAGGGTAGGGTAGGGTAGGGTAGGGTAGAGTAGAGTAGGGTAGGGTAGGGTAGGGTAGGGTAGGGTAGGGTAGGGTAGGGTAGGGTAGGGTAGGGTAGGGTAGGGTAGGGTAGGGTAAAACTTCTAATTTCGTATTTTCAGGTTGATAACAGGCTTAGTATACCTACTGTCAGTGATTGGCATGTTACTAGTCACCTTCACAATCCAAATGCCATTATGGATGACATTTTTCACTGCCACTTTCTTAGGCTTCTTCATGACTGGTTATCTACCGGTCGGTTTCGAGTACGGTGCTGAGCTGACATACCCAGCCAGCGAGGGTACCACCTCAGGACTACTCAACTTCTTTGCTCAAATCTTTGGAATTGCGATGGTAATTGGCATGGGACAAGTTATACGAAGGATTAGTGTTTTCTGGTGCAACATCTTATTGTCAATATTCTTGTTCATTGGCATGGGACTGACAGTTTTGATTAAAGGAGAGCTTAAAAGGCATAATACTCACATGAGTCAGCTGGAGAACGCTGCTTTTGATGTAAGTCTCACTCTACCCTACCCTACCCTACCCTACCCTACCCTACTGTACCCTACCCTACCCTACCCTACCCTACCCTACCCTACCCTGCCCTGCCCTGCCCTGCCCTGCCCTGCCCTGCCCTGCCCTGCCCTGCCCTGCCCTGCCCTGCCCTGCCCTACTCTACCCTACACTACCCTACCCTACCCTATTCGTATTGTACCTTAGATTACCGTATCTTGCCCTATCCTGTATTACTCTACTGTACCGTACCATACCCTATCTTGTCTCACTCAACCTTAATTTACCTTACCATATTATAATCTGTCCTAATTTATCTTGACCTCGCTTGCTACCTTCAGAATTCTTCAAACGGCTTTACTTTAATATGATTTGGCCTACCCTGACTTGACATGCCCTCAACCTTAGTTTTAATCTTATATCTCAGTTTCTACTGTATTGTAGCTTTTACTGTATATAATGACTGTTTTCAGAATTCAAACTTTGCGACAGAAGAAGCGAATTCAACTACACGAACAGATTCTCGAACACAATCAACCAACTTTTACTGACACTTTACTTGCCAATATCTCTAGTCGTCGCTTATTGTACATACCACGGAAAGCACGGGTCTATTACATCACGAGTTTTATTATAACATTGTTTTTACTTCTTTATAACATATAAATATATAACTATTAAGAATACTGTGGTAAATTTATGTAATTGGGAGGGTAGGGTAGGGTAGGGTAGGGTAGGATAGGATAGGGTAGGGTAGGGTAGGGTAGGGTAGGGTAGGGTAGGGTAGGGTAGGGTAGGGTAGGGTAGGGTAGGGTTGGGTAGGGTAGGGTAGGGTAGGGTAGGGTAGGGTAGAATAGGGTAGGGTAGGGTAGGGTAGGGTAGGGTAGGGTAGGGTAGGGTAGGGTAGAGTAGGGTAGGGTAGCGTAGGGTAAAAATTATATCGACATTTATAAAATAAAGGCTTTTATTCATAGTACAAACTTTATTATGTATATTAGTATCAAAAGAACTGTTACAATGCCTCCAATGGCACATCTCTATGTGGTCCACTAGCCTGACTATGATGCCGACTATCAGCCGAACCGGTTCTTTGACTAACTTCGCTAACATGGCCATGTTCATCCTCACTAATATCAGAAATGACATCATTTTCAGTATCAGCATCGTGATTTTCTTCATTACGAGTACTTTCAGTACGTTGAGTACGACTGTGAGTACTGTGCTCATGAGTACTATGGTTAGTACCGGGTCGATGATGAGTACTACGCTCAACGCGAGTAAGACTATGAGTACTGTTTTTAGTACCAGGACGATCATGAGTACTATGTTCAACATGAGAATGAGTACTGTGCTCCGTACGATCAGTATTATCGCCAGTGCTTGGCCGACTGTGGTCGGTGCGAGAGTGAGTACTATGCTCAGTACGGTGACTATGTCCACTACCAGGTCGACTATGACCAGTACCATGTGACCTAGCACTATGTCCAGTATTAGGCCTACTGTATTGAGTACCGTGCTCAAATGTGCTCTCTCGTACTGTAGTAGTATCGTGCACGCCATCCGATATAACTTCATCTGAATGTTGTGATACTCGTGATGCCCGTCGTACTCCATTTTGAGCCGAATGTGCTGAGCGTGTACTGTGCCGTGACACAGGCCGTTCCAAGGCTAGTTCAGGTAGTGGTACTGGTACCACATGGGGCTCGTTTGGTTCTTCTTTCTTTGGTTTTTTGACTTTTTTGACTATCTTTTTCTTCTTTTTTTTCTGTCGCCTCCGGCTTTTTGCTGAAAAAATGTTATTTTTTGAAGTTACAGTAACCTTGTCGTACTGTAAAAACATAAAACGTAACCATTCATACAGTAAAACAAAGCTTACTGTACAGTACTCAATAACTTACTGTATTTTCTTTTGTTTTCCTTCAACCACAATTTCAGTACCATCAGGTTTTGGTACTGTCTTAGCATGTACCTTCTTGGTTGTTAAGCTTTTAGCCCGTTTCTTAGGCTTAGGACTCTCACCAACAGTCGACACACTTTGTACTGTAACATCACGAGAAGTCGACCGAAGCTCGTTGGTCGATTTGGATCGACTCGGCAGGCTGGATTTGGACGTTCTGAAATTTTAAAGTTACTCTAGCCTAACTCTAGTTCTAGCCCAGAGCTCAGAGCCCAAATTCCAGGTTTTAGCCCTAGCCCAGAGCCCTAGCCCAGAACCCTAGCCCAAAGCCCCAGATTTTGATGCTTCTATTTCATCCTACCTTGCCATACATTCGTGCTATCTTTGTTGTACTCTTGCCTTACCTTTGCCCTATAGCCACAACCCACAGCCCGGCTAAGAGCCCTAACCCAGAGCTTTCACCCCAGTTCTAGCTAATCGAATACTACCAGGGGTTTGCTTTTTTTAATTTTTTTAAGCTCCAGCTTCGCTTCGGACTACAAACTTTCAAAAATTAGTTTTGGCTTCGGCTTTGCGCTCCAGAGCTCAAAAACTTTTGACAAGCTACGGCTCCGCTTCAACCTTCGGCTGTTCTAACATTTGAGCTGCGGTTCAGTTCCGAACTCGCGGATTCGTAACCATTCTGCAGCTAGCTGAGTTAAGCCGAATTCTGACTATTACATAAACATTTTTGTATAATAGATTACATAAACTAATCATGTAACGTCATAGCCTTAGAGAAATTGCAAAAAAGTGCGTTACATCAGGTTTTTTAACGTAATACTGTAACATTCGGCTCGGTGTAAAACGACCCAACAAATTACTTCGAGGCTATCTTTGCAATTTCTCCCTACCCTACCCTACCCTACCCTATCCTACCCTACCCTACCCTGCGCTGCGCTGCCCTACCCTACCCTACCCTACCCTACCCTACCCTACCCTACCCTACCCTACCCTACCCTACCCTACCCTACCCTACCCTACCTTACCCTACCCTACCCTACCCTACCCTACCCTACCCTACCCTACCCTACCCTACCCTACCCTACCCTACCCTACCCTACCCTACTCTACCCTACCCTACCCTACCCTACCATACCCTACTCTACCCTATTATTCCTAGGCATGCCCTACAAGTTATGTATAACACATTACCCCACCCAAAAAAACACCTCCTCCCCCTAACCTCACAAATTTACCCTACCCTAAAAATAACCAATTTTACTTCACCCTGCCAAAAATAGTCCACCACGTCTAGCATTATAAAATTTACCCCACCCAAAATATCTACCCCTAACCTAACAAATTTACCCTGCCCTAAAAGTAACCCATTCCACTTCCCCAGAACCAAATCTACCCTACCATTTAAAACACAAATCTTACCTTGAAGCCAAACTCAGTCCAGAATACTCCTTCCTAGGCAGTCTAGCCACCTGTTCATCCCGATAAGCTTGACCATAAGGTACAGCCATAAACCCTCCAGAGCTGGCTACATACTCATGATTATTCTCCAACTCATTAGTCGTCTTCACAAGTGTACCATTAATAGTGTACAGCTTCTTGGCTCCACCAACCAGCCCCACCCGTTCACTAATCGCATCCAGTAGTGCATTGATGTCATGTATGTGTCGTATGTTCAGTACGACTACGATACCTTTGTGAAACTTGTCGCCGTTACGGTAGACTCGAATTCGTTTGGCTACGGCTGGTGTTGTTGTGGTAAGTTGAGAGGATGTAGGCTTCTTGGCTGTGCCATTGTGACGACTTGGCGATCGCGATTTTGACTTTTTCCGAGCTTTTTTTGGCGATTCTGGCATTCTGTAACAGGTTTTGTTAGTGAATACAGTCAAAAAAATATAGCCTCTACTTGAGGTATGAGCGTAAGCCTGACTTCAAGCTTGATGTTCTAAAACTTTAACATACGATCCTGAAGCTTTTAAGCCTAATTTTACCTTGCATCTACATCTTCTAATTGCTAATCTTATCTAAGGCTAAACTTAAGGCTACGGCTGAGGCTAAAGCTAAGGCTAAGGCTAAGGCTAAAGCTAAGGCTAAGGCTAAGGCTACGGCTAAGGCTAAAGCTAAGACTAAGGCTAAGGCTAACGCTTACTATAACTTAAGTTTAGACAATGTCTAGAAATGAGCTAAAGCAAAGTCTTTGGCTTAAGATCAAGCTTAGGCTTACACTTAAAATTAAATTTAGGCTATAGTTTAGACTTGAATATAGGCTTAAACGTAAAGGCTTAAATTTAAGCTTACGGTGCAAGTTCGAACTTGCTTCGGCTTGCCTTGCCCTCAACCCCCCCCCCTTCCTCTCCTAGATACTAGATATGAGAAACGGGCCTGGCCTGAGATTTAAGCCCGGTCTGATCGAAATTTTGCTCAGGCCCGGTCCGATCTCATGTCCACCCCTGTCCCTCCCCCCCCCCGCTCGCACATTTTTTCAGGCCTAATAAAATAGTCTCACAAAAATTTATAATCTCATAAAACCAGTGAGCGTATTTTACAAAATAAAAAAAATTTTACAAGCAAAAACTTTGTTTCCACAAAAAAACCCCTCGGGCACTTTAAAACATTTGAAACAAAGTGGAGCTCATTTCAAATAATTTAAAATTATTTCGGTTACTAAGCAAAACTATCATGTGAGAGGACAAAGAAAAGCATGTTTATGAGTACGTTAGTAATACTATGCATAAAAACCCCTAAAGGGATAATGCGAGTGGGATTTTACTCAAAAATTACTTTTTACCTAAAGGAATGTCAGGTAATTATAATAGTAATAGTTGAGTTAAATTTAGAAAATTTGTGACTTAATTAGGTATGAAAAATGTTTTGTAAAGATAGTTCTTGCCATTTTTTGATCTGTAAAGAAAATTCTTACCATTTTTTGTTTTGTAAAGAAAGTTCTTGCCATTTTTTGCTTTGTAAAGAAAGTTCTTGCCCTTTTTTGTTTTGGAAAGAAAGTTTTTACCATTTTTAACTTACAAAGCAATTTTTATGACATTTTAATTTTAAGAAGCAAATTTGTAAAGATTTGAAAAAGTACAAGCTGAGTGGAAGATTTTCAATGCAAATTACACTAAAAATCTTCCACCAAACTTTCATTTTGAAAAGTCTTAAAATGGCCTAAAAACATCATTTTTGAGGTTTTTACAAGTGGAAGTTTAGTGGAAGATTTGTAAAGTATTTTGCACTGAAAATCTTCCACGAAACTTCTATTTTTAAAAAGTGCCAAAAACGTGTTCTTAGGTCATTTTAGGATATTTTAGAAGTGAAAGTTTAGTGAAAGATTTACAGTGCAAAATGAATTATGAATCTTCCATCCACTTTATTAAAAGGGCTGTTTTGGGCTTTGTAAACAAAGTTATTGCGGTTTATGTCTGATCAACTCAACTTTTTACCTCAAATTTAAGCCTTTTTTTTACAAAAATAGAGAGTGCCTTTATAAAATGCACTTATCATTTTGTTGTTGGCGAAAAAAACCTTTACAAGACAAAAAATGGCAAGAACTTTCTTTACAAATCAAAAAATGGCTAGAACTTTCTTTACAAAACAAAAATTGCAAGAACTTTCTTTACACTTAATTTTTTCAGTTTTAAAACTTCAAAAATTTTAAAAAACTTAAATTTCAACCCATTTTTCAAACCAAAACCCACCACCCACGCTCCAACAAAGACAGTAGAATTGTAAAGCAAAAACCAGCTTTTTGTCACAATTTTGAAAAAAAAATTTCGTAAAACAGTTTGCCGCCAGCGGCCTTCCAAAACCATGGCGATGAACAAAAGCCCTCCATTCAAACATAAGGATGCTATTATAGCATACTATAACATGTAATTGACTGCTTGACGACATTTTTTCAGTTTCTGTCTATACAAGGTTTTGTACTTGGCTTTGGGACATTGAAAATGGCAAAAACTTTGTTTACAAAGCAAAAAATGGCAAGAGCTTTCTTTGCAAAACAAAAAAATTGCAAGAACTTTCTTTACAAAACAAAAAATAGCTAGAACTTTCTTTACAAAACCAAAAAATTACGTATGTATTATATTTATATATAGCTTTAGAAGGACGGGCCAGGTAAAATTCGCAATAATTTTGTTTACAATGGCTGAAAAGACAAAATTTATGGATATTTAGTAGTTAAAAATGCCATAACTTTGTTTCCAATAATGAAAATGTTACAAAAATTTGCATCAAAGTAAAAAATTGCAAAAACTTTCTTTACGAAGCGCAATATGGCAAGAACTTTTTTTACAAGTCAAAAAATGACAAGAAATTTCTTTACAAAACAAAAAATTTTAAAAAGGCTTTGTGATGTCATAAAAACCTAAAACACACATGCTTATAATCATTTCTACTGTAATTCTACTCATTTACTACCCATAACTATTATTATATTACAGTAATACATTAGATTCTGATCTTCTTCCGTCTTCTGTAGCCATTGGAAGTTGGCGTAGGGAAGTCGGACTCGGGTGGAGCCGTACTAGTCTCATGATGCGCTTTCACAACCGGAGCCTCAGTCACCACAGCATCATAGCTGTGGGTATGTGGCTGAACATCATCTTCATGTGAATCCTCAGGCTTCTCGGCTTTGCCGGCCGGGATCTTCGTAGCATCGCCGAATTCGGCGTTGGATTCGGCGGACGGCGCTTCATCGGCAGTACCTCGTTTAGGACATTGACAATAGGTAGCGTCCTTTCCGGGTGAACCGGGTAGACCATCGGCACCATTTTCGCCAGGTTTTCCATCGCGGCCGCGAGAGCCGGCTCGTCCTGGTGATCCTTGTGGGCCTGGGTTGCCTGGTTCGGGGCGTTCGCCGGGCTCTCCTTCTTCGCCTAGGAAGCCGGGTGGTCCTAAAAATAAAAAATTTTAAAATGTTGGTTTTAGGTTTAGATTGTCATATTTTTATCGCTAGGCAAAAGTTCTTGGAAAACTTGAAAAATTTTGGGTCTCACCACGAAAACTTGAAAATCGTCAAAATTGTGAATAAATGATAGAAAATAGTTTTAAACTTTAAAGTTAAGCTAGAAAATGTCATATATTATAAAAAAATTGCAAAATTATTATAAAATTCAAACGTTTGGGTCCCACCACGAAAACTTGAAAATCCTTTATCTTGCAAGTTGCAAATAAATGAACAAAAATCGTTTTTAACTTTAAGATTAGGCTAGAAAATGTTATACTTTAAATAAAAACATAAAATTATGACTTTTTTGGGTCCCACCACGAAAACCTGATAACTGTTCAAAACCCTGTTAAACTCCAAAGAGCACTTACCTGGAGGTCCCTTAACACCAATGATAGGCTTAACTTTTCTACCATCTCTACCATCATGACCAGGCCGCCCCAACGTACCAGGCAGTCCAGGTGGTCCCGCCTCACCTGGCGCACCTTGTACTCCAGGGTAAGCGTCCTGACCGGCTCTTCCATCATAGCCAGGTTGACCGTTGTCGCCAGCCGGACCAGCTGCGCCTTCTTTGCCTTGTAGACCGGGTGGACCGGGTGGGCATTGGATACAGCCGGCACGCCGAGGGAAGTTACCAATTAGGGCTATTCCAGGTGCACCAGGTCTGCCATTATCACCACGTGGGCCTGGTTCACCTGCTTTGCCTTTGGCTCCTGGTGGACCGATTGGACCTGGTGGGCATTTGTTTGAGTGGGCTTGGCATTCACATTGAGCGGAACGTCTCTCACGGTGACCGATTTGTTGCAAGAACGTTCTGTGATCGTTCTTGTTGAGATTATAATGTCCATAGCCCTGACGACCTGGTCCAGTTTTGAAGCTAGTACTGTCTGGCACGTTCAGCATGCCACTCCAAGCATCATCAACCATGATCTTGAAGTCGGTCAAGTCCAACATGATCTCATTGTGAAGGTTGTTGATGTCATTGTAAATGTAACCGGCTGCACAAATGGTCAAGAATATGAAGGCAGCACTGCCAATCGAGGTGATTACTACCACCGTTTGAGACGATGAGGTCATGGCTAGAAAGGTAAAGTATATAAGCTGTTATGGTAAAAGCTAAAGCAGTAAAAGTAAGGTGTAAAAACTATAAAAGTTAACTTTAAAACAACTTTTAAAGTAAGATACGATAAGAAATGGCAGCTCAATTTCTTAAAAATCCAAAAACAAACAAAAAATTTTAAGAAAAATGCCACTTTTTATAAGATGTTAACGTACGACTAAATTAAAAACAACTCTTAATAGCCTATCGTAGCCTTGGCAATACTGCCTAAAAATATTTCTGTGTTTTACAGTACGATACTTAATTTACAGTACAAAGTTCTGAGCCAAGTCATACAAAAAATAACAAAAAAAAGTCAAAAATTTGAAGAAAAATACTATTTTTTAAAGTAAGTTAACATTGGATTAAAAAAATGCTTGTTAATGATAAACCAAGGTCTTGTCTGTTCGGCCTAAAAATATATTTTAGTTTTTCTATACCATACTAAAGTTACAGTACAAAGTTCTGGGCGAAGTCATAAAAAATAGCTAAAAACGTCAAAAATTTCAAGAAAAATGCCATTTTTTAAAATATCTTAACATTCGATTAAACAAAAAAGGCTTTTTAATGATAAATCAAACTTAAAACTTACTAAACCTTTTATAAAACTTCTCAAAACTCCTCATTAACCTCGACTTTTATACCTTCAAACCGGTTGGATTCTCACTTTTTTCTAAAAATCGCCCTCAAATCTCACTTTTTCACCCAAAACCCACTCCCATACCTGACTTTTCACTAAAACTTTTTTCGAAAATGGCCTCGGGCAATTCCAGGTGATTTCTCACCTTCGCTACATATGTTTTGAAACCTATTGTTGGTGCGAAATCCACTGAAAATCGCCATCATATAACGCGGAATGACCAAACGAAGAGAGAGTGCGGCGATCGGAGAGAGCAGAGCGACGGGGTTAGAGAAGGCGGCGGGATTAGAGAAAGGGTTTCGAACGTTGATAACGTGACTTGAAACAACGTTTTGGGGGGGGGGGGGAGGAGGTTTACAAAAAAACAAACAATAAATGGAGGGATGTGTTGCTTGAGGGCGTTTGAGTTTGAAAGTTTAAAAAATTTAAAAAAAATTGATATTGTGGGTGACAGCTGAGGGTTACAGGCTCTTTTGAGCTATTTTAGTACTTTAAAGCGTTGGTACCTAAAATATTCTGATACCAAAATAACTACCAGACCTGTAGCTACCTACCACAATTTATTTCAAGCCTTTAAAACTTCATTTTCTAATAAAAAATTTGATTTTTCTTTAAAAAATCGCTAAAATCGAAGAAATTTCAATATTACTGTAAGATTACTGTAAAATACCAACTAGCCTTGTACTCTAAAATGGATTTAGAGCAAATATCGTTATGTCCGTACCAATATTTCATCAGTAAAAGCCGCGAAAATCGACGAATAAATGTGTTTTTGGCAACTATTTTCTGTATAATCCTGATCCATTTTCTTCATTGGCTACGGTTGGTACAGTATACCTGTAAGTATAAAACTTTGTTTGTACATTGTAATAGGTATTCTTTACAAATCTGTCAATGGATTATGGTTTTTAATTTATTTTAAGAAATTTACAGTAGTTTAAACAGGAACCTATTAATTCTTTTGCAAATTGTTAAAGATTGATGCCATTTCTCAGTAAAATCTAATTAAAAAAGCAAAATTAATGAGAATTCTGGCGTTTAAGTTGTAATGTATTTTAAGAAAAATGTTTTTTCTTTGATCTTGAAGGTGTTTTATACTGTGGTATTGCTGTTGTAATGAAAAAACTTACATTACACTGCTTTCTAAATCTCAATATAATACTAAAAAGATATTATTTTCAGCAAGCCGTAGCCTTGTCTATGCTGTGCATCGATGAATTGAATATACATCGATAAAAAATATGTTTGTATGATTATAAAGAAGTACAGGAACAACTGGATGAATAACAACTGTATATATTATAGTAATAGATGTTACATTCTGTTTAAAATAAAAAAATGCAATTAAAGACGGATGATAGTCCACAGCCTTAGCCCAGAGCCTGAGCCCAGAACCCTAGATTTAGCCCTACCCTTAGCACAAAGCCCATAGCCCTAGTCCAGAACTTTAGCCTTGATTCTGAAACATAAGCCACAACATTTTTAAAATGATAGTTGAGTGGAAGATTTGTAACGTATTTTGCATTGAAAATCTTCCACCAAACTTCCACCTTTAAAAAGTGTCAAAAACGTGTGTTTAGGCCATTTTAAGGCTTTTAAAAAATGGAAGTTGAGTGGAAGTTTTTCAGTGCAAATTACATTACAAATCTTCTACTCAACTTCCACTTTTAAAAGGGTAGTTGTAGGCGTTGTAAACAAAGTTTTTGTAATTTTGTAACGTTTTTATAAATCTTAGAGTCTGGTTTACTATGTATCTAAAAACTTCGTTATTTCATTAATTGTAAACAAAGTTATTGCGCGTTTTATCAAAAACTTAGCCTGTTTGGCCACTTTTTTCCTCGGGTCAACTTTCTGTTCTCAGTTCATTAAATTTTTATTTTCTAGCACTAGTTCTATTTTTTGCTTAAAACTAAGCCTAGGTCTAGCTTAACTTTTTTTCAAGCCTAAGCTAAAGCCCAAGACTAAGCCTAACATTTTAAAATACAAAAACTTTGTTTTTTATAGGTTGTAGTAGCAATATAGGATATTTTACTATACAATCAACTACAATAAGTGAGTTTAATTCGAGTACATGTATTATAAAATGTCATTTCAAATCTGAAGATGTTTCAAAATGGCTTCTTCAACACCAACTGCGCCCAGTCCGCCCAGGTTCTTGATTTTATTCTCCAATGGTTCCACTTGGTCTACAGCAACTTCTTTGCTGACTTCTGGAGAATACTCAGAGATTTGTTGCTTGTCCACATCAACAATGGCAACTTTGCAAGATGTTTTGCCCAAGGACGTATTGAAAGTGGCAATCAACTTGAAGGTATATACCTCGACATTACCATGAGATGGCTCTACTTTACAGTCAACGTGGTAGTTGTTGGGAGGGGATTCTTTGGACAGGTTTGGGTCGCTCCAGAACAACTCGTAGATGGCTTTCATACCTTCTTCTGGGAAGTACTGAAATGATGTTTTTTAAATTTAATTTAAAATTTTAAAATATTTGCTAAGCTATGTTTAAAAATAGCATAACACCCTGACAGATACCCTAAACTGACCTAAAAACCCTAAAATAAAGCCTAAAATAAGCCTAAATTACCCCCAAAACGCCCTAAAGCACTGCAAAATGTAATTTCAAACACTTAAAAAGCCTACATAACTCTTTTTTTAAACTTTCCAAGACATTAACAAGCTTTTTTAAAAAATGGAAGTCAAGTGGAAGATTTGTAATGAAATTTGCACTGAAAATCTTCCACTCAACCTCCACTTTCAAAATGTCTTAAAATTGCTTAAAAATGAGTTTTTAACACTTTTTAAACGTGGAATTTAAGTGGAAGATTTGTAATGTAATTTGCACTGAAAATCTTCCACTCAACTTCCACTTATAAAACGTGTTAAAAACTCATTTTTAGACGTTTTAAACCATTTTAAAACTTTTTTAAAAATGAAAATTTTGTGGAAGATTTTCAGTGCAAATTACATTACAAATCTTCCACTAAACTTTCATTTTTAAAAAGTTCAGTTTTGGGCTTTGCAAACAAAGTTTTTGCTATTTTTAAAGTTTTACATAAAGAAAAACATACCCGTTTGTTACCATACAAAGTCAATTGATCTGGAGCCTTTAAATCATATTTGTTGCCGAGAGAAAAGTCAGGCTTGTTACCAACACCAACCGACCAACAAGCAGAAGTGGTCGAAACAGCCAAAGCAAAGAAAAGGAGGGTCTTCAGCATGGTCCTTGGCTGAAAATGGTATGTTCATTATTGAAATGAGTTGAAAAGATATAAATAAAGCTCTAGCCCAGAGCCCTAGCCCACAGCCCTGGCCCACAGCCCACAGCCCTAGCCCGGAGCCCTAGCCCAGAGCCCTAACCCAGAGCCCTAGCCCAGAGCCCTAGCCCACAGCCCTAGCCCAGAGCCCAGATCCCACATCCCAGAGCCCAGAGCCCAGGGCCCTAGCCCAGATTAGTAGCCCAGAGCCCTAGTTCAAAGCCCTAGCCCAGAGGCTTAGTTCGAGAGCCCTAGCCCAGAGCCCTAGCCTATTACCGTACGCCTAAGTTTAAGACTAAGCCAAACCATAAGTCTAATCTAGCGTTTGTTTTAAGCCTAAAGTTAAGCCTACACCTAAAGACTTAGTCTAAGCTTAAACTTAAGCCTAAGCGTAAACCTAGCTTTTTTTTCTAAGGCTGTGGTTTAGTCTAAGGCTATGCTAAACGCCTAATTTTATTTGAGCCTACCACATACCTACTATAAGCCTAGTCTAAGCCTAGCTTACATTTTGCCTTAAATTAAAGATTCAGTCTAAGCCTAAGCTATCTTCCGTCTTAGCCTTAGCTTTAAAAATGTTTTTTTATTTCTAAACCTTCACTATTACACTACCCAATCATTCTACAAAACCCCAATATTCACGAAGACGCAACAACTTTCCGACCACTTGTTACTGTTCGTATCTTGTAAACGAACGTTTATATACAACAAATATTATGAAAAAACTTAAAAATAAAAGAAAAAGCGGGGTTTTCTAAGGAAATTCAAGGTCGAAGAAAGTTTAAAAAACCACTTCAAGTGTAATAACAATGCCAGTTATACTTACTCATTATACTAACATTGATATTGATGTTTATTTATTATGGTAAGATCGAGAGTAACGTTTATATATTGGTGTATTATTAATTACTGTGGTTATTTATAAAAACATTGACGATTCTGCGAATCAGCTGTACAGAAATTTGTTGCGTTTTAATGGGAGGGGGGGGAGAAGGGGGGGGAGGGGAGGGAAGAAGAGGAGAAGAGTATGGTAAGGGGTCGGAAGAGAAGAGGGTAAGGGAGTAAAAGACATGAAGAAGGGGGGGGCGGGCTACCGTTGCTTTTCCTAGAATCCCTTTGCCATTTCATTTGTAGACCTTTGATAAATAGGGTAATTAACAACGTTAAGAAGGTACAGATAGTGTTACTGGTCTTTTACAAAAGTATGGTTTACTGTAGTAACTTAAACGTAATTGGTTTTACTGCTTCTGTAAGATATTTCTGATTGTAAAAAAAAGTTTTAACACTATGGTAAGGCTATACTAGACTAGAATAGAAAGCTTAGAATAGGCTTAAGATAGAGGCAAAAGTAATACTATGGTAAACGCTAAAGTAGAGTAAGCTCAACTAAGGATATAATTTAGTTAAGGCTAAAGTAAATTTAAAAAAGAAAGACGGCTAAGCTTTAGGACGCAAGCTAGATGCTAAGGCTAGATTTTATAGCCAAAGATAGAGTCAAGCTTAGGGCCACGGGTAGTGCTTTAGATCTGAGCTTTGGTCTTTGTTTTTGAGCTAAAACTCACGGCTAGCGCTCTGGGCTAGAGCTCTGGACTAGGGCTTTGGTAGAATTCTAGGCTGGGGTTCTAGGCTAGGGCTCTGGGCTAGGTCTCTGGGCTAAGACTCCCGGCTAGCGCTCTGCGCTAGGGCTAAGGCTCTGGACTACGGTTCTGAGCCAGGGCTCTGAGCTAAAACTCTGGGCTAGAACTAAGGTAAGGCTAGTGGAAGTTCTTGAAAAATTTTTAAATAACATTTCAAATCTTTTCCTTGAGTTTCAAAAAATTATATTTTGAAAAAGTTTTACATTTAAAAATTTTTTTATTTTTAAAATATTCAAGTTCATTTATTCACTTGATATAAATACGATATTCATCACATTCCATTGAAATAACCTCATTTCTGATCAAAAGAGCGTACTTGTTTCTGTGGCCGAATGGCTAACCTGTTTGCTTTTCGTGCGAAAGGCAGTTGGTTCGGATCCACGCGTTCGATACTTGCTGGTTTGAGTCATTTTCAGTGGCTGAATCGGACGAAAAATACGCAAAATCAAAGTAAAAGAGCCATTATTCCGTAGGATCACGTTGGTCGGTGAGGTGGTCCTCCCATGGATCTTTACATTTTAGTTTTTTGTTGCTTAATATGTTTACTAAAGAATATTGTATACATTCGTATAGATAAGTATTATGTAGTTTTAGATAGCCTAAGACACAGTAAAGTAACATTACAGTAGGTTACGGTAGACTACCGTATGCTTTAAGGTAGCGTAGAGCATGATAGCATGAATAATTCTAATTGGAGCAGTAAAGAGTAAAGTAGGTAATTAATAGCGCGGGGGGGGTAATTATTCAATAAGAGATTAAGGTTACAATATGAAAAACAAAGCAATTTAGGTTACGGTAGAATTGAGGGTAGGGATACGGTAAGAATAGACGGTAGGGTTACTGTACGGACAAAGAGACAAAGTTAAACTATGATATAGGTTAGACTTAAAGTAGGTAGGGAAGACGGTAGGTCAAGGCACGACATGACAAGGCACGACATGAAAAGGTAGGGTAGGATAGGGTAGGGTAGGGTAGGGTAGGGTAGGGTAGGGTAGGGTAGGGTAGGGTAGGGTATTGTAGGGTAGGGTAGGGTAGGGTAGTTAAAAATGAAATTATAGTATCTACTTATCACTTGCAAAAACTTTATTTACAGCTTCAAAAATCATCAAAAACGTCAAAGTCAACTTAACATTGATCACATTTTGTCACCTAATGTAAACTTAACGTCCCGCTTCTCACTTTTCTTACTATGATGAGTACCACTAGTACTACTGCTACTATGACTAGGAGTACCAGAAGTACCCGGCAGTGGTGACAAGTCTTCAAAGTGTGGTACACTGCCTTCTGGTACAACTACAGTACCGTCTGGTCGTTTCTCTAGTGCCATTTCGTCCTCTGGTCGATGATGAATTTGAATATTGTCGTCGTTTTCTTGATTGCCATTTGGAATCTCAATTTCGAATTCGTCTTCAGATGAACTGGAAGAGCCTGGCACACTAACGTCAGCTGGCAGCTTGCCATCGGATTGAATGTGGCTTAACTAAAATGGCAAGAACTTTCTTTACAAAACAAATGGCAAGAACTTTCTTTACAAAACATAAAATGACAAGAACTGCACTTACATTACTTTCCATAGCAATATCATTTGTAGCTACAGTAATTTCGGCCGCTTTTTCTAACACAACAATGATCTGATTGTGTTGGAAATGAACAGCATCGTCCATCGGCGTCCTGCCCCACCTAAAAAAAATAAAATCAAAATTTACCCTACCCTACCCTACCCTATCCTACTTTACCCAACCCTACCCTACCCTACCCTATCCTACTTTACCCAACCCTACCCTACCCTACCCTACCCTCCCCTACCTTACCCTACTCTACTGTAACATACCATACGGTCTTTACACCGTATCGTAATCATGCACTTCTTTTTCTACTGTAACCTCTGTCATTTTTTCCTACAGTAACCTACACTAAGTAAGTTTACTCAACATCATAATTCACTCTTGTGTGTACAGTAACCCGACTTTACGATTCCACTGTTAGCCTCTTTGACCTTTTGCCGTAACTCTGCATTGTCATCCTACTGTAACTTGACTATAACTTTTCACCGTAACCGTACTCTGGCTGCTACCAAAACTCTACTTCCTTCCTACTGCAACACTACTAGTACTTTAGTATTCTTACCCGTGACATACTGTATGCTTTCTACCTCAGCCCCTATGTTAAATAGGTTCAGAATCATGGAACGTATTTTACCATACTTAACTACATTCTTTTATTATGTAATAGATTTGGATGAACTTACCGATCCTTGGCGTCTATCTTGACTCTAGCAATATTGACCAGAAACTTGACCACATCCAATTGACCTTCCGCTGCAGCAACATGCAACGCTGTCCTCTTGTCATAGTCGGAACTACTCATGTCAACCTTTTGCATAAACAACCGTCGCAATGTGTTCATATCACCGGTTCTGGCAGCGAACAACAAAGATATTACCTAAAATTCAAAATTTTTTTAAATTACAAAAATTTTTGAGGTAGTGGGGTAGAGTACGGTAGAGGGTTGAATAGGGTACGGAAGGGTGAAATATAAGAAAACTTTTGTGTTAAAAGGACATTTTAAAATGAAAAAAACACATTTTTTGCCATTTTTTAGTCTGTGGACATAATTATAACAAGTTTTAAAAAATGGAAGTTGAGTGGAAGATTTTCAGTGCAAAATACATTAAAAATCTTCCACTCAACTTCCACTTCTAAAAACAGTTAAAAACGTTTTTTTAAGCCATTTTAGGACATTTGAAAAGTGAAAGTTAAGTGGAAGATTTTCAGTGCAAAATACATTACAAATCTTCCACTAAACTTCCACCTTTTTAAAACGGTGGTTTTGTGCTTTCAATACAAAGTTTTTGCAATTTTCTAGTAGCGTTGTATAACTCAGAGTCTTTTATACAAAATATCCAAAAATTTTGCCATTCCACCCATTGTAAACAAAGCTATTGCGGTTTTTACCTGATCTCTCTCCTGCTCGCCCACTCTTTTCCTCGGGTCAAACTTGTGTGTGTCCAAATGAGCCAACGAGTCGTAATTGTGAAGCGAAAACCTTGAAATCATCTCTTTACAGAACTCCACACCACGACACGTATTACCGTACTCGTCCAATGCTGGAGAGTACAAGCAGATACCCATTAGGTTAGGTACCACTACCAACATGGCACCCGAAGCACTGGATTTGGCTGGCAGACCCACGTGGAAGGCGAATTGGCCGCTGAAATTGGGATTTGTAATGGTTTTTGGGCAGTTTCTTGGCTTGGAAAGTAAGCTAGGATATTTTTTGGGTAGTGAAAGTTGAATGGAAGATTTGTAATGTATTTTGCACTGAAAATCTTCTACTCAACTTCCAATTTTAAATAGTCTTAAAATGGCCTAAAAACGTATTTTTGACACTTTTTAGGAGTGGAAGTTTGGTGGAAGATTTTCAGTACAAATTACATTACAAATCTTCCACTCAACTTCCACTTCCAAAAATGATCAAAAACGCGTCTTTAAGCCATTTTAAGAAATTTTAAAAATGGAAGTTCGGTGGAAGATTTTTAGTGCAAAATACATTACAAATCTTCCGTTCAACTTCCACTCTCAAAAAACTTCAAAATTTGATTATAAAATTAAAAACTAATTTTTCAAATATTAATAACACAATTATGCCATAATAAAAAGCTTTTCACTACCATTTTTAATTACTTTGACTGTGGTAAAAATGTAATAAGAGGTGTTATTGCTTTGAAGACATTAGACATCATACCCTTTATGATATTAAAAATGGCAATAAATTGTTATAACATTGTCATATCTGGCATTATCATCAATAGGGGTCATTGAAGCTATAATAGTATAAATTTACTTAATTTTTTACTGGTCGATATTATGATACTAGGTAGTGGAATATACCAAAGCCGTATACTGATAGCTTTTTACATTACTATGTTTAGTATGTTGGTAAGCCTTTGCCATTCTGTGCCCTCAAACCAATTTTTATGCCACTTTGAAAACTAGAACCAAAGTTATGCCCCTTTAAAAAAGTGAAATTTGAGTGGAAGATTTTCAGTACAAAATACACTAAAAATCTTCCATTTAACTTAAATTTTTAAAAAGTCTTAAAATGGCTTAAAAACATCATTTTTTAAGGTTTTTACAAGTGGAAGTTGAGTGGAAGATTTGTAATGTATTTTGCACTGAAAATCTTCCACCAAACTTCCACGCCTAAAAAATGTTTAAATCGTGTTTTTAGGCAATTTTAAGGCATTTTTGAAGAAAGTTAAGTGGACGTTTTTTAGTGCAAAATACATTACAAATCTTCCACTCAACTTCAACTTTTTTAAACTGTCACTTCAAGTCATATAATAAAAATTATTGCCACTATAAGACTTGTAAATAAAGTTCCTGCCATTTCAGTTCAAATTCACCGTCTCAAACGACATTATTCTAATCAAAGTAGCTGTTTTGATACCTAAAGATGTGAAATTTAAAGACTTTTCGTACTATCGGATAGCACCAGCCCTCGAGCTAGCTGAAGAACGGCTGAGAACGTTAGAAATCATACCAGATTACGTTGATTTCACATACGCATGGATATTTGATGAATGTACTGAACATGGTGATACTGACACGCTAGTACGACTAATACTTAATGGTGCTATTGATGTCATTATTGGTCCGCCTTGCCCTACTTGTGGGTTGAAATGAATTTTTTATAGCTTTTTTAGTCCCACAAAAGCCTATTTTTGGCAGTTTTAACCATATTTTTAGCCATATTTTGACCTTTAAAAAAGTGGAATTTTGGTGGAAGATTTGTAATGTAATTTGCACTGAAAATCTTCCATCAAACTTTCATTTTCAAAATGTCTTAAAATGGCTTAAAAACACGTCCTTGACACATTTTAGAAGTGGAAGTTTTGTGGAAGATTTTCAGGGCAAAATACTTTACAAATCTTCTACTTGACTTCCATTTTTTTAAAAGAAGTGTTTTAAGGCAAAGAAAAGACTGTAAGGAAATTTATTGCTATTTTTCGTTTTGTAAAGAAAGTTCTTGCCATTTTTTGGTTTGTAAACAAAGTATTTGCAATTTAAAAAAAAATTAAAAATTTTTGAAAAAATTTGAAATTTTTTTTTCATCAGGGTTAGACGCAGGTAACTTAGCAGCAGTTTATAACTTGCCAATGATAACTTGGGGGCCTGGCACTTCGCCTTCTCTTACTCATATCCATCGATTTCCTACCGTATTCTCGGTTACTGACACTACAGTAGGGTAAGTTAAGTTTGTAAAGAAAGTTCTTGCCATATTTTGTTTTGTAAAGAAAGTTCATGTCATTTTTTGTTTTGTAAAAAAGTTCTTGCCATTTTTTGCTTTGTAAAGAAAGTTCTTGCCGTTTTTTGCTTTGTGAAGAAAGTTCTTGCCGTTTCAGATTCGGCCAAAGCATGTGTGCTATGTTATCCTATCTCAACGCAACTCGAGTAGCAGTATTATACGAAGCCAGTTCTAGTAAAGAGAACAATGTTTGCTACATAATGCAACAAGAATTCGACAGTAAAAGCTGCAACATTACAGTATCTTACAAAAGCAGCTACAAGTTGGGCGACAACTTTGATGAAATCTTATTCAATCTTCAGTCTTTGACCAGAAGTAAGTCACTCCTACCCTACCCTACCCTACCCTACCCTACCCTACCCTACCCTACCCTACCTTACCCTACCCTACCGTACCCTACCCTACCCTACCCTACCCTGACCTTCTTACAGTACCTTTGCCACACCCTACCTTTGTCCTAAAGGGGGACCTCCCCCCCCCCAAAAAAAAATTTTTGAAAAAAGTTGAACGTGGTCCCCCCTGTGGATTTTCGGAAAAAACATTTCGCAAAAAACCGGCACAGGTAGCTTACCTGTGCCGATTTTTTAAACTCCTGCCCCCAGACCAAAAGTCCCCGCCCGGCTCTGTCTACATACTACCATGCTTAGCCTTACTTTCTACGCCACTTTCTTACACTTCAGTAAAACTTTATCACTACTACTGTAACATCTTTTCAGTAGTAGTAGTATGTGCCGAGACCCTGCAAAGCCAGCTGGACTTCTTTGCCCGGGTCATCTCATTAGGAATGGCAAACCCGGACTACCTCTACGTGGTGGCCGATATGAGTGGACCATGTAAGTAGTACCATCAGTACCATTTTGAATTTAGACCATAAAGCTCAATGTAGTGACTACTCGGCCGACTACAGTAGCATCGCCGGTGCTCTACCGTACATCTTCCTAATGAGTATGGGACGCAGACTGCGTGAGCCTTTCGTCAACCTACAGTATGACCCTTTTAATACGACCCTCAACAACTTCAATACCAACTTCACCAACGAGATTGCGGACAAGTTGAGAATGGCACCATACAACTGTACCGATTGCCCCAGGCACTTCAAAGTCGGATGTTATTCGTATCAACTGGCAGATACGTTGTTACTGTACGGTAATGTACTCAATAGAACGGTAGTTACAAGGAGAAATGGGGTTTATGACTTGGCTACGGCTAGAGATGGCAGATTGTTGATGAACATGACCAATATCACCTTTATGAGTAAGTGGAAAGAAAGTTTTTGCTATTTTTAGTTTTGTAAAAAAAGTTCTTGCCATTTTTAAATTTGTAAAAAAAGTTCTTGCCATTTCGTGTCTTGTAAAGAAAGTTCATGCCATTTTTAATCCAAATACCGAATTTTAAGCTTTTTTATCAACGAGAAAGAAAGTTATGACTTTTCAAAAAAGTGGAAGTTGGGTGGAAGATTTGTAATGTATTTTGCGCTGAAAATCTTCCACCAAACTTCCACTTCTAAAAAGTGTTAAAAACGAGTTTTAAGATCATTTTAAGACTTTTTAAAAATGGAAGTTGAATGGAAGATTTTCAGTGCAAAATACATTACAAATCTTCCACTTTACTTTCACTTTTTATAACCTTCTAATTTTTTGTTCTCTAAAGAAAGTTCTTGCCATTTTTTGTTCTGTAAAGAAAGTCCTTGCCATTTTGCTCTCTAAAAACTTATTTTTAAGGTTACCGAGGAGATTTCACATTAGATGCGAATGGTACCAGAAACCCCACCTTTTACCTAAAAGGCCTAACAGACAAAATGGAATATGCCAACATACTGAGAGCTCTGAAAATTCAGAATGATGTGGTAAGAATATAAAAATGTTTATGTGATGAAGTATTGATTAATTTCATTTAGAAATAAGGGTTGCAGGCTGCACAAACCATTTTATACGATGAAAAGTTTAAAAACGGGTATTGCAGCGTGCGAAATCCATGTTATACGACGAAACATGTCTTACCATTTTTAAAATTTTAAAAAAATTTTTATTTTTTTTATTTTTTTAATTAATTTTTAAAAAATTTTGTAATTTTTGCCCATTTTTGATCAATTATAAGTGGTTGCAGCCTGCGTAAACCATGTTATACGATGAAACATGTCCAAACGTAACAAATTAGCTGTGACTTTAAATTTAAATTTTAAACTTTAAAAAACGTTAAAAAATCTATCTTTCACAAAAAAAAATTTTTTTTAATTTTCAGCACATTACCAACGTATTTCGAAATGATAGTCTAATATGGCGCTTTCGCCCAAACCAACAACCAGTAAAGTCCATCCCAACCTGCGGCTTCTTAGGCGATGCCTGCTTCATTGGCTTCCTGAGACACTACTGGATATTCATAGTAGCTGTGGGTGTACCATTACTCACACTGGTACTACTCGCCTGTGTGGTATGGCTTGGTATTTGGCATAGTAAGCGGAAAGCCACCAAGATAGCCAAATATGCGTGGAAAATTGGACTGGCCGACTTGAAAGAGATTACTGTAACTAATTTGGACAAGTCTAAGGAGACGTTATTGGACTTTCATAGTAATAGTACGGTAGTTGTGAGAGATGGGAATGAGGAGATTGAAGTTAGAAAGAACATCTTCATGCTGAATGGTAATACTGTGTTGGTGGAGGTACTCAAACCTAGGATAACATTGAAGAAGGAAGATGAGAAAGAGGCTAGAAATGTAAGTTTTATTTATTTTAATGGGGGGGGGGTGAGGGGTAAAAGTGGGGAGGGGTAAATCAAGGGCTTACGGTACGGGATACGGTAAGAGTCACAACAAAGTTTATTGTAAAGTATAGAACAAAATGTTATGTTAAGATGTAATGCAATGGATAGGGTATACAGTAAAAAAAGCTACATCAAGAGATATGGCATACGGTACAAAAAGGCATGAAGCAAGGAGTAAGGTATAGAATAGCGCAAGCGGTAAAGCAAAGGGTAAGGTGTACGGCAACGCAAGGTAAAGCAAGGAGTAAGGTATACGGTAAGCTATACAAAAAGGCGTATGGTATGACATACGATACAGAACACAATAGCATCTACGTAAAAGGTTACGGTAAGCATTGAAATAGAGCAGGTACGGCAGGACGAGAGACAGTAAAGTTAGATACAGTATGAGGTACAATAAGCTAGGGTACAGTAAACACCGCCAAGTTAGGTAGGGTACGGTAAGATAAGGTACAGTGACGTAAGATACAGTAAGGCAACGTACAGCCGGGTGGGATACAGTAAGGTAGAATAGGGTAGGGTAGGGTAGGGTAGGGTAATGCAGGATAGGCTTACTCTAACTTGATTTTTCAGCTCTACCACCTCTGCCATGCCAATGTAAACACATTTATGGGTCTCTGTCCGGACCCCTCCGACCATATTTGCATCGCTTGGATACACTGTAACCGAGGGTCGATTCAAGATGTCATACGACAAGAGAACATCACAATAGACGCTGTTTTTACTCAGCTATTCATGTTGGACATAGCCAAAGGTCTAGAGTATATTCACCACAGTAACGTGAAATACCATGGTAATCTGAATTCATCATGTTGTTTGGTCGATGACAGATGGCAGATCAAGCTGTCACATTTTGGCATGAAGAACGCTAGAAGGGTGGTGGAAAGGCACAGAAAGGGTGGATTATATAAAATATCAAAAAAAAATTTTTTTTGAAAATTTAAAAAATTAAAAAAAAATATTTAAATTTTGAAAAATGCCATTTCAGCCAACCTATGGGTAGCGCCAGAGATTCTTCGTAACAAAGACCACATCGGTTCGAAGGAAGGTGACATTTACAGCTTTGCCATCGTGTCATCAGAACTTATGAATGTCAGTTTGGCATGGGGTATCAATCATAACAGTGATAGTGATATTGAAAGTACGTTTCTAAACTACTCCCAACCTTGTCGCTCTATCTTAGCCTTACGCTTAGCCTTATTGCTTTATCGAAACTCGACCATCCCTCAGGGTTTAAATTGGTCTCTAGGCTCAAGCTGTGCTTTATGCTTAAGGTTAAAATTAAGCTTAGATTTTGAACTTAGGCATTGATATGACAGGCTTAAATTCAGCCTAATCCTAAGCCTATGCCTAAGCCTAAGCCTAAGCTTAAGTATAAGCATAAGTCTAAGCCTGAGTTTAAGCCTAAGCCTACGCCTAAGACTAAACCTAAGCTTAAGCATAAGCCTAAGCCTAAGTTTATGCCTAAGCCTAAGCACAATCTTAGCCTCTTCCTACTTTTAGACGTGATCCACACAGTAACCGCCATACCTTACAACCAAATACCCTATCGACCACAAATACCCTACCCTCTACCTCAAGACCTCAGCCCATCTCTAGTAGCCCTAGTACAAGATTGTTGGCAAGAAGAGCCAAGTAATCGTCCAAGGATAACATCAATAGTCAACAGATTGACTTTAAGTGGCAGAGGAAGGAAAATTAACCTCATGGATCATATCTTTCATATCCTGGAGAAGTATGCTACAAGGTTAGAAGAGGAAGTACTAGAAAGGACAAAAGAACTGATTGAAGAGAAGAAGAAGGCCGATGGGTTACTGTATCGACTATTGCCTTTGTAAGAATACTCTACCTACCCTACCCTACCCTACCCTACCCTACCCTACCCTACCCTACCCTACCCTACCCTACCCTACCCTACCCTACCCTACCCTACCCTACCCTACCCTACCCTACCCTACTCTACTTTACCCTACCCTACCCTACCCTACCTTGCTGTACCCTACCTTATGCGTGCCTTACTGTATCTTTCCCTATTGCGTCTTATCTTCCTGTTATTTTTTCTGCTGTGCCTTACCCTACTGTACCATGACTTACTGTATCTTTCTTTCATTTACTTTACTGTATTCTACCTTACTGTACCTTACCTTATGGTACACTACCCTACTCTAGCCTATCCCACTTTACCCTGTTTTACTGTTCCCTATCTTAATGTACCCTACTTTACAGTACCTTCCCGTACTGTACTCTAAACTACCGTAATGTAGCCTACCTTGCTGTATGTTATCTTTCTCTAACATCATCTGCCCTACAGTACCCTACTTTATCCTGCCCTATTTGTCTTTCATTGAACTACTTTTCCCATTAGCCCTACCTCAAACCATTTTCAGACAAGTAGCAGAAAACCTAAAGACAGGCCACAGTCTAGCCCCAGAAAACTACGACAGCGCTACCGTATTCTTCTCTGACGTAGTATCCTTTACTGCACTAGCAGCCAAGTCGTCACCACTACAAGTGGTTAATATGCTCAACGATCTCTACACCAAATTCGACTCAATCATTCAACACTTTGACGTATACAAGATGGAGACCATTGGTGATGGTCTACTGGTCGTATCTGGCCTACCACACCGAAATGGCATCGCTCATTGCAGTGAAATAGCCAGAATGGCATTAAAGTTTCAGTTTGGTTTGGAGGACTTTAGAGTACCTCATTTGAGGAGGGAGAGGATTCGATTAAGGATTGGCATTCATACTGGTAAGATTTTTGGAAAAAATTGCAGAAACTTTCTTTACAAATCAAAAAATGGCAAGAACTTTCTTTACAAAACATAAAATGGCCAAAACTTTCTTTACAAATCGAAAAATGGCAAGAACTTTCTTTACAAAACATAAACTGGCAAGAACTTTCTTTACAAAACAAAAAATGGCAAGAACTTTGTTTACAAAACATAAACTGGCAAGAACTTTCTTTACAAAACAAAAAATGGCAAGAAATTTGTTTACAAAACATAAACTGGCAAGAACTTTCTTTACAAAACAAAAAATGGCAAGAACTTTGTTTACAAAACATAAACTGGCAAGAACTTTCTTTACAAAACAAAAAATGGCAAGAACTTTGTTTACAAAAACACTATACTTTCGGATTTAGGACCATGCGCAGCTGGCGTAATTGGCCTAAGCATGCCGAGGTATTGTGTATTTGGTGATACGATTAATAAAGCTTCTCGAATGGAAAGTAATGGGCGCCGTAAGTTTATTACACCGTGCTTTTATGAAAGCTATATCGTGTAGTTAAAAATATTTAATTTTTTAAATTTCCGATTTTTAGCTATAATGAAGTAGGTTTCTTTATAACGAACAATCAAACATCTTAAGTACGACACTCAAAGAACTAGTTCAAGTCTTTATAACCTGGGTGTCGCGCTAACCAGGAACTTTTCGGTATGGATTCTGTTACAAAGCGCAGTTAAAAACTTGTCATTATAAAAAGAATGTCGCGCTATTGAGATATCAAAGACATTTTACTGTATACCAAAGAAATTTTACTGTATATCTTTAGCGGGTCATGTTCACATATCTGGTGATACAAACAAGTACCTGACTGAACTTATTGGCGGATTTGTTACCTGTCTACGTGGAACCATTATAGTAAAAGTAAGGGAAATATAAACCTATAAATCTCTTCCAGATTTGTTTCCAGTCTCCTTCTCTAATTTTTTCTTTACCCCCCCCCCTCCAAATGATTTTTTTACAGGTTGCGCCAAAAGTTCTGTTACCCCATCCCCAGGTTTTTTTTGCTAGCCCCTCCCCCATCCCCTTATCTGCTATGAAATTTTAGCATATAAGGAGAGGGTGAAAAGTTTCATGTAAAAAACAATGTAAAAACGAGAAAAATTTCAGGGCGTGGGTGAAATGGAAACCTACTGGCTACGAGGAACAGTGGAAGACCAGAACCGCCTTTTACCACCTCATGAGGTTAAAGACAGTTCCGATGAGGAATATTAAAATTAAATATACTTTTTTATAAAAAACTAGAAATAAATTTTTAATAATATAATTTGGACATTTAAAAATAAAAAAAAAACCTCCACGCTCAAAATTTTTTATCTGACTAATTTTCAAAAGCCACCCACCTGTAATCATAAAGCCCACAAGAATACATCAAAGACAGCACGTCACGGCACGGTCGACTTTCAATTACTCTTTCGTTTGTTATTGGACACACTCCTAGAAAACAAATGTATATAATGTTTATTTTACCCTACTATAACCTACTCCAACCTACCCTACTTTACCGTACGATTCAATGCAGTAACTGAAACCCCACGACAGTGTGCTCTATGCAATAAAAGCCTACCCTACCCTACCCTACCCTACCCTACCCTCTACCTTACCCTACCCTACTCTACCCGACCTTCTTACCTTACTTACTCTATTTTAGACTACCTGCCCAACCCTAAGTTACTGTACTCTTCCATGCTTTGCATTACTATTCCTTTACCTTGGCCAAGTTGTAACTACCGTATTTTACCCTACATTAATCTGCCTTACTTTTGCTTTACCGTACCTTTCTATGCCCTTCCTTAAGGTTATTTCATCCTGCCCTATACCTGTTTTAATAAATATATGACTAAAATAATGAGTCCAGGGACTTTTGGCGCACCCTGTAATTACCTTATCTTGCCCTGCCTTACAGATACTTTTCTGCCTTATCCTGTACTTTTTCCTGTCTTTCTCTACATTTGCCTGCCCTTGGTTACAGCCATCTCACTGTGCCTTACGGTTCTCTTAACCTTCACCGCCTTATAGTTATTCTATCCTATCTCTTTCGCTTCTCTCAACCTGTCGTTCCTTCACTGTACGTTATCCTACCTCATCATAACAATCACCGTACTAAAACCGTAGCCTTTTCCGCATATCCTGCCCTCTAACCTTCCAGTACACCCCACCCTCGAAACCCACCTCCATTAGCCAATGTAGCGGCCATAACCGCGGCACTCTCGCAGTTCGTCTCCAATGACATTAATTGTAGATAGAAGTCCATTAAATCTGTCAGGCTATTCATTGAAGGTGGAAAGCACTTATACTCATTTAGGTAATAGCCTAAGGCAAAATTACGGTCAGATGCCATTCTTTCTGACAAGAATACAGCATTATTGAATCCCATATATTCTCCACCACAGATGCGACGGTAGGTATTCAAAAACTGAAAAAAAAGTTTTAAATTTCAAAATTAAAAAAAAATTTTTTTTATTGACCGGTCGATAATTTAAAATTGACTTAAAATTGATTTAAACTGATAAAAAACTACAAACTTGCAGGTTTTTTTAAAAATTTTAAATAATTTTAAAAAAAAATATTTATCGACCGGTCGATATTTTAAAAATGGCCTTAAAACCAGTTCAACCTTTAAAATAATTTTTGCAATTTCAAACTTTTTTACATTTCAAACACAAAAAAGAATTTTCAATTTATTGACCGGTCGATAATGTAAAAACTTTCCAACCGGTTGATAATTTAAAATTGATCAACACAAACTTACATGATCAAATCGATCAGCCAAACACAAATTCGGCTTCATCAAAGAAGCGATTACTATGGCACCGGTCGATATCAATGGGTTGTGAGGTATTTCTAAAACAATATCAATGTCAATCTTTTTTAAACATTAGTCAAAATGTAATTCAAAATGACTTAAAATGTCATGGTTTGCTTTATAAGCCAAAAAATGTCAGAAAATGTCAATTTAAAAATGAAATTAAACTAATGGAAGTTGAGTGGAAGATTTGTAATGTAATTTGCACTGAAAATCTTCCACTAAACATCCATTTTTAAAATGTTTTAAAATGGCCTAATAACCCCTTTTTTACACTTTTTAGAAGTGGAAGTTGGGTGGAAGATTTCCAGTGTAAAAAACATTACAAATCTTCCACGTAACTTCCACTTCAAAAAAGTGTTAAAAACTTATTTTTAAGCCATTTTAAGACATTTCAAAAATGGAATTGAAGTGGAAGATTTTCAGTGCAAATTACATTACAAATCTTTCACTTGATTTCCATTACAAGAAAAACTTTAGAAAAGGCTAAAATGGCAAAAGCTTTCTTTACAAACCCAAAAATAACAAAAACTTTGTTTACAAATTTAAAAAACGAAAAAAATCAACTTACTTTTACTATCCAAGCAAATTTCATTGTACAATCGACCAGACGGTTCTTGGCCGACAAACTTGTGAACATAATCAGCGCCCAACTCGGAAGCAGCTAACGCATAATTGAAGGCTTTGCTCAGACTTTGAATACAAAAAGGTTGATTCGCATCGCCAAATGAGATTCGTTGCCCATCGACCGTACAGATCGACACGGCCCAAGTGGCTGGGTCGACTCGTGCGAGCTGCGGAATGTAGGACGCGACTTGGCCGTCTTCGTTTCGTTCGCACTAAAAAAGAGTAGGGTAGAGAAAGGTAGAGTACGATAAGGTAGGATGCAGTAAAATAGAGTACAGTAATGTATGGTACATTAAGGTAGGGTACAGTAAGGTAAAGCACAGTAAGGTAGGATACAGTAAGGTAGGATACAGTAAGGTAGGGTACAGTAAGGTAAGGTACAGAAATTTATGATACAATATCATACGGTGAAGTAAAGTGCAATACAGTAAAGTGTATCACAGTAAGTTAAATTACAGTAAGGTACAGGAATGTAAGAGAGGGTACAGTAGGGTAGGGTGCAATATATTACAGTAAGGTATGGTAATGTAAGATCTGGTGCTGTTTTTATAGTATAGTAAAGTAAGGTAAAGTACAGTAAGGAAAGGTACAGTACTATAGATTACGGTAAGGTATGGTACAATAAGGTAGAGTAGGGTAGGGTAGATCAGGTAGGGCAAGGTAGGATAAGGTAGAGTAGGGTAATGTAGAGCAGAGTAGGTTAAACGTACAATTCTGTAGATATCTTCGATGACTTTGCAAAAACTTGTCCACGACGGAACTGTCAGTTGATTTTGTATTGTTCTTGATATTAGTGGTAGGCTCTCTGATACACATCTGAAGTACAATACTTTAGGCTATCGTTTCACAAAATTTTAAAATATTACGTAATTTATAAAAAAGTTATGACGTATTGAAGTCCAAATTTGTTAAGAACGGTCAAAAACAGCTGAAAAAAGCTTTTAAAGCTCATTTTTATCCTATACCTAATACAGTTTTAATAGTACCATACAAAAGCTGGTACGAAAAAACGTACTGATCTATACCTGATAAAGTCCTCCTTGCTTAACTTCCAGTGCTTTGGATCTTTGGCTTCTTTGGCCATTTCTTCCGATTCTTTCTCGATGTGACAGATCTTATTCATCATCGGTCGGAGACGAGGATCGTTCTCTTGAATGCCATAGCTTTTTAAAATCTAAAAAATGGCAATAACTTTCTTTACAAAAGAAAAAATGGCAAGAATTTTCTTTACAGAACATAAAATGGCAAAAACTTTGTTTACAAATCAAAAAATAGCAAGAACTTTCTTTACAAAACAAGAAATGGCAAAAATTTTTTTACAAAGCCCAAAATGGCAAGAACTTTCTTTACAAAACAAAAAATGGCAAGAATTTTCTTTCCACTTACTCCAATCAACTTCCCAATAGCACCTTCATTCTTATTCGGAATTTTAAACAATTCAAACACCATCTCTTCGGCCGTTTTGTCTCGGCTAAACTCATTGGCCAGCCCGTCAGCGGTGCGTTTCAACGCATCGGCGATGGAATTCCGCCGATTCATAATCTTCTGATAAGTCGACACTAAAATATAACAAAATTAGATTCATCTAACCCTACCTTACTTTACCCTACCCTACGTTATCTTACCTTACCTTAACCTACCGTACCCTACTCTACCTTACCGTGCATTACCCTACCCTACCCTACCCTACCCTACCCTACCCTACCCTACCCTACCCTACCCTACCCTACCCTACCCTACCCTACCCTACCCTACCCTACTTTACAATTATATTCGTCTGTTTCGCTCTAACGTGCCCTACCAAGCGCTGTTATGCCTTGATTTGCTCTACAGTACCTTATCCTGCCTTTGCACGCGCTGCCGTGCCATTCCTTGTCGGGCCCTGGTCTGCCTATCTCTAATATGCCCTTTTGTGCGTTGTCCTGTTTTGCCTTACTTTGCCCTAGGCAGAAAAAAATCAAAAATTTACCTCTAACCATGACACTCAAAACCGTATATCTCTAGACAAAACAAAACCTACTTGAATTGGTCGAATGTACCGGTCGCATGGTTGTTGATGTCTATGGTATGGTTTTACTGCCAATATTTATGTTATACCGAATGTGAACCAACCAAACGAATAAAACTTTGGCGGTCATTTGACGTGAAAAGCACATTGAAAAAGGTGAAACGGAAAATACTTTCATTGACAAAGTTTGTCATCAATCAACAACGTCATCATTATTTTTTATTATTCATCAATGAACGTTTGTGGTTATTATTACTATGTGTAACAAATATAAACAATGATTTGTGAGTTTGATTATGAGCGTTACATTGAGTAAAATACCGTATTTTACGGAATATAAGCGTTCTAAACTAGAGCTAGGGTTAAGGAAAAATGTACTGCTCACTCTATCCCACTCTATTCTACCTTATTGGTATCAATATAAGAAGGTATATATTGTTCTAGACATGGGAAACATGACAAGCTAGCCTTTTGAGCCAAGTCGGGCTTTGATTTTTAGGCTCGTTTCCGATGTCTAATTACCTTAAAGATAACACCTACAATGTTTATTGATTTATTTATCTACTTTACTTTCTTCAAGCGTCTACAATTACAACTTGGGAGATATAGATTAGATTAGATGATTTTTGATGCCTTAGTTTGTAACGTACAGTGCTGATGCGCAAAGATGTTCAAGGTTCAGATGAAGACTAACAGAGCTATCCTTTATTTCACTGTTTCTCGCGCCACTGAGCCGTGGACAAGGTGCTCCATACGGTTTCTGATGTTCCATCATATACTCGTGTAGGCCAAGTATAGATGTGCCTAGTCCCCGTGCACTCAGTACTACCCATTCCTCAAGGCGACTGGGTTTGGCGGGGCTCGGGGTCGAACCAAGGCCTTCCGAATAGCGAGCGAGCGACGCCACAGCCATCAACGCAGCAATAAATCAACAATAATATTAATATAAAACCTATATGAGCGTAGATTTTGATATAACGTGTGACTCCCTTTAGAAGTCCCATTATTGTTCAGCGTGCCCACTGGCCATGCCAAGTGGGCACGTCAAATCGCCGTTCCGATTTCTCACTGTGTTTTTCTTGTTCAACGTGCTGGGGAAAAGAGTTGAAAAACGGGCAAAGCCGGGCTGACTTTTAATTTCTGAGCCCACCTTTAAGTCTAGGTCAGACCCACTTTTAAAGTCCAGCCTAGACTCGAGTCCCATTGTTTAAGCCGGCTTTGTTATCATTTCTTCTAAGGTTGGCTAGGTCCGTTTTTCACTTTCTATTATACTGGCAAACGTACGTGATCAGGACCGAGCGGGATTCTTCCTGTCTTCCCCCCTTGCACAAGACCCTGTACGTGATGCAGAATGCCAAATGCTTCGTTGTCGTAGCGAAATCTAAAATGTTTTCGGAACGGCTAGGGCTCCGGACTCTAGGCTAGAGTTTTGTACTAGGGCTCTGTGTTGGGGCTCTGGGCTAGGGCTCTGAGTTAGGGCTCTGGGCAAGGGCTCTGGACTAGGGCTTAAAGCTAGGACCCTAGACTAGAGCTTCGGGCTAGGGTTCGGGACTTGAGCTATTATTTAAGGCTCTGGGCTATTTATCACAAGAACTTCCTTTACAAATCTATTTTTACATAAGAACGACATTCTTTTTAAGAGCTCTTAAACATGTTTGTGTCTTTTGACGACAGTGATAACGCCACCTACTTTTATGACATTCCGTGAAGCTAATAAAAGCTGAAAGGGCACACCTGTTTCATGAGGTGGATGAGCTATGAGTTCACTTGAAATTTATTTTTAGTGGGTTCGGGGCTTCGTTTGCGATGATTTAACGCGATTTTTGGTCATTTTAGGCGTATTTTTAAGTGGGTTTATTAAAAATACAAAGATTAGGCTTACTTTTCTTGCATTTTTATAGATTTGAGGCTTAAGTTGGCTTCAATTTTTAAGCTTAACTTTTTTTTTAATTTTAGGCTTAACATGATATTTTAGGCTTATTTTGAAATGATTAGGCTTATTTTAAAACTGCTTAGCTTATTGTTTAATCCTTAGGCTTATTTTAAAATTCTTAGGCTTACATTAAACTTTTCACCTCTATTTAAAACTTTAGGCTTAACTAAGAATTTTAGGCTTAATTTGAAAATTTTACATTTAAATGAAATATTTAGGCTTATTTTAAAACCTTTTAGCTTGCTTTGAAATTTTTAGGTTTATTCTTTAAAAAACAAAAAATGGCAAGAACTTTCTTTACAATGTCAAAAATGGCAAGAACTTTCTTTACAAAGCATAAAATGAAAAAAATATGCTTTACAAAATTTGAAATCTTTAGGTTTATTTTGATATCTTATAACATATTTTAAAATTTTAGGCTTAATTTGAAATTTTAGGCTTACTTTCATTTTTTGGTTAAATTTTAACTGTTAAGCCTCTAAGCCCAAGCCCATAACTGTTTATTGTGTTGGTTGAATGTCTTATCGCTTTATTATAAGAGTTTGTGTTTGAGCAACAGATTAAAATCCCAAGAAATTTGGTCGCGGAAACTTCAAAGAACCTTGGGGAAAGTGCGCGAGGAATTTCAATTTAATCGCTTTAGGGCCACATCTGCTTGTAGGCCTACAACAAGCGGATTTAACAAAAAAGAGGGTGTTGGGAGAGGGGGGGGGGAGGGACAAAAAAATGGGTAGTGGATAGGACAGGGAACGGTAGAATGTTAGGTATGGTAAGGGTGAAAAAAGCAGAGCAGGGTAAAGCGGGTGTGGCTGGAATACGACATGTTAAAGCGGGATAGGGTAGGGTAGGGCAAGGGTAAGGCATTCTCTGTTGTGGAAAGAAAGTTTTTGTATTTATGTTTTGTAAAGAAAGTACTTGCCATTTCTTGCTTTGTAAAGAAAGTTCTTGCCATTTCTTGTTCTGTAAAGAAAATTCTTGTCATTTTAGGTTTTGTAAAGAAAGTTCTTCCCATTTTATGTATTGTAAAGAAAGTTTTTGCCATTTTTTATTTTGTAAACAAAGTTCTTGCCATTTTTTGTTTTGTAAAGAAAGTTCTTGCCAGTTTATGTTTTGTAAAGAAAGTTCTTGTCATTTGCCGCCTTTAAGTTTTTTTTTTCATTTGAAAATTTTTTTTTTATACGTAGAAACTTTGTTTCCACTTAAAAATCAATCAAATTATCCGCCAAACTTTTCCCATCAAGAAACGGAACAAAAACCAATTAAAAATCGTTTAAAGCACGATTAACATATCAATTTTTCTCACATTATATTATCCATCACTTTCGAAATTAGAACACCATTTTTCAAACCCATACTAATTTGAAGGCTGATTTGTTGATTTTTTGCCGTTTTTTATCTTGTAAATAAAGTCTTTGCCATTTTTGGTCTGTAAACGAAGTTCTTGCGATATTTCGTGTTGTAAAGAAAGTTCTTGCCATTTTTTGTTTTATAAAGAAAGTTCTTGCTATTTTTTAACCACAAACAGATTTCTAAGCCATTTTCATTATGTTAAACACAGTTAAAACCTTTTTAAAAAAGTGGGAGATGAGTGGAAGATTTGTAATGTATTTTTCATTAAAAATCTTCCACTAAACTTCCACTTCTAAAAAGTGTTAAAAACGTTTTTTTAGGCCATTTTGAGGCATTTCAAAAATGAAAGTTGTGTGGAAGATTTTCAGTGCAAAATACATTACAAGTCTTCCACTTGATTTTTTAAACTCCATTTTTATTTTATTTTTTGGATTGATATTTTATTATTACTTGAAATGGCTGATAATCTGTAAAGAAATATATGGTTTTTTTTACTTTTTTTTTGTTTTATTAGCAATTTTTTTCAAAAATCAAGGTTTTTTTCTGGCAATTTGTAAAGCTTTTTAGTTTGGACTTTGTTCTACCTTTACTTTTTATAAATAAATAAAGCTTCTATCAAACGGTTGTGCTTTGACAAATTCCTATTTTTTTCGAAAAAAATTGCGAATACTTTCTTTACAAACCAAAAAATGGCAAGAACTTTCTTTACAAAACAAAAAATGGCAAGAATTTTCTTTACAGAACAAAAAATGGCAAGAACTTCTTTTTCATTTCGGGGTTTTATTGTTTTTACTCAAAATGTAAATTTAAACAAAAGACGATGAGATCTCAGCTGGAGATCTGTCGCTTTACGTTCTTTATGTGTTATAAAACTCTTCGATCCTTGTTTTTATTTATAGTATAATAGGATGAGAGGAGGGGGGGGTCTAATTTGAATACATTTTTAAACTTATAGCCTTTTTATGGGTTGGGTATGATCTGGATTAAGCTTAGGATTGGAACTACGAATAGGACTAGACAGGGCTGAACAGAACTTACTAGGGCTAGCATTAGAGTTAAATGTAGGGCTAGGGCTCTAGGCTAGTTTTCTGGATCAGACATGAAGAACTGCCTGGCTTGGCCCAAAAAGCCCGGTCCGTTAGCACAAAAAAAAGTTAGGTCAGGCCGGGCTTGATAAATGAGCCGGACCCGTTTCTCATGTCTACTCTGGGTTAGAGCTTTGGGGCTAGGGCTCTGGGCCAGGGCTCTGGGCTAGGGCTCTGGGCTAGGGTTAATGCATATTATAGTAGAGTTAAATATTTGAAACCGAGTGAGTTTCGTTTCGACCTTATAATTTATTCATTTTCATTTTGCACGCAATTTCAAGTTCTTTTTTAGTTAACATAGACAGTTTTACTACGCTTTCGAACATTTATTTCAAGTTTCAAGTGGGGATTACTTTGTTTGAAGTTTCAGTAAAAAGTTGTTTTTTTTTTAATTTTAACTTTTTCGGAAGAAACTTTGTTTACAAAGCAAAAATTGGCAAGAACTTTCTTTACAAAATAAAAAATGGAGAGAATTTTCTTTACAAAACAAAAATTGGCAAGGACTTTCTTTGCAAAGCAAAAATGGCAAGAACTTTTTTTACAGATTTTGAAATTTAATTATAGGTTATGTTTTGGGTATTTGAATTCGAGCGGACAATGAAAGGGACAAACTAATAAAAAGCGCTTTAGTGAGGAATAATGAGTGCGAATTAAATGAGAATGACCACTTGACCATGTAGTTCTTACTCGACCCACCGCTTTATTAATACGTTCAGTTATGTTAATGGGCATAACAAAACGTATTCTTTTTATATTTCAATGTAAAATTAAACCTAAAACCAATATTTTTCGTAAAAATTCGTTTTTTAAAAGTGAAAGTTGAGTGGAAGATTTGTAATGTATTTTGCACTGAAAATCTTCCACTCTCCTTCCAAATTCAAAATGTCTTTAAATGACCTAAAAACACGTTTTTAACACTTTTTATGTGTGGAAGTTTCGTGAAAGATTTTCAGTGCAAAATACATTACAAATCTTCCACCTAACTTCGACTCTTAAAAAGCTTAAAAATGATGTTTTTAGGCCATTTTAAAATTTTTTAAAAATAGAAGTTAAGTGGAAGGTTTTTAGTGCAAACTACATTACAAATCTTCCACTGAACTTCCACTTTTTAAAAATGTCATAACTTTGTCTTTAGAAACAATAATGGTTTAAAATTTGGTTTTGTAATAGAAAATGGCAAGAGCTTTGTTTACAATACAAAAAATGACAAGAACTTTGTTTCAAAAACAAAAAACGCAAGAACTTTCTTTACAGAGCAAAAAATGGAAAGAAGTTTTTTTTCATGCTTATCGTAGGTTTAAAGACAATTTTAAATTATACCTTATATTTTATCATTTACAGTTTGATACGACTTCATTCTTTTTTTTAATTTAGGACCAAGCCTCATCCCCCCCCTTCTTCCTCCCAAAGGTCCCTCGAGCTCTTTCCGCCCACTCTCGAAATAAATAATCGAGAGTTGCGCGCGAAAAACAACCAAATACAATACGAATTGGAGAGCGAAACAAAGAAAAATTAGAATGTTAGAGCGAGGAACCCTCTCATTCTTTTTTACAGAGTAAAACACATTGGACTTTGCGGTGGGGTTTGGCGAGGGTACTCCAGGGAAACGGATGGAAATTAAGGATTTTTTAAGGGGGGGGGGGGGAGATTTGTGCAAAAAAGGCTGAACTAGGGCTTTTAAGAAAGCGAATGATAGGTTAAAGTGGGTTATTTGTAAGGGTAAAGCTAGGCTAGGGTAGTGCTAGAGTGGAGCAAAAGTAGAGCTAAAGGAGAGATAGGAAAAAGCAAGGTAACTTCTTAAAAAGTGTAAAATTAGGGATAAAGTAGAGCTAGAATAAGGCTAGGGTAGGGTCAAGGTAAGACTAGGGTAAGGCTACAATGTTGAGCTAGGTGGAGCTGCTAGACTAGACCAGGAGCATGGCAAAAAAAATTCTTAAGAAGGGCAAGACCATAGGTAGAGTAGAGCTGGAGGAAGTCAACGATAAGGCCAGGATAGATCAGGGCCCAGGGACGTCGTTTGGGGGAGGGGGGTAGGGGAAGGGGGGGGTGGTTCCCCCTTCCCCAGAGCCAATCCGAAAAAAATTCTACAGGTAGGTACCTGTACGTGAAAAAACGAAAAATAAAAATTTTGAAAAAATCGGTCCACAGGTAGGACCTGTGGACAAAAAAATTTTTTTCGACTTCCCCCTCCCCCCAGAGAAAATCCGTAGCGACGTCCCTGTCAGGGCCACACATAAAAATGATCGAGAATAAGTGAGCAGGGGTAAGGCGATAGTAAGCCATAGTCCTAAGCAGGGGCGTTGCTACGGATTTTTTTGGGGCGAGGGGGGAGGAGACTCAAATTTTTTTTTGGTTCGCAGGTATCTCACTGTGGAATTTTTTTCGGTTTGGTTCTGAAGGGCGGGGGTGAATCGCTGTACCTCCCCCCCCTCTAGAGACGCCCCTGGTCCCACGGTTAAGGCATGGGTAAGGCAAGATTTAAAACTATGTTTAGGGTTAAGACTTGAGCTTGAAGTAAAGAAGGATATGTTTTGAACTTTTTTTAATCTTATGCTCAAAAAGTTATTAAAACTATAGGGTACTTGGCTTAAAATTGGTTCAAAAGCTAGCGGTTTTAAATTATATTTGAAATTTCAAAACTGGTTCAAGTGTCATACGTATATATGAAAGGGTTTAGTCTCGGGAGGCGCCAAAATAAATTTAAAAAGGGCTAGACTATATTAGACTATATCGTGCTGGCTTCTATTTCCCGGGGCTAGACTATATCGTGCTGGCTTCTATTTCCCGGGGCTAGACTATATCGTGCTGGCTTCTATTTCCCGGGGCTAGACTATATCGTGCTGGCTTCTATTTCCCGGGGCTAGACTATATCGTGCTGGCTTCTATATCGTGCTAGGTCCGGGATGAAAAAAAATTGGCGGCCTAACTTACAGCGCATGTGAACCAGTTGGACTAGGCCTGATTTTTTTACAGGTCTTGTCATACGAGGTTACATAAGTCATGTCTACATCATTTTTTTGGTAAGAACTTTCTTTACAGATCAAAAAATAGTAAGAACTTTCTTTACAAAACATAAAATGGCAAGAACTTTCTTTACAAATCAAAAAATAGCACGAACTTCCTTTCCAACTTAATTTTTGTTCATTTTTCAATTTCAATGTCAATTCAAAATAGTGTGAATTCAACTGACACCCGTATCATGTCCTCCCCAAGTGAGTATAACCTCATTTCCTCCGCCTGTTTCTAACATTTTATTGTTTTTTACTCTGTAATCTAATCGTGTTTACTTTTCTGAATTTCGCAAAAACACGCCTCAATGTTGTGTTAGCTCGTTTTTTGCATAAAAAAGTGGTCGGGGGAGGGGAGAGTGGTCGAGGTATTAAGAAGTGGCGAAAAAGTGGTCGGGTGGGGCAAAAAGTTGGGAAAAAATGCTCGGGGAGGGGGTGGAAGGGGGTTGGTAGAAAAAATGGTCGAGGTGGGGAAGGGAACAGGCAGGGGGGTTGAAAGGGGATGGTAACGGGAGAAAGGGGAGGGAAAAAGTTTCACGGAAGACGACCTGGGTGACGGTTTTTTTGAGTAAAACTTGTTGAAAAAGCGTGCCGCCGGGGAAATTGAGCTTCTTCTTTTGGGTAAGAGGGTTAAGTGTACTTTTATAAAGATAATTGGGTGGGGTAAGCGGTGGTTGGCTTTTATTTAGCTTGGGGGCGGGGAGGCGAGAGGCAGAGGTTGGGGGTATAGAAAAAAGTAGGGCAATTTTATCAGGGTAACGATATCTGAGGTTTAGCTTGCAGTAAAACATAATTTGTTGGGCTAAATCTAGGGCTGGAGGTGAAGGTAAGAAAATTTTCAAGTCTATAAATTGGGCTGGGGTAAAATATAATTTGACTTTCCTTGAGATTATTGAGAGGAAGATGTGAGAGAAAGGGAAGGTAAATGAAAGGAAGGGGAGAGAAAAGGAAGATAAGGTGATGGGTGAGAAGGAAGTTCTTAATAATTGACACTAAAGAGAGGGCGGAAGGGGGAGGGGTAGAAAAAAAAATTTTTTTTATTTTTTTTTAAATTTTGAAAAACGGCAAGAACTTTGTTTACAAAACAAAAAATGGCAAAAACTTTCTTTACAAACCAAAAATGGCCAGAACTTCCTTTACAAAACAAAAGGTGTTTTTTTTTGAAATTTCGAAATTTTCCCTTTTCGGATTCCAAAATAAATCATGTAAAAAGCGGGAAGAGAACCATGGTTACGGCGAAATTAACGTATCTTCCCGAAAATATAAAAGTGCATGTTTTTCTATTCAAAATTTTGTTTTTAAATAGTATATTTTATTTAAAATGACACAATGCGTTAGTTCGATTATAAAATTCTATTTTTTTTGGGTTTTATGACACGTATTTTTAAGTGGAAGTTGAGTGGAATATTTTCAGTGCAAATTACACTAAAAATCTTCCACTAAACTTTTATTTTCAAAAGTGTTTAAAACGTGTTTTTAGGCCATTTTAAGACATTTTAAAAGTGGAAGTCACTTTTAAAACTAATATTTTTAGGTTTCTAATGAACTTTTACGCCATTTTTTAGTTTTGAACAAGCTTTTTATAATATTTTATGTTTTGGAAACAAAGTTTCTTCTACAAAATTTTTAAAATTTTTAAATTTTAAAAAATTTTTTGAAAAGTTTTAAATTTAAAACCAGGATTTGCATTAGTTATTCGTAATCCGCCTTTTACGAAAAGTTTCGTAAATTTATTCCAAAAAACGACTTCATTTGGGCGGGTTAACACTTTCGAAAGACGGAAATTTGTTTATGCATCAACAAATACAGCATGTTTAACCTGAATTTGGTGTCGATCTGATTATTCTTTGCTGCTTTTGTTGTTTCTTTGATGTTTTTGACATTTTGGAAGGGTTATGACATTTGTTTTGACACTCTTTGACATTTTTCTAGCGGTTATGACATAAATTGTCATATTTCACAAGGACAAGGTATGGTAAAGTAAAGTAAGGTAGAATAGGGTAAGTAAGAACTTTTTTGTAACATATGGCATGCATAGGGTAAGGTAGGGTACGGGAGGGTAGAGCCCTAGCCCAGAGCCCTAGCCCAGAGCCCCAGCCCAGAGCCCTAGCCCTATTTCTAGCTTTAGCCCAAAGCTTTAGCCCAGAGTCTTAGCCTAGAGCCCTAGCCCAGAGCAAAAACCCAGAGCCGAGAAGTTTAATCTATAGCCCTAGCCCCTAACCATTATCCCTAGCTTTAACTCTAGACTTACCGTTAGCCGCAACTATAGCCTAAAAGCTCTTTTATAAGCCCTAACCTAAATCATCACCTAAGTCGTAGACTAAGCTTCAGTTCTAGTTAAAGTCCAAGCCTTAGATTGAGCTTTAAGCCTAAGTGATTAAAAAAAAGATATGCTATGAAAGAATTGTGCGGCTTTACATAACATTGATGATATATTGCCATAGCCTTAGAGAAATTGCAAGAATTCGTATTACGTTTTCTTATGTAACATTGTTCACTTTTGTAATATTTGCCTCGATGTAAAACGACCCAACAAATTACTGCGAGTGTTTGGATCTTACTCTAAATTTCTTCGGAGCATTTTTAGACGTTATGACATATTTTATATAATTTACGACATTTCCAGGCTTCTATGTCCGACTTTGGGGACGATGATCCCTACACCGTGGACCGAGGCTACAAAACCGACAGTTATATTATGGCTGTTAGTGGAGCCTACGTGGAGCCGGTAGAGCCATCTTATAGCAGGGAAAAGGTTCAGCCCGTCTCGACTGGTAAAGAGCTTTTGATTCAGGAAACTCCAAGAGATTACGGTGCTTTGAGTCCAGATGAAGTTGAATATTACAGGAAGGATTCGTTTTGGAAAACTTGTCGGTGTGTTTCTTACTGTAACGTTATTTTCTTAATTTTACCCTACCCTACCCTACTTAGCCTTAGCCTTATCCTTAGCCTTAGCCTTAGCCTTAGCCTTAGCCTTAGCCTTAGCCTTAGCCTTAGCCTTAGCCTTAGCCTTAGCCTTAGCCTTAGCCTTAGCCTTAGCCTTAGCCTTAGCCTTAGCCTTAGCCTTGCCTTAGCTTTACCTTAGTCTTGCCTTAGCTCAGCCTTCCCCTGCTTTGCTCTGTTCTTCCCTGCCCTGCCCTGTTCAACCTTTACCTGCCCTTTTATATTATAGCCTGTTCTATGGTACTCTATCTTACCTTACTGTATTTGCTCCCGTCTTACTCTACCTTACTCTGTCTTATCCTACCCTTCTTACACTTGCCCTACGCGAAAGTTCATTTGTTCAAAATTTTAAAAATTTAAACTTTCAGCTGGTCCTGTATAGTATGTTGCCTCCTTCTTCTCATCTTCCTCATTCTCCTCACAGTATACATACTGTTGATATCACCTCGTTGCATTGAACATGACCATGATTGGTGGGAAAAGTCAGTGGTCTACGAGATATGGACTCCATCGTTCAAAGATTCAGACGCCTCAGGGAAGGGCGACTTCATGGGTATTGTTGAGAAGATGACACAGATACGAAGGCTTGGTATCACCGCTTTGTATATCAAGCCGTTTTTAAGTCATACTGATAAGAATGGCGCTGCTGTTGATGATTTGGATGATGTGGCTCATGAGTTGGGGAATTTGAAGGAGGCTACACAAATGATCGAACAGGCTCATAGCTATGGGTTTAAGGTAAGCATATATATGTGGCTAGGGTATGGTTGAGTTGGTTAGGGTACAGAAAGGGTAGGGTAACATGTCTATCAGAAGGCTAGAAGACCATTTTTAGAAGTTCTGGCCTATTTTAAAACTTTTTGCAAAAAGGAAGTTGAGTGGAAGATTTTCAGTGCAAATTGCACTAAAAATCTTCCACTAAAATTTCATTTTAAAAAAGTCTTAAAATTGCCTAAAAACATCATTTTTAACGTTTTTACATACAAGTGGAAGTTTGGTGGAAGATTTTCAATGTATTTTGCACTGAAAATCTTCCACAGAACTTCCACTTCTAAAAAGTGTTTAAAACCTGTTTTTAAGCAATTTTAAGACATTTTAAAAATGGAAGTTGAATGGAAGATTTTCAGTGCAAAATACATTACAAATCTTCCACTTAACTTCCACTTTTTAAAAAGTGATTTTTTGGGTTTTTAATCAAAATTCTTGACAAATTATGGTTTGTAAAGAAAGTTTTTGCCATTTTTAATTGATTTTGATGAGCTTTTAATACATTTTTACTCAATTTCAATTAGTTTTGTCATTTTAGGTAATAATAGACTTCCCAGTAGCAGCCACCTCTCTGAAACATCCTTGGTTTCTGAAGTCTTCTCAAGCCTCAGCTCTGGAGAATCGAGAATATTCTGATTATTATTTTTGGAAGAAAAATTATGAATCGACCGAATTCATAGCCAAATACGGTAACAATGGCGATGTCTACTATCATATCGAGAATCGACCAGAATTGGCAGTGCTGAACTATAAAGAACCGAATGTATCATCACACATTCAGAAGTCGATTTTTGAATGGATTCAGCGAGGCGTGGATGGATTCCATTTGAAATATGTTGATTATTTGGCTAGGACTACTGATGGCAAATATCCGGTAAGCTTTATTGAAGTTTAGTGTAGGGTAGAGTAGAGTAGAATGAGGGTACGGTAGGGCAGAGTGAAAGGCCGAAGGTAGGACCTACGGTAGGGCCTAGGGTAGGACCTAAGATAGGGCGGAGGGTAGGGCCATGGTAGAGCCAGAGTAGGACAAGGATACAGTATGGTAGCATAAGGCTATAGTAAGTCCTATTTATGACATGGTAGGGCTTGGGTATAGTAAGGAAAAGGGCCAAAATAAGATGTGGTAAAGTATGATAATCGTAAGGCATGGTAGGGCTTTGGTTACGGTAGGAATAAGAGACGGTAGGGCTACTTACAAGGCTAAAGCAGAAGCTACAGCTTTGGGCTAGGGCTCTGGGCTAAAACTCTGCGCTTCGTCTCTGGACTAGAGCTCTGGGCTAGGACTCTGGGCTTCGTCTCTGGACTAGGGCTCTGGGCTAGAGCTCTAGGCTAGGGCTAGAACTTTAAGCTAGGGCTTGGACCGGCCAAATGATTATTTTTCATTTTTTCAGAATTGGAATGGAATTGTAAAAGCCATAACAGACTTGAAGAAGACGATAAAGACAAAATTACAAGAAAGAGAAGATCTCAAGGACAAAAAAATGTAAGGGTTTTTATTTTTGAAATTCTATGAAATTAAAAATTTTTTTAAATGTCTTAAAATGGCTTAAAAACACGTTTCTGACACTTTTTAGAAATGGAAGTTAGGTGGAAGATTTTTGGTGCAAAATACATTACAAATCTTCCACTCAACTTCCAACTCCAAAAATTGTCCAAAACGTGTTTTAAGGCCATTTTATATCTTTTTAAAAATGGAAGTTGGGTGGAAGATTTTCAGTGCAAAATACATTACAAATCTTCCACTCAACTTCCACTGTTTTAAGACGGCCGTTACAGATTTTAAATTATAGATTTAAAAATAGTTTACCTTCAGATTCTTCTTCGCCTCCATGGAGAACATTGGAGAGATGGAGAAAGTTCGTCTAGGCCAAAAAGCCGGTCTAGACGGAGTACTAAACACTGAACTGTTAAAGATTGCCGTAGGCAATAGAATTTGTGAAAAGACTCCAGACTCAATATCAGACTGTTCGAATGAAGTCATTGGTGACATTCTACAATTCTACCAGACTTCTGAAGAGATATGGCCTTTGTGGCAGTTTGGTGACTCTGATACTGAGCGATTGGCTAGTAGAACAAGGTCAAGATTGCAGGCAGAGCTGCTTCAGATGGTACAACTTTTACTGCCTGGTACGCCAATTGTGTACTATGGAGATTTACTTGGCGCTAAAGAAGTTAAAAGCATGGTAAGTTACCCTACCCTACCCCTGCTTTTTTCTACCTTATCTTACCGTACTCTGTTCTATCCTACCTTACCCTAACTGTAGCCTCGCTACCTGTCCCCACCGCAACTTTTTCTTACCGTGCCTTACTTTAAGCCTACCTTACCGCTTTACTGCTTTCTTCTACCGTATCAAGGGACAAACTTATTACCATACCCTACTGCCCCTATTTGAGCACAACCCACCTACTATAGGCAAACTCTGCATTACCATACCCTACTGCCTCACCTCACCTACTATACGTTCCCTTTTCCAGGACGACCCCCAGCGCTCAGCTATGGCCTGGGACGACTCTTCAACAGCCGGTTTCTCGGACGCATCGGTATTCCAATGGACGGCCAGACTACCATCGGAATGGAAACATGTAAATTTCGAAAAAGAAATCGACAACCCAAAGAGTCGAATTCGAGTTTTGAAACGATTAATTCAGTTGAAAAACATCCATGACATTCTGTTTGACGGCCAAACCTACTTGAGCAAGCCCGTTCAGAACAGCTTTTCACTTTGCCGGTTTTGGAAAAGTGAAAATGACACTAACAAAGAGGTGTTCGTTCTGTCCGTCAATTTTGGATCACGGTAGGCGTTTGGATAACCTTTTATGTTGAGAATAACCGCAATAACTTTGTTTACAATGGGTGGAATGACAAAATTTTTGGATATTTAGTGAAAAAAGCTCAGAGTTTTATAAAAACATTCAAAAAACGCAAGAACTTTATTTACAACGCTTATAACTTCCATTTTAAAAAAGTGGAAGTTGAGTGGAAGATTTGTTATGTATTTTGCACTGAAATTCTTCCACTCAACTTCCATTTTTTAAACGTTCTAAAATGGCCTAAAAACACGTTTTTAACACTTTTTGATATGGAAGTTTGGTGGAAGATTTGTAATGTAATTTGCACTGAAAATCTTCCAGCAAACTTTATTCTTAAAAAGTGTCAAAAACGTGTTTTTAGGCCATTTTAAGACATTTTAGAAATGAAAGTTGAGTGGAAGATGTTCAGTGCAAAATACATTACAAATCTTCCACTCACCTTCCATTTTTAAAACAGCATTTTTTACTTGGTTCAACCTCAAAAACAGCAAAAACTATCCCTCCAAGCCTAAAAAGTTTTATTTCAGGCCAGTGAACATCTCAATTCACGACATACCGCCATTCGTGTACGCAGTAAAGCACATGAACCTTCAAGCCCAGAACGATCCGTACTTGGAGGCTCGAGTCTTGGCGGTTTCATCAGCCGTTCATCCTGAAAACTGGTATCCACAACAAAAATTCAACCTCGCTTTGGGGCAATATGAGTTAGGGGTGGACCAGGGTATTCTTTATCGGTTTTTTGTTACCTAAACGCCGTAAGATGACGTTTTAAAATGGCTTTTGTAAGGATTATGGGGACGAAAAAAGCTTATTTCTAATCATTTTTAGGCCTTTTAACTCAATTTTTTGCATTTTTTAAAAATTTTTTGAAATTTTTTTGAAATTTTAAATTTTTTAAAATTATTTTTACATTGTAATCTCTTCATTTCTAGTCGGTACAATTGTAAACGGGTCTTTTCTATGAGCAAATAACCTTAATTTTTCTAAATTTTTTTTATTTGTTGCAGTTTTAAGTTGATGCAAAAAGAAAGGCGCATAAATTCAAAAATTGATTGACAAGGTCTTCAGAATGCGTTTTGTCGATTTTTTGGCTCTTGCATCAACTTTAAACTGTACTATAAGCGGGTGTAATGATAAAAACTGTCTTGTGCCAAACTTTATATTATACTGCCAAGTGTTTTCAAAAGTCGCTTTCAAATAAACGTTTAACAATGGAACGGTAATATTTGATTAAGTAGGATAGGGCGTGGGTAAAGCGAGGTTGGGGCGAGGGTAGGATTGGGAGTAGGAAAAGCCGGGCCTACTTTTCAAGCCCAGCGCTCAGACCAAGCCTAAATTTTGAGCCCAGCCCGTTACCCATTCTTTATGCTTAAAAACTCTTAAAAATATGTTTTATTTGCAATTTTTAAAACAGTTTAGTTAAAATAAAAAAATTCCGGACCGGTCTGGAGCTTTCTTTTTGGTCCGGGTTCGCAGGTTATTGAGTTCGGTCCGTGAAAATTTTTGTTTCGGTCAGTCCGGTCCGGACACATTTCCATGACCTTCGGAATGCACCGTAAAACGCTAATTCCTGCGATTCAAAACAGGCGACTTTACTCTCTGTAGCTTGACGATGGGATTCTGAAGTCAATGGTGGAAGAAAAAAGGTAAAAACGACACGACACCATGCCAAAGACCTTGGAGTATGCCACACTACCGTGCAGAATGAACTGAATCATCAAAATCGAAAAAACAAGGAGTATCGTCTGGTAAAATCCGTCATTCTTTTCTTCACAACCTAGCTCAATGGCTTAACTGTACAAGAGTTTGTTGTACAAGGGTTCCATTGTATTTACTTACATTAAGTGTTTTTAACTTCCGGTCGTTCCCGTGCAAATGATCTTCTTAGATCTTTTGTTCTAAGGGTGTGCCTCTCTTATCATGGTGATTAGAAGTTAACAAAAGCTCGTCATTACTGTTTTATATAGGCTTGTAGGTCTTCCACTGTCTTATATAGGCTTGTCCTAGCTTCCAGCTTGTAGCTTGTACTACCTTTCAACTTGTATTACTTTCCAACTTGCACCATCTTCCAACTTGTACTATCGTCCAGCCTACACCATCTTCCAACCATGACAAAACTTCACCATCTCATATATCTTACCCTACTTTTCCTATTGTTACCTAAAACTCACTGTACCGACTACATTTCCGGCCCAATCGCCGACTTCTACATCAATGTCACCTTTCCCGGCTGGAAACACAACGAAAGGTCATTCATAATCGACACACGGTACGAAAAAGATTTCATTTGGGACGAAAAAAGTTACAGTAACCAAGTGGGCTACGATAACACCTACAATCCAGACGAATCCAACACACATGAGTCACAGTTCCTCTTCAAGGACCAGGTCTATATCGATGGCCAATGGTGCAGATTGACTGGTAGACAAGGCACAGACTACCTAAGCCTACTACCATATAAGAACGTCAATTGGCTGATTGGTAGTATTGAAACCTCGAGCTGTGGTACCAAACCGACCAATGCTTTTAATAATGAATTGAGAGCTGGTGTGATGGGCTTCATCAATAATAGAGAGTATAATAGAGATTCGATGGGCTACAGACTAGTCAAAGACTTCCAGAATCCAGAACTCTGCCTACACAAAACTACTCGGGATGACCGGTAAGTAGGCATAATTACTTGAGGTAATAACAGGATAAGTCTACGTAACTACCTGTGGCAATCAACGAAAAATTAGGCACTTTTGTAAGCATATCTAAGCTTCGAGTGACATGTTATACGTTAAAAACGATACTTTTAAAACATGGGAGTTCAATGGAAGATTTGTAATGTAATTTGCACTGAAAATCTTCCACTCAAATTCTATTTTTAAAATGTCTCAAAATGGCCTAAAAACACGTTTTTAACACTTTTTAATGGTGGAAGTTTAATGGAAGGTTTTCAGTGCAAAACACATTACAAATCTTCCACCCAACTTCCATTTTTCTGAACTCTCAAAAATTTTCTTTACAAAACAAAAATTTTATAAAAACTAGCTTCCGAGTGTAAAAAAATGCAATATATATAACTACAACAACTTATTTCAGCCAAGCCGACACCGTAGTAGCCGTTGGAGCTACACTATCCGAAGATCGTGTCATAACATCAGTTCGAAGTGAAAGTGAACGCAGAATCTGGTCTTTAATCCTAGATAATGTTGTTTTCAACAACACTGAAGTCGAAACTGGTCGAATTCGTGCCATAATCGACCCATCATACCGCAATATCGACATTCCGACCAAGCAATTCGACCAAATTTTGAGAATTTTAAAACCTGAGCACGACGAGATTGGAGACGAATACTATGTGGATTGTTGGCAACAATTTGAGCTACAATATACTATAAATAACAGTACTGTCACTGTACCATCTTCGTCTTTGATGCAAAAAGTGAGAAAGTTCGGAAAAGACTGTCATTTGTTGTTATCACCAACCAAGAATGCCTTAAGATTGGGTGTGCCGTTCTTTTTTGATAACGGTGTTTGTTTGAAGTTTAATTGGGAAGGGAGAATCACGTTCTACGATGCTTCGTTTATTGGAAACAGCACAGTATTCGGCGACACATTCGGCGCTTATTATCGATCATATTAAGATTGATCCAGTATATTGATGTAGATCAAATAAAGCGCATTCTTATAGATTTTTTCATAAGATTATACTTTTCCAATACAAAGAATAACGTTTGTTTAACATAGTTTTAGCGTTTCGTAAAGATCAAGTAAGATTTAACAAAGTTATAACAAAAATGATGTTATCCATGACCTATCAAACCATAAAAATTCAAATTTTAATCAAAATAATCAACAATGTCTCCATACTGATTACTAATAGGTCTCGGGCACTTTGATACATCTAATTCTGTCACAATCAACTGTTCAAACATATCCGCACAATCCGTTTCGCCAATCAAACATGTCCCCACAACCTTGTTATCTCGTATGACAGTCCTTATCACATAGTCATTAACATATTCCAACTCTATTTCTCCATCTTTGGCATCAAAATCGCCCAGTAAAATGACTTTTTGGCCGGCAAATGTTGTTGTATGAGCAAAAATGTCAAAAATTTGGTCCAATTCGAGCTGATGTTCGATTAGATTTAGGGCTGTAAATTGGCCAAACTGGCGGGCTTGGGTCCATAAACGCATCTGAATTACATAAAAATAAGATATCAGGCTTTAATTTCATGTCAAAAAATGTAAAATATGAATGAAACATATATCATATAATTGACTTTTTTTCAAAAAAAGTAACGAAAATTGATAAAATCTTTAAATTTTTGTCATCTTTCGTTTTGTAAAGAAAGTTCTTGCCATTTTTTGTTTTGTAAAGAAAGTTCTTGCCATTATCTACAATTCTGTGTAACTTGATACGATTTTAAAAACTGTACAAAAAGTTATGGCAATTTGTAGGTAATGGCAGATTTTCAGTGAAAATTATAATAAAAATCTTCCATTTTGAAAAATGCTCTTTTAAATAATTAAAAAGGACTTGTAATTAATAAAATAAAACCTTACCTGCCTCCACAATTTACTTTGATGCTCCCACTTCACCGTGCACACATCTCCACATGCGTATACGTCATCTACGGTGGTTTTCATGTGTTCATACACTATGATTCCACCGTCCTCGGCCAGTTGTAACTGAAATTTTGAAATGGTTGGTTTTGTAGCAGTACTTTTAGACCTAATTGCAGATAAAACACAATTTAAAAAATTTTTAAAAAAATTTTCAAATTTTTAAATTTTTAGAAATTTTTAAGTTTAACAAAATTTTAGGTCATCATACCTCATTACAGCTTTCTTTCCACATTTTTGAAGCCGGCCATACACCCATAGCTTCTATTACCAAGTCTACCGTAACCTCCGTTCCGTCACTTAATTTTACAGTAATCTCATCATTGTTAATACCGTATCCAGTAACTTTTGCACCTCTTTTTATGTCAATCTTTCTATGTAGACCATTTTTTGAATCAGCACTATTTTTGTTACAAGCAGTACCACTAGTACCACCAATGGTTCCAGTAGTACCACTAACAGTACCAACAGCCCCACTTGGTTGATGAAGACTTCCAAGCCAAAACGGTCCCAACGAACATCCCAAAACGTCTTTTTTGCTACTAGTATCAGCTTCAGACGTCTGGTACCGTTGATACTTTGCTTCGTCCTTCAAGTCCGGTTCGATTCGGCCAGTTTCAAAGCCTCTCTCTAGTCCAATTGCTACCTGAACATCAAAAAACATGGATCCAACTGATACCTCTTTCAGAACCCAGGTTATCTCCTGGTTTTTCAATTCAAATCTAAAAGAAAGTGCTTAAAATAGCAAGAACTTTCTTTACAGACCAAAAAATGGCAGGAACTTTCTTTCCACTTACGCCAATTCCATGCCAATACCACCATCACCAACTATGGCCACTCTCTTCGCCTTACACAGTCTTTTTTCCAGCTTTGCTATCGTATCCGTGTCGCGAATCGTCAAAATTTTGTCGCATTTTTCGAAATTCAAAGTCTTTGGCTCTGCCCCGGTGGCTATTACCAATTTATCGTATTTTAGCTCTTCTCCTGATGATAACTTTAATGTTTTAGTATTTGAATCCCATGAAATTACAGTATCTTCTATCACGGTAACCTTAGAATATCGACCGGTAAAAGTAGAAGCTGATTCGATTTCGACTTGGAACTTCTCCATCACTATTCCTGCCTGAAAACGCTTTATTTAGATGTTTTCATTAGTTGTAAACAAAGTTTTTGATATTATCTGCAATGTAAACCAATCCCTGCAATGTAAATAAAGTTCTTGCCACATTAACATACCTTTTCATAGTTTGTAACCCTCTTAACATAGCCATTCTTTCCACAAACTAAAACAAGTTCAGTTGAATCAGGTAGTTCTTCTGAATCCGCTAGATGTTGAATACAGGAAACTCCAGCAATTCCTCCTCCTACCACAACAATTCTACTTCCATCTTTCATCTTTCTTCAAAAAATCATGTCATTTAATCAAAAACTTCAAAAAATATACAAAGACTTGTATACATCAATATTCAACATGAATAATATTAGAAAAATAATTTATTCTAGTCAAAAGTAGAGCTCAAATCGCTAAAAATTGCTTAAAAACATTCACAAGGCTTGAATAACATTGTCCAACAAGCTACTAGCACCAATTCTGAACAGTTTTGGAGTCAGCCAGTCGTTTCCAAGCACAATTTGAACAAGCTTCACAAACTCCAAGGCTTCTTGAACAGTTCGAATACCACCTGCCGGCTTAAAGCCAATTTTCTTGCCAGTTTGAGTGTGATACTCTTTGATTGCTTGCAACATAACATAGGCAACTTCTAGAGTGGCATTTACAAATTCTTTGCCGGTCGAGGTTTTGATAAAGTCTGCTCCACCCAAAATCGAAGCCCATGAAGCTTTGTAGATTTTCTCATGAGATTTCAATTCTCCGGTAGCAAGAATAACCTGTAATTAACAAATTGATAAAGTTTTAGAAACATCTGTGAAAATTAAAAAAAGTTCTAATAAAAATAATATAACCCATCATCTATCTACCCTAATTTAAGGGTAACCAAACAACTAATAAGAAAATTTAAATATTGCTCAAACATAATCAAAACCAATATTTAGTTTACATATAGCAAAAATTTCAAAACCTTTTGTCTCATATTTAAAAAGCTACAACCAAAACCATGTTATCCATGCCTACCTTCAGATGCGCGCTCTTTCCAGCAGCCTTCAATTGTTCAATTTCGCTTTTTACTGTCTCCCAATCACCATCCAAAGCTGCTGCTCTGTTGATAACAGTATCAAGCTCGTTAGCTCCATCTTCAGCAGCCAATTGACATTCAAGAACTCGAGACTTCAAGTGGTATTGGCCAGATGGAAAACCTCCAACAACTAAAAACAAGATACACCAAAATAAGTGAAAAACAAACCTGAAGCAATTTGAACATCCTTCTCGTTAAGCTCGGCCAATTTCGCTTTTACATCCAGGATTCTGGCTGGATAAACGCATACCGCTCCACATTTTAGTGATGGGTCCTGGAAAACAGTCAAATTAAACGCAAAAATGGGCATTTTTAGGTGAAAAACCTCAACAAAAATAAAGTAAAAACACAATAAAAGCTTTAAAAACAAATATCGTGCTTAAAAACATACAATAACTTACCTTATCGTAAGCTCAACAATATTTTTCAACAAAAATAAAAATAAAAAAGACTTGACACGACAAAAATAAGAGTCAAGACTTGCCCTGATAACAAAATTCTGTCCAACTTACACTTTCGACCGGTCGAACAGCACGAGCAGCTAATTTCTGAACTCTGTCCTTGGTATCATCACCGGCCAACGTTGTCAAGTCGATGTAACCGATAAGACTTCGAATTTCGTCTTTTGAAGCCGATTTGGCCTCAGTTTTGGCTTGTTCAACGGTTTTTTCAAGCTCCGCAAAGGTTACTGGAGCTGTAAAGTCGAACTTGGCCATGATTGGAGTCTAAAATGGAAGTAATATAATTTTACAATGGTATAGATTATAATATATAAGATAGGGGTTTTAAATTTGAATAGTTTTGGGGAAAATAAGCAGGAAGCGGCTAAAAAGGACCACAAATGAAAGCGAAACTAAACTTTTGGCTTTTTGATCGCCAAAAATTGATAAATAACCTCGCGAACTGTTTCAATCAGACGGTGTAAAGTGAGAAGAAGATAATATTATGCGAGTCATAAGCATTGGCATACTTATTACACCACAATTTTGAGGTTAAAGTAGTCCTATCAAAGCCGGCATGGATAACATAACTCCATAGCATTTATTGCCAATTTTTGTTGTACATTGTTTCTGTGTTTATGTTTTGAGTGTTTTACAGTTTACTTTTTGCGCAATCATGTTGAATTCGGCTTTTATATCCGCTGGAAAAACCCGTTTCAAGACTTTCGATCTGTTGCATGTTCGAACTGTTATTTCAACGAAACCCGGAGGTATAAAAAGTTCAGGATGGAAATAAAATAAAGTTTATGGCATATATTAACATATTTTTAAAAGTAATTATGTGTGTTGGTTAATGAGCTTATGTTTTGGCCGTTTTTTAGATTGTAGTATATGGTGAATGGATTGGTGTTGGTTGTTTCGTTTGTGGTCAATGGCAATGGTCAGTAAATTTAGGAAGATGGTTGGTATATAATGAAAAGACATTGCCAAATGTCTTAAGGATGATATTGTGCAAAATACGATTTATTAAACTAATGTAATATGGATGAACAGGTAAATTTTCACTATTTTTTGTAAATTTTTAGCTATTTAGGTTCACGTCAAAGCCCACAGAGTTGGAAATGACATTATTATACGTCGACAACACGTTCAGAACTATCAAAAGATCAAATTCCATGTTGCAATCGAAAAACTCAATTTCCTCGTACCAACAACATGGATCAAACGCCTTCAGGAGTTATCACAATGTCGCCTTACGTTGATCGTCTATCACCACGGGGCTTCGGACAATGTTTATCCAGAAAGTACCCTTCCCACCCTTGGTCATTACTCTTTCGTCGTAAAAAGTGCGAGACTTGCTTGTTATCGCATCGGATGGCGTAATATATCCGCCTTCAAAACTTGTCTTGGTCGAGGGAAAGGTAGAGTATATAAGGCGGTTACCTTGAGGCAAACGGCATCATACGTTGATCTACATTAGGAAATATGAACGGATACCTGAAGTTGGCTATTCTCATTGGCTTCGTCACCTTGTGCTTGTCGCATCCTCGTGAGTTTTTTCGCTTTTTGATGTTGTTTTAGGTAATATAAGTGCTTTGATTTTATGGTTTTTTTTTATTTTATTGACCAGTCGATAAATGCTGAAATTTAATCGACCAGCCGATAATTTTTGAAATTTTATCGACCAGTTGATAATTTTTAAAACATTTCCCGAGTTTTTGTATAAAATTTTTTACCATGCTCCACTTCAGAATTCCGTGTATTGAAATGCCGCACCACCGACGGTCAACTCAAGGCTGGACCAGAACAGGCCCACTGTAACATGATCATCAAGGACTCGGAGACCGAACTGCCCGGTCGTCCAGCTCCAGAAGGCGATGGATGCTTCTACGAGACCGTGAACGGTGAGGAACGTTTGTACTGCGACTTGGTTTGCCCCAAGGCTCACACCGTCTTCAACGCTCACATCGAACAGGGCCACAAGTCGTGCTTTAACTTCTACACCTACCAATTGGAGCGTCGCGCTGACGAATGGTACATCTGGAGATCTGGAAAGTGCTTGAACTCCACTGCCACCTTCACTGTTGGCTGCAAGTTCGACGAGCCTTTCAACACTCAATTCGCCAACGACAACGAGGTCTTCGCTCGTTTGGCCGCTAGACGTGTCGCTTAAGAAGGGCATGGGTTTAAGACTTGTCGCTTGAAAGGGCATCGGTTTGAACTTCTTTCTCTGAGGACAAGGATATGTATTTTATTTTTAAACGTGCAATATTTATGTTATTTATTATACACCAATAAATATTATTTTATCTATCATTTTGGCTTTTGAAAGGCTTTCGGGTAGGCTACAATAAGGAAGGGTAGGGTTACAAAGATGAGGGTAGGGCAGGGTAGGCTAGAGTAAAGTAGGGTAGAGTAGAGTAGAATAGACAATAGTAGTGTAGAGTAGGTTAGGGTAGGATAGGGTACGGTACGGTAGGAAAGAGTAGGGTAGGGTACGTTAGAGAGGTAGGGTGACGTATGGTAAAGTAGGACAAGGTAGAATAGATTAATATATTAATTTTTTACCGTATATTATATTACCATGCCTCACACTATCCTATCAAGACAAAGCCTATCTTACCCCACCCTGCAAAAACCCAGACTACTCTACTCCACGCTATCCAACTCTACTCTAACTTACATTACAGTGCATTATCTTTTTACGATGTTCACCCTACCTACGATACTTACCCTTAGGGAATTGAAGCATAAAAATACAAATGTTTGGTTTACTACGACATATTGTAGATATTTATTAACATTAATTTAACAATAACAATTGATATGTACATTCATGTCTTTGCCGGTCAAAAATTGATCATATTGTTGTGGGAACTATAATAAGGTTAGCTCTGGGCGGGTCTTATGATATAACGCAAGGTATGGCTAATTATACATACATTTGCATATCTAGACCACACCATAACTAATGATGAATAATAGGCGTAGCACTGGGAGAATCCGTTAATAATTGCGTTTTGTTTTCAAACATGGATTCTTTTTTGTTTACTGATACCATACCATTGAATATGATTTGGTTGTAAATGGCTAGCTTTTCTGAAAATGGGAATATATGGCAATGACATTGCTTTAGACTTGTAGGGTACGGTAGACTGGGTAAGGTAGGGTAGAGTAGGTTAGGTAGCGTTGGATAGTGTGGGGAGGGTAGGGTAGTTTAAGGTAGGAAAAAGTAGGGTATGGTAGGATAGCTTACCATCAACTCTGGCGCAGCTATTTTTGTACCCGTCGTATCTTGCCAGTCCTTTATCCCACAAAAATACCATGTAAAACACAAAACCAGTGATCAGAAACACCAGCCCAATACTGGCCGTTTTAATATCCGCCGTTACCGTGGTAATAACCAAAGTAATACAAATGATCAAGAACACGATAGGCAGTATAATAGGCACTCGTATACGATCAGGATGAACTTTTACATTATAGTAACGTATATAGAGTAGAGCGCACATAGTCAAGGCTCGCTGTACCCACATGGCAAAGGTTAGGTAGTTGATGAGTTTGTCTACTTCACCTACTAACGCGAATAACATGGCTAGTAGGACACTGTAGAAGATGGCTGCACGTGGGGAGTCATGTTTCTCGTTTACTACGCTTAGGAATGATGGCATTTGGCCTTGACGTGCTCCGGCGAATAGGTACCTTAATATTGAAAAGTTATGTTTAGCTTATAGGGGGAGTGGATGGGATAGGGAGAGAGTAAATGGCAAAAACAAGGTGGAGTAGGTAGGTATATCATTATTTGGGTAGGAGGGTGGGCGGATGGGCGGGGTAAAAAAAACTTTTTTATATTTGGGGGGTGGGGATGACCAAACATTTTTTAAAAATAAAAAGAAATGTGTGTCTTACCTGCTAGAAGTAAAAATTGTGCTGTTTAAGCTACCAATCAACATTATACTTGTTAAAAATGGCATGGCATGGCGAAATGAACCCATAGTACGGTTGGCAAAAGTCTAAAAGTTTTGCTGAGATTCGTTACGTGATATCACTAGACCTGGCTCTACAAGTCTTTACCTTTGCTCTTGCATATAAAAGTTTAGCTTGACCTTTTCCGATGCTTGTTTTTACCCTGAACTATACTCCTAGCGACACCCCTACCCATGTTATTATTTCTAATACTCAGTCACGTTTCTGAATTTAAATTTAAGGCTATTTGGCTTCAGAAATTTGAAATGCCAATTTTGATATTACCTGAGCAACGGCCGGTGTTTTGAGTACTTCTGGAATGCTGAGTACAACAAAGTAGGAGAGGTTGGTAGCGCAGTAAACAAAGGCTATGATGAATATTCCAATGGGGATGGCTAGTGATAAGGTCCTGAAAGTTTTGGTTATAGTAATGGCTAGGGTATGGCAGGTTAAGGCAAGGCACGGCAGAGCAAGGCAAGGGTAAAGCAAGACAAATCAAGGCAAGGTAGGAGAGGGTAAGGCAAGATAGGGTAAAGCAAGGCAGGATAGGGCAAGATATTTTAAAGAAGGGTAGGGTGAGGCAAAATAAAGTAGGGTGTAGTAAGATAAGTTATACCCCGATGAAACCACAAAACTTTACCTAGTAGGATTAGCCACCTCCTCTACCCCAAAATTCAGCACGTCCCAGCCGTCGTACGAGAATAGCCCTTGAAAGAACGCGTTGACAATCATACTCGGTTCATAAGTTGAATTTGCGAATGGGTCCTTTAAATTCTCAACTTCTCCTTTAAATACCAACATGTACATGCCAACACAAATGATTGTCATTGTGGCTAGGATCTTGGCCGCCGTCGCCGCGATTTGAAACCGCGAAACAAAGGTTCGCAGCGAAAAAAAGTTGAGAAAACAAATCAGCCCTGAAATGGTTTGTAAAGAAAGTTCTTGTCATTTTTTGGTTTGTAAAGAAAGTTCTTGTCATTTTTTATTTTGTAAAGAAAGTTCTTGCCATTTTTTGTTTTGTAAAGAAAGTTCTTGCCATTTTTTGTTTTGTAAAGAAAGTTCTTGCCATTTTTTGTTTTGTAAAGAAATTTCTTGCCATTTTTTTGTTTTGTAAAGAAAGTTCTTGCCATTTTTTGTTTTGTAAAGAAAGTTCTTGTCATTTTTTATTTTGTAAAGAAAGTTCTTGCCATTTTTTGTTTTGTAAAGAAAGTTCTTGCCATTTTGTGTTTTGTAATCAAATTTCTTGCCATTTTTTGTTTTGTAAAGAAAGTTCTTGCCATTTTTTGGTTTGTAAAGAAAGTTCTTGCCATTTTTTGTTTTGTAAAGAAAGTTCTTGCCATTTTTTGTTTTGTAAAGAAAGTTCTTGCCATTTTTTGTTTTGTAAAGAAAATTTTTGCAATATTTTTGTAAAATGCGCCAAATTTATTTTTAAAATTTAAAATTTTCAAAAATTTAAAATTTAAAACTCACAAACCAAGCTGAAACTGGCCAAGGTTTTGGCCATATGTTGCGAAACGGCTGATTCTAGGTTAATATACAGCCCTTCAAATAGGTATTCACTGAATGTTAAGGCTTCTACGGCTACCACAGCCGGAAATGTCATCAAACAACCCGTTGAGAGAAACGAAAAAGCGATAGGGAACCTTAAAAATTATGATTTTAGACTTGAAATACCCTACCCTACCCTACCCTACCCTACCCAACCCTACCCTACCCTATCCTACCCTACCCTACCCTACCCTACCCTACCCTACCCTACCCTACCCTACCCTACCCTACCCTACCCTACCCTACCCTAACCTACCCTACCCTACCCTACCTTACCCTACCCTACCCTTGCCTACCCTTGCCTACCCTTGCCTTACCCTTGCCCTACCCTTGCCCTACTCCTACAAATGTCACTTACCATCCAACATAGCACAAATAAGCGAAATCAGCACCAGAATGTCGTATACTGGTGCCCAGCTCAATATAACAATAGGCTCCCAACATTGATATCAGAGCACTGAGGAACCAAACCAATAATGACAGTCCTACTGAGTTGGTATACTGTAATATTGCCGTTGGGGTTATGAATAGGCCTGACCCGATGATATTACCACAGACGAAACTGACTGCACCAAGCAGTCCCATCTTGTTCCGGTCGGAACGGGGCTCCGACATGGTTGCTGGTACTGTTTTGGATCTTTTGGTACTTTTTGGGGTCTGAAAATGAAAAAATTAAAAAAAAGGTAAGAACTTTCTTTACAAAATAAAAAATGGCAAGAACTTTCTTTACAAAACAAAAAGTGGCAAGAAGTTTCTTTACAAAAAAAATAGCAAGAACTTTCTGTACAAAACAAAAAATGGCAAGAACTTTTTTTACAAAACAAAAAAAAATGGCAAGAATTTTTTTTACAAGACATAAAAAAGCAAGAACTTTCTTTACAAAACAAAAAATGGCAAGAACTTTCTTTATAAAAAAAAATAGCAAGAACTTTCTTTACAAAACAAAAAGTGGCAAGAAGTTTCTTTACAAAAAAAATAGCAAGAACTTTCTGTACAAAACAAAAAATGGCAAGAACTTTTTTTACAGTACCTAAAGTAACTAAATTTTTAATGATAATTGTAAACTCGCCCTTCTATTAAAACAAACAGAAAACTAAAGCCAAACAAGATCCGGTTTGGGTATTAAATCAGTTTCATTATAGATATTAAAACTTTTAAAATCAAACAATAGCAACTACGATAAGCATCAATTTTGATAAGACGATTAGAGATTACTAAACAGTTTTTGGAACTATCTCAGAAAAACATTTTTAGACCCTACCCTACCCTACCCTATCCTACTCAACTCAACGTTCTCATACCTTTCTATACTCTACCCTTCCCCGCTTTAACACACTTTGCTCTACTTTACCCTAACCATGTTTTTCCACTCCTTACATTACCCTGCCTTGCTTTTGTCTATTAATGTAATGTATTATATCTTATCTTACCCTAAAATGTTTTGCTCTATCCATCTTCACCCTACCCTAACCTACTCTATCCTCCTCTAGCTTGTATTACTTTACCCAATGTTTTCTTACCCTACCCTACCTCAACCTACTCTACTTTTCTCTAACTTTACTTATATCACCTTATCTTACCCTACATTATCCCATTGTTAACATATGCTTTTCAGTTGAACAAAAAGTAAACATTAGTATAGGATTAGTTTTTGATTTTTGACAAAACATGCCTCACTTACAAGGTTTTTTTTATTTTTTTGAAAATCTACACAGTTATATTGTTTATGTTTGATAAACAATGTGTTTATTATCTCTATATCGTTCTAAAGATTCTAAAAACAAATAAAAAAGCATTAAAAAATGAAAAAAACTAACAAAAATGATCAAAAATAAGAAAAAATTATCAAAAATCGGTAAAAATAAGGAAAAATAGACTAAAAAATCATTAAAAATTGATAAAAATGACCCTTTACAGTGATCATTACTGTCATTTCCTATAAATTAAAATAGTAAAAGGTCAAGTCATTGTGATAAAGATCGAATAAAAACAAAGGAAAAACTTTTTTTTCAAAAAAAAATTAAGAGAGATTGATCCGAAAATAACTTTTTGGCCATTAATCGCCAAAACAAAAAAGGAGCAAAGAGCTGTTACAAATGTGATGCAATGTTTAATATAATATAATTCGCAGCTTTTTTGGAATTTTGATTTAAATTTGAGATTTTGAGAGTTAAAAATCATTTTTAAGGTTAGTGAAAGGAAGTTCTTGACATTGCATGATTTGTAAAGAAAGTTCTTGCTACTATGTTTTGTAAAGAAAGTCCTTGTCATTTTCGGTTTTGAAAGAAAGTTCTTGCTATCTTGGTCTTGTCAAGAAAGTTCTTGCTATTTTGGTCTTGTAAAGAAAGTTCTTGCTATTTTGGTCTTGTAAAGAAAGTTCTTGCTATCTTGGTCTTGTCAAGAAAGTTCTTGCTATTTTGGTCTTGTAAAGAAAGTTCTTGCTATCTTGCTCTTGTAAAGAAAGTTCTTGCCGTTTTTTGATTTAGTAAAGAAAGTTGTTGCCATTTTCTGTATTGAGCTCATATTTTGTGACATTTTTGCATTTAGAAACAAAATTATGACATTTTGCAAAAGTAGAAGTTGAGTGGAAAATTTGTAATGTATATTGCACTGAGAATTTTCCGCTATATTCCTATTTTTAAAAAAGGTCTGAAATGGCATAAATCTTCAGTTTTTACAAGTGAAAGATCGATGGAAGATTCTCAGTGCAAATTACATTACAAATCTTCCACTCAACTTTCATATTTTTTTTGGCTTTTTTATGTTTTGTAAAGAAAGTTATTGGCATTTTATAAACTATAAACACCCTTTTAAGCTTGAGATCTACATTAAATGTTATAAAACCCTGTAAAAAGCATAAAACGCAAGCTGAAACGTAAAACATGGTTAAGATGTAAGCCTAAACCTAAAATAGCATAAAGAAAACAGTAAATATGGTGTGATAATTTTAAAAAAATTAAAATTCAATTAAAATTTAAAAAAAGAAAGAGTAGGTTTTGCATTATAACGGGTGCAAATGTTTTTTTTCTTTTATTTGAGTTGTATTTGCATCGAAAAAGCACTCGCTTTTCGGTTTGAGCGCGCTTTTTCCTATTGCCAGCTGGTTGGAAAGAGGAAAATTCAAAAGGAAAAAGGCTGATTACACACAAATTTTAAGTTTTTAAAAACTTGGAAAAGGAGGATAGGTTAGTGTAAGGCAATACAATCTGCTGTACTGTAGAATATGACAAAGCTGATGTAGGGTAGAGCAAGCTACTAAAAGACAAGGTATATATAAAGTTACTGTAGGGTAGAATATGGCAAGCTGCTGTAGGATAAGGTAGGGAAATCTACTGAAAGGCAGAGTGTGACAAGTTACGGAAAGCTAACGTATGGTAAGTGACCGTAGGGTAGGGTACGGCAAGATATTGTAAGGTAAGGCAAGACAGGGCAGTGTAGGTGTATGTCGGGTTGAGTAGGGGTAAGGCAGGTTAGAAAGAAGCAGGGTAAGGTAAGACAAGCTACTGTAGGGTAGGGTACGGCACGCTACTGTAAGGTAAGGCAATACAGGGCAGTGTGGGGGTATGTTGGGTTGAGTAGGGTAAGGCAAGCTACTGTAGAATAAGGTAAGGCAGGGGTAGAAGGTATAGGGTAGGATAAGACAAGCTACTGCAGGGTAAGGTATGACTGACGTATGACGAGCTACTGTAAGGCAGTGTAGAGTTGGGTAGGGTAGATAAATTAAAAAATCGTTTTTCTCACAAAATTATTCAAAAATTTTATTTTTTTCAAAACTTAAATTTTTATTTTTGTAAATTATTGGTTGTGTTACAAGTAGATTTGGTGACATTTTGTAAAAGTTTGGTCCTGAACTTCTGAGAACAGTTTCTTGATAGTAAGTGTATTTTGTAAACTGTGTATTTTGAATTTGCAACTTTTTTCTGGTTTTTAGTACTATATAGTATAATGGTATCATTCAGTACAAAAAATTTTTATATTTTTTTTCCATTATTTAGTATACAAATTTTTTAAAGTTAATATTTAAAACAATTTTTTTGTAACTTTTTTGTACTATACAGTACCATGATACTATATAGTACCGATTTTTTTCAAGTTTTTTAAAGTACCCTCTACAACAAGATTTTCAAATATTTCAGAGATTTTTTGTCAAAACCTTTGATTAAAGATGCAATTGTGTGATTTGAATCAAGCTGCCGTGAACTCCATGATGAACAACATGTGGAAGAAGCGGAGGGAACAGAGAAAGAAAGAAATTCAAGAGGCCAAAGAAGCCGATTCGCCGACCAAAAGTGACCCGAACAAGAGTGACCCTGCGGTGAGTTTTGTAAAGAAAGTTTTTGCCATTTCTTGTTTTGTTAACAAAGTTTCTGCCATTTCTAGTTTTGTAAAGAAAGTTTTTGCTATTTTTTGGTTTGTAAAGGAAGTTCTTGCCGGTTTTTGTTTTGTAAAGAAAGTTCTTGGATTTTTTTTATTTGTAAAGAAAGTTCTTGCCAGTTTATAATTTGTAAAGAAAGTTCTTGCTATTTTTGTTTTGTGAACAAATTTCTTGCCGGTTTTCGTTTTGTAAAGAAAGTTCTTGCACTTTCAATCATTATTTGCTTTCAGCCGCAGATCCAGACTGGAGTGAACATGAAATTATGTTTTGACAATCCCAAACCCAATCCTCCACCACCTTCTTCAGCCTCATAACAACATCGTTTGTCATCAATTTCGTCTTCTTTTACTGGTATAATGTCACAAATTGGTTGATTTGGAGATGTTATTTTACTTTTTGTTTCTGTATGTATACTTATACTAGCAATAAAAATTTGTTTTTACATTTTGAATTATTTTAGATGAAATGACAAGAACTTTCTTGACAAAACAAAAAATGGCAAGGACTTTCTTTACAAACCAAAAAATGGCAAGAACTTTCTTTCTTTACAAAATAAAAAATGGCAATAACTTTCTTAATGACATGTTTTCTGGCCTAAAGCCTAAAGTCTACTAATTCTACTGCCATTTTCTGTTTTCACCGTTACAGTTTTTCGTATTTTTACGTGATTTCTTTTTTGTTTTTCACGTCAAATAATTAGTTCATCTTTGATGGATCAACAACAACATTATCTTTAGCTAGATGTATGGTAATGAGATTTTTTTACTGTTTTAGTTAATGTTATTAGTTGCTATGTTAAGCCCTAACCTTAGCCCAGAGTCCTAGACCAGAGCCCTAGTCCAAAGCCCTAGCCCAGATCCCTAGCCCAGAGTCCTAGACCAAAGCACTAGCCCAGAGTCCTAGCCCAGAGCCCTAGTCCAGAGTCCTTTTACACTCGCTTCACCACTCTCGTCCTACCCTTGCCATACCCTCGTCCTACATGTGGCTACCATAGCCCTATCCTCGAACTACCCTTGTTTTGCTCTCGCTCTACTCCTACCTTAATCTTTTTTTAATTGAATTTGAAACGTCCTACCCCTTTCGTATTTTTGTCCAATCTTACCATATCTTCTATCCTATCATAACCTTTTTTTTCTTTTCTTACTATAGCCATAAGCCTTTTTTTTCCCCTACTATGTCTTACTGAAGGCGTAGTGTTTCAAAACTTTTTTGTTCTTCTTAATGCCATTCTTTAAACTATCTATACTGACTTATCAAACACATAAAAACACGGTCCGAAATGCCTTTAATTCTTGGGAAAACCTTGGGTTCTTACACAAATTACTTGTAATACATCACAACACGGGACAGTTTGAAACCGCCTCAAGGCCGTTCAAGGTCTTCAGTGCAAACACTAAACATGTTACTCTTACTTTTCTTAATTGGAAAACGGTAAATTACTGATAAGGAAATGGTAACAAAAAGTCGTTACAATTTGACTTGCAAAAGGAAAAACGGCAAGAACTTTCTTTACAAAACATTAAATGGCAAGAACTTTATTTACAAATGAAAAAATGGTAAGAACTTTCTTTACATGTCAAAAAATTGCAAGAACTTTCCTTACAAAAGATAAAATGGTAAGAAATTTTTTTACAAAATAAAAAATAGCAAAAACTTTCTTTACAATACAGAAAATGGCAAGAACTTTCATTACAAAGTTAAAAATTGCAAAAACTTTCTTTACAGAACAATAAATGGCAAGAACTTTCTTTACAAAACAATAAATGACAAGAACTTTCTATACAGAACAAAAAAGGGCGACTTCTAAAACGACCAATATCAAAAAAAACCTTAGTGCTCCAGGACAGCCAAGAGCTTCAGCTCTAGGCAGCCAATTCAATCCCGCCCCACCAGGTCCAGCCGATGACCAAGTACTATTTGGATCATCAGGCCCTGCCGATCAACCAAGTTAGCTAAGAAGAGATTTTTTTGCGTGAATCGGCAAGAACTTTCTTTACAAAACAAGAAATAGCAAGAACTTTCTTTACTATACATGAAATGGCAGGAATTTTCTTTACAAAACAAGAAATGGCAAAGACTTTTTTATTTTGTCTTTACGGCCACAAAACTTTAAAAAATGTTTTTGTACCTACATATGTTTACTTTACTGTTTTACCTCTGTATTGCTGTTTATATTACAACATTGTGCATTCTTGACTAGCCACTTTACTAATTAGTAGTTGAAACGTTACAAGGTAAATAAATTGACTAAACCATTAGTAAAACAAGCAAAACATACTGTAAAGCAAGGAAAGGGCAGTTATTTACAAAAACCGTAAATTCTTGTAAAAATAATTTGGCAGAGAGACAGTGTTTAGAAGTGAGAGAGTGGTAGACAGCAGAGAAGGTTAAAGGAAAGCACGGCAGAATGTTAGAGAACTCGTAAAAGGAATAACGGCAGAAGGAATAACGGCAGAACGTAAGCGTGGATTTTGAAGGAGAAACAAGAGAACGTTAGAGAGCACATTAAAGAAGAAACAACAGAACGTTAGAAAATCCATAAAGTAAAGCACGGTAGAACGTTAGCGCGCAAATCAAAGAAAGAACGGCAGAACGTTAGAGAGCATTTGAAAAAAAAAAGACAGATAATTAGAGAGCACGTAAAACGAAAGAACGGCGGAACGTTAAAAAGCACATTGAAGAAATAACGCTAGAACGCTAGTGAACACATTAGAGAAATAACGGTTGAACGTTAGAGAACACGTAAACGAAAGAACAGTAGAACGTTAATGCGCAACTCATAGAAAGAACGCCAGACGGCTAGCGCGCACGTGGGCGAAACTTAAAGGTTCAGAAGTTTTAAACTAGCCAAAAGACAAGGTTAAACCCCACCCAAATGAACGGTTACGGACCGTTCCTAAACTACATGACCTTCCCTACTATGGTCTCTCGGTTTGACATGGTTTTTCTTTCCCTGCCCTCCCCTAGCCTTCTTTCTTAAGACTAGGTAATCCCTTTCCTTACTGAACTTTGAGAAACCCCCCCCTCTCTCTCCCTACCCCTCCTCTAGCCCTCCTTTCTTAACATAAGGTTAAACCTTTCCCTACTAAACCCTAAGAAACCCCTTCTTTCCCCCACCCCTCCCCCCGCCTTCAAAAACATATATAAACCCCACCCCACCACCACCAACTCCGTACTCCAACTCGGTCTTCAGCACCGCCGCAGAGTCCCCACCAACCAGAAATGGATTACGAAAACCGCATCAAGGCCTACCGCTTCGTGGCCTACTCCACCGTGGCCTTCTCGGTCATCTCCGTGGTCACCGTCTGCTTCACCCTACCCATGTTGCACAACTACGTGCAACGCGTCCAGGACAGCATCGACCGCGAGCTGGTCCTCTGCGAAGGCTCGGCCAAGGACATCTGGTCCGAGGTCGCCCATTTGAAGAACATCCCAATGGCCGCCAACCGTACCGCCCGTCAAGCCTACGGCCAAGGAGGTGACGCCTGCTCCGCCTGCTGCTCCGGAGGACAACCCGGCCCAGCCGGACCACCCGGTCAACCAGGACGCCCAGGAAACGCCGGAGCCCCAGGCTCACCAGGACAACCCGGAAGACCAGCCGTTGCTCCATGCGACTCCATCGCCCCACCACCATGCAAGCCATGCCCAGGAGGTCAGCCAGGTAACCCAGGCCCACCAGGACCACCAGGAGACAAGGGACCAGACGGACAACCAGGACAAGGCGGTGGCTACCCACAACCAGGCCCACCCGGACCAAAGGGACCCCCAGGACCACCAGGACCAAACGGAAACCCCGGTGCCCCAGGACAGCCAGGTGCTCCAGCTCAAGGCGGCCAATCCGGACCCGCTCCACCAGGCCCAGCCGGAGACCAAGGACCACCCGGACCACCAGGCCCAGCCGGTCAACCAGGACAACCAGGAGGCCCAGGACAGCCAGGACCAAAAGGACCACCCGGTCAACCAGGACAGCCCGGAAACGACGGAAAGCCAGGAGCCCCAGGACAAGCCGGTGCCCCAGGACAAGGTGGAGAACGCGGTATCTGCCCCAAGTACTGCGCCATCGACGGTGGAGTCTTCTTCGAGGACGGAACCAGACGTTAAGCACCAGCTTAAGCGAATTTGTGTTTTTTACCAGTCATCGGTATGGAACACACGGTACCGTTATCGGTACCAAGTATCATTAAGTACCATTTTAAGGCGCTTGACGGGTTTGGAATCTCTTTTTGGGTACCAAACACCGTCTAGTCCCATTTTAATCTGGTTTTTTTCATTTCTCATCATCTCGCTAAAACACTGTCACTCTTTTTTCATCCTGCCCGGTCAATGCCCTAAACCAATGATAACACCCCTCTTTTCAGACCTTGAAAAACGGTTTTCATTTGTTCTGTGGCGTTTTTTCATTGTAATTTTTTGAATAATAAACTTGAATTTTGTCAATAATCGGATATTGATTTTTTTTTAATTTTTAAAAAATTTTTAATTTCAAAAAAAATTTAAATTTTGAAAAACTCCAAAAAATAAATTAAGCCTAATTACCCAAAAGACTACAGCCTGCTCTAAAGCACCTATCTTTCCGTCGTTTCCGGGCTGTCCTACTGTAATATAAAATCCTATATCAACATAAAAATGTACAAAAAACTGTTTTTAACGTAACAAAAAATGACAATGTTTACAGCATAGTTTAAAACTCTAAAAATTTTTGATATAACAAAATATTGAAGTAAAACAACTAAAAATTTGAAAATTTTTCAACTTTTATTAAACCAAGCCCTACTGTGACTTTTGAAAACTGACCAAAAACTTGTCAAGCCGAGCGTAAGAATATTGATGGGACTAGAGCTTAGGCTAAGACTCAGGCTAGTTCTTAGGCTGTGTTTTAGGTTAAAAAACAAACAAAAGCTCCAACTAGGGCTAGGATTCTGAACAGCGCCTAGATTTAGACGCTAGGCTAAAGCTTAGGCTAGTGCTTATGTAAGCCTGGGCTCTGGGCTAAGGCTCTGGGCTAGGGATCTGAGCTTTTGTTGTGAGCCTAGGTCTACCGTAAGGCAGGACTCACTCATATATTAATTTACTGCAAGATTTACTGTATATTAACCAAATATACCAATAATAACATCGAAAATCTGCGTTTTGTTTGATTTTTTTCGTTTTTTCACGCTTTTTTTAGCCTTTATGCCATAAAGTACTTGGTAAATAAACAAAACAGACTTTATTTTACTATGACACATACGAACGAATTCCCTTACTTTCATATTTTGTTAAAAAATTTCAAAAAAAACTTGAAACCGTTCGTTTTGTGATCAAAAACCCTTTCGCCAGGCCACTTCCGCGTAGGCGAAAACGCACTTTTACCGTAAATTCCAGCGTTCCTCCACTTTGTAATGTTGTAAAAGTAAAACATTGTACTTTTTTGTAAACAATCCAATTAACATTGTGCTCCTGAGAGTTTTGCTTTAAGTAAAACTGTACAAAAATTGGTATGGCAGCCCGGAAATTTGATTAGAACTACGAAACAAAGTAAAGTCAGACTAAAATCAACAGTGGTTCTTCGGTTCTAAACAAAATTTTCGCAATTTTTTGATTTGCAAAGATTTTGCCTTGTTTTTAGTTTTGTAAACAAAGTTTTCGCAAGTTTTACATATTTAAAAAGAAATTTTTATGTTTCTTAGCTAAGGCTGTTAAGCCCGTTAAGCCTAAGCTACTTAGGCCTAACCTTCTAAGCCTAAGCCTACTAAGCCTAAGCCTACTAAGCCTTAGCCTACCAAGCCTAAGTAGGCCTACTAAGCCAAAGCCTAATTTTAAGCCTAAACTTAAGCTTTAGCCTAAGCCTATTCAGCTTAAGACTGATAGTCCTAGGCTTACTGAAGCAAATTCCCTTACAACTTCACAGTTTAATTTAAAAATGTCAAAAACTTTCTTTACAACACAAAAAATGGCAATGACGTCAATGACAACCATGTAAACCTGAACTTTTTTTGATCTCCACAACAATACAGCTCCGTTCGCATTAAACCATTTGTAAAACCAAAACGGTTTGACAAATGACAAGGAATTTCTTTACAAAACCCCCAACAGTCATATGGTTTGCCCACGCTTTTTTACACTGAAATTCTACAGTGCCTTACTGTCTTCTTGGTAATGGTTTTCAGTTGGAAAACTGGTTTGATTCATCTAAAACCGTTTCGTTTGTTTACGGTTTTGTTGATAGATAAGAGTAAAACAAAGTAAAAGGTCATTCACAAAAGATATTCACAGAAAACAGTAATAAAACTCAAGGAAATGTCTCAAGGACAAAGTTACAACCGTTTACAGACTTAATGGAGCCTAAAAACCGAAAAATGTGGTGAATAGTTGAACAAAAATCTATATTTATATACTTCAAAGACCAGAAAATTTTTTCAAAATTCGCCAAAATATGCAAAAATAAACCTAAAATAATCCCTATTATTCAAAAATTTCAAAAAACCACCATAAATATTTTAAATATTCAAAAAAATGGCCAAAAACCCGGCCAAAACCTCGAAAACCTTAGGGTCAGAGAAAACTCTCTTCATTTTCACGCGCAAACAGCCGCTCTCACGCTTCTCTCTTGTTTTCCGTTGCAAAAGAAAAAGAGCCGGGAAAAAAGGCCCTTTACCCGTGTGACTCCGTGGCGCAACGGTAGCGCGTCTGACTCCAGATCAGAAGGTTGCGTGTTCGAATCACGTCGGGGTCAAAGTCGTTTTTTGGCGTTTTTTGACAGTTTTAAAAGCTTATGAAGTAAACATAAAAGTCAACCTAATACACATTGTTAATCTGTACACTTTTTAATTTTTTCCAAGTGAAAAGACATTGAAAAAGACTATAAATCAAGAGAAAATGTTAAACACAGCAAGAAAAGAGCGAAAACAATGAAAAAGCTTAGTAAAAGTATACCATAACAAAGCATATCAGTCTACAAGAATAAGACGCCTATGCCTACTAATCCTAAGCCTGGTAAGCCTAAGTCTGCTAAGTCTAAGCCTACTAAGCCTAAGCCTACTAAGCCCAAGCCTACTAAGCCTAAGCCTACTAAGCCCAAGCCTACTAAGCCTAAGCCTACTACACATAAGCCGACGAAAACAAAGCCTTAGCCTAAGCTTCATACCTACTCCTTCTAACCCTAAACCGACGAATCCAAGGCATAAACCTTTTAATCTTAAGCTTACTAAGCCTACTAAGCCTATTCTTCGGAAGGAAATGTAAATCTACTACCAAAGAATCCTTACAGTACAGTCATTTCAAATTTTATGCTTCTCCACATTCCTTGCTTTACTTTATTTCCACAACAACTCGATTAAAGCATTACTGTTGTTGTATAGTAACAGATTGTAACCTTTGATTACTATTCGAAACCCTTGTGTTATCTGATTAATTGGTGTTTTGCTCGGCGTTCCGAACCGTTTACAACGTTCTGCAGCAACCGTCTGATTGTTACACTGTTGGTTACATTACTTTGTTTTCTCACGTCGCTGAGGGTTGTTGTTGATTACTGTGTGTTTTACTGTGTTTTTCGTTTTACTGTGTCTTTCTCTGTCTCTCTTTGTTTTCGTGATGTCTTTAGCCCTAGGGGTTGTTTTGTCATTTTCAGCTGACAAACGTGAGTTTGGGGTTTTAGTCTTGCCTACTATATATTGTTTTAACCTTGCCTACTACAAGGTTGACCCTCCTTTTTGAGTAAAGTTTCTTGAAATGACCCTCCCCTTTTGGTGTTTACCCTAGCTTTTTGTTTTTTACCCTTCCCTTGTAATAGTGTCTCTAACCTTCAATCTCTAGACCTACCCTGCCTCTATTATCTTGATATTGACCCTCCCCTTTACCTATGCACCCTAACTTGCTCTAGCGGACCCTACCCTACCCACCTTTCCTTCGGTATAGACCCTCCCCTTCAACCATTCACTCTACCCTTCAATATCTTGCCATGACCTGCCCTATCTTACCCTACTTTACCATTTTTCGCTTGCTATTGACCCTCCCCTTTACCTATTCACTCTACCCTGCCTCTCTTTCTCTTGATATCGACCCTCCTCTTGAGATAGTGACCCTCCCCTTTAAACATTCACCCTACCCTACCATTTCCTATTCTACCCTCCCCCTCTTCCCTCAATGTAGGCCCTGCCCTGCCCTACCCTACTCTATCCTACGTTACCCTACCTTACCCTCCTCCCCCCCCCCTCTGCCCTCAATATTGGCCCTCCCCTTTCCCCGTTAACCCTACCCTACCTTACCTACTCTTTTTACCTCGACATAGGCCCTCCTCTTTGCCCATTCACCCTACCCTCCCCCCACTCCTCTGCCTTTAACCTTACCTGCCATTTTTCGTAAAGTAACAACTCCCCCCCCCCTCTTAACCATATAAAAGCCCAGCTGTTCCCACCGTCAAACATTGTCAGTTTCGTCGTTCCTTCACCGTACCGTGAACCAACCGACGTCGCTAACAATGCACGACACAAAAATCGTAATCGGCGTCTCCACCGCCGCTTCGGCCGCCGCCATCATCGCCTGCCTGGTGGTGGTGCCGAGCCTGTACTCGTCCATCCAACAACTCAACGACCGAGTCAACTTCGGAGTCCAAAAGTTCCGCGAACAGACCGACGACGCCTGGACCCAACTCATGGAGGTCCAACTCCAGGTCACCCCACCATCCAAGCCTCGTGAGAACCCCTTCAACTCGATCTTCCGCCAGAAACGTCAAGCCAACGGCGGCCTCCCAGCCTGGTGCCAATGCACCCCACCAAAGGTGAACTGCCCACCAGGCCCAGCCGGACCTCCAGGACCACCAGGACAACCCGGTCAGCCAGGTGCCCCAGGACACGCCGGTGGACCAGGTCAACCCGGTGCTCCAGCCGCTCCATGCCAACAAGCCCACCAAGGCTGCCAATCCTGCCCAGCCGGACCACCAGGCCGACCAGGAGGCCAAGGACCACCCGGACCACCAGGACCAAGCGGACAACCAGGTGCCCCAGCTCGTGGTGGCGGCCAAGGACCACCAGGCCCACCAGGACCAGCCGGAGACGCCGGTGCTCCAGGTCGCCCAGGAGGACCAGGTCAGCCAGGACACCCAGGACAGGACGGAGTTCGCGCCAGTGTTGTGCCAGGACCAAAGGGACCATCTGGAGCTCCAGGACCAGCCGGACAACCAGGACCAAACGGAGGACCAGGCCAGCCAGGAGGACAAGGACCACCAGGACCAGCCGGACCACCCGGTCAGCCAGGACACCCAGGAGGCGACGGTACTCCAGGATTGCCAGGATCTTCAGGCCAGCCCGGTCACGATGCTGCCTACTGTCCTTGCCCTGCTCGCACGGCTGTCCTAGCCAAGCGCATGATGAAGAGACGTCGTTTCCACAAGGCCTAAGCTTAGTCCAAGGCTTAGTCCAGCTAGGTTTATGTTTAGTCCGAAAAGGGCTAAACTTAGGCTTAGAAGGGCTAGGCTTAGTCCAATGCTTAAGCTTAGTATGTGTAGGCTTAGCCTTAAGTAGGCTAGGCTTAGTCTTAGTAGGCTTAGGCTTGGACTGGGCTAGTGAGGAGGACCTTTCCGCCGAATTGTTGTCCCCTTACTATTACGGTTCTTTTGTGTATAATAAACTTTCATCACAATATCGGATCTAATTTTTTTTATTTTGAGAAATTCGAAATTTTAAAAAAATTTAACAATTTTCAAAAATATTGTAAAAATTTCAAAACATTTAAAAATATTAAAAAATCGATGACGAAATGTCAAAATAAAAAATTGAAGAAAAATCAAAATAAAAATTTTGTACAATTAGGTAACAACACGCTAAAACTTTAGAAAATCAAAAAATAGATACTAAATTACAAAACAGTCCGTGAATATCAAAAAAATCAAAAAAATTTTAAAAAATCGATAACGAAGTGTCAAAAAAATTAAATATTTAAGTAAAAAAAACCGAAAAGCTTTAAAAACTTATAAAAATAGGTAAAAAAATAACAAAACAAGTCTTCAAATCTTTAAAAAACTATAAAAATAGGTAACAACAAATATCAAAAAACCAATAACGAAATGTCAAAAACGTAAAAAAACCAAAAAATCATAAAAGTAGGTAACAAACGGCCAAAACCCGTAAAATATTATAAAAAATTCAAAAAAAAAATCAAAAGTCAAATTTAAAATCAGTTTATTCTTGATTGAAATGAGTTAGTCCGCTCGCCATCGAAGCCAGGAATACAAAGTTCACACCGGCCAAGTAGACGAAGTAGCCTTCATCGTATGTCACATCCGAATGCCTGCTTATCACTGCTCGGAGTTCTTCTGAAAAGAAGCTAGATCAGGCTTTGACAAGGGAAGCTTAGGTTTGTAAAGACCAAAAAATTCATTCCTTAGGCTTGTAGAATAAGGTTGATAAGGTAAGTTGGGCATGGTAAAAAAAGGCATGGTGGGGCAGGGTGGAATAAAGAAAGGCAGGGTAGAGCAAGAAAAGGTATATTAAGACAGAGTACTTTAGGGTAAGGTAGGGCAGGGTAGGGTAGGGTAGGGTAGGGTAGGGTTGGGTATGACAATTATAGGGTAGAGCAATTATAGGGCAGGGTAGAGGCGGAAACCTTACCATTATCATCCGAAAACTGGCTGTAAAACCAATACGTAGCCAGGTATCCTGTTATTGTAGCCAACAAATGAAACATGGCAGTGTAGAAGAAGCCCTTCCGACCAGTAAATAGACTAATCGTTCCCCAAATCAGCGATATCAACGCGAATACCACAGTTATAAAGGCAAATGATACCGTTAAAGAACGAAATTTACCAGCGAATATGCCCTTAAATTAATAGAATCGGATTTAAAGGTGTTTTGAAAGTGGAATTTGGTTGGAAGATTTGCAATGTAATTTGCACTGAAAATCTTCCACTGAACTTCCACTTTTAAAATGTGTCAAAAATGTGTTTTTAGACCATTTTAAGTGATTTTAAAAAATGGAAGTTGAGTGGAAGATTTTCAGTGCAAAATACATTACAAATCTTCCTCTAAACTTCCACTTTTTATAAACTTCATAACTTTGTTCCTAGAATAAAAAATTATTCGAAAATTGGCTCCGAGGTAAAGCATGATCAAAACTTTCTTTAAAAATCAAAAACTGGCAAGAACTTTCTTTACAGAACACAAAATGGCAAGAACTTTCTTTCCAAACCATAATATAAAATAATATAATAAAAATATAAAAAAAACTTTATTTCCAAAACAAAAACCTACATCAGCAGACGAGAAACACATGTTCGTCAGTCCAGGAACGTCGTTGTCGGTGGTGCAAACATACGAAAACAGTCCAGCATAGCCGAATCTCTTGATGTAAACCCATTTCGGCCAAAACAATCCCACCAACATCGCGCCCAAGCCCAATATAGTCAGTATGAAGTAGAGTACGATCAGTATAATATTAAGAACATGGGAAATGGCCGGCTTTTCAGTTCCGGAATCAGTTGTAGACATCAGTTAGAACGACCAGTCGAGAAAATTTAAAAAATAGTTCGAACTTTCATTTTTTCAAAGGATTTTGAGTTGGAAAGAAAGTTTTTGCTAGTTTTTAGCAGTTTTAAAATGAGGAATAACTTCATCTACAATATTTTGTCCATCGTCAAGTTATTTTTCTATTTTTTCGATAATAATGATGTGTTTTCTAGACGAAGCGACAAGTTTTCTGGATTTATCGCTTTTTCCTTGAAAAAATCGAAAAAATTCAAGAGTTCCTGCCATTTTTAACAAACCTAGACATATTTTTATTATCACTACCTTTGTACATATCTTTTCATCTACTTTTACTTTCTACACTACATCAATTCACCCAGGAACATCAATATTTTCACCATCAACTCCTTCGCACCTTGGACAATATACGTATTCCAATGTAAGTCCCCAAACTAATGTCCTTGTGTTTGTTGAACATGTTACCTAATTTACGCGACCTTGACTCGGTTTTTGGCAAGTGAATCAGCTGGCTATTGTGTTTAGGATCATGGTTATGCAATCCCGAACCGGTTTGCATATTATTTTAGGTATTGGTGATGGAGAATCGGTGTTTTGGTGGGTATTTTATGTGTTTTCTTCTGGTTTTAGGTATTAAAAGGTGCTCTGGAGATTGGATAAGGTTTTTTGTGAGGTTTTGGAGGGATTTGGGGCTTGGGGTGTTGTTTATGGCCGTTATTGTGATTAGCTTATGCATTGAGGTAGAAGTTGATGTTGTGAGTGATTTCTTGCTGAAAATTGTTGATTACTAAGTGGAATGGTTAACAATAACAAAACTGGACTAAAAGGCTTTTTAATAAGTGTAAAATTATAAGGTTTAGGCACTTGGCAGCTACGAGAAAGATGTTATTCATCTGCATGTTTGTATAGGTGGTTGTTAATATATAATTGGTCATAACTCTTTCCAAACCTATTCGTTTGAATTCACTTTTAATCCAGAAGTTAAAATAGCTCTTTTTTAATCTTCTACAATAAAAATTTTAGGTAATAAAAACTTTTTTAGCAGTTTAGATCAAAAACAATCGATCGATAACCTGATATTGGCCATTTTCGTTACCCAAAAGGTGACGTTCCAATGTTTTTGAATAAAACTTGTGTTCCTCGTTTTTTTGGCCATTCTTCTTTGACTGACAGGAACGTCGCGTCGCTTTCCGTTTCCTGTGTCCGCGCGGCGGCGATTCGAACGTTTAATGGGCGTTTATAATGAGCTGGATGTCTAAATACTCCAAAACGACCAGTTTTCAATGTTTTACTGGATGTTTTGACCTTGAGGGTTATGTTCAGTGGACTTTTAAGGTCTAGTTTGGGATAAGAATGTTGGTATGATGTTTGATTAATGTAGATCAAGGGAAAGCTGATGTTATAGTAACTGTCTGATGTTGTACTTGGCCAGTTTGATTGCTTTTCATAGGGAAAAGGGGAAATAAGCAACAAAGAGGACTGTAATGTTAAAACAAAGGTGGGAAGGGCATTTTTGCGTCTTATCTGATCTTGTTTTAGTGAGTTTTTGATCGTTTTCCGGTCAATTTTTTACAAAAATTTGCCATTTTAAAAAACTTTTAATTTAATTTTTAATCAAAATGCTAGAGGGTTACATTTTAAAGTCGTCAAAGAATATACGGTGAGTTGTGAATTTTTTGATTATTTTTTGTTACCTAAAATATTAAAATTAATTTCTACCCAAATGCTTTAATATGCATAATCTCAAGTGTGAATTAGAATAACCATATCTTCGCTAGACTCCCAGCTCTATGTTTTCGTTGAGGGTGCCAGTGGAACGTCGCTTATGTTTCAATTTGGGGACGAAATGGGGGCGGAGCCGCCGAGTTAAGTGCGCGTCCTTTTTGGCACGATTAAGCGAGGCCAGGGCCTGGCCCGCGAATCGCATGTCTGGGTCACCTGGTGATTTGAGTGACAATGGTATTTGAATTAAAATTTTGGTGGGAAATTTGAACTATTGTTGTGGGATTTCGAATTTTGGGGCTTTTAAATGTGTTAAAGGGGGCTATGATTTTTGATCGTATTTTAGAAATTTGAAAATGAAAATGGGTAAATTTGGGCTTAAATTGAAGAAAAGATAGTAGGTTAGCTATATGTAACAGGAATCGTAAGAACTTGCTCAGATCTAACTAGTGACACTTATTTTTTCAACAAGGATTATCAAGCCTTGATGGATAATATAAATCTAATCTACCTACAACAATATTTATCAAAATCGACCGGTAATATATTCACAAATTAATATAAATCACCAACACCCCATTTCTCTGATGAATAATATAATATTCCACTATAAATGTAAAAGATCATATTACGCAACGTTTGTGACTTACATGTAGGTTCGCAATGACGTCGTTTTTATATTAGCCAAGTGTTATTTACCTCGAAAAGGGTTGACAATAAGAAAAGGTTGTTTATATAAAACTCGGGTTCGCATCTGTCCTAGGGTAATATAAACACTCGCACTGGTTGTAACAGGTAATGCATTGAAGAGAATTGGCATCAGATACTGTTTTGAGATATTATAGAAGATATTAAAAGTGGCTAGGTAGTTTTTTTTTGAAGGCATGGGCAGGTGGGATCAAAAAATGTTATGGTTAACATAAATTTTTGGGGATTTTTTGTTATTTTTTATCTTTTTCTTGGTTTTTGAAGTTTAGTTTAGTTTGAAATTGATGTTTTTGAAATCCACGGTTTCTTTTACATCTATAAGAATCAGTTTTGTGAAAGTCACAGTAGTCAAAACTACTACAATATCTGGTTTTCTATATTGCACTAGGTAACATTTTTCAAATTTTAATTGGAAAATGTTAGAATTGTGATTGATACTAACCTTCCTGCTATTTTAATTAGTATTTTGATAGATAATAACCTTGTATGCCATTTTAAGTAGAGTGTCGATTTAAATAAGCCAACAAAGGGGCTAGTAGAACATGGCAGGTGCATACACATGTTCGTATGTTCCTTGACATTTGCACTAATTAAAGCTGCGCTTCGAACATGAACGCTAATTAGGACAAGATTTTTGATGAATTTTGCTTCTTGTGATAGACGTTTGAGGTTATTCTGCATTGCTTTGAGGCTGTTTTTCTTGATTCTTCTTTACTTTGATGTTGTTCTTCCTGATTTTGCTTTACTTTAAGGCTGATGTTCTTAATGTTCTTTTACTTTGAAGCCATTTTTTCTTGTCCTTGAGCATATATAGTTAATATTAAAATCCTACTTGATAAAAAATTTAAAAAAATGTATTTTTAGATCAGTTTTGATCTAAAACAACATTTCTTGACCAATAGCTGCCATTGTTTATTCAAAAGGTGAAGATTTTATTTATTCTCGGCATTTCTCCGCCGTTCTTTTGGTCATTGTTATTGTGTTTATTCTTGGTTCCGGACCGATCAGGAACTGTCACTTTGTGAGGTTTTTAGAGCTGTTCAAATATGGGTGGACAAACAGGGGTTTTAGGCTTATTTTGGCTTGATTTAGGCTTGTTTAGGCTTATATTGATATGATTTAGGCTTGTTTTTGTTTTATTCAGGTTTATTGTTTGCTTTAGGCTTACCTTGGCTTGATCTAGGCTTATTTTGCCTTGATCTAGACTTTTTTTGGCTTTATTTAGGCTTTTTGGCTTGATTTAGGTTTATTTTGGCGTGATTTAGGCTTATTTAGGATTGATTTGTGATTACATTGGCTTCGTTCAAGCTTACTTTGGCTTGACTTAGGCTTATATAGGCTTCGGGTGGGCTTATTTTTGCTTGATCTAGGCTGATTTTGGCTTGATGTAGACTTATTTTGGCTTGGTTTAGGCTTATGTTGGCTTACCTTATCTTTATGTAGCTTGTCCTTCTCCTAGCTAAGTCTCTGAGCGCAGGGTAGGATAAGCTAGGATACGGTAGGATTTAGTACCGCAATATACCTTGACATTGATTTTTTATAGACAAAATAAGCCTAAATGAACTTTAGAGCTTAAACCACTTATACCATTCATCTTCGGTTTTAAATTTTTAATTTATGACCAACCCTCGAAATTGTCGCACTATTGTCCAAGTGCCAAACCCATTGGTTTGGCGATCGTATTTCACTTGCGCTTTCCCTCTCTTTACCAGTCCACTTGTGCCCCCTTTCTTCGCATCCACCCCAAATAACTGACCACTCATTACCTCACCGTGTAACTCGTTGTGAGAGCGTCGGCGGAGGGGGTAGGGGCGCGTTATGAACAGGCACTGGCTTTTTAAATCCCGATTGCCCCACTGCTGGAATGCGACGACGCTGCGGGATTTTATGAACAACGCTTGTGCCTTTTGGTGGGACCTATCTATGGGTTCCATGATGCCCGATAACTTGACTTTTGGGGGTAACTGAGGTTGTTGTTGGGTTGTTTGACTGGGGTTGATGGGGTGTTTAACTGGGGTTGATGGGGGTATATTTCACTGATGTTTGGCTGATAAGAGAAGGGGAGGCATTTTTGGTTGATATGGAGGGTTAGGGTAGGGAAGATCTTACTTTTTAAGACTACTGTAGTCGGGTTTTGAAGAGATTGGATTTTTTGGAAGGTCTGAGCCAAAAAAAAGTAATACACTGGAACTCTTCTATAAGAACTCCTCTATAACAAACTCCTCAATAACGAACTTTTCTATAACGAACTACTCTATAATGAAACTTCTCTGTAACGAAACTTCTCTATAACAGACTATTCTATAACAAGCTCCTCTATAACGAAACTCCTGTATAACGAATTGCTTGGGGATTTAAAAGTAGTTCGTTATACAGGAGTTTTGTTATAGAGGTGTTTGTTGTGGAAGAGTTTATTATAGAATAGTTTTGGTATAGACGAGTTTGTTATAGAGTAGATTGTTATAGACGAGTTCGTTACAGAGAAGTTTGTTGTAGATGAGTCCGTTATAGTGGGGTTTGTTATAGAGGAGTTTTACTGTATTGTCATACCTACCTACTGATAGTCAATAACAATTTGTCGTGATATATTACTTTAGAAATTGTTTCAATTTCTACTTTGAAGTTTTCAATAATAACAAAAGCACTATTTTTAAACCTACAGTAGTAGAATTTAAAAATATTGGAATTCTGTGAAGATATCAGCTAAAAACAGTATATTATCCTACTCTCTTACAATTAATGGCAGTTCAACATTTCTTTTTCAAACTTTAAAAAATGCCATAACTTTTCAAAGCATATGCCAAAACCAAACTAACCTCAGCGACTTCCTAGAATCCGAACCGCATCCCGAACTTTTTACAGCTTTTTATAGATCATTGAGCAGTAAAAATAGCCAAGTCGTACGGTAATGGGTATTGCTCGGGCTCAATACCGGTGTTATGGCTAGGTTTATGACTTTCTTATTGTCTTCTTTTACTATGTAAGTTAGAGATGGGATTCTGGAGGGATTTTAAGTTGATTTTTTTTGGAAATTTTGAGCGTTTGGTTACTGTAATTTGAAATTTTTGTTGGAAGTGAGGGAAATTTGGGGATTTTTGAGGTTCTTGGCGACTTTAATGCCGTTTTTAAAAGTTACTGGAGGTAGTATGGCTATGATATGTATATTCTAAGATTTTCGAAGGTTTTGTCAGTGATTCTGGTTGAATTTCAATTCATTATATTACCATAAATTACCGTAGCGACGTTTCAAAAATTTTTCACACGCGGTTTTCCGCCAAAAAACAAAAGTTTTCTTTCATTTTTTGACTTTTTCTTTGTCCCACAAGTGTTTTTTGTTGCCGAAATTAAATTCACCGTGAATGGGTAATGTTTCCGGCGGTGCTCACCCCTTCCCTCTACCTCTAGTTGACTCATAAATATGGAAAAAGCGCCAAAAAGGCCGGGCCTTAATTGGTTCCGAACATTTTCGAAACACCTTTAAAATGCCTTTTGAGATGTGTTGTTCATTTAGTGATTCTTAACGATTTAAAGGCATGGCTGGTGTTGTGAGATCGAATAAAGGCAGGGTGGATAAGTTTAGGAGGAGATATAAGGAGATTTGTAAAAAATAATGGAATTTTTGGGAAAGTTGGGTGGTCAAGTGTAATATCGCTTAATTTACAAAGGTTTCATGGGTTTTTTGATAGTTTTTAGGTTTGTAAAATACGCTCCCTTACCTTGTAGTGTTAAATTTTTATTTATTTTGCTTTTAAATTTTTATAATTGACCAAATTTCTGTCGGAAAATAAGTTTTATGACATAGGAGGTCAATTGTAATATCACTTGATTTACATGGATTACAACGTTTTTAATAGGCTTTAGGATTGTAAAATAAGCGTTCCATACTTTTACAGTTAAAATTTTGTTTATTTCACTTTTAAATTTTAAAAATCAACCAAAATTTCAGACGGAAAATAAATTTTGTGACATAGGTGGTCAAGTGTAATATCGCTTGATTTACAAGTTTTTCACGGGCTGTTTGATAGGTTTTAGGTTTGTAAAATACGACGTTTACATTTTTGTTTTTAAAATTTTAGTTTCTTTTTTTTAAATAGACTAAAATTGCAGCTAAAAAATTAAGTTTTGCACAAAGGTGGTACTATAATATCGCCTTTTTTACTTGGGTTCCAACGGTTTTTAATAGGTTTTAAGCTTGTAAAATACGCAGCGCATGTTTTTAGAGTTAAAATTTTATTTATTTCGCTTCTGAATTTTTATAATTCACTAAAATTTTAGTCGAAAAATAAATTTTGTGACATTGGTGGTTAAGAGTAATATCGATTGATTTACAAGGGTTTCATGGGTTTTTTAGTAGGTCTTAGGTTTGTAAAATACGCGTTTTATATTTGTAAGGTAAAATTTTATTTGCTTCACCACCAAATTTTAAAAATCGGCCAAAATTTCAGTCGTAAATAAATTTTGTGACATAGGTGATCTAGTACAATATAAAGCTGGCAGCATGGACTTTAATGTTTGTTTTTGAAGTTTTTTGGCTTTTATAGTTAGAAAATAGAATGTAGAACGTTTTTTGTCACCAGGTTTTTAGCATTTTTGCGATTGTTCATTAGAAATCACGTGGTTTTCGCTATATATCAAGGATAATATAGGGAGGTCTAAAAAAATAAATAAAATTCTTTCAGAACATAATATCAGCAGATCAAACGTCCACCGGACGATAAACTACGAAGCAGCAAGATTCTGAACGCCACAATATACGACATGTGCGACTCGACCTTAGAGACAACCGGCTTCACCGATGGTCCTCCAACCCTCTTCCCCGCCGAACTAGAAGCCGGATTCGAGGAGGAAGAGAAGCCAAAGCCAAAAGAAACCACAATATATTACTATTGGGAACAGGATCCAAGTTTGTTCAGGACTACGATACCAGTAGCACCACACAAGCTGACATTGGCACATCTGAAGTGCGCACTGAACATGACCAATATCAAGTGTTTTATGATGAAAATGGATCCGAATGTCAAACAGTAAGTGGGTTTTGGGGTGTTTTAGATATTTTAATGAGGTTTTTAGACATTTTTAGGTAACAGAAGATTATGTTTTAGATTTTAAGCTGGGAAATATGGAGTTTTCTTATGTTTTAGTAATAAAATTGAGTTTTTATGGTTTTTTAGGTAACAAAAATTACTTTTTTTGCTATTTTAGATAACAAAACTTAATTTTTTAAAGTTTTAGGTAATATTTTTTCGTTTTGTACACTTTTAGGTAACAAAAATTCATTTTTCATTATTTTAGGTAACAAAACTCATTTTTTTCTATTTTCAGCAAAGTAAAAATGGACATTCAAGATGAAGACCAGATTCTGGAGCCGGATGAAGATGGCAACTTTATTTTTTATTTCATGAAGTTTGACGAAGACCTACAAGGAGGGACCTTAAGACGGAGTAAATACAAAAAACAGGCGGTAAGTTTGTGGTTTTTCGGTAAAAAACTTGATTTTTTATAATTTTAGGTAACAAAATTAAGGTTTTTTGAAATTTAGGTAATAAAATTGAATTTTTTTAAATTTAGGTAACAAAAATTTGATTTTTTTGTATTTTAAGTTTCAAAAATTGATTTTTTGCATTTTAGGTAACAAAAATTAATTACTTCAAATTTTAGCCAAAGCCAGTGATGGTACACCCGAAAAAACCAGCTCAAATAATCCGCCCACCCCAACCCAAACAATATCAGAATCCAGAAGTCATCTCGGACGATTCCTCCTCATACGACGATGATTCCGGTGACATTACCTCAATCTCACGCATCTCAGAACGTCGCCGTACCCGCCGACCCAGAAACCGCCGTGCCTGGAGTCCCAGCTTCATGAGCACGACCATGGAGACGGATGTCAGCGTGAGCGTGAATCTCTACACCGTGAGCTTGAATCCGATTCCAGAAGTGCCGTTCGGCTTGAACGTTGTGGTCCGCGAGAACGGTAAACAACAAACCCTCACGGTGGGATCGTTGGCTCCAGGAAGCTGTGTAGCTCTCGACGGTCGAATCCTACCAGGCCATATTATCATAGAAGTCAACAAAGAACCCTTGGCCGACTACACCGCCAAACAAGGCCTGAAGATCCTGACGGACGCTGTAGATCGAGCTACACGAACTCGAGGTCAAGTTCAGTTGACATTGGCTTCACCGATGGAGCTCCCGACCTATTTCCAGCCTCCAGACGAAAGTATCCACCCGATCGACACAGCCGCTTGGGTACAGTGCACCAATAGAGCCATTGGTCTGGACACAGAGAATCAGCACTACCGTGACTTTACTGAATCCTACAGCCAAGGATTCAAGGGCTACGGACGCGGCTTCGAGTTTGGTAAAGGAGAATATGGCAAAAATGATGCTGATTTCGGGAAACATGGTGCTGATTTTGCCAAAAATGGTGCAGATTTTATGAAAAATGGTCCAGAATTCAGCCGGCATCAGAATTCAGAATCCAAGTTCTACAGTATCGAGAACATGGACTTCAAACAACCCACCGGCACCTGGCCCTCGTCCGGCGTCGGCAGCTCGATCGTCAGCTCGAATCCGGAACGGTACGGCCTAGAAACGCCGGCTACAGTCATCGTACAAGCCATGCTCGATCCACGCCACGGCGTACCCAAAACCAACGATAATCAGCACCTCCTCAACATCAACAACGGCTTCCTAGGCCAACACATCATCAACTGGCTCTCGGACAACGTGAATGGTTTAGATGATTCGGAAACGTGCGCACGGTACGCCGAGAATCTGATCAATAACAAGTTCTTGGTACCTATCACAACATCGAAAAGCTTCAGTAGGCATGGGTTTTACACGGTCAACTTTGATTTACTGCCGAGGAATGGTCATAACACACTGAGGAGAGGGGTACTTCAGGAGATCAAGCCAGCCATGGACGATACGATCATGGACAGGAAGGGCAAGGGCTGCTTCTTCTTCTGCATGAAGAAGAACAAACGGAAGTAGACATTGTGAAGATTAATATCATACTGTATAGTACAATATTTTCCGATTGTTATCATACTGTAGAGTACGAAGTCTTTAAACTACTAGGGAATTGCACCAACTCTCCAAATGTCTCTCGAGATACAGTGACGTCGTTAGGGAAGGGGAGAGTGAATGGGGGTGGATTTTTTTGTAAAGAAAGTTCTTGCCATTTTTTGTTTTGGAAAGAAAGTTCTTGCCATCTTTTGTTTTGGAAAGAAAGTTCTTGTCATTTTTTGTTTTGTAAAGAAAGTTCTTGTCATTTTTTGTTTTGGAAAGAAAGTTTTTGCCATTTTTCACCTTGATACCAAATTTTGTGGATCCACCCCCCCCCCTCTCCCCTAGCCGTCGAAAAAAGACCTTTAGCGACCTCCCTGAATAGAGACAATTCTCTTCGCCGATTGATATCATCCTGTATAGTACGATCCTTTCAGATTTTAACTATTAGGTTGTTTAACTAATTCTGTGCCCCATTACAAAGCAAATTTTTTGAGGTAGAGGGTGCAGAATTATTTGAACTTATTAGGGGCTCAAAACTATTTGAAAGACCTAATAAAACGATTGTGAAATCTCATACTTTTGTTGTATTTTCAACTCTTTTTCTATATGAATTGACGGGTCAATTTAAAAAATTGTTCATACTAGGCCATTTTTTCGTATCTTCACACCGATTGTACAGTATTTCTTAGCTTTTTTGTTTGATTTTCGTAACCAAATAAACAAATATTGTAATAAGTGATAAGAAAGTTTTTTTTTATTTTTTTAATTTTTGAAGAAAGTTCTTGCCATTTCTTGTTTTGTATAGAAAGTTTTTATCATTTCTTGTTCTGGAAAGAAAGTTCTTGTAATTTTTTAAACCAGCTTAAGTATAACAATACAACAAACTTCCAAATCGACTATCAAAACCACAACAATAAGCCCTAACACAACATCGATTCATTTATTGAGATCGCTTACGATTGGGCGAGACGGCTGGGCTCTGCATGGGGCTGACATAATTGGGCATGGGTGATCGAGGCAGTTGTTCTTGGCTTAGGGCGCCTGGTGCTGGCAAGTACGCAACTGGTTGGGCGTATTGTGGATTGGCTGGTAGGGCTTGTGGCGAGTGGACCTGATTTGGGTTTGACTGGACTTGGACTGGTTGCTTATTTGGAGCATGGTTCGGTTGTTCATTCCAGTTTGTACTGGTTTGGGTACCACCTATAACAATATCATGTATGAGTACTGGAGCACCCTAAACCCAATGTAGCACCATTTTAATTCTCATCATAACACTTACCATTCTGTTTACTACTTGCTCCAATACTAGTATAAGAACCACTTGAACCGCTGCTACTAGGACCAGTACCACCTTGCAAGCCCCGTCCTCTCATGCCAATCACATTCAAGGTAGCCGGCTGTTTGTCCCCCTCCTCGAACATATTCTCGTAGCCGGCCTTCAGCGGGATCACCTTGCCCACCGTCTTCACATCGAACCCGTCCAGCTCGGTGACGAATGTGAGTACGAACAGGTAGAACGTGATCAACGCCGCCCATTCGATGCCATGATTCAGTACCAGCGTCTTGTCACGATCCATATACAGTGTCAGGGTCTGGTTGATATAGTTTGGATCTCGCATTGTCATGCCTATCGAGCCATTGTCCTCCTTCTTATGCAGCGGCTGGAAGGTCATACCTGCTCGGGCTGAAAGAAAATGCGATTTTAGTAAAGTATGGTAGGGTAATAAAGTTGAGGCAATTGTAGGCAGGTGCATTGCTATAGACCCGAGCCTAGGGTTAGGAGTCTAAGGCTCTGGGCTAGTGCTTTGGGCTAGGGCTTTGGGCTAGGGCTTTGGGGCTAGGGCTCTGGGCTAGAGTCTGGGCTAGGGCTATAAAAACTTACTGAGTAAAATGACAGTGAACATAAAAGCGATGACAACTCTCGAAATGATGACAGACTTGTAGTTTGGCTCCAACTTCGGTCGTAAGTTGAAGCAAATGACAATATAGCCCCATTGGTAGAACAAACCAGACATCAAGAACAAGCCATAGCCTCCTTTGTGTACTACTGTTACGTTGCTGTCCTAAAATTTTAAAATTTCAAAAAATTTTAAAAAATTCGAAAAATTTTAAATTTTTAAAAAGTTAAAAACAAACCTGAAAATTGGCTATGAAGACCAGTCCCACTCCAATCATTAGTCCAAAAAAGTTTTGAATGACCATGATAAGGGCCCATGTGCCGTTCATTGTCATAAACGTGTGGATGTGAACGCTCATCGTGGCGTAGACGAAGTATGCTGTGCATAGCCCTAAATAATGTCTATTATAAGCCTAAGCCAACATTAAAACAAACATAGTCACAAAATTTTTATTCAAAGCTATATCTACTCTAAAAAACCCCCAAAATCCAAAAATAAAGGCCCTGCAGCCTGCGAAACCCATGTTATACGATGATTCTTCATGATTCTCCTTTACCTTTTAAAACTGCCATTTTCTATATGATGTATCTCAAAAAATCGACTCTTTTCAATCTTGTTATATAAAATACAGTCCCTAACTTCATAAAACAGTCAAAAACCTACAAAAGAAAGCGGCGGTGTTGATGAAAAAACTGAAAAAACAGCGCTCGGGCGGGTAGTTTCCAATATCACTGAACGAGGGCAGATAATTGGTGGTGTGTCTACTGTGGAGGGTGAGGTAGAAGCTGAAAATCATTTTTATGCTTAAAAAAGCCTTAGAACATCCATTTTTGATAAAATATGAAAAACCGCAAAAAAAATTAAAACCCGCAAGAACTTTCTTTCCAGCTTTTTTCTGCCGCTTTTAATGCAATATAGATCGAAAAAAAGACTTTTAAGACTATTCTAAGGCTTATTAAGCCTAAACCAAGCCTAAAATGCCAATTTTTCATAAAATTTTAAAGACCGCAATAACTTTCTTTACAACCAAAAATTTTAAAATTTCAAAAAAAAATTAGAAAAAAAAATAAAACTCACGATCCAACCACAGCACAACAGAAGGCAATCGTACTCAGAACTGGAAAAACGTACGAATAAATGGAAAAAGTGGACAGTTCCGCGCCCCCTTTGGACTCATCTTCGTTGGGTACCGCGGTTGTTTCCGGCTGCTGAACCGACTGCACCGACATTCCTCTAGACAGTGTAAATGAATGAATGGCTTTTTGATTTTGGCTCGGTTCTGAGCTTGGAATTTTAAAATTTAAATTTTTTTTTAATTTATGCAAAATTTTTGAAATTTAAAATTTTTTTTTATTTTTTTTTTTTATTTTAAAAAAAAAACTCAAATTTTAAAACCTCAAAAACTTTTTATTCATCATCTTGTGTATTTTCAACCGGTCGTTCCGGACCTATATTGTTTTAGATAGCTAAAACCTTGGAAACAAATCATGAGCAAGCCAAAACCTGAGAAGCCAAAGCTTGATGTGAAGGATAAGGTACGTTGACATCAATCAATTGAGAAGGGTCTTTTTTAGCCCTAGCCCAGAGCCCAAGCTCAGAGCCCTAGCCCAGAGCCCTAGACCACAGCCCTAGCCCGGAGAATTAGCCCAGAGCCCTAGCCCAGGGCCCTAGCCCAAAGCCCTAGCCCAGAGCCCTAGTCCAGAGCCCTAGCCCAGAGCCCTAGCTCAGAGCATTTGCTCAGAGGTCTAGCCCAGAGGCCTAGTCCAGAGCTCCAGCTTTGATCACAGAGCCCCAGCTCTAGCCTATCCGACTCTATCATACCCTAAATTGCCTTGTCTTAACATAATCTACCTTTCCCTATCTGATTATAATCCTGTTTACTTTACTCTACCGTAGCTTGGCTTACTCTACTTTACTCTAGTACAGCATTCTAATTCTACCCTTGGTTTTCACTCCCCTACCTCTCTCAGAAAAAACTAGCTTTTACTCTGTTTCAGGAAGCAATTTCAAAATCAGCAAAAAAGAAGGAGCCGGCTCGAAAATCCACCATCAAAGCTCCAGACAGAAAGGTTATCAAGGTCGATAAGGCGGCGGTAAGTGCTAACTTAATTTTTTTAAATTTAAATTTTAAATTTTTTTTTGAAAATTGTAATTTTTTTAATAAAATATTTAAATTTTACAAAGAATTTTTTTAATTTTGAGTAATAACAATATATTTGACTGTTTTCAAGGCCAAAAAGGAAAAAGAAGAGAAATCAAAGCGACGAGCCCAGTGGCCTCCTTAGCTCAGCGGTAGAGCGTTGGACTTTTAATCCAACGGTCAGGGGTTCGATCCCCCTAGGTGGCTTGACACTTTTTGGTCTTTTTTCGACGTTTTAAAAATTTTTTGATTATAAAGTCGGCTGATGAAGTATTATATTAATCTAAAAAATACGTGTTTTGTTTAAAAAGGACAAGATTTTACGTTTTTTAAGAATTTTTTCTTCTAAAAAAATTGAGTTTAGGCCAAAAAACGTGGGTTTTTGCTCGAAAACGGAGTTTTTGAGTTGAGTTTGGCCGGTTTTAAGCTAATCTAAACCCTAATTTTCATTTTTTATCAACGCATTTTAAAAAGAAAACCTTTCAGCCAGAGGAAAAATCAAAAACCTCGGAAAAGAAAGTCAAACCAAAGCCGAGGAAGCCACCATCAAAGCCAGAAGACGATAAGAAGCCGGTCGATCCGAAGGAACAGTCCAAGTCCGACCCGAAGAAGAAGAAAAGTGGACCAAAAGATGACAAAAAAGGAAAAGATAAGAAGGACAAGGATAAGAAAGAGAAAGATAAAAAGGAAAAGGACAAAGACAAGAAGGAATCTCTCAGTCCCAAGCCCAGTACTACACTTGTCACGGACTTGAGGTCGGCCAAGAACAAGAATAAGGGACCTTTTGCGCCGTTGACTCCTCCCAATGCACTACCTATGGCGTAAGTAGTTGAATGCTTTGGGTTTGTTTTAGGGTAGACATGTAAAAAGACCAGGCCAGACCCAAATCTTCGACCAATCCGGGCCCAATTCTTCGGCCAAACCTAACTTTGGTTTAGGTCGGCCCTCTGGCTTATATAGTCCGTTTCCAAATGACTAGACCTGAAAGTGGATAGTTAAGCCAAAGCGAAGCTTAAAAGGATCTGGTGAGGCCGCGCCTAGACTTTTTTAAAGCTGTATTGGCCCGACCCATGAACCTTGGTTTGGACCTCTGCTCTCCGGCTCGGACAATCTAGCCCGGTCCTTTTTCAAATTTGTTCCGAGCCAGCTAGCCACAGCTCTAACCTAACTTTAGATCATCTCTACTCCGGCTCAAACCCAGCCCCAGCCCCAGCCCCAGCTCTAGCCCCAGCCCCAGCCCCAGCCCCAGCCCCAGCCCCAGCCCCAGCCCTAGCCCTAGCCCCAGCCCCAGCCCCAGCCCCAGCCCCCAGCCCCAGCCCCAGCCCCAGCCCCAGCCCCAGCCCCAGCCCCAGCCCCAGCCCCAGCCCCAGCCCCAGCCCCAGCCCCAGCCCCAGCCCAACCCAGACCAGCTCTAGCCTAGCTTGACCGCAGCCTTGCCTTAGCACAAGTCTACGTTCAAAGCATAAAATTTAAATTTTCAGAGACGACGAGAACACTCCCACTGAGTACGAAGCCGTGGCAGCACCGTATCGTCCCTTTGTTGCCAAAATCAGTACTCGCAAGATTGTCCTGGATCAGCCGGCTGAAGAGAAGACATTTGAACAACTGCTTCAAGAAGCCTACGAAAATGAAAAAACGGCCAACGAAGCGTCGATCGAAGAGGACAACAAGAAGTCAGCCTCATGTTACTTTAGTGTTCTTCCTGGCTATTATGTTGGACTATAAATAAACTTTTTCTAGATTTTTTGTATCCTGGGATTTGGAAAGAAAGTTTTTGCATTTTAGAATTTGTAAAGAATGTTTTTGCTATTTTTTATTTTGTAAAGAAAGTCCTTGCCATTTTGGGTTTTGTAAATAAAGTTCTTGCTATATTTTACATTTTTGTTTTCTGCAACCTGCAGACTTTGGGGCGCACATGAGGAAAAACATTTTTAGCGGAAAATAAAAAATGAAGGACTATACCTGAAAAACAGCTTTGTAAACTTGATTCTCCATCGTTTATCGTGATGTAAATTTGTATTTTAATAAAAATTTTATTTATCTTTTAGCTTTTAGTTGGATTTTTAGATAAAAACGCTGTTTTTTTCCAAAATTCGATCAAAAAACTCATTTCGCGACGCTTTTCCCCATATAACTTGATGTTCCTGCTTGTTATCGATCGTTTTTAATTAAATAAAGCTTTGTTACAGTTTCAATTTTTGATTTGTAGATGAACAAGACGTTGTACTATTGAATGCGAGGGAGTTTATCAGGTTTTGTTAACAGGTTAGAGCTATATTGGGTTAAGAGATCTCTACATCGACATATCTTCGCTCGTTTTGAGGTGTAAGTTTTTTTTTATGTTTTTTGAGGTTTAGGAAGTTCAAGATTGAGATGTTTGGGTAAAAACGATGGAGAAGGATCTAATTGGTTTAGTTTTGAAGAAACAGATCGAATGAATCTACGTTATTGCTCTGAAATATTGTTCAGAATGTTGACATAGACGGAAAGGTTTATATTGAACAGAAACTGAAATATTTAGTTTTTTCTTTACGTTTTAAGTGTTAAATTGCAATAATTTATGTTTTAGGCTCAAAATGCCGTTTTACGCGGTAGCCAAAGGCCGAAACGTTGGTATCTACAATTCGTGGGACGATTGTAAAGCCCAAGTTAATGGATTCTCTGGCCCTGTGTTTAAAAAGTTTAATTCTCAAGCAGAAGCTCAAGATTTCGTCGATTCGAAGAGATCTGCAGGTTCCAATGGGTATCAACGTCAATATCAAGGAAACTCAGGGATAGAGGTGGAGAGTAAGTTGATTTTGTTATTGTTTTTTGGTTTTAGGTACAAGGCAGCTTTTTCTTCAAAAAGGGGTCAAGAATTGGTAGTTTTAAGTCATTAGGTATCAAATAGAAAGTAAATTGTTAAATTTTAGGTAACAAAGTGAAATTTTTTGAATTTTAGGTAACAAAACCCCGTCAAATTCAATTACCAACTCAAAACCATCAACAGCTGGTTATAATACTAACAGAAGAGCCCTGTTTGGCAGTGCAAATGTGTCGAGAGGTCCATTTACGATACCTTCAAACCGAATGACTGTTCAAGAGCCATCTTCAAGTCAAAGCACTGAGAATGACAGAGGACCTGTGAGGAAACGGTTCCACCACCCGAATGGTGACTATGGAGGTGCTAAAAAGGCCAAATTTTCGTAAGTTCTATGCTTGTAAAGAAAATTTTTGCCTTTTTTGTATTGGAAAGAAAGTTCTTGCTATTTTTTGTTTTTTTAAGAAACTTTTTGCAATTTTCTGTTTTTTAAAGAAAGTTCTCGCCATTAAAAAAGCTTTTTTTTCAGAAACCCTCATTCAGATGCACCTACAGTATGGACAGATGGGGCATGTCGTGGAAATGGCAAGAAACGTGCTAGAGTAAGTTAATATGGCATTTTTGGTTTTGTAAAGAAAGTTCTTGCTATTTTTTGCTTTGTTAAGAAAGTTTTTGCCATTCTTTGCTTTGTAAAGTAAGTTCTTGTCATTTTGTAAAGAAATTTTTTGCCATTTTTTGTCTTGTAAAGAAAGTTCTTGCCATTTTACGTATAACAGACCAATTTTGTCTTTTTGCGGCCTGCGGGTTACATCTTATACGAAAGCTACCAAAAATAGCAAGAACGTTCCTTACAAGAAAAAAATGGCAAGAACTTTTTTTACAAATCAGAAGAGTTACAATTTCATTACTTAAACCTACTAAAATATCCTTTCAGGCAGGCTGGGGCGTGTTCTGGGGTGATGGTCATCAAGACAACAGTTGTGGCCCACTAATCGGCCAAGAACAAACCAATAACCGTGCCGAATACACGGCCGTCATCGAGGCTCTGAAGACGGCACAACGCAAAGGCTACGACAAGCTCAATATCAACACGGATTCGAACCTTCTAGTCAAGTCCATGACCGAATGGATGCCAAAATGGCGACGGAATGGCTGGAAAACAGCGGCCGGTGCACCAGTCAAGAACAAAGACTTGTTGGTGGCCATCAATGAGCTGTGCCAGAAGGTGAACACCCACTTCCAACATGTAGATGGCCATTGTGGCATTCACGGCAACGAAATGGCCGATCGACTGGCCTGTCGAGGCGCTGACGAACGACAGGACTTGTAATAGTATTAAATGGTTTATGTTGTACATTAAAACTCGAAATACACTGAATTTGAAAGCTTGAAGGAAAAACGGCAGGAACTTTGTTTACGAAACAAAAAATGGCAAGAACTTTGTTTATAACACCTCTAAATGTAAAATTTTGAAGATTAGTGATCCTAAAGTAGTTTAAAACAAGTGGAAGCTCAGTGGAAGATTTGTAATGTAATTTGCATTGAAAATCTTCCACGCAACTTCCACTTTCAAAATGTCTTAAAATGACCTAAAAACATGTTTTTAACACTTTTTAAAACTGGAACTTTTTGGAAGATTTTCAGTGAAAAATACATTACAATTCTTCCACTTAACTTCCATTTTTTAACAACGAATTTTTCACAAAAAATTAGTTTATTTCCAGTAGCTGTGTATGACTATGACAAAATAATGTATACAGAACCCATAGACAGTATGTACATCGTCTTCAGTGAGGCATGCCTTCTAATTTAGCTATCAAAGCTTCGGCATCTTCCTTGGCCTTCTGGTCCTCCCGACTGGTCGATGCTTCCAGCCCAGCGGATTCGGCCAAAGGTGCTTTGCCCAATTCCCCGGCGGTGACTTCCCACAATATTTTATCAACCTCGATTTGGGCCTTCTCGTCCAAATCCTCGGGTTCAATGGCTTCCATCGTATCTTCGATCATCTCCTCCATAATGCCGGCGGCTGTGAGTTCGCGCGACATGTCGCGCATCGTCGCCATTATTTCCGGTACTTTGACTAGTTGTTGCATCTTCTTCATAACCTCAGTGGATTGACCAATGGCGCCAGCCATTCGAATCGTGCTAAGTTGGTGCTGCATCGTCATTATGATCGAATTTATCTGGGTTGCTGACATGTGAAGTCGATTTACTGTCTAAAATGAGGTTTATTAGATGGTTTCTTCATTTAGCGTAAAATTTAATACCTGAAGACAAAATAAAGACAAAAAATACATAGATTTCGCTATAAAAACAATATTAATCATAGCATTAATAAAACCTCTCAGAAATGATAATAATACCTGACCAACATATCTAAAAGTAGCTTTTAAATCTTCAGAGCAAACACCTCTAACTATTATAATGCAAGAAACTCCAAGTTATTGCCCACGGTTCAAGAAAATTGCAAAAGAATATTAACCATGATGTTTTGCTATACCATCGGCGAAAACTCTCCGTATTACTGACAAGATCTAACCGAGCCTTCCGAAACCTTTTATAAAACCTTTCTAACTTTCTTCTAAACCTTTTAAAACCTCACCTTTCTGGATTGTATCATTCCTTTGGCCAGAATCATGCAAACATCCTTATCTCCCTTCTTGGCGGCTTCTTTGATCTGTCGTTTAACCTAAAAGCCAAATAAACCAGCAAAACCCGACTTACTTTGTTCTCCTCAATCTCGATTCGATGAATTTGACGTTTAATCGAGCTGATTTCATGCCTCATCTTCTTCTGCAGCTCCCGCACCTTCTCCTTGGGGTCTTTTTTGGTCTGCCCAAATATTCCCATGATCTTTGAGGACGCAATTTTGGAAAAGTCAATGAAAAAGCAGAATAATCAAATAATTTAGAGACAAAAGATTAAAATTTCGATGGAGGACAAGTAAATACGGCTAGATTGACGATAAATATTTGTCGAAACCGCCGAATTTCCGGGAGAAAAACAATTTTTCGAAAGAAAAATAAATATGAGTCAACTGGTGCGGGATGCCAAAAAGCGGCAAAAATGCGGGAAGAGATGAATTTTAAAAGATCAAATTGTGAAAATATAAATGAAAAAATGTTAAACTTTAATATTTTTAACACTATAAATTTAAAGTAACACGTTTTTTCGTACTTTTTTAAGAAAAAAACCATAAAATAAGGCCAAAAACGAAGTTTTCTTTAAACTTTTCAAATTTTTGTTACCTAAACCAGCTCGGATTTTTATGAAAATTTGAGTGAAGGGGGATAAAAGTATGGGTAACACATATATAATGCAAAGAGGTTTCTTTTCTAATCGCAAATATATGAAAAATGCTGTATTACGCCACCAATTTCAGCCAATTTTCGAAAAATCACTTCCAGAATAGGGTAGTAAAAATCAAAAAATACTGCCAAAACAAAATAGATAGGTTTATTTACATACAAAAACAAATTTCGTCATATAATGACAATTTCTCTCATTGGTGGTGACGTTCATGTTTTGGTTTCAAACACGGAGCAACAAAGTTGAAAAGAGCGGCCATAATCAACAATCCAGCAGCAGCGGCGGTGGCAAAGAAGCTTGTGCCAAAGTAATTCTCAGTGCCTACTTGGTCTTTCACACCTGAGGCTTTAAAATAAAAATAGCCCTTACTATAAGTAAGTTGTTCCTTGAACTGTTCCGGATCCATAAAAGTCTTCAAAAACCATCCAAAAGCCGTGCCAACAGCAGCAGCACTGATCAAGTTGAAGATGCCCCCAAACATGAAAAGAAAACCACCAGCCGTGCACAAGCCAAAAGCCGCCATTACCACACTCAGAACTGCCATTCCACCGCCGCCACAAAAGATATAGAACGAGATTTGGATGTCGGTGGTTGTGAAACTGCCATCCGCTGCTTGATCAACATTCTCGTTCTTAATCGCCTGAAAAGTGTGATCTTTGACGACATTTCTTATATAACACAATGAAAATGGGCCCAAAATGGAAGGAACTTTCTTTACAAACTAAAAAATTTCAAAAAGTTTAGTTTCAAAAGTAAAAACAACACTTTTTTTAAAGTGGAAGTTGAGTGGAAGATTTGTAATGTAATTTCCACTGAAAATCTTCCACTCAACTTCCACTTTTAAAACATCTTAAAATGGCTTAAAAACACGTTTTTAACACTTTTTAAAAGTGGAATTTGGTGGAAGATTTTTAGTGCAAAATATATTACAAATCTTCCACGCAACTTCCACTTTTAAAAACCTCGGAAATGATGTTTTTAGGCTATTTCAAGACTTTTTAAAGTGGAAGTTCAGTGGAAGATTTTTAGTGGAATTTGCACTGAAAATCTTCTACGGAACTTCCATTTTTTTTAAATGTCATAAATTTGGATTTAGTAATAAAAGAGACTCAAAGTTTTAGAGTGTGATAAATGGCAAGATCATTAATTAAAAACTCCACCTACCAAACTCTTTTGCGTTCTCTTACAGAGTCTATCATCTTCCTCCAAACAAACGAATCCCTTTCGAATTGAGACATTCACACCATCCAGATTGTACCAATAAGGGGTTAGTACTGCAAAGACCAGTAGTGCTACAGCAGTACCACCAGCTGCACCAGCCACAAGACCAGAGATACAAGAACAACCACCCATTTCACTTGGCGAAGAGTAAAAATAGTTTTGAAAGGTTTCGAATTTTGGAATTTTTAAATTTCAAAAAAAATTTTAAAATTTCAAAAAAATTTTGAAGTTCAAAAAATTTCAAAAAATTTTAAAATTTCAAGGTTTTGCCATTTTGAAAAGTTTTAGCTGTGCAGAATAGCCGATTGTTCATGTACCTCAAGCATTGCGCGTGGTGTACAAAAATGGCGAACGAACTACGCCTACCATCGGGCCGGGCCGATGCAAAATTTAGGTCAGGCCGAGCCTGGAAATCCCGGAAAAACATGTCCCGGCCCGGAAAAGCCCGACCCGTTTCCACGGAAAAAATTTCGGCCGGACCGAGCCTGCGCAAAACTTAGATAGGGCCGGGCCCGGCCTGAGCAAAACTTAGATCGGGCCGAGCCTGAAAATCGGGCTCGGCCCAACCCGTTCCCTATGTCTAATGGTGTAGCGGGTAGTGCGGCTGTTGTACTATTGGTCTTGACGGTACTAACCCCCTAGAGTAATAAGTTCGGGTTCTGGACTAGGGCTCTGGGCTAGGGCTTTGGGCTAGAGATTAAAAATGCACATTTAACTGAAAAAACTATGCCGTTTCAACCGTGTTGGTGTGGCCCGGCTGATGGCTTGGGACACTTGGCGACGAAGTTTAAAACAGCCACTACAACCAGCCATCCAATGGCTATCGCGGTCATAAAGAAACCGTATCCAAAGTAGTTTTCGGAGCCGGCTTTGTGTCCTAAGTCGGTGTAATCTGAAATTTTAAAATCTTAAAATAAAAAAAAATTTTTTTGATTCAAAAAAAATTTTGTATTTATTTTATTTTTTATTTTTATAAGGCTTATGTGGACCTATTTTAGTTAAAAATGCCCATTTTTTCTAGTAGAGGCCTTCCTGCAGCCTGCGGAGCCATGTTATACGATCAAACATGTCCCTTATTTCCAAATTTTTTAAAATTAAACAATACAGTTACTAGAGACCCCATACATCACTATACTATTCTAGAACACCCATTTTTTCTAGTAAAAGCCCTTCTGCAGTCTGCGAAGTCATGTTAAACGATCAAACATGTCCCTTTTTGAACTTGCAAAATTCCAATTTCTCCAAAATTCGAAACTTTTAAAAACCATTTTTACTCCTCGCCAAGCGAAATGAATGGTTGCTCTTGTATCTCCAGTCTAATGGGTGGTGGAGCAGGTGGTACTGCTATGGCACTATTGGTCTTCGCACTACTAACCCCTTATTGGTACAACCTGGAAGGTGTGAATGTCTCAATTCGAAAGGGGTTCGTTTGTTTGGAGGAAGATAGTGTAATTTGCAAAACGGCGCAAAAACGACTGGTATGTTCGAAATTTTTCGTTATATTTTTGGTTTGTAAAAAAAATTTTTGCCATTTTTTTGAGTTGTAAAGAAAGTTCTTTACATTTTCTCTCACAAAACTAAATTTTGTGTTATTATTACTTCTGAAAGCCACGATATGACTTTTTAAAAAAATAGAAGTTGAGTGGAAGATTTTCAGTGCAAAATACACTAAAAATCTTCCACCATACTTCCATTTTGAAAAAGTCTTAAAATGACATAAATACATCATTTTTGACGTTTTGACAAGTGAAGTGAAGGTTGGGTGGAAGATTTGTAATGTGTTTTGCACTGAAAATCTTCCACCAAACTTCCACTTTTAAAAAATGTTAAAAACGTGTTTTTAGACCATTTTAAGACATTTTGAAAGTGGAAGTTGAGTGGAAAATTTTCAGTGCAAATTACATTACAAATCTTCCATTCAATTTCCACTTTATAGAAAGTGTAGTATTGTCTTTTGCAAATGGTTTTTTTTGACATTTTTTGGTTTGTAAAGAAATTTTTTTCTATTTTTTGTTTTGTATAGAAAATTTTTTTTATTTTAAGTCATATTTCGATGTGTTACACATGAAAATGTCATCAAATGTCATCATTTTCAGGCCAAGAAGTTCGACAATGCTGAGCAAAAAGGCGATGGCAGTTTTAGCACGAGCGGCATCAAAACCTCATTCTACATCTTCTGTGCTGGTGCAGGAATGGCTGTACTGAGTGTGGTTGTGGCCTTAATCGGTTTGTTTGTCCAAAGTGGCCTACTACTGATCGTTGGTGCCTTCCTCAACTTCCTTGCCGCTGGAGGTGTTGGCACATCTTTTGGGTGGTTTTTGAATACTTTTATTGATCCTCAGAAGTTGACTGACAAGCTTATTACAAGTAAGAATTCTTTTTGAGTTTTTTTTGCTTGTTTTTAAGCTTTAAAATGCGGTTTTTTTGTTAAATTCGGGCATGTTCGATCGTATAACATGACTCCGCAGCCTGCAGAATAAGTTTTGTTAGAAAAAATGGGTGTTTTAGAATAGTGGTGTGATGTATGGGTCTCTATTAACTTTCTTGCAAAATTTTAAAAAATTTGGAAATAAGGTACATGTATTATCGTATAACATGTCTCCGCAGCCTGCAGAAGGGCTTTTTTTAAAAAAGCACGGGCGTTTTGGCCAAAAGTAGGTTTATATAATAATAATATAACTAAAATTAAATTTTTTTTTATTGAAAGTTTTATGTTAACTTTTTTTTTTTTAATTTCAGATGCCAGCCATGTGAAAGAGCAAATGGACTCTGGAAACTTCTTTGGAACTAGCTTCTTTGCCACCGCTGGAGCTGCTGGACTGCTAATTGTAGCCGCTATTTTCAATATTATTGCTAATTTGGCCACACCATCAGCCGAGCCACGCCGTAGATAAGGGGAAATGCCATTATTTGATAACATAACATGTTATAACATTGTTTTTAGCTGTAGAATAAACTTTTTTGTATTAAAATCATCTTTTTCCTACCCTACCCTACCCTACCCTACCCTACCCTACCCTACCCTACCCTACCCTACCCTACCCTACCCTACCCTACCCTACCCTACCCTACCCTACCCTACCCTACCCTACCCTACCCTACCCTACCCTACCCTACCCTACCCTACCCTACCCTACCCTACCCTACCCTACCCTACCCTACCCTACCCTACCCTACCCTACCCTACCCTACCCTACCCTACCCTACCCTACCTTACCCTACCCTACCCTACCCTAACCTACCCTACCCTACCCTACCCTACCTTACCCTACCCTATCCTACCCTACCTTTCCCTACCCTACAGTCCTACAGTACTCTGCCCTAATATACCTTTCCCTGCTCTACATTGCCATGCCCTAGACTGGTCACACCCTACCCTTGCCATGCCCTGTCTTTGCTATGCCCTACCTTTGCTAAACCTCCGCCCCCCTTGTCGTACCCTACCCTTGTCATACCTACCTTTGTCACAACTTACCCTTGCCATGCTCTACCTTTGTCATAACATACGCTACCTTTGTCATACCCTACCTTTGCTAAACCCTATCTTTACCATACCCTACCCTCCTTTTATCCTACCTTTGCCATACCCTACTCTTGTTATACTTAAGTCATAAGTTATTATTACCATACTCATAGTTTCTTTACTATGTCTTACCTTACACTTTCTCACTTTACCGTACCCTTGCAAGGCCTTCCTCTACCGTACACTATTTCAAAAAATTTTTTTTTTTAATTTTTAAAATTTTAAAATTTAAAAAAAGTCAAAATTTTGTTCATTTCATATTCTTCTGTTAGTAATGGATGGTGGATGGGTGCTGAAAACGTTAGGGATTTTGTTGGCTATAACCGCACTTTGCGCCCTATGTTACGCGACATTGTCGAGTCCGTGGTATCATATTAACAGGATGAAGTTGTCGCTGGTGTACGGATTCTGGTGCGATGATAACGACATTGCCTGTAGCTTGAATTTACTTTTTTTAGTAAGATTTTTAAATTTTTATTAGTAAAGAAAGTTCTTGCTGTTTTTGTATTGAAAAGAAAGTTCTTGCCATTTTTTGTTTTGTAAAGCAAGTTTTTACCATTTTTTGTTTTGTAAAGAAAGTTTTTGCGATTTTTGTTACCTTTCGTATAACATGTCACCCGCAGCCTGCAGAACGCTTTGTGGCACAAAATAAGCTTTGTAAAGAAAGTTCTCTCCGTTTTTGTTATCTTTCGTATAAAATGTCACCCGCATTTTGCAAAAAAGACAAAATTGGATTGTTTGACGTAAAAATGGCAAGAACTTTCGTTACAAGTAAAAAAATGACAAGAACTTTCTTTAAAAAACAAAAAATAGCAAGAACTTTCGGCGCTACTCTGTTTAAAGGTCCCACGCCACCCAATAAAAGGTCCCAATTTTTGACCCAATAGAAGGTCCCAAAATTTTAATTTTATGAGAACCGAAAATCGGTTTTATTGGTTGTTTCATTCTTATTTTTTGCAAAGACCATGGATGGTCGTGTCATTATTGTTGGTCCGTGACCATGTCTTGACGTAGGTTTTGCCTGAGACAATCAATGTCTGATGAATGGTTCTCCTGAGAAACACTTGCCGATGATGGATCCCCCCACTTGATCGTATCTCACAAAAATGCTTACACGGTAAGTATAGTTCTTTACATATTGGTTCAAACTTTTTAGTAGTGGTCCCACTTCTTAGATATGGGTCCACTTCTTTGATATGGGTCCCACTTCTTAGATATGGGTCCCACTTCTTAGATATGGGTCCCACTTCTTAGATATGGGTCCCACTTCTTAGATATGGATCCAAACTTCTTAGAATATTGATGTCAATTTACTTTTTCGAAACCGTTTTCAGGTACAGCAACCGCGATTCGATTTCGCGATTTTTTTACAATGAAATTTGTAAAAAAATGCAATTTAAGTGAATAAAATTTGCATGGGACCTTCAAATGGGTCATGGGACCCTATAATGGGGTGGGACCTTTAAACTGAGTAGCCCCGAACTTTCTTTACCAACTCAAAAATAGCAAGAACTTTCTTTACAAACCTAACAATGCCATTTTCAGATAGACCAATTCGAAAAACAAGAGAACAGTCTAATCCCAACCCAAATCTACATTACCTACCTTGCTATGTGCATTGCTTTGGCATTCGGCGGGGTTGCATTCATTTTGGTTTCGTTTGGAATCTGCACTTTTAGCCCAAAACTCTGCTTCTTTGGCGGAATTTGCAACATTTTAAGTGCAACGGCCGTCCTGGCATCAGTGGCCAACCTGCTCGCCTACTTTAAAGTTACGAACGCCGTAAGTAAGTTGGTTTCTTTCAAATTGATATTTAAAAAATTTGATGAGGTGGGGACAAAATACAATGAGCGTAAGGTAGAGTGGAGCACGACAAGGCGCGGCAGTGCAAGAGAGCAGGGAACGGCACGTCATTAAAAAGGCACGGCACAACAGAATAAGGCAGAGAAAGGCTGTGTGAGGTACGGTAGAATAGACCTGGGTACAATAGGGTACGGTAGGGTAAAATAACGTATGACAGTGCAGGGTAGGGTGGTGTACCGTACGGTACGGTAAGGTAGGGTAGGGTAGGGGTAGGGTAGGGTAGGGATAGGGTAGGGTAGGGTAGGGTAGGGTAGGGTAGGGTAGGGTAGGGTATGGTAGGGTAGGGTAGGGTAGGGTAGGGTAGGGTAGGGTAGGGTAGGGTAGGGTAGGGTAGGGTAGGGTAGGGTAGGGTAGGGTAGGGTAACGTAGAGGGCAGGGTTGGGTAGGGTCAAATCTAGTAGAAAAATCTTACAGTTGCCATTTTCAGACGCCACAGACACCCGCGATCCCATTCATGACAGTTTTGGAGTCAACTTCTGGATAGCCCTAAACGGAGCCGTTCTGATGATTTGCGCTGCCATTTGCAACATTTTTGTCAAATTTTCTACAAAAAATGAAAGCACTAAAGCTAGGAAATAAACCGTCTCTAATAAACTTCAGAATTTGTGTTGTTCGAAAAGCGCGGAGTCGAATCAAGATGCTTCCGAATAGCTAGCGGCGCCACAGTCACTGCGCTCAACGCACATTGGAGAGGGATTAAATAATGGGTAATGAAGAATAGAGGCTCGGGATAGGAATGTGAGAATGAAAATGTGGGGATAAGGATGTGGAGATTACGGTGAGGATTAGGGATGGGGATTTGGGGATGGGAATGTGGGGTTGAAGATTTGGGGATGTGGTAATGTGGAGATGTGAAGATGTAGGGATGTGGAGATAGGGATGTGGGGATGAGGATGTGAGGATGTGGACATGTCGGGATGTGAGGATTGGGATGAGGATATGGGGATTTGGGGATGTGGAGATGTGGGGATGTGGAGATGGGGATATGGGGATGTGGGGATGTAGGGATGTGGGGATGTGGAAATGTGGGGATGTGGTGGTGTGGAGATGGGGATATGGGGATGTGGAAATGTGGGGATGTAGGGATGTGGGGATGTGGAGATGTGGGGATGGGGATGTGGAAATGTGGGGATGTAGGGATGTGGGGATGAGGATGTGAGGATGTGGACATGTCGGGATGTGAGGATTGGGATGAGGATATGGGGATGTGGGGATGTGGAGATGGGGATATGGGGATGTGGGGATGTAGGGATGTGGAAATGTGGGGATGTGGTGGTGTGGAGATGGGGATGTGGAAATGTGGGGATGTAGGGATGTGGGGATGTGGAGATGTGGGGATGGGGATGTGGAAATGTGGGGATGTAGGGATGTGGGGATGTGGAGATGTGGGGATGGGGATGTGGAAATGTGGGGATGTAGGGATGTGGGGATGTGGTGGTGTGGAGATGGGGATGTGGAAATGTGGGGATGTAGGGATGTGGGGATGTGGAGATGTGGGGATGGCGATGTGGAAATGTGGGGATGTGGGGATGTGGGGATGTGGGGATGTGGAGATGGGGATATGGGGATGTGGAAATGTGGGGATGTAGGGATGTGGGGATGCGGGGATGTGGAGATGTAGTGGTGTGGAGATGGGTATGTGGAAATGTGGGGATGTAGGGATGTGGGGATGCGGGGATGTGGGGATGTGGGGATGTGGAGATGGGGATATGGGGATGTGGGGATGTGGGGATGTGGAGATGTGGAGATGGGGATATGGGGATGTGGAAATGTGGGGATGTAGGGATGTAGTGGTGTGGTGATGGGTATGTGGAAATGTGGGGATGTAGGGATGTGGGGATGTGGTGGTGTGGAGATGGGGATGTGGAAATGTGGGGATGTAGGGATGTGGGGATGTGGAGATGTGGGGATGGGGATGTGGAAATGTGGGGATGGGGATGTGGAAATGTGGGGATGTAGGGATGTAGTGGTGTGGAGATGGGTATGTGGAAATGTGGGGATGTAGGGATGTGGGGATGCGGGGATGTGGGGATGTGGGGACGTGGAGATGGGGATATGGGGATGTGGGGACGTGGGGATGTGGAGATGGGAATATGGGGATGTGGAAATGTGGGGACGTAGGGACGTGGAGATGCGGGGATGTGGGGATGTGGGGACGTGGAGATGCGGGGATGTGGGGATGTGGGGATGTGGAAATGTGGGGATGTGGGGATGTGGAGACGTGGGGATGGGGGATGTGGAAATGTGGGGATGGGGACGTGGAAATGTGGGGACGTAGGGACGTAGTGGTGTGGAGACGGGCATGTGGAAACGTGGGGATGTAGGGATGTGGGGATGCGGGGATGTGGGGATGTGGGGATGTGGAGATGGGGATATGGGGACGTGGGGACGTGGGGATGTGGAGATGGGAATATGGGGATGTGGAAACGTGGGGATGTAGGGACGTGGAGATGCGGGGACGTGGGGATGTGGGGACGTGGAGATGCGGGGATGTGGGGATGTGGGGGATGTGGAAACGTGGGGATGTGGGGACGTGGGGACGTGGAGATGTGGGGATGGGGATGTGGAAACGTGGGGACGTAGGGATGTGGGGATGTGGTGGTGTGGAGATGGGTATGTGGAAATGTGGGGATGTAGGGATGTGGGGATGCGGGGATGTGGGGATGTGGGGATGTGGAGATGGGGATATGGGGATGTGGGGATGTGGGGATGTGGAGATGGGAATATGGGGATGTGGAAATGTGGGGATGTAGGGATGTGGAGATGCGGGGATGTGGGGATGTGGGGATGTGGAGATGCGGGGATGTGGGGATGTGGGGATGTGGAAATGTGGGGATGTGGGGATGTGGGGATGTGGGGATGTGGAGATGTGGGGATGGGGATGTGGAAATGTGGGGATGTAGGGATGTGGGGATGTGGTGGTGTGGAGATGGGGATGTGGAAATGTGGGGATGTAGGGATGTGGGGATGTGGTGGTGTGGAGATGGGGATGTGGAAATGTGGGGATGCGGGGATGTAGGGATGTGGGGATGTGGTGGTGTGGAGATGGGGATGTGGAAATGTGGGGATGCGGGGATGTGGGGATGTGGGGATGTGGAGATGGGGATATGGGGATGTGGAAATGTGGAGATGTAGGGATGTGGGGATGCGGGGGATGTGGGGATGTGGGGATGTGGGGATGTGGAGATGGGGATATGGGGATGTGGAAATGCGGGGATGTGGGGATGTGGAGATGCGGGGATGTGGGGATGTGGGGATGTGGAGATGGGGATATGGGGATGTGGGGATGTGGGGATGTGGAGATGGGGATATGGGGATGTGGAAATGTGGGGATGTAGGGATGTAGTGGTGTGGAGATGGGTATGTGGAAATGTGGGGATGTAGGGATGTGGGGATGCGGGGATGTGGGGATGTGGAGATGCGGGGATGTGGGGATGTGGGGATGTGGGGATGTGGTGGTGTGGAGATGGGGATGTGGAAATGTGGGAATGTAGGGATGTGGGGATGTGGTGGTGTGGAGATGGGGATGTGGAAATGTGGGGATGTAGGGATGTGGGGATGTGGTGGTGTGGAGATAGGGATGTGGAAAGTTTTTTTTGTTTTACAAGGTTTTTGAAATAAAAAATTCCAATTTCTCAAGATTTTGAAATTGACCTTTTCCATGTTGCAATGCAATTGTCACTTCCAATTTTGTGGTCATTTCGTTTCCTTTCGTCGGACAAGATGGTCGGCTTTTGGAATAAAACGTCTGGTGCCTCATTGCTTTGGTTGATTTTAATCGTACGGCTTGGCACCGCTGTTCCTCGTGTTATTGAGGATCTTAACTACAGCAAGGATCACCTCAAGGACACGACTTGTGAAAACGACAATCCAGGTAAGACCTGTGTGGAATTGGAACTGGACGACTTCGGAACGTATTTTATGAACATGTTCCTCGTGCATGAGATTGCGTGGACGTTGGCCTCAACATTCAGTAAGTGAAAGATGCGAGTTTATGCTTTGCTCATTATTTTTTATGCTTGTCCGCGCAAGGCGGAGGTTAGACGCGTGGTCAGGTACCCTAGGCTAGAACCATTAGTACAGGGTGTCCAGAGAAATTTGAAAGAAAGTACAGGCTTCGTTCTCAAAAACTAAGCGTCTGATTGGCCTGATTCTTTTTTTGTTAAAGAGCCAATAGCGGGCGGTTTTGGTTTTGTACCATTTTTTACTGATTCGGCGGACGATCGGAGATAAATATAAATTGAGAATTTTGGCCTGAATTCTTCACAATGCCCTTTTCTAATAGATTCGGTTTCAGGTGTGAACGGTAGGGCTGAGGGGTTTTACCAAGAAGATACCGATGACAAAAGTAGGTTAAAATTTTCTGATTGGTTAAGGTAGGGTATAATAAACCTACTGGTTTGCCTTGTCTAATTAGGAATACTAAAGTTTTGAGCAAAGGAAGAAGAGAAAGTTATTTTAATTATTTTTCAAATTTACCTTTTTTCAGTAAATAAAGATGTTTATTATAAAGGAGGTTACCTACCGCCCCATGAAAACAATCCCTATTTTTTGCACATGGAATATGCACCCGACGACCGTCACGACACCTCTTCAGTATATGAGCCTGACGGTTTTGACACACTGAAATACGATGTAGTGGTAAGTCTTAGGCTACTGTGCATTTTTTGTAAATGCTGTGAAACTACAGAACTTTTCTGTACCCTTTTTTTTCTGTACCAACCCCCCCCCCTTCGAGCAATTTGTTATACAGGCGCTCTACTGTATTTGCTTTGAGAAAAGGTTACGATCAAAAAAGGTTGTTGTGGATTACATTGAACATGCTTAAGGGTTCAGCAAGTGTTCCGGGCGCTTGGTACGAAGGCCCTGTGTTCACCTACAAAGGCTACCTATTTATTGGTCAGTACAATTGGATCAAAAAAATTGAAGATTTGTACAAACATACAAAATTCACAAACCACTACCGTGAGCGTGTTTTGGCGTATGTTTTTAAAACTTAATTTTTGGTTTTTAAGAAACAAAAGACTGTAACTACGTTGAAATTGACCTTTTGATGTAACTATAATATTTACAGACGGGATGCTGCATTTGAATTTAAAAATCAGTACCCTAAGAAGTGGGAGGAACTAGTTAAATGCCGTGAAGTAAGTGTTTAAACATTAATAGTTAAAACTGTAGGATTATCGATTACGGTCAGGGGCGGGCGGGGACTTTTGGTCTGGGCGGGGGTCAAAAAAAGTTTTCCCAAAAATCCACAGGGGGGACCACGTTCAACTTTTTTTTCGAAAATTTTTTTTTTGTGGGTCCCCCCCCCCGCCCCCCCCCCAGGCCCTGATTACGGTATTATAAGGAAATTGATTACGGTATTATAAGGGAATAGATTACAATTTCATAAATAAAGAAATTGATTACAGTAGGGTTATTACAGTAGTGTTAAATTGATTCCTAATTTGTTTGCTTTAGCAATGTAACCTATGTAGAATTGATCCAGTTACCGATGAAATTGCTAAAATGGAATACAATGAGGCTGCTCGGTTTGGTAAACTGATTATCGAAAAGGTTGAAATGACTGCAAAAACAAACTTCCATGGGTTACGGTACCGCATTCATCATGTGGATTTACCAAAGTAAGTTTTACGACAGAAACTACCTAGGAACGTTAAAAAATTCCTATGGTAGTGTAGGGTACGGTAGGGGACCGGGTATTATTACTATGGTAGTATAGGGTACGGTAGGGGACCGGGTGTTACTATTATGGTAGTGTAGGGTACGGTAGGGGACCGGGTACGTATTAGATTGTTCACTTAATTCTGCGCCTCCTCTCAAAGCAAATTTGTAGAGTAAGGGGGTGCAGAATTACGTAGCAAATTTGTAGAGTATAAGGGTGCAGGATTATGTGAACAACCTAATAGTAACATCTTCTATAACTTTTTCTGTTCCAGCCATGTGTTCTACTTTAAGAACGTTGAAAAATGGGACTTTTTTCGAAATCAGAAGCCAAAATGGGCTGATTTGCCGTACGATGAGTATGCGGATGAGAGGTAAGTTTTTAATTTTAAATTTGTGTAGCTTTGGGTTTGGAAATCGTTTGTTGACCAACCTTTTGCTTATGCTTTGTTGTTTCTAGGAAATTGACTGTGGCCAGTTTTGCACCATACCCACGTGATGGAGACAAGATTTGGAAAAAGTTTAACTATTATCTCACCACAACAACCACTACCACCACCACCTCAACCACAACCTCAACCACCACCACCACTACCTCAACCACCACCACGACCTCAACCACCACCACGACCTCAACCACCACCACCTCACCAACAACCACCGAGGAAGAGGAAGTTACGGAACAAGTTGAGGAAGAAGGTCAGGGAGAAGAGGATGAACAACAACCAGATGATCCTACTCAACCTGCGGTTGAAAGTACCACTACCGAGGCTGAAAAGAATGCTGGATGTGGCAAAAGTCCGTGGATTGGCTGGATCGGTTGTTGGACTGGCGCATGGATGGTTGTGCTGGGTTATTACATTCGTTAAGGGATCTGTTTCGCTATCGGTGTTAAAATATATGATGGATGTGTTAATGAAGTAATGAGTAGAAATAAAGTTTTTGTATTTTGAAGTTGTTTGTGATTACCTTAGGCTAGTTGAAGTCATTTTTTGATGATATTTAAGCTATTTTGAGCTGTACAGAAGTTTTTGCTGTAATTTTGTAACGTTTTAGACCTAAAAAATTAGGTTTATATTTTTCGAAAAGTAGGGGGTAGGGAGTAGTTGGGTAGGGGGTATGAGGTAGGCGGTTAGGGATAATAAAATTTTCCGACCGGTCGATTTTATAAAATGAAAAAAAATTTAAGAAAATTTTTTATTTTCTTAGAAAATTAAATTTTCGAAATTCTAAATTTCAAAATGAAAAAAATGTCCAATTTCCCATGATTTTTACATTGACCTTTGCCATTTTGCAATAACACTGTCACTTTGAGTTTTTGGTCAGTTCGTTTTGTGTCGTCGCACCAGACGGTTGGCATGAGTTCAGATTGGAGCAACGTGGGTGTCGGCTGCTCACTGTGGCTAAGTTATAACTCTTTAAGCCTAAAGGTTCTAAGTCTAAACTATAAGTCTAAGGCCTTTAAGCGTAAACAGCCTATGAATAGAATGTTTAAGCCTGAGTGCTCTAATCAGAAAGGTTTTAAGCCTAAAGTCTCTAAGTCTGAACAACAAAAGCCTAAAAGATAAGCCCAAAGCCTCTCAGCCTAAAGCCTCTAAGCCTAAAGCCTCTAAGCCTAAATCCTCTAAGCCTAAATCCTCTAAGCCTAAATCCTCTAAGCCTAAAGCCTCTAAGCCTAAAGCCTCTAAGCCTAAAGCCTCTAAGCCTAAAGCCTCTAAGCCTCTAAGCCTCTAAGCCTAAAGCCTCTAAGCCTAAAGCCTCTAAGCCTCTAAGCCTAAAGCCTCTAAGCCTAAAGCCTCTAAGCCTAAAGCCTCTAAGCCTAAAGCCTCTAAGCCTAAAGCCTCTAAGCCTAAAGCCTCTAAGCCTAAAGCCTCTAAGCCTAAAGCCTCTAAGCCTAAAGCCTCTAAGCCTAAAGCCTCTAAGCCTAAAGCCTCTAAGCCTAAAGCCTCTAAGCCTAAAGCCTCTAAGCCTAAAGCCTCTAAGCCTAAAGCCTCTAAGCCTAAAGCCTCTAAGCCTAAAGCCTCTAAGCCTAAAGCCTCTAAGCCTAAAGCCTCTAAGCCTAAAGCCTCTAAGCCTAAAGCCTCTAAGCCTAAAGCCTCTAAGCCTAAAGCCTAAAGCCTAAAGCCTCTAAGCCTAAAGCCTCTAAGCCTAAAGCCTCTAAGCCTAAAGCCTCTAAGCCTAAAGCCTCTAAGCCTGTTTTACTTCTAAAGAATATATTAAGACCTCTAGGCTTACATCTAAGCCTATGAAAACGTCCTTAATACAGTTTATTCAAGGTTCGCAGAACTCGCAACTATAAGCACAGTACTTGTGCATTTGCTCGGGCACGGAACGACAGTACATTAGCTGGAACGAGCAGTTTATGGCAATGTCATAACAGTTTTGGCTGGGCGGTTTTCGTGTCGGGACCGTCGGGAACAGCGGTGCTAGGGTGGGGCGTGGCGTCAGTGGGGTCGTGGGTGGGGAATGTGGGGTTGGCGAAGTGATGGGTTGTGTAGTTGTTGAAGAGGATAATTTGGTGGTGGAGGGCGAAGTTGTTGATGTGGAATTGGTTTCTTCGTCGGATTGAACTGAAAATTTAAAAATTTCATCTTTTAAGAAAAATCACGTTTCATCGTATAACATGTCCCTTTTTCATCAAAAAACAAGTTTCATCGTATAACAAGTCCCTTTTTCATCAAAAAACACGTTTCATCGTATAACATGTCCCTTTTTCATCAAAAACACGTTTCGTCGTATAACATGTCCCCTTCTATCACAAAACACGTTTCATCGTATAACATGTCCTTTTTTGTGAAAAAATAAATTTTTACCTTCTCGATACTGTACCACAGCCCTCAACGGCCCCTTTTGGCTATAGTAAGAAACCGTAGCCAGGTTCCCTTCACTCAACATAACACCACCAGTATCCTCAATATGCGTAGGACAACATAGCCGAGCGCCAGTCCACGTAAACTCCTCGAACTTGACTTCCAACGAACCGTAGTAACACTCGTTGGTACATGGCCCGGTTATGTTCATCACCTTGATTTCCACTTGGTGACCTGGTCTAGCCTGGAAAGGGTAGGGTGAGATTAGAGAAGAGAGTTCAGGTTTTTTACGGTACGGTTACAATAGAAAATGTTTTATTACTGTAGGATAGGGTTAGGTAGGGTAGGGCAGAGTAGAGTAGGGTAGGGTAGGGTAGGGTAGGGTAGGGTAGGGTAGGGAGGGTAGGGTAGGGTAGGGTAGGGTAGGGTAGGGTAGGGTAGGGTAGGGTAGGGTAGGGTAGGGTAGGGTAGGGTAGAGTAGGGTAGGGTACGGTAGGGTACGGTACGGTAAGGTAGGGTAGGGTAGGGTAGGGTAGGGTAGGGTAGGGTAGGGTAGGGTAGGGTAGGGTAGGGTAGGGCAAGGAAAGCCACGTTATCGTATAGTATGGTACAATAAATACTATAAAAACCCGCTCACCAATGCCTACCTTAATATGATAATGGCACTCAGCCTGTCGCACCGTAATATTATTCTTGTCTTTCGGTCCGGCTGGATTAATTTCGCCATGAATGAATTGAAATTCATTTTTCGCTTCCAAAACTGCACCACACTGACCATTAGACCCAAACGCAGCCAGTGCTCTTTGGTCACAAAGGTCACCGCCAAAGGCTGATGGACAAATGCATCTGGAGCAGTTGTTGGGATTCACGAATCCACCGTTTTCGCAGTCTGGCTTTTCTGGGCATTTGTCTAAATAGAAATTTTATAATTTTTAGATTTTCTAATAAAAATTGTCTTAAAGGGTCAAGGACATGTTTCATCGTATAACATGTCTCCCGCACGCTGCAGAATCGCTTTTTGACACAAAAGTTGTTGAAAATTTTTAAAAATATGCATTTTAGTATTAGGTAAAACATTCTGAATAGCTTTTTCCATTTTTTTTATAAAAGCCATGTTTCATCGTATAATCTGTCTCTCGCAGCCTGCAGAACCATCATTTCCCACAAAAATCACCCCCAAACCCCAAAAAATCAATGACAAACCCAAACAACCATAAAACTGATTGACCAACTTCAAATCCAAGAATGACGGCGCCCTTCTGTTGCCCATCGTATGCTGATACTGCACCTTTTTCGCGGCCAATAGCACTTTACTGTTCTGTAAATCGTCTACACTTTATCATATTACATGGTATCTTCACTTACAGCCGGGGTAATGTAAATCCGACCCGTAGTCGTAATGCACATCCAGGATTGTCGCGGTTTTGTTGTCCACCTTGTCGTATTGTGGAAGCCATGATGACGGTATGTTTTGAGTTACCAGGCTGATATGATCGTCACGGTCTTCACGGCTTTGATGATGAAACAAGCCTAAGGCATGCCCGGTTTCATGGGCTGCTACTCCAAACTGAACATATGAAGGAACTTTGTTTACAGAGCCAGAAGTCAAAAAGTTAGAAAAGTGGAAGTTGAGTGGAAGATTTGTAATGTATTTTGCACTAAAAATCTTCCACTAAACTTCCATTTTTAAAGTGTCTTAAAATGGCATAAAACACGCTCTTGACCATTTTTAAAAGTGGAAATTTAGTGGAAGATTTTCAATGCAAAATACATTAAGAATCTTCCACTCAACTTCCACTTGTAAAAACCTCAACAATGATGTTTTTAGACCATTTTAAGGCTTTTTAAAAATGGAATTTTGATGGAAGATTTTCAGTGTATTTTGCACTGAAAATCTTCCACTGAACTTCAACTTTTTTAAAATATCATAACTTTGTTTCCAAAAAACCAAATGGCTCAAAATTTGATTTATAGGTAAAAAATGGTAAGAACTTCCTTTACAAACCAAAAAATGACAAAAACTTTCTTTACAAAACAAAAAATGGCAAGAACTTTGTTTACAAAACAAAAAATGACAAGAACTTTGTTTACAATACCTAAAGATAAAAAAAACAAAAATATTCATAAAATGTTACCAAATCACATTTCTGACCCAGCGAGACGTCTTGTTCAAAGTCCTGATGTTGTTTTCCCACTGAACTGTAGCATCCACCAGCTCGGAGGTACCGAATCACCGGCTCGGTAGTGCAGTTTTCTTTAAATGACAAACAGGTGTTGGCTTGCCAAAACTTTGTCGCTTCGTGCACTAGGGTCTTCAACCAACTGTCTGAATTTAAAAATTTTTTTGTATTTTATAAAAGTTTAATTATAGCTGTAGAGTAGGGGTAAAGGTAGGAGTAAGGATATGAGTAATCTTACCCATACTGCTGTGAAAAGTGTAGCAGATTGGAGTGTCAGTTGGCCATTTGGTTAATGGAAACCCATACTCCATACTGTTTAAAATCTGTCGCTTTCCTCGATTCTGTTTTGTGTCATTCAAGATTATTCGCTTTGGTTTGATCTTTTTTCGATACAAAATCCGATCCAAATCTTCGAATTTCCATCGATGATCGTAGGCTTTCATTTGATAGTTGTTCAGGAGTAAATCACCCTGAAAATGATAAAGTAAAGCCTGTAAAGAAAGTTCTTGCCATTTTTTGTTTTGTAAAGAACGTTCTTGCCATTTTTTGTTTTGTAAAGAAAGTTCTTGCCATTTTTTGGTCTGTAAAGAAAGTTTTTGCCATTTCTTGCTCTGTAAATAAAGTTCTTGCCATTTCTTGTATTGCAAACAAAGTTCTTGCCATTTCTTGCTCTGTAAATAAAGTTCTTGCCATTTTTTGTTTTGTAAAGAAAGTTCTTGCCGTTTCTTGTTTTGTAAAGAAAGTTTTTGCCATTTTTTGTTTTGTAAAGAAAGTTCTTGCCATTTTTTGGTCTGTAAAGAAAGTTCTTGCCATTTTTTGGTCTGTAAAGAAAGTTCTTGCCGTTTCTTGCTCTGTAAAGAAAGTTCTTGCTATTTTTTGTTTTGTAAAGAAAGTTCTTGCCATTTTTTGCTTTGTAAAGAAAGTTCTTGCCATTTTTTGATCTGTAAATAAAATTCTTGCCATTTTTTGCTTTGTAAAGAAAGTTCTTGCCATTTTTTGATCTGTAAATAAAGTTCTTGCCATTTTTTACCTGAATCAACAGATCGTTGATCGGTCGATTTGCCTCTTCCAAGTTGGGTCCAATCGTCTTCTTCCGTAGTTCAGCATCTTTTTCGGCATTCCTTTGAAGTTTCTCCACCCTCTTGGCCATTCCATAGGAGAGAGGGGGTAGGTCATTGTGGATGGGCGGATGACGAAGACGTTCGATCATGGATTTCCTCATCAATGAAAACTGCGGTTTTGATAAGGTTTCTGATATGAATTTGGCACGCATCTGTAAGGAAAAGTTAAAAATTTTTTTTTATGTTTCGACCGGTCGATAATTGAGTTTAAGTAAAAAACGAGAAAAAATTACATAAAAGGACCCTAAAGGTCTAAAAAAACCTTTATGACAATTTTAACAATATTTTTTTGAAAAGACTTATCGACCGGTCGATAAACAATTTTGTCCAAAGACTGTTAAAAAATTACTTAAAATGATTCATAAAGCCTAAAAATAGCATTTTAAAACAGTTTTAAGCACAGCTTTACAAAAAAAATATCGACCAGTCAAAAAATAAAATTTTGTATTTTTAACTTTTTTTCTTCAAAAACCCTAAAAAGCCTTTTTTTAAGCCTACTCAAAGAATAAATACTCAAAAAACCAACCTTCATGACCTCAGTATGAGCATTTCGACCAAGTACAACATCAACCAGATATGCCAATAGGAAGCAAAGAACGGCCTGTATCATGACTATCAACAAAATTTATTCATCTCACAGCCATCCGATTCTAAAAATACGTCGTTAAGAATGGAATAAAACCATCTGTGCAAACAATAACATGATAGTATCAAAGCCACATTAATTTATATTATCATTGACATCAAAATCTGTCGGTTATGACAATATTTTTGGTCGAAAATTGACGTTTTAGGTAAAATTAATGACCGCTTCTTGTTGAAAGTTCAATAATATGGTCCTACGTACCATAAAAAGTAATAAAACGTAAAAAATTTGCGGTGGAAGAACGGTAAACATGGATATATCCATCTTCATCCACTTGGTGACCAAGTACGCGGAACACAATGTTGTTTGTTCAATTCTGAATTGCGTCATCTGTAACTTTACAAAAAGGTGAAAAAATACCTGGAGAATCTGATAAAATTAATGGTTTTTTAATATCTACACTAGCCGATACACAGCAAAGCGTTCAATTATATTATCCATAGTGATCAACATACAAAACCGCTTTAAAATTTATTTTTTGTATAAGACTAATGACTAAACAATTAAAGATCACAAAATAAGTTTAGAAACATTATATTAAATCTGAAGTATGTCAGTTTAGCTTGTAAAAAGAATAAAACAGGTTTATGTCTGGACATGTTTCAGCGTATAACTTGTCACCATTTATTTATTTTTCCGAAAAAATATTTTTGGTGAATCTAATGTATATTTTACGTTTAACGCCTTGTTTATACCTTGATATACTCAAAAATATTTTTTATAAATAGCTTTTTATCTTATCTACGACATAAACTTATCTATGTCCGAGTTTCGTTCACTATATCAACAAAAAAAAACACTTTTTTCTCAATAGTTTTGCTATTTTTAGTTGATGAGCCTTTCAACAAGCACTGCCAGTACCTTGAACTACATTTCAAATGCTGTCTCAGTTTTGAATCACCCACTTTTACCTGATTCACATCGAAAATCGAAGAAAGCGGAGGTAAAGCAAGAGGTGGAAGATGAAGAACCCAACAAATCGGCTGAATTCTTTGATCCACTTGGCGTTCAAGGTGTAGATGAGGTTGTGGAAAAGTTTTCGACAGCTGCTTTACATCAAAAGAATGGCAAAGTTGAGGATGAAGGAAAGATTGAGCTGTTTGTTGATGGACCTTTGTCGAACACATTAGAAGAGAAGGAAGAAGATGCTGTACCTGAACTGGACTTGAAATTTGTTGACTTTAAACCTTGGAGAGAGTATAAGAAGAAGATTTTGGACAAGTTTTATTCAGAAAATGTGTTTACCCTGGAGTCTAGCTTTTTGAAGCCACCAAAAGGGACGAAGGGTCAACATGTTGGTGTAGGGTAAGTTAATTTTGTTGTTTTTGTTATGTTTTTAGGTATGATCACATAGGAAGTTATGTTCTAAAGATGTAGAATTAAATTCTCTTGCTTTTGATGCATAATAAATGTTGTTTCAGATCAAAACCGGGTTATGGGCATCAAAAACCTTCACCATCTACTTTTAAATTTACGAATTTGACCGAAGAGGATTTTATTCGTAAATTTCGAGATCTACGTGTTACTTTATTAAGATTATGGGCTCAAGAAGAACGAGTGCAATGTATTTCAGTACGTTCTTACATGATTTCCAATTTGGTCTACAGTAACTTAATTTATCTTCAATTTTTGGATACTAATCATGATCTTTGATGAACAATTATGTTTTTAAACACGACTTTTTCAGTTATGTCGTGAAGTAGCTCAAATTATGACACAAAGTTCCTTAGGCAATTTTTATCCTAAGGCATTTGTTTTGGTGACGGATTTTATGGACATTTTTGGACATTTGGTTTATCAACGATTGTTGGAGAAGGCTAAACAAGAACGTCGTCAAGCTGGTCTCTCGGCTTTACCAACACACTTTTCGACCATAGATGTGTTGGAGAAGACTAGAATAGTGGCTAGAAACTGGTTTGGCAAGCTGGGAGAGATTACTGATGTCATACCTCATCTTTATAGTAAGTTAATATGATTTTTTTGGTTTTTAGGTAACAAACTGGAAACATCTTGATCTTATGGCTTGAGAATACAATTTAATGGCTTAATTTTACCTTTTTGACTTTATAGTTGGATGTGCCTTAATGCCAATAATGAAGTTCATGGACGAAAACTCAATTTCCGAAAATCTCGACCGCTTATGTCAATTGGCTGCTATTTTACCACACCCATTAGTAGCGTCATACGCCAGATGCTTTGTTTGTCGGGTAGCCATGAGAATCGAACCTTCTAATCGAGCACCACATTGGAAATGTCTCAATGATTGGATGCAAACCTTCAAACAACAGCCGGTAAGGACATGAAAACAAAGTTTTTGCCATTTTTTGTCTTGTAATGAAAGTTATTGCGATTTTTCGTTTTGAAATGAAAGTTTATTTCATTTTTCGCCTTGATTTCTTATTTTGTGTCATTTTCGTTTTTGGAAACAAAGTTGGAAGATTTGTAATGTAATTTGCACTGAAAATCTTCCACCCAACTTCCATTTTTAAATGACTGAAAGTAGCATAAAAACACGTTTTTAACACTTTTTAGAGATGAAAGTTTGGTGGAAGATTTTTAGTGCAAAATATATTACAAATCTTCCACTTAACTTTCACTTCCAAAAATGGGGAAAAACGTGTTTTTAGGCCATTTTAAGACATTTTAAAAATGGAAGTTAGTGGAAGATTTTTAGTGCAAAATACATTACAAATCTTACACTTAACTTCCACTTTTTTAAAAGTATTTTTGTTGTAAAATTATGGGTTTCAAGCCATTTTTCAACTTAACATTGTCATAATTCTAGGTAAGTCTTCTCTGGCCTCCGTTAGAATACATAATTCAATGCGTAGCCTACAGCGCAGTAACATACGACGACATTCTACCATTATGGGAATATGCCAAGTTACCAGAAAAACGACAATTCGTATTCAAATGTCTTCTGCATGCCTTGCCAAGTCATTATCTAGCCGAATTTTGCGTTGAAACTTGTAAAATACTGGTCGAATCGCCGAACGTCGAAGAGATCACGGCCTTCGGAGAGAGTCTAGAGAAAACCAACATTGCCGAACCGAATCGAAAGCCATTGCTTAAGGCGATTTGGAAAATGCTTCAAAAGTTGGGGATGAAAGAGTTTGTGGAGGGAATGGCAGTTTGGATTGAGTTCGTGGCCAAGTACTTTACAGTATCTGAGATTCAGATAGTACTCGATGGACTGTGCGGAAAGCTGGAGAATGATCGGGTAGGTTGAGGTGGTTTTTGGGGTGGGCAAAGTAAGGTGGGGTAGGGTGGGTTATGATAGGGTAAGGTAAGGTAGGGCTGGGTGGGTTAAGGTAGGGTTAGGTAAGGTAGGGCAGGATGGGTCAAGATAGGCTAAGGTAAGGTAGGGCAGGGTAGGGTATAGTTAAGTATGATAAGGCAAGTTTAAGATAGCGTAGGACAAATTAGGATAGGGTACAATAAATATGGCAGAATGGGGCAAGGTAAGGATAAGTCTATAGGGCTTGGCTTCGTTAGGATTTACGCCGCAGTAAACACTGTATTACTGTAGAAAGAGGCTTACAAGATTACTGTAGAGTAAGAGAAGGGTTGAGTATTCTTAAAACAAGCTTTTGGCAGAGTTGTCATATTACTGGGCTAGGGTTACATTGAGACTGGGATCGGGTAGGGTTAGCTTATGGTATTGTTAGAGCTTTTACAGTAGGTTATCGATTAAGGTGCCTTTAGTCTTTAGCTTAAAACTACTGTAACGATACCATAGGTCGGGTAGGGTAAGATAAGTATAGTATTGCACGGTAGGGTAGGGTAGGGTAGAGTTGGGTAAGGGAGGGTAGGGTAGGGTATGGTAGGGTAGAGTAGGGTAGGGTAGGGCAGGGTTGGGTATGGCAGGGTAGGATTGGGTAGGGTAGAGTAGGGTAGGGTAAAATAGGACAGGGGAGGGTAAGGTAAAATTTAGCGAATGTTTTCTGATTTTTGCCATTTTAGGTATACCTAGTCCCCCAACAACTACTTTTGGGAATTTTATCAAAAATTCTGTCGCAATTACGAGATGTCTCAATATTTCTCACCCTACCAGTATTCTCAAATTTTACCGCATTATTTACCGAGAAAAACATGCGAAAACAGATGAGTGTTCAGATATTGGAAGCGGTAGTGTCAAAACATAAGCTGGGGACAATCAGTGATCTGGACTTGGCTTATCAAGTTGGTTATTTGAGTTCTTGTTCTTTTATGGCTTGTAAAGAAAGTTCTTGCTATTTTTTGGTTTGTAAATAAAGTTCTTGCCATTTGTTGTTTTTTAAAGAAAGTTTTTGCCATTTTTTAAATTTTATATTACTTTAGGTATCAGACGTCTGCAAAATTCTCCACGATTGTCTAGATGTCTTTTCATCGGCCGAAGAGTCTTCAGAAGCCGTCGAATTGATTAAAGGAGCATTAAATCGATTTGATGTTAAGCCAGACCCAGAAAATGCACTTTCATTTTATGTTGCAACAAGAGCGAATTTATTGAACTTGGACGAATGTCAAAAGGTAAGGGTCTTTGAATGATTTTGTTTGTTTTTAGGTATGAAATGGAGTGAAAATGAGGGAAAGTATAAAATTTAGAAGATTTTTGGGGTATTGGAAAGAAAGTTCTTGCTATTTTATGTTTTGGAAAGAAAGTTCTTGCCATTTTTTGGTCTGTAAAGAAAGTTCTTGCCATTTTATGACTTGTAATGAAAGTTTGTGTCATTTTTTGTTATGTAAAAAAGTTCTTGTTATTTTTTGCGCTGTAAAGAAAGTTCTTGTCATTTTTTGGGTTTTACCGTATAACATGTCACCCGCAGCCTGTAGGCCTTTTGGCACAAAGAGGGTCCTGTAGAGAAAGTTTTTGTCATTTATTTTCCTGTAAAGAAAGTTCTTGCCATTTTATGACTTGTAATGAAAGTTTGTGTCATTTTTTGTTATGTAAAAAAGTTCTTGTTATTTTTTGCGCTGTAAAGAAAGTTCTTGTCATTTTTTGGGTTTTACCGTATAACATGTCACCCGCAGCCTGTAGGCCTTTTGGCACAAAGAGGGTCCTGTAGAGAAAGTTTTTGTCATTTATTTTCCTGTAAAGAAAGTTCTTGCCATTTCTTGTTTTTTGAAGAAAGTTCTTTTTATCTTATAGTTTGTAAAGAAAGTTTTTGCTATTTGGTCAATTTTTTATTTTTTGGTCTATTTGTATGATTTTTTCGTGTTAATGCTCTTTTTCAGCACGTTATTGACCTCATCCTCGAACTAGCCTTATATGTCATCAAATCAGCTCGCTTCTCAATCACAAGATCAGCCTTTGTCCAAGCTTGTATAGCAAATACCTTCATCACCATACCCTCCATATCAGACATTCAAATTCGAATGGACTCGGCCATAAAATCGGCCGAAATTGCGTTAGCCGGCCAAGCATACCTCCAACTCGACTCGCTAATGGATCTGATTCAAGAAGAATTGGAAAATCTTCAGAATCTAGACGAAATCGTCCGTTTTATCAACCAATATCTGGGTTTGTTGATGATTGTGCCAAAGTTTGATGAGGAGAAGTACTTGAAATGGGTGGGGACGTGGATCAAGGTGGTGGACAGGTGGGTTTGAATTTTTTTTGTTTTTTAATAAGGTGCTTAAGGGAATTTATAAAAAAAGTTGGCGAATTGGCGTTGACTTATGTACGGGCGAATCAGGCTGAACTTGTGTACGAGCGAATTTGGCTTGACTTATGTACGGGCGAATTAGGCTGAACTTGTGTACGGGCGAATTTGGTCAAACTTGTGTACGGGCGAATTGGGCTAAACTAATGTACGAGCGAATTGGGTTTAACTTACAATTGTTATGTACGACTGAATTACAAAAATTCAATTAGGGGGTGGCTTCTATCTATCAAAATTTTTTATCTCAAATTTTTCCAGAATCTCTGGCCAAATCAAACCCACAGCAATATTATCGACAATACAATTTTTATACGCTTTAAAAATCGACCGAAAATTTATAAAAACGACAATATTAAACAGTGCTCCACTTAAAAACACTACAACGACCCAAAATGATGGTACTGCATCAGACGAACAAGAAAAATCAACGATAGATCAATATTTGAATAGCGTAATGGAAATGGCTAGCCAAATAATAGCGAATGAATCGGAAAATCGACCAGTATTTTGCGTCAAATTTCTCGAACTTTTATCGATTTTTGTGGGGAAGGTGGATGAAATTGTAAGTTTATCGACTAAAAATGATTCAGGGGGTAGAGTTAGGGTATGGTAAGGTAGAGTAGGGTAGTGTGAGTTAGAGAAAGGTAAGTTAAGATAAGGTAGAAGATGGTAGAGTAGGGTGGGTAGGGTAAAGTTGTATAGGGTGGGGTAGGTAAAGTAGTATAGAGTGGGGTGGGGTACGGTAGGATATGATAGGGAATTGTAGGCTAGCGTATGGTAGGGTACGGCAAGATAAGTTAAAGTATACTAGGATAGAGTATTTGACTGTTTGCGACAAAATCAATGGATTCTTCAAGCTGAGTTTCCCTATTTTTAGGCCTACCAAACCGCTAAAAGTGCATTTAAAAAGTGCCGCAAGGCCACTGATTCGACATTACAAGCTCATTTTAATCAAATTCACTTTAATTCCTAACTTATTTTGCGACATTTTTGATTTAAAAAGTGCCAAAAAAGTCTTGTCGTCAATTTGCATTGATTGTTACGGTAAAAAACGACATGACTTTTGATACTTTAATTTTTGAATTTTCATATTTAGTGCCATTTTTAATGCCATCTTAATGGTTATTTTCAATTTTAAACAATATTTTGTTAACATTTTTCACTTTTTTATCGAACTACGAGGTCTTTTTACCGCCAGTCAACACACATACCAAGTATTTATTTATATTGCTATAATATCAAGACTCTTTGAAGACTTGTATATTGTCTTACAATGTCATTAGTTATTATTTTTTAACAAATTTAATAAAACTATAATATGATAATAGTTTTTTTTAAATATCAGTGAATTATAAGGTCCGCCTTCTTGGCTAGGGCTGTGTAGTGGGGTGTATGGCGGGGTTGTTCGATTGTAATAGGGTAGGATAGTTTTGGCTCTTGGTAAGTAAGGGTGAGGTGTAATGGGATAGAGTAGTCTTGGGTATGTCAGGGCAGGGTAGAGTGGTATGTGATAGGGTAGGGTAGGGAAGGATAGGGTGATATGTGGTAGGGTACGGTAGTACGAGTATCGTAGTGTGGGGTATGGTAATAAATTACGGTAGTATGTGGTAGGGTAGTGTGATGTAGGATTGGGTAATTTAGGATAGGGTAGGGTAGGGCTGGGTGAAGGTAAGCTTGAGTAGAGTAGGGATTAGATTAGAACGGTACGGCAAGAGCAATGTAGATTAGGGCTGGGGTACGGTAAGGCTATTTTAGGGGTAGGCTCAAAAGTTGGGCGAGGCGTTGAAATTTACTAAAGGTTTGTCTTGTTTCTTCCTCGACGAACAAGCCCTGATCTTTACCTAAACTTATAGGTTTTGTTCTTATCCTGCCCAGGGTTGTGCAGGGGAATAGTGGATAGGTGTGCATCTGCTCCTCCCCCTCAACCGATCGGAACAGTAAACTTTTTGGCTATAATCTTCCTCTCCTTTCAATTTCCCTCCCCTTCTTACTTCAGGAAAAATTCTGTAGCAACGTTCCAGACCTTGCTCTTCTTTAGGGCTAGTAAATTGTTATAAAATTGTTGGTCAGGGGTTTAACAATAAAACAAAAGCATTTGAATATCTTGTAGCCTTTGGTTTATTACCTTTTTTGAGGATTTATGGCTAGTCCTAGAGTTAGCTATGGTAACTTATGATTCCTAAGAGTTATCGGTTCATCAAAAAACCTAAAGTATGACACTTTAAAACCCGTGCTCTTCATCAAAATTAAAAATCAAAACTTTATTTTACCATTAAAATGTCATAATGCGCGAAAAATTACAAAATCTTTTCAAAAAATGAGAAAAAATCGACCGAAACAAGCTTTAATAGTTGTTTCGGTCGAAAAAACTGAAGTGAAATAATGCCACAACGTATAATATCATCGGAATATATTTGCTTCTACGACTAGACAGGTATTGAAAGGGGTTCTATTGGAAATAATCTACAGTAAACCGGGTCTACTGGTGAAGGGAAAATGGAATTAGAAGGGAAGAATAGTGGTAACTGTAGAGTTACTGTAAGTTATAGGTGTACTGTAGGGTAGAGGGGTACTGTAGGATAGGAGTAGTATGTGGTGTAAGGGTACTACAGGGTAGAGGGGTACTGTAAGATAGGAGCAGACTCTAGGGCTTAGATGTACTAAGGGTAGGGGGTAGTGCATGATGTAGGGGTACCATAGGATAAGGGTACGTAAGGTGTGAGAGTACTGTAGGCCAGAGGGGCACTGTAGGGTAGGGATGCGTGTAGGATGCAGTATGAAAAAAACATACTGTGTGTTATACAGTAACCTTAAAATTTACTACATTACTAAAAAGTACAGTTAGACTATAGTACGAGCCTTACAGTAATAAAAGACTACAGTATGAACCTTACTGTAAATAAGGCTACAGTACTAGAAAATTAGAAAATAAAGTAAGAACTTAAGATTACGGTAAAAAAATATAAAAAAATACAAATTTAATGTAGTTATGGACTTTCTACCATGGAGTGAATTCGGTATATGGCCAAAGATAAAAATGTCATTTTAAAAAAATGGTAAAATTCTTGCCATTACAGAAAAACGTGAGAAAACTTTCTTTCCACTTACAATAGAAAAAGATCTAGCGATCCTAAGAGACATTAGGCCTTGGTTGTGTTAGAGAAGGTTTTGGGGGAAGGAGGGGTGGTTTTTAGCCAGTGGAAGTTGAGTGGAAGATTTGTAATGTATTTTGCACTGAAAATCTTCCACGCAACTTCCATTTTTGAAAAAGCTTAAAATGGCCTAAAAACGAGTTTTTAACACTTTTTAAGAGTGGAAGTTGGGTGGAAGATTTTTAGTGTAAAACACATTGAAAAACTTCCACCAAACTTCCACTCTTAAAAAGTGTAAAAAACGTTTTTTAAGTGATTTCAAAGCGTTTTAAAAATGGAAGATTGGTGGAAGATTTTCAGTGCAAAATACATAACAAATTTTCCACTAACTTCCATTTTTTAAATGCTCTAAAATGGTCAATAATGACATAAAATGGGGTTTTAAGCCTTTGAAAACGTGTTTAGGGCATTTAAATCGCTTTTAAATTTTATTTCTGAGCCAAAAACACCCCTCGAATCCCCCAAAACTTCTCAAAATCCTCCCAAAACCCCCGCCCAAAACGCTTAACAGTTGCAGTTCTGGCCGGCAGGCTTCTTGGCCGTGTCGTTGGCCTCCAACTTGTGGCCCTGAGGCTGATTGGCGGCGGGATTCGATTTGTCCAAGCTCTCCGCCATCTTCTGACAAATGATATCGACCAGTTTGTCGAACACCGACTTGACATTGATATTCTCCTTGGCCGACGCCTCGAAGAACTCGAGGCTCAGCTGATCGGCCAACTGACGACCCCGCTCCTGACTAACCACACGCTCCTCCTCCATGTCACACTTGTTCCCCACCAGCACCACTTGAGCGTTCTCCCACGAATAGGTCTTGATCTGGGTGCACCAGTCCTGCACACTGTTGAATGACTCTTCGTTTGTAATGTCGTACATTAGGATGAAACCCATCGCACCGCGATAGTAGGCCGTGGTTATGGTACGGTAACGCTCTTGACCTGCTGTGTCCTGGAAGGGGAAAATTAATGAGGGCAAGGAAGGGCAGGGTAGGGTATGATTAAGTAAGGTAAGGCAGAGTAGGATTGAGAAATGGGCTGTGTAGGCCCGAAAAAAGTCCGGTCCCTTTGCACGTAAAAAAATCGGGCTGGCCTGAAGTAAAAATGAAAACGGCCCGGGTCTAAACTTTGGGTCCTGGACCTGGGTTGAACCGCAAAAGTGAGCCCGGCTTTTCTAACCCCTAAGCCGGAGTAAGGTAAGGTATGATACTGTATTGTATGACATGTCATGGTAAAATAGGAAGGGGTAGGACAAGGTAAAGTAATTTAGGATAGGGTGGAGCAGGGTACGATAATGTATGTTAGGGTAAAGTAATGTAGGGTAGGATTGGATAAGGTAGGGTGGGGTAGGGCAGAGTAAAGTAGTAAAGAGTAGAGTAGTTTAGCTTAAGGTAGGATAGGCATGGCAGGTTACAGCAGTTTAGGATAGGGCAGAGTAGGGTAAGTCAGGACAGGGTGGGCGTGGATACTGAGGGCCGGCCCGATCTAAATTTTGTTCAAGATTGGCCCGGCTCAGCTTGTTCCCAGGGTAGGGTCTGGTAAGGTAGGGTATGGTATGGTATGGTATGGTATGGTATGGTATGGTAAGGTAGGGTAGGGTATGGTATGGTAGGGTAGGATAAAAAAGAATATGGTCATTTTTTGTTACCTAAATTTTTAAAAATAATTCAAAATTTTGCTGAAAAATTCTAAAAACCTACCCAAATCTGCAATTTGACGCGTTTATCACCACGGAAGACGGTCTTCACTTTGAAGTCGATTCCCACTGTCGATACGAATGCCGACGTAAACGAATCGTCGCAGTAGCGGAACAAAAATGACGTTTTTCCGACCGACGAGTTGCCAATTATCAACAACTTGAACATGTAGTCAAAGTTCTGGTCGGGCTGTTGTGGATTGCCGCCGGCTCCGCTGCTCGCCGCTTGAGCCATGACTAGGGTTTGGTGTTCGAGATGGGTTATATAGGTATGGCAGTGGGGTCTGAAAGTAAGAGGGTCAAAGGTTTTTCAAATAATTCTGTGCCCCTAACGCTGAAGATTTGCTTTGATATCATTAATTAGTTTTTAAAAAAAAATTCCCTCTGCAGCCTGCGCGGCACATGTTATATGATGAATATAAAACAAAAAAAGCTGGCAAAGCGCTGTACAAACAAAAAATGGCAAGAACTTTCATTACAAAACAAAAAATGGAAACAATTTTCATTAAAAACTCCAAAGTAACACTTTTCAAAAGTGAAAGTAAACTGGAAGATTTGTAATGTATTTTGCACTGAAAATCTTCCACGCAAATTCCACTTTTAAAATATCTTAAAATGGCCTAAAAACTTGTTTTTGACACTTTTTAAAAGTGGTAGTTTGGTGGAAGATTTTCAGTGCAAAATACATTACAAATCTTTCATTTAATTTCCACTTGTAAAAACTTCAAAAATGATGTTTTTAGGTCATTTTAAGACTTTGTAAAATGGAAGTTTGGTGGAAGATTTTTAGTGTAATTTGCATTGAAAACCTTCCATCAATCTTCCACTTTTTTAAAAGTGTTGTAACCTTGGTGCTAGTAATGAAAATGGCAAAAAAGTTGTTTTTTGGGCAAAAAATGGCAAGAACTTTCTTTACATATTCAAAAATTGCAAGAACTTTCTTTACAAAACAAAAAATGAGACTTATAATGGAACACTTACCAGTTCGTTCCCAACACAAGAACGGAACTTGTTTTAATGCAAAGGCTGATTTATTGTTGTTTATTCGAATATTAACCCAAATTCGATGGATTCTTCTCGAATGTCTGTCGTCTCTGCAATAGGAACACTATCTCTTGCGGTTAATAATTTATTGTTGTGCTGATGCACTAATATAGATGACATTATTTACCACGGTATACACGGCTAAACAATATTTTGGGTATGGTAATTTGAGGAAAAGGAGAGGGGAGTGCGAGAGGGGGGGGAGGAAGACTTAAAACTGTGCTGTAGTAGGTTTATTTGTGCCCCTATCATTACCCCTGCACCTACTTCTACACCACCTTCTTCTGCCCTTACTCCTAGCATACCCTTACCCCCACTTCCATCCCTACCCCTCCCACCCCCCTAGCAGTAGTAGATCCCTTCATATATATCAATCAAAAAGTTTTGGGCCGGCAAAAAACTGCAATGCAATTTGGTCGAAATGGCAAGATACGTCAATTTACTGTGTAAAAACACAAAAATAAAAAACAAAACGAACCGCTTTAAGCGAGTCCTGAGGCTATTTAGCCGGAATTCCAACTTTTTGCGGCCGCCCAAAAATAGCCACACAGGGGTTTTTTCGGGCCGCTTAATTAAAGCACTAATGTCAGCAGCAAGCCCTCAATTATGCGATTAGAATCCGAACGTGCTTTTTGAAGAAAATGGCAAGAACTTTCTTTACAGAGCAAGAAATGGCGAGAACTTTCTTTACAAAGCGTTAAATGGCAAGAACTTTCTTTACAGAGCAAGAAATGGCGAGAACTTTCTTTACAAAGCGTTAAATGGCAAGAACTTTCTTTACAGAGCAAGAAATGGCGAGAACTTTCTTTACAAAGCGTTAAATGGCAAGAACTATCATTACAAAACAAAAAATGGCAACTTTAAAAAGTGGAATTCAAGTGGAAGATTTGTAATGTAATTTGCATTGAAAATCTTCCACATAACTTCAACTTTAAAAATGTTTTAAAATGGCTTAAAAACACGTTTTTGACATTTTTAAAAGTGGAAGTTTGGTGGAAGATTTTCAGTGCAAAATACATTGTAAATCTTCCACTCAACTTCCACTTTTTTAAAAGAGTTGTAACTTTGTTCTGAGGATAAAAAATGGTATAAAAATGGGTTTTACAATTGTTATAGGTATAAATAACAAGAACTTTTTTTACAAGGCAAAAAATGGCAAGAACTTTCTTTACAGTGCAAAAAAACGGCAAGAACTTTCTTTACAAAGCAAATAAATGGCAAGAACTTTCTTTACAAAACAAAAAATTGCAAAAAAAATATCAAAAATCTAGAAGCGACAAAAATACAAAAAATATCGTATCTGGTTGCCATAGCAGAGATGATACGAATACAATTTGTTGTAAAGAAGGGTTCCCTACAATGTTTGCCCGTTATCATTGTTATACTCGCTTTTTGTCAGTAAAAACACAACACTTGACAGCCCACGTGTACAGCAAATGTAATTTGGATAGAAATTACAAAAAAATGAAATAATTAGAGATCATAGATGAATTTGAACTGTAGGCTTAAGAATATTACAGCAGTTGTTAAGCCTAAGCCAAAAACTTCTAATTTGGCTTAGGTTTACTAATATTACGGCTGTTACACTTACTAAGCTTCAGTTTAATATGCTTACCAAGGCCAAACCTTGTAATTTAAGTTTGCTAAGCATAAACTTGCCACGCCTACGCCTAAGCCTACTAAGCTTAAACCTACCACGCCTCAGACTACTAACCCTAAGTCTACTAAGCCTCAGCCTTCTAAGCCTAAGATTTCTAAGCCGAAGCTTACTAAGCCTAAGCGTGTTTAGCCTAAGCCTACTAAGAGTAAGCTTTTGAAGCCTAGGCTTAGCTATATTAACACAACGCTTATGAACCTAAAGTCTATCGAAAACAGTGAAAAAATTATGTAAATATTAACGTAAGATATCTTAAAATAAATAACATAACTAGATAGCTTTAAGTAAATTGCGAGAAATTTTGTTACGTCACTGTTCTTACATAATATTGTCCATTTTTGCAAAATTTGCCTCGGTGTAAAACGACCCAACAAATGACTGCGAGTGCTCGGTCTTGGGTTCATTTTACTGCGGGATGAATGGTTTTTAAAAGTCACTAAGCCTTAAGCCACTAAGCCTAAAGCATCTAAGCCTAATGCCTCTAAGCGTAATGCCTCTAAGCCTAAAGCCTGTAAGCCTCTAAGCCTAAGGTCTATAAGTTTAAGGTTTCTAATTCCAAGGCCCTGAGTCTAAGGCCTCTAAGTATTAATATTTTAAGCTTAAGCCTATTAAACGAAAGCGTTATAAGCTCAAACCTACGAAACCTAAGCCTACTAAACCTAAGTTTAAACTTGCATCAAAGCCTATGGGGCTAAGTCTAAGGTTGCTAAAGTTAAGGCCGTAAGCCGACTATGGGAGTTATAACTTTAAGCCTAGTGCCTGTGTTCATGTTTTTTAAGCCTGTACTCGCAAAGCCTGAAACATTTAAAGCTAAAGTGTCTACACCTTTCAAAATTCGTAGTCCACTAAGCCTAACGCTATTAAACCGATAAAAATCCAAAAAATAAATAAAACATCAAGAACCCATCGAAACAATAATAAACTTACTGCACCAATAGTATTTATGCAAGATTTACAAACAAACGAAACCGAATGAAACGGAGGAATTGGAAATACATAAAAGATAATTTTGAATTTTAATGGCTCTCTCAAAACGAGCGGAAATCCTCCGAACATACGACGGACATACGACGACAATCGAAAGTGTAATTAGTTATTGGGATTAGCTGTTGGGGCTATTAATATTTAACATCCATTTTGATTAATGAATGATTCCGACCAATTTAAATTTTATAGTTTTAGATAAGAAATTCGTATTTCAATGTAGAGAACCATAGGTGCTTAGGCTTAAAACAAGAGGTGTAGGCTTAAAAGAAGTGTTTTTATTCTTTAGAAAAGTTTTTTAGGCTTAACACTAGAGGTTTAGGCTTAAAAGTAAAGGTTTAGGCTTAAAGGAAGCTTTTTAGCTTTCAAAATAGATTATTAGACTGAAAAATGTAGCTTTAGGCTTAAAAATGACTTTTGCGTTTCAACTGTATTTTTAGGCATAAAAAACACTTTATACTTAAAAAATATTTAGGGCTTAATACAGGATTTTTAGGCTTAAAGCCAAAGTTTTATGTGAAAAGAGTAGACTTAAAAACCCTTTAGGCTTACAAAAACAAAAAATGACAAGAACTTTCGTTACGACTTTTAAAACGACCTTATAAGCCTGCTAGGCCTCAGCTTACTAAGCATAAGCCTCATAAACTAAGACTACTAAGCCTAAGCTTTTTAAGTCTAAGTTTTCTAACCTCGGTAAGCCTAATTTTACCAAGCCTAAGCCTACTGAGGCCAAATCTTGTACACGTCCTAAGCCTAACCTTATCAAGCCTAAGCCTACTAAGCTTTTTAAGTCTAAGCCTTCTAATCTCGGTAAACTTAATTTTATCAAGACTAAGCCTGGTAAGGCAAAATCTTCTAAACCTAACTTTATCAAGCTTAAGCCTAAGCCTACTAAGGCCAAGTCTTCTACGCCTAACATTACCAAGCTTAAGCCTAAGCCTACTAAGGCTCCTTATCAAGTTTAAGCCTAAGCATACTAAGGCCAAATCTACTAAGCCTTTTAAGCTTAACCATACTAGGTCTAAGTTTACTAAGCTTTAGTCTACTCAGACTAAGCGGACTAAGCCTAAGTTTACTAGACGTACTAAGCATAAGTCCGCAAAGCCTGAGCCTAAGCCTACTGACCCTTTAAATCTATAAAAAACTGAAAAACTTTTTTTATTACCTAAAAATTTCAAAAAAAGATAAAATATTGGCAATTCGAAAACAAAAATAAATAACCGCAAAAACCGTTGCAAGGGGGGGAGGGGGAAAGAGCACGGGACATCATTTAAATATATTGTCATAAACTTTAAACTGACAAAAACCCGTCGCTGCCCCCCCCCCCTCTTTGTGTCTCTCTCTTTTTTGGAAAAAAAAATTTTTTCCATGAAAAAATCTCTCCCCTCAAACGTTTAAAGGCCCTGCGGCCAAAAGCCCCGAGGCCCTTACAAAGCGAGTGTCTTATAGGAAATCGAAAAATCGAAACTTTTTTTCGAAAAAATGGCGCGCGCGGCCCTGAGGGGAAATGCCGCCGCCTCGAGGTCAGGGCCCCACCAAAAAAGACGAAAAAATGCAAAAAGAATATGAAATTAAAAATTTTGGGGCAAATAAGGTTTACATACCTACTAAATAGAAACCTAAGCCTAAGGTTATGAAGACTGAGCCTAATAGGCCTAGGTTTTAGTGTAAGGAAAGGTACGACAATGAAAATATATAGCTATGGTTATATAAGGTAGGACAGCAGGAGGGGTAGGTATTTGAAAAAAAGTTCGTTTAGATAAAGCATGCCTAGGTTAAGGAAAGGCACGGCAATGGCAGTGGGGGTAGGCATTTCAAAAAAGTTATGAGCCAAATAATACAAGGTTAAGAAAGGGCAGGGCGATGAAAATATGTAGGCATTTGGTAAGGTAGGAAAGCGGGGCTTAGACAGGGTATGGCAGTAGGAGGGGGTATGAAATTTTAAAAAAAAATTTTTGGTTTGCTATACCTAGACTTGTGAACCGTACAGCAAAGGCAATGTAAAATACAGATATGGACAAAGCAGGCTAGGGTAGAAACGCGAAGGGAAAAAAACAGTTTTTTTTTGAAAAATGTTGAAAATGGTCCCCCTATTGAATTTTCACCTCTTTGTTACAATATTGCAAAAAACAACATTGTAACAAAGAGGTGCATACCTATCCTAAAGTGTGGTATGACTTTAAAAAAATGTGTAGGCTGCTACAAGGAAAGGCGGTGTAGGAAGGGCGGGGATTTGAAAAAAAAACTTTTTTGAAGTATTAAACTTGGTCTCTTATTGATGACATTGGAAAAATATTAAGAAAGGTAGGCACGTAAGGTAAGGTTGGGTAGCGTAAGGTAAGGATAGTGCAGGAAAATGAAACGATGAATGTCAAAGGTAGGGCTAGGGTAGGGTAGGGTACGGCATTGTAGGCTAGGGTAGGGTAGGATATTAATCAAAAAATGGAAAAAAAACAAAATTGCGCTGATAGTTGTAATTTAATTTTTTATGTTCTCCAGTCGTGAGAACTTGCGTGGGAAAATAAAAATTAGTCGTCCATAAACTATTTGTCATATTGAAGCATGTGCAAAAAGTTCTTGTCTTTTTTTGCTTTGTAAAGAAAGTCTTGGCTCTTTTTTTCACTTTGAAACAAAAAATTTTGTCATTTTTAACCCCTGCCTCTACTTTTATTTCTAAACTTATCGCTAACCCTACCCTTAGTTTTACCCTTAACTTTGCCTTTATTCTCTTCCTCCCCCACCCCTCCCCCCCCTAAAATTAATAACTCATAACCTAAAATGGCACGCATTTCTTGTACCAACCGGCTGCCCCTAAAACAAGACTAATATATAAAGGAATCTAGTTGTATATTCTCTAATTTCTTACATACTTAATCCCACCGCCATTCATAATATTTGTGGGGCTCGAATTTAAATAAAAGTGAAAGGACATGCAAGATAGTACGAGGCATAAAAGAGAGGTCAGAGAAACAGAGCGAGGGAAAAAAGGATAAATTCCCTCTTTTAGGGCCTAATTTGCATAAAAGCAAAAGAAAACACATCAACAATCCAAATTTGGGGTTGGACGGGAATGAACGCAATAACTTTCTTTACAAGAGAAAAAATGGAAAGAACTTTCTTTACAAAGCAAAAAATGACAAGAACTTTCTTTACAAAACAAAAAATGACAAGAACTTTCTTTACAAAACAAAAAATGACAAGAACTTTCTTTACAAAACAAAAAATGACAAGAACTTTCTTTACGGAACTTGAAAGGCAAGGACATTCATCAAAAAACTTAAAATAACTCTTTTTTTTAAAAAGTGGAAGTCATGTGGAGGATTTGTAATGTAATTTGCACTAAAAATCTTCCACATAACTTTCATTTTTAAAATGTCTTAAAAATGCCTAAAAACACGTTTTAAACACATTTCAAAAAGTGGAATTTGAATGGAAGATTTTTAGTGCAAAATGCATTACAAATCTTCCACCGAACTTCCACCGGTAAAAATCTCGAAAGTTATGTTTTTAGTGTATTTTGCACTGAAAATCTTCCATTAATCTTCCACTTTTTTAAATTGTCATAACTTTGTTTCTGAAAAACAAAATGGCTCAAAATTTGATTTCTAGGTACACAATTGCAAGAACTTTCTTTCCAAAACGAAAAATGGCAAGAACTTTTTTTACAAAACAAAGAATGGCAGAGACTTTTTTTAGATAGACGAAAGTGACGTTTGTCCGTCTTAAAATTTCAAAATTTAAGCCTAAAGCATTAAAAACAAGTTAAAAAATAAACATTTGAACTAAAATTTCCCCAAAAACTGATAAAAAAGTGAAAAAGTAATGTAAAATGTGGAGAAACTTTAGGCAAAATTCGCTTTTTTTCAAAGATTTCCGCTTCCAAATGAAGCCAATTCACATTTGAAGCCGGCGCACGTTCGACTGGAAACAACTCAATTCCGGGCCTCAAGTTCTTTTCATTTCATATGCAAGAACTTTGTTTACAGCACAAAAAATGGCAAAAACTTTCTTTACAAAAGGAAAAATGGCAAGAACTTTCTTTACAAAACAAAAAATGGCAAGAACTTTCTTTACAAAACAAAATAAGGCAAGAACTTTTTTTACAATATGAAAAATAGCTAGAACTTTCTTTACAGATCATAAAATTGCTAAAAGTTTCCTCACAATGCTTAAAACGACCCTTTTGAAAAATGGAAGCTGAGTGGAAGATTTGTAATGTAATTTGCACTAAAAATCTTCCACTAAACTTCCACTTTTAAAATGTCTTAAAATGGCATAAAAACACGTTTTTAACACTTTTTAATAGTGGAAGTTCGGTAGAAGACTTTCAGTGTAAAATACATTACAAATCTTCCACTCAACTTCCACTTGTAAAAACCTCAAAAATGATGGTTTAGGCCATTTAAAGACTTTTTGAAAATGGAAGTTCAGTGGAAGATTTTTAGTGTATTTTGCACTGGAAATCTTCCACCAATCTTCAACTTTTTAAAATTGTCAAAGCTTAGCTTTTTAAGGTTCCAACTGACTGAAAATTTGTTTTCAAGGGTTGCAAGAACTTTCTTTACAGAACAAAAAATGGCAAGGACTTTTTTTACAAGCCAAAAAAAATAGCAATAACTTTCTTTACAAAACATAAAATGACAAGGACTTTCTTTACAAAACGAAAAATTTGAATTTTTAATAAAAACCGCTCAGGGAGCAGATGAGAAACATCTGCAGCATTTTGAAAATGTTTTACTCTGTTGTTGTCATGGCGATTCCACTTGTCAGCACTTAAAACGAGCGCCGGTATATTATTCATGGTATATTTCGTATAACAACAGGAAATTTCATTTTTAATTTTTTTTTGAAATTTTATGATCTGCCTTATTCAGTAGTAGTACCAGTATCATTAGTAGGTTTGAAGTGTAATGGAAGAAGGCACCAGCTCAGACTATTATGGTATGTTGGGTTTTGTAAAGAAAGTTCTTACCATTTTTTGATTTGTAAAGAAAGTTCTTACCATTTCCTACCTTAAAAACTAATTTTATATCATTTTCATTACTAGCACCAAATTTACGACGTTTTAAAAAAGTGGAAGTTAAGTGGAAGATTTTCAGTACAAAATACATTTAAAATCTTTCACTCACCTTCCATTTTAGAAATGTCTTAAAATAGCCTAAAAACATCATTTTCAAGGTTTTTAAGAGTGGAAGTTGAGTGGAAAATTTGTAATGTATTTTGCACTGAAAATCTTCCACCAAAGTTCCACTCTTAAAAAATGTTAAAAACGCGTTTTTAGGGTGTTTTAAGACATTTTAAAACTGAAAGTTGGGTGGAAGATTTTTAGTGCAAATTACATTACAAGACTTCCATTCAACTTTCACTTTTATAAAAGGGGCGTTCTTGCAGTTTTTGGATTGTAAAGAAAGTTCTCGCCATTTTTTGTTTTGTAAAAAAAGGTTCTGCATTAAAATTCAAACCTTAACGTTAATTTCTTATCATTTTCAGCCCATTCTCGGTCCCAAAAGCGATGGATCAGAGCCTTATATGAACCATTAGCTGGTGTCATAACCAACAAGGATCATGTTGCCATTTTTGATTGCCGTGCTGATGGTGATTACAAGTTGACGTTGGTGAACTCAAAACAGTTACCAGCTGAATTGATGTTGTATCATGGACTGACGCCGGATCAAAAAGTGGACTTGAGCGAGCCGGCGGCCGCTATCTGCCCCTTTTACTCTGGACAGGTAGGTTCTCTCACCTTACTCTACCATCCTTACTCCGCTCAACCCTATCCTACTCTATCCTACCTTACTCTATCCTACCCTACTCTACCCTACCCTACCCAACCCTACCCTACCCTACCCTACCCTACCCTACCCTACCCTACCCTACCCTACCCTACCCTACCCTACCCTACCCTACCCTACTCTGCCCTACCCTACTCTACTCTACCCTACCCTACTTTGCCTTACTCTTTCTTGTCCTACTACACCAACATATGTTCTACACTACCCTAATTTGACCTAACGTATCCTATTATACTCTACAGTACTTTAACCAACTTTATCTTATCCTACAGTACCCTGTATCATCGTACAGTTTCCTAACCTACCTTTCTTTACCCTACAGTACTTTGTCCTGTTTTACTGTGACCTACCGTGCCCTACACTACAATAGCCCTTAATTTACCTTACAGTAGCCTGACTTCCTTTAGTCTATTTTACAGTACCATGTCCGACTTTACTCTATCCTACAGTACTTTGACTTACCTTATCCTATCTTACATTACTCTACCCTCCTCACCTTACCGTATTCTATACTACCTTACTTTACATTTCCCTACCGTATCCTACCTTAGCCTACCCTACAGTGTTCTAAACAACATTGTCCTACCATACCGTGCCCTACCTTACTTTTACCTACTGTATCTTACTGTAATTTATCTTACCTTATCCCACCGTAACCCATTATTTTCAGGACAAAAGTCCATGCGTAGCAATAGCAATGGGTGACTGTATCATAAGCTACCGTAACATGAAGCCCTACTACAAAAGTAAACTGTCTCCGGAGTTTCTCTGTCCATCTGAGATCATGATCTGGGAAGCGGCCAAATCGAACAAGAGCATGACCTTGGATACGGTAAAGGATGGCATTAAAGAATGTCTCAAGGAGGTGGGAATGGCATCCTTATCAACCCTAAGCCTACAATTCTTGGCCCAAGCCCAGGATTCTGGACGAAGATCACTGCTACAGAGAGTCCGTCAGAATCGAGAGCCCTTTAGCCTAACCAACGTTAGGCTTACCTGTTTAGCGTCGATGAAACGACATGAACAAAGGCCGGATGGGGTGGATATGCTGGTGACAGCTGCTGAGAATGGAGCAGTTTACTTTGTGGAGACTAATGTAGGTTGGGGTGGGGATAAGGATAAATGTAGGGTAGGTAAGATAGAGTAGGGTAAGGGTAGGAGTAAGGGTAAAGGTAAGGGTAGTAGGGGTAAGGACAAGGGTAGGAGTAAGTAAGAGAACGTTAAGTAGAGTAGGGTGAGGGTAGAGAGGGCATGGGTAAGGACAAGGGTAGGGCAGGGGTAGTTAGGGGTAAGACAGAGAAAGGTAGAGCAGGGTAGGATAGGATGTGGACATTAGCGTGGGCATTTATAAGTTAGGGTAGGTTATAGGCTTGGGCAGGGGCGTGTGGTTGGACATAGGCATTAATGTGAGCACAGGAGAGAACAGGGCAAGACAGGGAAGGGAGGGGTAGGGTAGGGTAGGGTAGGGTAGAGTAGGGTAGGATAGGGTAGGGTAGGGTAGGGTAGGGTATAGGCAAGAACTTTCTTTCCAAAACAAAAAACTGCAAAAACTTTCTTTCCATCTCATTTTCCTGACTTTTTAGGCATTTATGCGCTTGGACACGGTCAAAATCACCCAAACTCCAGATGTCATTAGAACTGTAGGCTTATACGACGTCGAATTTCGTGTCTTTGTCGTATGTCGAGAAGGCGATGTTGTGATATTGAAGAAGTCGGGTGCCAATGCTACAACTCAAAGTGTCTTTCTGGTTCGAAGTCAGCCAATTTCATTGGTTTATTCGGTCAATCAGGTATGAGTTTTGCTCAAAAAAGGTGTAAAATGGCAAAAACTTTCTTTACAAAACAAAAAATAGCAAGAACCTTTTTTACAAAACATAATTTGACAAGAAGTTTCAATAAAATGTTTCAAACAAGACATTTTTAAAAGTGAAAGTAGAGTGGAAGATTTGTAATGTATTTTGCACTGAAAATCTTCCACTAACTTCCACTTTTAAAATGTCTTAAAATGATTTAAAAACACGTTTTTAACACATTTTAGAAGTGGAAGTTAAGTGGAAGATTTTCAGTGCAAAATACATTACAAATCTTCCACTCAACTACCACTCTTAAAAACCTTTAAAATGACGTTTTTAGGCCATTTTAAGACTTTTTAAAAATGGAAGTTGAGTGGAAGATTTTTAGTGTAATTTGCACTAAAAATCTTCCACTGAAATTCCACTTTTTTTAAAATGTCATAACTTTGGTGCTAGGAATGATAATGGCGTAAAATTTGTTTTTGAAGTAAAAAATGGCAAGGACTTTCTTTACAAAACGAGAAATAGCAAGAACTTTCTTTACAAAATCAGGAATTAGCAAGAACTTTCTTTACAATATGTAAAATTTCATTTCAGCTAGTCTTTTCAACCAGAGACCATCGCCTAATGTTCTACAGTGTGCGTGGTCGATGCTTGAACGAACTCCAACTTGATGACAAGATCAGTGACATTGAGGCCTTTCACTACGAAATCCGCCAATACAAAGGAGTACTAGTTGCCATAGGCAAACAGATACGGCTATACGTGGAAATGTTTCTGGTCGATGTGATCAGGACCGACGAGCCCGTGTCATGGATGAAGTTTGGCAAGCTGGGACGAGAAGAAGGTGTACTGCTCTTTGGTACCATCAGTGGTGGTCTATATACCAAAATATTTCGAAGAACAGCGACGTTGGAGGAAAGAGCACTAGTCTTGGGACCACCTGTCGCACAAAGCCAAAAACTGAATGTGCCCAAGAGGACGAAGGCTTTTATCGACCAGTCGTTAAAGGAGAGGGACAATCCGTTGCGGATTCATAAGGTAAAAGGTGGAAAATTGACCGGAAACCGAAAAAAATTGTCGATTTTTCTCTAAATTTGACGATTTTCAGCCAAATATTTTAGATTTACACCAATATTCCTCCTTCCAGGTATATCAACGAGACTTGTTCATGCTAAAATACAATGTCACAAAAGCCTTTGCTTCTTTACAATCAGGAGAAACTGGTCAAGTTCCATCAAGAGACGTAGAACCGGTCGATGTTAATGTCGAACTCCTCGGCTTCGGGCCCGTTTTTAAGATCGTGGTTAATATATCGGCTAATAAGTAAGTTATCAAAGACTTTAATTAGACAAGTTTGGGCTTAAAATGAAAGTAATAGAATGGGCCTTGATATGCTGTAAATTTTTAGTTATATTTTGAAGTTTTAGAAAAGTTATGATTAAAAATGGCAGGCTGCCTCTATGCGGAATCGAACTTTTTTTTGATTTTTGACAATTTCAAGCAAGCAAATCATGTTGTATATCGTCTAAAACCAAACTCAAATTAATACAGAAAGCTTACAAAACACCCTTCTTCAGAGAGCTACCAGAAGCCCGTCGTGTAGTCAGCTTCGTCTTCGACCACAAAGAGTACAGCATCAAGACCAACATGATCATACTGCCAGACGTGTTCCCAGTCGGAGTTCGAATGAAATTCTACACATTCTTCACATGTTTATATCCGGAAAAGCAAGCCACATCCGAGGTGAAGGTCACAATGTTCCGGGAGAAGTGGAAACAACCCATATTTTCATCCACAATCAATGTCCCCATCAGCGAGCCGGATATCAACTAGTATAATATAGATTTTGAGCGGGAATAAATTTCAGTTGTTGGAAAATGAAATTAAAATGGTTAATATTAAAAAGCCCATCAATACAGTTCTCGTATTTTACACAAAAGGTTTACAATCATTTTACAATAACACGGCAATTTTGGTTGGGTCCCACCACGAAAACAAAGCCCAGTTTTTGGTTTGGTGTTCTGTTGCAAGCGGAAAATCGAAGATCAAAAATGATATTTTACAAGTTTATTGATGTTTATGGGTTGTTTTGAGTAACATTCAATAAGTTTTTACTTGAATAAGGTCTAAAATTATTAAAATAACGTTAATCTGTCTATTTTTATGTTATCCATGGCAAATAATTGGGATTTTTGTGGTTTTTTTAATGTTTAAAGTTAAATTTTGGATTATAATGTTGAAAAACAATATTTTGTTGTTGCTGAGCGTAGTTCCTCGTATTTTACGTTGATTATTGTGTTATTTATTACTTTTAAATTGGGTTTTAATTAATTTTATATCTATAACAACTTTTAGATATGGCACACTCCAGTCAACGTGGAAAGCTTCTGGCCGTTATTGGCGACGAGGACACTGTAGTTGGCTTTATGTTGGGCGGAATTGGACAACTGAACAAGGCCAGGAAACCAAACTATTTCATTGTCGATAAGAACACCACGACCAGTGAAATTGAAGAAACCTTCAAGAACTTTGTCAGTAGAGAAGATATCGCTATTGTATTGATCAATCAACATGTCGCTGAGTTGATTCGCTTCACTGTCGACCAACACACGAGTTCTATTCCGGCTGTTTTGGAGATTCCATCAAAGGAAATGCCTTATGATCCATCGAAGGTATGTTTAATGTTTTTTGTTGTATTTTGGTGTTTAGGTAATACGGAACGGCGTATTTTGTCTTTAAATGTTACGAAGAGTTTGTTAGTGCTTTTGACAATCATCTAGAACGATTAGAGCTATTAGTACTTGAACTTCAACAAGTTTTGGCAGTAACTATCATGGATAATATAATTTTTGACGTTGGTTATTGTTTAGGTATTTTTAGTAGGTGCCGCTGCTTTTATGAGATGGGGAGTAGTTGAGTAGTGCTTGTCAGATTAATTTAAAGTTTAGGAATTAAGTAGTTTTTGAGTTACGGTACGTTTTCTCAACAGCTTTCATAGTCAATATAAATGAATATTAGCTTTTTTTTGTTTTAAAAGCTGTTTTTTGACAATATCTCGCTCATTATATATGAGACATTTTTTGTATTTCAATTTTACACTATTTAACGACATTTATTTTTCAGGATTCGATTCTAAACCGAGCCCGTGGTATGTTCAATCCAGACGATTTCTAAGCCCCAGGTCTTTAAAGTCCAGTTCACTTTGTATTTTAGAAGTTATATCAAAAGCAAATATTGTTTCTAGTGTAATTTAGAAGCTAATCTACATTTAGAAGTCTGTCATTCCTTCCAGCTTGTTCATTTTTCATCAAATTTCGATATTGTTTTAGGTCATGGCTACTCATTTTGATGTCTAATTCAACATTGTCTTTGTTTTCTACTCCGAAACCTCTTATATGGTCTTCATTGTGATATATATGTGTTTAATATGAATAAAAAATTATATATTTTTGTTATTGAATCATTCGGTATGTTGTGATAGATCTGAAAAGTACTTTAATGTTTTAGGTGGTAATTTTCTTGGTGATTGAAGAGTTTATTTGATTTTTTGAACATAGATAGGACATACTATATTCTGTTGTATTGTAAAAGGATTTCATTGTCACTATTTTATTTCAAAAGTTATGGCCCTTTTTATATGGTCATAGAGTATGAAGGTAATGCTATGTTCTTGAGCTCATAACTTATGTTCGACTAGACGGATAGTGTTGATTTTTTCATATTACAATCATAATACATTGTTCTTGCATTTTGTAAATGATTTTGTATTAGTATTGTTTTTCCCAAAAGACATGACCATTTAACATTCATCTACTTCAATATTTTCGCGATTTCTCGTGAAAAGCAGATAAAAAAGACATCTTTTCGTGTCTAATAAAGCAAAAGTAATAATAATACTAAAGTATGATATGTTTAACAGCTTGTTTGATAATTTTATCACCTAAAATTTGTTAAAAATTGACTGTTTTCGATCATTCAAGCTTGGGAACTTTCAAAATTCGACTGAAAATCTTGTTTATTCCAATTTTTCTCTTGAAAATCGACCGATTCTTAATTTTAAACAATGTAAAATGATAAGAAAAAGAAAGGGCATTAAAATCTATACGTCCCTAATTTGCATAAGTCCGATATTTTGGCCTTTCTTTCCCAAAAATCAACCATTTCCTTCAGCTTTCCTCTCGAAAATCGCTTGTTTTTGGGGTTTTCTATCGAAAAACCCCAAAATCCTCGGATTTTCGACCAAAATTCGCAAAAATCTTATCATTTTACAATCCGCGAAAACAATCGGGCGGGTGGCGAGAAGGGCGGAGTCATGGAGAAGATGTTTTTGGTTGGAATAAAAGCGGAGCCCGGCCCCAGCTCCTCAGTCCAGCTGGCTGTGCAGTTGCCGTGCGGCGGTTTTTCGTTCGTTTCCCTCGTCATCTGTGGGCGCTCTCCTCGTTTTTCGTGTTCTCTGCGTCGCAGGGTGAGTTTTGGTCGATTCGCGACGGTTTTTGGTCGATTTTCGACCATTTTGAGTGAAATTTCGAGTGTTCAATTTTGGATAAAAGTTTTGGCGTGAATTGGCAACAGTTTCAAGCTGTTTTAGCTTCGAATTACGTGTCTCTAAATCAAAATATTAAATTCACCTAATGTTGTACCACATGTCATGAATAACAGTTTAAAATAGATTTTTTTAATTTTGTTTAAAGAATCATTAACCTACCACAATTCTTTTATTTTACTCAGAGGAAATGTTAAGATTTACATTTTTTACCTACTTTTTACATGAAAAAGACTTTTTACTATAAGAAATTTGCGACCTGCGGTTTTTCGGCCGCAACCTGCGCAAAACATTCTCTACTTTTTCTGAAAAATAGCTGTTTGTGCGCCTGTTGGTTTTATAGGTATAAAGCCTTGTGTTTATCGAAAAAATAAATTCGTCTTTAATTATATATTAAAATGATGCCAAAGACGTGGAGAAACGTTTTTCATGTTAGTATTTCTATATTTTATTATTATTGTTGCAAAAAATTGGGTTAAAATCCTTCAAGGTGTATATTATCTTCTATACCTCTAAAAACCTCAATTTTTATTTAAAATTGACCGCGTTTTTTATGAACACTTTCTTTGTTATCTTCTCTATATTAGTTTATGTATAATTTTCTTAATTTTTTAGCAGAATGGCCAAGAAGAAGTCGAGTAGAAAAGCCCCGCCAAAAGCCAAGATTATCGTACCGTTAGAAACAGTCTTCAATTGTCCATTTTGTAACCACGAACGGGTGTGTGAGGTTAAATTGTATGTTTATTATTTTTTTATTTGTTTTTATCTTTAGGAAACATTAGCTATGGGCTTTTTCCAGTTTCTAGCTGAAATTCGGACGGAAAGTCTAGTGTAATATAAAAGTTGGTGCCATTGACTTTATGACGGTTTATATTAAAACACGATATTCTTAAAAGGACTAGCTAGGTCTACACAAACTTCTTAAATGGAAAGATTATTGGATTCTGTATCTTTTTGCTATTTACGGTTTATATTACTTTAGGCGGTCTGTGCTAAAACTATATATTTTCTATTAGAAATCCCTTCGTCACAAGAGCTGATTTTGTGTAAAATACGAAAAACAAGTTCATGTCTAATTTGTATTGTCAGGTTTCGTCAAAACCTTAGTTCACCCGGCTTTATGGGTCTTTATATTGTAGTAGGTACAGGTGTAGGTAAAAAGTTATTTTTTAATGCAAAACGAGGCTGCTTCTGAAAGTTTTTTGCTTTGTTAGTTAGGAAATGTTCTTGTTAATGTTTTTAATATAAAAAATGGCCATAACTTTGTCTCCAATCTTAAAACTTATCAATTTCCTATATTCACCATGGCTAATATCTGATAATCATTTTTTGCAGAGACCGACTACGGAATGTGGGCTTTATTCAATGCCGGATCTGTACGGAGAACTTCCAAACCAATATCACATATCTGTCGGAGCCGATCGACGTGTATTCGGACTGGATCGATGCCTGCGAACAAGCGAATGCCTAAACCAACATCCACCAACCTCTCCAACCACATGGTCTCATTAATCTTACAATTTGCGTATCTTTAGTAAAGTAATATTATTTGTTGATGTCAGAATGTATATTTGCCCCCGAAGTTTGATTGTTTCACCTTCTTGTTATTAATAAACCCTCCGCGAGGCTAGGTGTTGGTGATGTTGAGGTGAAAAGGCCTGGTATCTTTAGTTTTTTGATGTCTTAAAGGCTTGAATAGGTAAAATATTGTAGTATATGGTCTGTAGAGTATTTTGAGACCAAACAGTAGAAGGTTAAGATACTTTTAAGCTGTGAAAACACTAAAAATCTAGTATAATATCGCCTGTAAAGCCCCCAGAACAAGAAAAAAAGGCTAGGATCTGTCATTTTAAAGCCTTATAACTACCCAATTCCAGTAAGATACTGACAATAAGATACTTTAATTTATAAATACACCCTTTTACAGTCCGATCTGGCCAATATTATCCATGTTTATTAGGTTATATTAATAATGTACCATATAAGTGAAGGGTATAAAGCCGGTTTTCCAACGGAATAAGGTAGAGTATGACTGGTTTTTGGATGTAAATAGATGTGTTTTACTATGTAACGTAGACGGAATTAACTTATACTACTGTTTAGCTTCGGAAAAGCTAACTTTGGCTACTATAAAATTGACCAAAGCAAATTTTAGCTACTATAACATCGATCAAAGCTAAGTTTGGCTACTATAACATAGCAAAACTTGACTTAAATCACTGATAACTTGATCCAATCTTAACAAATCTACAATATAAGATACACAGTAACAATATACGATGTTTGACACATTTTTAAAATGTAAAATACAGATTTAAAGGCCTAAAAATGGTAAAAAATTTGCAATTTTCTCTATTAGACTAGGGTAGTTTTGGCTAAAATAATATTTAAAATAGTTAAAAGTCAGCTTCCGACGGTACTATTGGTACTACTAAGAAAACTTATGTTAGTACTGTTACCAATGGTACCATTAGTACCATTAATAACAGTTATACGAGCACTATTAGTAGTTGTACTATTAGTGCCATACGGAATAGCCCTAATAGTACCATAAAGAGTATTTCTATTAGTGTATCAAATAATTCTGTGCCCCTAAAACCAAAAGTTTGTTTTTTTATGGGGCACATAATTATTTGAACAACCTATTATAAAGAATAGTACTATTGGTACCACAATACCAAAAATGGTATTACTGGTACCACCCAAAATAGTACTATTGGTACACTAACAAAAGATAAAACACAAAAAAGAAGATATACATATCACAATGACAATATATAATGAATAACATAGTAATTTATAACAATTATACTTATTAATCTCAATTCTTGGACTTCATAACCCTCCACTCCGATCGTGGAATCTTCTGGAACATCTGGATCCGATTGTAGAAGATTTTGAACCAAATTAGGCCTAGGATGGTGCAGATTGCGGATGAAATATAGTACCCATCCACTTCCCACTCACACAAGTCTCCGCCGGCTTTGCACAGGTCCTCCTCGTGCTTCTTCGTGCACGTACCCAGGATTCTGAAAATGAAAAATTGCAAAAACTTTCTTTACAAAATTAGAAATGGCAAGAAATTTCTTTACAAATCAAAAAATTGCAAGAACTTTCTCTACAAAACATAATATAGCCATAACTTTCATTTTAAAACCCAAAAAGACGAAATTAAAAAAGTGGAAGTTGACTGGAAGATTTGTAATGTATTTTCCACTGAAAACCTTCCACACAACTTCCATTTTCAAAATGTCTTAAAATGGTCTAAAAACACGTTTTTGACCCTTTTTAAAGTGAAAGTAAGTGGAAGATTTTCAGTGCAAAACACATTACAAATCTTCCACTCAACTTCCAGCTTCTAAAAAATGCCATAACTTTTTGGACGAATTTTCAAATAACATCAAAATTATTGACAAATGACAGAATAACAAGATCTTTCGTTATGTTAAAACAAATTTTCAAAAAATTTGCGAAAACTTTCTTTACAGCTCAAAAAAACACTTAAAAATCATCAAAAATGGCCTTAAAATCGACTGAAAACCATTGAAACTTAAATTTAAAGCCTGACTGTTTATCAAAAAAGGTTCAAAATACCAATGCTTTCAATTGTGTCAAAACAAATTTTTAAAAATTCGCAAAAACTTTCTTTACAGCTCAAGAAACCTTGAAAAATCATCAAAAATAGCCCTAAAATCGACCCAAAACCCTTAAAAATCTCATAAAACCTCAAAACAACGACAAAACTCACGTTTGGTTAACAGCACTGACACAATTCTTTTTATTAAAGAAGTCAGTAATGGCCAAGACAAAGGTGGCTGGCCAATTCCCACCCAGGTTGTTCAATGTATTCAGCAATGTCATGTAGGTACCACCGATCTTCGGATCCGAGATTTGAGCATTGAAAGCCATCATTGATAAGAAAATACAGTATGAGGAGATTTGGTGAAGGTAGTAGGCACCAATCCAGATCACATAATATAGGTATGGATATTCACCATTGGCTTCCCTGAACGATGGAGTCCAATAGACCAGGGCGGCGAAGGCTACACCCATTAGGATTCTAAAAAATGACATTTTAAAACTTATCTTGTCTTAAAATATTTCAAAATTATTTTTTAAATTGTCAAAACATATTTTTCACAAAAAAATCCGCTTTTGAATCAACTTTTCAATGTTTTTGGACCACAAATAACAAAAATAGTATCAAAAAGTGTACCAGTAGTACCACACCATCACAGGAATGTATCCTTTACCTATATCAACCTAATTAAAAATGTAAAACTAGCGAAAAAATCAGTCAAAGCCTTTTTCCTCCAAGAGAATTCGAACCAAAGCGGTTTCGCGCCAAAATCCAGCGCACTACCACTATACTAGGCCGTTTTTCAGCTATTTCTTCGATTTTTATAGCAAATTTTACATGTTTTTAGGTCTAAATTTCATGCTGAATTTGAATTTTTTATCAGATTTTTAAAATTTCAAAAAAATAGTCATTAATTGCAAAACTTTCCTTCAGTCGAAAAAATACGCAAGAACTTTCTTTACAAAGCAAAAAATAACAAGGACTTTCTTTCCAAAACCATAGGTAGCAAAAACTTACTTTCCAAAGCAAAAAATGACAAAAACTTTCCTTATAGAACAAAAAATTGCAAAAACTTTCTTTACAAAATGAAAAATGGAAATAATTTTCTTTGCAAAACAAAAAATGGCAAGAACTTTCTTTACAAATCAAAATATGACAAGAACTTTCCTTCCAGATTCCAAACCCCCAAACCTTCCACCTACCTATAAGGATAAGCCCATAAGAACACATTCAGTGGTTTTGGTCCGGCCGTTTGTTTCCCCAATAACCACGGTAAAATGATCTGTAGCGGCGTCAGGAATATCGATCTTGAAGCGATCTTATCAGTCGTTATTCCAGCATTGATAAGCTTCAAATCAGTCATGGAATCAGCGGCGGCGAAAGCAATTTTGGCCGTTAATAGGACCACAACCATGACTCGCATTGGCTTTAGGCAGAGGATCTTGAATAGTACTGAGTAGGTCTCGAACACGCCCAGATGCATCTCCTCGTCTGGTTCTGCTGGTCCTCCGGTTTGATCTTCCAGTTTTTCTTGTTGTGATGGTAAGGAATGGTCGATTTCGTGCTTGAAGAAGAAGACTAGGGTGGTTGAGACCACGAACACCCATCCCCAGAAGAAGACAAAGCCTGAAAATGGGTTGAAATTAAATTTTTGGGGCGATCAACATAGTAAAAATTAAATTTTTAAGCTATTTTATATAGTAAAAACTAAATTTTTAAGGACAAATCAACCATGTTTCCCCTCACTACCCAATATATACATTGTCTGCCCTCCATTGAACGTGGTCCCCCCTGTGGATTTTTTCCACCCGCGCCCCCAGACCAAAAGTCCCCTCCCGGTCCTGCATTGTTTGATTTTAATATCCCTTCTATAATATGTAAGCAGGCATATTGTAATCGAAAGCAAAAGTAATGCTCGTTGCGCAATCAATTATAATATAACAGAACGTGCGTCAAACGTCACATCACAAATTTTCGCTTTCGACGCCGTTCCGCACGGTAAGCGCCGGCTTCCGTAAAAATTTTAGGGTTTTTGGGTTGAGTGTAGGCTTGATTTTCGGTTGTAATTTTGATATGCTTTTTGGAAATTTTGTTTTTTTCTTATTTTTTAAATTAAAATTAGTTACTTTTTTTAAAAAAAAATTTTATTGCCATTTTTTCGTTTATAAAAACAAAAATTTGCTTCTTTTAAATTTTGCCTTTATTTTCAGGCTTACAGTGCCAAAATTTAGCTTAAAAAGCCAATAATCAAATGTTAAAAAAGTGTTATCGTTTTTCAACTTGCCAATCCATGTAAATAACCGACGAGACTTTTTTAAACCCCCTGAAAAGATTTTTTTTCTAAATTTCTATCCTACCGTACCCTAAAGTATATTACTCTAATCTGCCATACCCTACCCTTATCTAACCTAAAATACCCTATTCTACCCTACCCTACTCTACCTTAGCCTGCTCTACTATACTCTACTCTACTCTACTCTACTCTACTCTACTCTACTCTACTCTACCCTACCCCATCCCACCCTACACTACATTTCCATACCCTACTCTACTCTACCCTACCTTACCCTACCCTAACATACCCTACCTTAACCTACCCTACCCTACCCTACTCTACCCTACTCTACCCTACCTTATCCTACCCTAACATACCCTACTTTAGTCTGCTTTACTCTGTCCTGCCCTATTCTGCTCTACCATACCCAAAAAAAGATCGATAATTTTGTTCTCATTCTGAAAGTTCAAAATTTCAAAAAATAATATTGTTTTAAAAAAAACCTTCAAATTTAAAAAAATCCTCTTTTCATTCAATATTATCCACCTTTTTTCCGGCTCCATATCTTTACAAAACTCATTCTTCTTTTTTTGTATTTTGATTTCGTGTACAAATTCTATTACGTTCGACTCTTTTTCATTCTTTTCGCTTTTTAAAATGCCCATTTTCCCGCCGTTATGATTCATTTTCGTTCGTTTTTTTGAAACAAATTGCTAGGTATAATATTAGTTTGGGTTGTTAAGGCTTGAAAAAGGTTTTGCTCAATTGGGAAAGCGGTTTCTTGGGTAATTGAAAATGAGTTTTGTCTGGTTAGTCATCGGTTGTATTTTGGTCGATCTTGTATATATTTGGGTCTTTGCCAGAAAATGTAAACTTACTCTACCCTACCCTTCGATATTTTTATTTTTTGTCATTTCTTATCACTTTTTGGCCGTTACTGTAGATATTATCAGGTTCCGACATAAAGAGCCCGCCATTTTTACAGGAAATTACAGGAAAAGTATAACGGGTTCTTTATGTCGGGGTGAGGTTTAAAATTCCAAGAATGTGAGGTTTAAAATTTCAAGAATTTTAAAAGTTTCCTTAAAACTCCCCTAAGATTCAAAAAAATCCCCGTACCCCTCCTTAAGTTCATAAAAACCCCTCTTCAACCCCCGCCCCCTCTAAACTTCACAAATTTACCCCTCCGCTCATCTACTTCCATAAAATTCCAAAAAACGTACCTCAACCCCCCTTAAAGGTCAAAATTTCGATTACCCCACCCTAAAAATTCCAAAAAACCTATCTTAACTTCAAAAAATCTCCCTCCCCCCCCCCACACCCTAAAATTTCAAACCCCCCTCCCTAAAACTTCTAAAAACCCATCACCCAACCCCTTTAAAATCCTCAAAATCCGTCCTTTTATGCAAATTTTATGTGTATTGCCGAAACTTCCCCACTCCCACCGAATTTTGACGTGTTTCGATGGAAATTCGATCGCTTTTCGGGGGCGCTTTTTTGATCTGCCGCTCCCAGCAAAATAGCGAGCGCTCGCTACAAACTAATAACAAATGTGGGCCAGCGTTGGGTGGGTAATTTAGGCTTGGAGTGGGAGTTAAACAGAGCCATAAGTAGATCTTTAAAGAGGCAGGGTTGAACGAAAAGTTATCCCTAGGCCTAGCCAGGGCAACACACTGCTCTAGGGCCGGGCCCAATTTTTCGAATCGGTCCAAGGTCCAGGCCTTGATTTAAAAACCGGGCTTCCGGCTCTCTCTATGGGGCTTAGTATAAGGCCTAGTGAGCTTCACTTACACGTCTATTCATAGATACAGTGGAACTCCTCTATAACGAATCGCTCGGGGACTTGAAATTTGTTCGTTATAAAGGAGTTTCGTTATACAGGAGTTTTAAATGCACTGTGCAGTGGTAGACGGGGATTTAAAACTTGTTCGTTATACGGGAGTTTCGTTATAGAGGAGTTCGTTATACAGGAGTTCCACTGTAAGTTTAAAATAAAAAAAAATTGTTCGAAAAAAATCCACAGGGGGGACCAAGTTCAACTTTTTTTTGAAAAAAAAACTGAAGATTTTCTTTCCATGCCTTCTTTCAAAACAAAAAAAAATGAAAAATGTGATTATTCTTCATACTTTTTGACCACACTTTTACTTTAATCAAAATTTTCAATTTTCAACAAAAAATTGTTAAAAAATCCACAGGGGGACCAAGTTTAACTTTTTTGTAAAAAAATTGCAAAAATCACCGTGCCTTCCCTTGTCCAAAATTTTTTTTATTTAGGAAACACATTTTTCCTCCCCATCCCCCCCCCCTCAACAAAAAAAACGTGAAGATCACTCTTCCCCTAAAAAAAAAACTTTTGCAAATCACCCCCCCCTGACCCAAAAAAAATTTAAATATGCCCTATTCTTCTTACTTTTCTACCTACCTCTCCTATCCTACCCTATCTTCCCCTCCCCCCTCCCTACCCCCCTCCTCCAAGTGATAAAAATTTTAAATTCACAAAAACTTTTTTTAATTCGTCACTTCTTTCATTAGAATGATAAATATACATTAAACTTGGCTATAAACTAGTGGCGGCCTTATTCCTTTTTTACTTTCTTTTTATATTCGTATTTGGGGCGAAATAAATGGCATTTTAAGACTTTCGGCAAAAAAAAAACGTTTTTTTTTCAAATTTCAACTTGTATCATTTTACTATGTCTGGCATAGTAAAGTCATATCGGGTGGGGGTGATGTTAGCAGCTTTTTTCAAAAAGTTTACCCTACTCTACTTTACTCTACCCTACCTAACCCTACCATTTTCTACCTTACCCTGCACTGCCCCGTAAAATATAATTTTTCTGTGATACTGTAATTTTATATTGTCATACTGTAATTTTGTATTTCATACTGCAATATTATTATTGTATTTGATAATTCTGGTCGATTTTATCAAGTGTTGGCTATTAAAATTGTGTTTTTATACCATTTTTATTCGTTACAGTATTCTACCATACCGCAAGCCTAAAACATTAAGGGATGGGGTTAATTAATTAAAATTTTAGGCGTCGTAAGCCATTTTAATATTATATTTTTTATAAAAAATTCAATTTTAGAATGTTACGACATCTAACACTTCGATCTCGAACGTTTTTGGGTTTTCTTGTTTTGGTGCTAATTTCGCTGCCCTTGAGTACGATTCAACGTACTGCACGTGAGTTTTTACAAGCCCAAAATGGCAGAAAGTGCGTATTTTACACTATTTTATCATTTTTTTTATTTTCAAGCAAAGCCTTGTAACAGTATTCTCACCACCGCTTAGTTTTACTTACATTATCCTTTTTATACTATATCCTATACTCCTCTGCCCAAAACTAAATCACTATAATCTATCTTATTCTACCCCACACAACCCTACCTTAGCCTACCCTATTTTGCTATACTCTAGTATTTTACTTTCTGCGCTAAGCCTAAAATGTTTACTTACAAGGGAATGTTACAAACTGCCCATTCGCTTTTTAAAAATGAATGGTACCATGTGAAAGAGCGTAAAAAGTTGACTAGAAATCTATTTTCAAAAACTGCTAATTTTGCTTTACAAACCCGCTAGCGAGCTTTTAAAATTTTTACTATCAAAACGGATTTTTTAAATCCGCTTCCTTTTGGCTTCTTTCAAAAAGGAGAAGTAAATGTGTTCGAATGGCCGAGTGGTCAAAGGCGCCGTGATTGCGCAATCAATGGACTTCAGGTTCGATTCTCTTTTTGGGTAATTGATTGGTATTCTTTTTTATTTTTAATTAATTTGTAAATATTCAAAAAAATTTTTTTTGTTGATAATGGCTTCTTACATCTAATAAAACATAAAAAAAGTAAAAACTAAGGTTTTTAAAAATACAAGAATCCAAAAGAAAGAATAACAACTTAAAAGGCCCTTTCAATAGTGATTTTAAAAGCTCGCTAGCAGGCTTATAAGGCAAAATTAGCAGTTTTTAAAAGCAGGTTTCTAGTCAACTTTTTACGCTCTTTCACATGGTACCATTCACTTTTAAAAATCGAATGGGCAGTTTGTAACATTCCCTTGTTAGGCCTAAAATTGCGTAAGCCTAAAATCTCTCATTTATCCTACTCTACCATATCCTACAGCATGTTACAGTACCCCCATCTCAAGTTACACCATCCCTATCATATACTAGCTGTTCTTTAAGCCTAATACAACTACCTTTGACTTTTTTAAATCTAGTACTACTATCTTTTACCTCTTAAATCCTAGTACTACTATCTTTCATTCCGTTCTCTACGATCTGCCCTAATATCCTACAGTGTTCTTTATAAAACGACCCTTACTATTGTATGTTACTATGGGGGTTTTTGTTTCGCAACCGCATCAATCAATCAAAGATCGGAGATTGTTTTTGCGGCTCGCCGGAAACGGACCGCGAATGTCCGGAACGGTGTTTTACACACACCGTTAACAAGTACAATTTCTTGCAAAAGCGTGTTTTTGTAAACAGTTTGGAGAAGGGGGGGGGGATCACTCCGAAATTTATTGTAATCATTTTTTTGTTTTTTAAAGTTTATTGTTACTGTGAAGAATGCTAATGTTACTACCTTTACCATAGCCCTTACCTATACCTAGTGTTTTGCTGGGCCGTATCTAGTCCGGATTAGACATGAGGAACAGGCCGGGTCTGAAAATCAAGGCCCGGGACGTTTCCACGTTAAAAAAATTCGGTCCGGGCCTGGATGTTAGGCCCGGCCCGTTCTTCGTGCCAAGTCCGGAACGAGTTCCGGTCTAGATGGTCCGGTCCGAAAGAAGATTTTTTGGACCGGACCGGGGTCAAAAACTTGCTAACTACGGCAAAGCACCGTCTATAGCATACCCCCCCCCTACCTCTGCCACTACCCCTAGCTCTACGACTACCCCTACCCTAGATCTACTTTTACCCCTACCCTACCTCTACCTTTACCTCTACCCCAACCTCCACTCCTATCCTTGCTCTACTCCTATCCAAACCCTCAACCCTAACCCCTACCCTCAATGCTTCATCAAAACCCTATCAATTACACCTACAGTAAGATTACAATGACCCAAAAGCGAATTACAATAACCGAATTACCACCAAATAATATTTAAAAAATGCTGGCGCCAGAAAAATTAATTTTTTTAATTCCAACAAAACCTAACTCGATTATGTTATGTATGTGTGGGTAAGGAAAAAAGCGATCCGACCACCTAATCGAGCGTGAAATATGGGTTACGGTAGGTGGAGGAAGTGAGTAATTTGCATTTTTTTACAAAAAGTAGGGGTTAAATGAGGTGTATGGGTACTGTACCTTGAAGTAGGGGTACTGCAGCATGATATAGGGCCAAATGTAACATGAGCTTCATGTGCTGTAGCCTGAGGTAAGAGTATTGTTTTGCCAGACCGGTCCAGATGTGACTTTTTTTGGGTCCGGTCCAGTCCAAAATATTATTTTTCAGACCGGTCCGGACATACCCGACAAAACACTGAATAGGGTTACTGTAACGTGCGGTAAGGGTGCTGATCTCTTAATTCTTTATGCCTGATACTATCACTTTTACTTTTAAGCCTAGTTCTATTATCATTTATTCCTTTATGCTCCGAGATTTTAATGCTTTAAGCCTGATACTCTTTCTTGTACTTCTGTAAGCCTAATACTATCTCTTTCATTCCAACTTTTTAAAACATTCGATGAATGTGTTAATCAATTATATAAAAATTGTTGTCAAGTGTTTAATTTCACACAAGCAGATGTTGTGTGTCACGTGCATTCACGAGGCTCTTTGTCTACGTTGTAAACGTTAATTTTTGGTAAATTCGCGCCGGAAGCACGCTCTTTGACATTCGATTTTCTTGGATCAATTTCAAAGTTTCTTTTCGATTTTTAAAAAAGAGAACAAACAGTTAGTTTAACTTGCAAAGGTACACAATAAACTTCATGAAAGCTTATAAATTGTCATGAGGGAACTAACAAAGAGCAGTAAGCTTCTATATTCACGTAGCAAAGTTTAAAACTCAAAGAAAAGTTGCAGCAATTTTCAAAAATTCAATTTCACTTCAAAACAACAAAATTTTTCAAATTTTTAAGCACTATTTTACTCTTTCCAGATGACAATTGCAAGTCGGATAAACTACGGGAGATTATACTCGAAACCGTCGGGCTTTACCCACATCAATACAGTTATCAAGCCAAGTAAGTTGCAAAGGAAGCGTACCCACTAGCACCTGTAAAGGGGCCATGCCAAGCTATTTCTCGACCCGACCCGCATAATGAACGTTGGTCTGACTCCAGCTCTCTAGCCCAAATGCGCAGGCCCGGCCTTTTCAAATTTGCTTCAGCAGACCTGAAAATGGGCCCCAAGCTGTGCCAAGGCTTAGCAAAAAGCATATTTTTGGCTAAAATTTTCGTTTTTAGGCATATGAAACAAGTGGCCGAGCAGCGATTCGGCAATTGGTGGAGCGCTGTCATTATTAGTGAGCGTGGCGGCTACGGAATGTCCGCTATCTACGATCAATTTCAGAATACCAGGTAAGGTATTATACCAAAAATTAAACTACTCATTAAAAATCTAAAAATCAGCCAAAAATCTAAAAATCAGTCAAAATTCCCAAAAACAAGCCACCAAATAGACCAAAAATTTCAAATTTACATTTTCCCGTCAATACAAAAACCTACGTTGCATTGAGTTTCAATGAGTTTATCGACCATTTTTAGGTCTATAATAAATAAAAATGTCATTTCAAGCCATTTCAACTCATTTTAAATATAAACTTTTAAATTTATGTTTTCCCGCCAAATCAGGCAACGTTTTGGCATAGTGTTTCAATACTAATTTTTGACTTATTTAACCATAAACAGCTCTAGCATAAACTCTTAAATTACAAAAATACCATAAAAAGATATTTTGAATGATTCCCGCTCAAAAAAATTCAAATTTTCCTTTTACCGCCAAATCAGGCAGCTTCTTGGCATTGTGTTTTGACTTGTTATTATTGTAAATACTGCTGTAAATTGTCTTGTTGTATCTTTTTTAAACCTAATTTTTCGTATTTTAGTTGTGAACTCATGTTATTTGACACATTTTACTGGTTGGGAAGAACATGCTGATCCTCAGCTCAAACTTCAATATTAATATCGCCGCTTCCAGTCTGTATATACCCTCAAAAACATAAACTATGAACCCGCATTTGAAGGCCAAGGGAATCTCAGCTTAATTCGCTTTAATGTTTTTTCGATTTTTAATAAATTTTTTTTATTATATTACACTTGGCTTGTTTGGTGATACAGACCTTATTTTATCGTTTCGATTAAATTTTTAGCCAATCTTTGATAACCATCAATTTTCCCTATCCGTATTTTACAAATAAAAACAATCTTTGAACGATTTTTTTTAAATTCTCAGAAAAACATGTTTCATCGTACAACATGACTCGTGCAGGCTGCAGAAAGCTATTTTTAAGTATTTTTGCCCTCAAAATGCCCCAAATTCAGTTCTTAAACAATAAGAAGTCTTTTAAAATTAACAAACTATCATTTTTAACCAAAAATTTCAAAAAATAAAAAATATTAAACCTACCATCAAACTCGACCAGCCCCTTGTCCTGTGGCACTGTGCGAATCCATTTGTTAGCGAAGTCTTTGCTTTGAAGGGTCAGAAAGACCACATTTCCCATGAAAAAACCGACTGTTTGGCCAACAACATTACACGTTGACGCGTATCCAACGTTTTTTCTGAAATTCAAATTATTTTTGTTACCTAAATTTTCAGTTTTTTCACGAAAAACCGTTTTTTAGTCACCTAAGCTAATAAAAACCTCACATTTAGTAGATAATAGTCAAATATAGGCTTTTAGGATAACGTTTAAAAAGTGGAAGATTTTCAGTGCAAATTACATTACAAATCTTCCATCAATCTTCCATTTTTTTCAAATTGTCATAACTTTGTAATCCTACGTTTAAAATCCCTCAGAAGTGCCCAAGAACAAAAGAAAAAACCTTTTTGACCACTATAGCCCTATCCTACTCTATAACCTACCTCGACAACATAGTCAGAGCCCATCCATCCACTGCGATATCTTGAGTTGCAGCCAAAAAGTTCAATGGCAAAAAGACGGCCATTAAGAAGAAGACATTCGGCTGAGTGTCACCTTTTGTGCCCATAATTTCCGGTACGTAATAACTGACGACCAGGAGGAAAGCACCAATCAGGTACTGGCATGGTACCATCCACGATTTCCTTCGGCCAATGCTTTTGAAGTAGAGTGAGTCGACGATGGGGGCCCACAGTAGCTTCATACTGTAAGATTTTTGGTTAGAACTGATTTTCACTACATCCTTACACACTGAGCTCCATCCTCTAACGCTAATTTTATACCTTTTTACATCGAGTGTCAATGAAAAATGACATTAAAAATTGAAAAACCTCTGTTTTTAACCAAAATTAGACGGTATTTTAGAAAAATATTTTTAATGAAAAATGGCATTAAACATTGAAAACTCTATTTTTTCGCCGAAATTTAGTGAAAACCCAAAGTTTCTGCCATTTTCTATGTGACCCTATTGTCCTACATGTAAAAACTAAGTTTATACTAATCGAGAATAAGCTAATAATCATAAGAGGCAACGTTAATTCGGCCAAAAAGTCCTTAGCCCCCTCAATTTTTCAAAACATTTCCTCAAATTTGGCCGTTTCTTACTGATTACTGATTTTGGTCGATTTTTGCCATTTCGCCCCGTTTTTAGCTCAATTTTGCCTTTGAATCTACGTTGTACTGACATGACATTACACTACTTTTGCAATATCATTCATAAAAAGTTGATTACGTTTTTCAATTAAAAAGTACCAAAAGCCCTACCTGAAAGGCCAATGAGCGAAGGAGAATACCGCTTGCTGAGCATAAGTGATTTCTTTACTTTGTAAGATCAATGGAATGGCTGAGATCAATCCGAGTGGAATACCCTGAAGAAATTCGTATTAAAATTTAAAAATTTTTTTTTCAAAAATTTAAAAATACACAAAATTAAGAAAAAACTGCCAATGAAGTAGATAGAAATGACGTATTTTACGTACCTGAAGTAAATATAGGAACAAAAGCAAAAAAATAGAAGCAAAGTCGTCTTTTAACGTCCGCCGCATCCGTTGAATCCATGTGAACGGGCGCAGTAAAAATGGCTGAAAATCGTATTTTAAAAACTAAAAAAAAAAATATTTTTATGAAAACCTAAATTTTATCTTACTTTGCACTTTCAGTATTCATAAAAATCAAATTTTAGACCAATTGTCAATAGTCACAAAATCCGATAAATTTTGTGACAGTTCGTCAAAAAGTACGAAACCTTTGAATTACTTTAAAAGCAGGATTTTATAGCCAATGTGCAGAGTTTGTACCGTATTTTACAAATTTTTTTTAAATTTAAAATGGTTTTAAAATCCGATAGATTTTGTGACATTTCGCAAAATTTTTTAAAAATTTGACATTTCGTTATCTAAAATAAGACAATTATCTAAAATCCCTAAAAAAATCTAAAATCGCACCGTTTTGGCGTACAACTGTGCGTAATGTGCGTCTTCGGCCAGGTGTTCTTTGGTCAAGAAACCGCCGGTTTCGTCGTCTTCGACCGGTCGTTTTTCGGGTGTTGGTGAGACCGGTCGATACAAGTATGGCATGTTCGTACCGGCGGCGTCAAAGTTCGCCTCACGAGCAATCATATCCTGCGCATCGTGCATTGCATCTGAAAGAATTCTCGTTTTTATGTCATCATGACGGAAATAGTGAAACATTTTAAAATTTTTAAATGTAAAGAAAGTCCTTGTCATCTCTTGCTTTTTTAAGAAAGTTCTTGCCATTTTTTGTTTTGTAAAGAAAGTTTTTGCCATTTATTGTTTTGTAAAGAAAGTTCTTGCCATTTTTTGTTTTGTAAACAAAGTTCTTGCCATTTTCCCCCAAACTTTCAATAAAAAAGCTATAAAAAGTCGCTGAAACTTTAAAATCATCGACTAAAATAACATGAAAATACCATTAATAACCACGTCAGCTGATGTTTAATGTTTTTTTTATTATCATAACGTTTTTTCCACGATGACAGACGTATTAATATCGCTCTCATAGTTAATATCGACTTTAAAACAAGCTTGCTTTATAGACAAAAGTACTTTATTTGTTGAGAACGATGTGGGAATTACACCGTTCTGTAATTCCCCCACCGTTCTTCGTGGAATTAGCTTAAAATTTGAGAAAAATAGTAATTTAGATAACAAATTTAGTAAATTTGTTAGCTAAACTAACATAAAATTGGCTAAAAAGGGCCATCTTTAAGTTCCTAACTTGTTTTTGCCCTTTTAAATATTAAAAAAAATTTAAAAATTTTAATTTTCGAAAAAAATTTTAGTCGATATTAACTACGAAAGCAATATTACTAACTCTGTCATCGCGGAACAAACGTTATGATAATAAAAAAACATTAAACATCAGCTGACGAGGTTATTAATGGTATTTTCATGTTATTTTAGTCGATGATTTTGAAGTTTCAGCTACTTTTTACAGATTCCTTATTGAAAGTTTTTGGAAAAATGGCAAGAACTTTTTTTACAAAACAAAAAATAGCAAGAACTTTCTTTACAAAGCAAAAAATGACAAAAACTTTGCTTACAAAGCAAAAAATAGCAAAAACTTTCTTTACAAAACACAAAATGGCAATAACTTTCTTTACAAGACAAAAAATTGCAAAAACTTTCTTTACAAAATGAAAAATATCATAAATTATCATTATAAAATCCCATGTTGCCGCACTATTCAATAAAAATCGCCATGCAGGCTGCGAAAGACATCTTATACGATAAGTATACATGGCAAGAATTTACTTTTTTATTGCCTTATTTTACCGCAATATACTCTGCTTTACATTCTGTCCAAAAACAATTTTTTATACAAAAACGCCCCTCTATCTAATATTTTTATAATAAACCAGCCCATATTATCAACAAACGGTACCTTTTATGACCCATACCATGCCTTTCATTGGCCTCAACGTAGTATTACTTTGTCGGCCGCTATTTTTTCAAGTTTTAGTCTGTAGCAAATCACAAAATCTCAATTTTTTGCGAAATTTCAAAGTTTAAATTCGAAATTTTAAAAATTTTTTCAAAATTTCAAAAATTTTCAAAATTCAAAGCCTCTGTAGCAAAATAAATAAAATATTATGTCGAATCGACCGTTGGTAGAGAGAGCCGGAAATCAGTCTCGCCGCGCGCGAAATTGACAAAATTTCCATGGTTGGGGGCGGGGCTTCGACTTCCGTTCAAAGCCGATCGAACGGAACGACAAAATACCCCCCCCCCTTCCATCAATAAACCGCGGTTTTTTAAACCTTTTTTGTTGCAGGTTTGATCGATTAGTTACAAAAAGTGGTCGTAATTTTTAAAAAACCATCAAATTAAAAAAGGCTTGTGTTTCGCGACAAAAAAACTTTTTCAAAGTTCGCAGACATTTTACAAATTGAAATTACACTCTAATTTTAAAAGTTTTACAAAAAGCAATATTTTCGCTATAACCTTCTTTACAAAATAAAAAATGGCAAGAATTTTCTTTACAGATTAAAAAATGACGAGAACTTTACTTTACAAAACAAAAAATGACAAGTACTTTCTGTACAAACTAAAAAATCGCAAGAACTTTCTTTACAGATTAAAAAATGACGAGAACTTTCTTTACAAAACAAAAAATGGCAAGAAATTTCTTCACAAAACAAAAAATTGGCAAGACATTCCTTTACAAAGCCTTAAATTACTGCGTTTTTGAATGAAAACACCCCGTTTTGTAAAGAAAGTTCTTGCCATTTTTTGTTTTGTAAAGGAAGTTCTTGTCATTTTTCGTTTTGTAAAGAAAGTTCTTGCTATTTTTTGATTTTTAAAGAACGTTCTTGCCTTTCTTTGTATTGTTCTTGCGACTTTATGTTCTGTAAAGAAAGTTCTTGTCATTTTTTGCTTTGTAAAGAAAGTTCCTGCCCTTTCTTATACTGTAAACAAAATTCTTGTCATTTCTTTTTGTAAACAAAGTTCTTGTCATTTCTTATTTTGTAAGTTAAGTTGTTGCCATTTCTTTTGCTATAAACAAGGTTTTCGTCATTTCCTTCTCGCGAATCCTTGATTTCAATTAAATTCGTCGATTAATTTTTAACAAATTACAATTTAAACACATCATAATCGCATTTCCTGTGCGAATACAAAACAGACTACAATCAATCTCTTCTGCTCGACCGACTCGCACGCTTTTCATTGGTCGATTTCGAATTAACTTACCGTATAAGCCTTGGTGTTCGCGGACTTGTCGCGTCCGTCGACGGATCTCGCTTTGGTCGCGTACTCGATTCGTCATACTGTTCAGCACCCGTACTAGCTTTCTGGTCCACGGTCTGGTTAGATGGTACGTTTTGGAGATTTATAGATGGCGCTGAAAATCCTCGTTTCCAATGCAAAATCAGGCTTAAAAGTCACTGAATTTCAACTCGAAGTTATACCTAAACTTCAACAAAAAATCAAAATACTTACCTTCTTCCTCAATATCCAGTCGAATAAGCCAAAATTCGCCCTCAATATTGCCCAAACTTGACGTAGAAAAACCTTATAATCAACCTAAATTCATATAACAAGCTGAGAAACACGTTTTTTGACTAAAATTGAACGATTTTTAATAAAATACTCCAAAATCCTCGCGGTATCAAAGACAATATTGAAAGTCAAATTTAAAACCCGTATTTTACAACCTTAAAATCCTCAAATTATTAACCACAAAACCATATGTAATAACAAAAAACCAATATAGTTCAGATTATAGCCTAATTTTGAAGTAAACGACCTATTTTTGATATTATCCTTGATACCAATTTGTTCAAAACATAAAATAATTTTAGAATTATTTATCTCAACTAAATATGGCTTAAAAGAAGTCAAATGCCAATATCTTTAAACCGTATAAAAAGCAAAAAGGTAATAATCCTCATATTTTCAAAAAATCAAAAAGAATATTATTTTACGTTCAATACCTACATTTTTGAAGAAAATAGTGCAAAAAGCCTAAAGCTGCTCAAATTATTGTCTATGATATTATAAAGCAACCTTTTTTGTACCTAAAACATTGAAAAACCTGCCAAAAACCAGGTAAATTAAACATGAAAGCGATTGAAAACCAATGAGAACTTCGATAATCAGCCCCGTTACCTCTACCTTTATTAACAAGCTTCAAAATCTATTTAAATTCTTGATACTAAACAAAATCTAAACCATAATATAATAGAGCAACATCTTTTCCATCTATAACATCACAAATTTTATGAAAATCCTCCTATATTACCCATGAAAACAGCTGTAGACGAAGGTGAACATCAAAATTCAAAACCAAAAATTTTGTAACAAAAATTAACAATGTAAAACAAAAAAAAGGCTTGTATCACATGTAATTAACAGTAATAACCTTATTTACATTCCATTTTTGTGATACGTGGAATTATTTTTTTAATTTTATATATCTTCGACGAAGTGTCACACATTTATCGGTTTTTTGCGCGAAGAGTCACAAAATTATCGGATTTTGTTTTCATTGACTTTTTGGGATGAAACTTAAAAAAAAAAGTATTTTATAAAATTTAAAAACTAAAAAAAAACATTTTTAAAATTTTTATTTTATTACAAGTTTAATATAAAAATGTAAACCCACCTCTTTTTTTTGAATTTTCACCTTCTTTATCTCCATTTTCAGCATTTGATATGGTAAACTGATGTTTCATGCCCTGTTCATCTTCAGGAGGTAATATCTGAGGTGGAGGCTCGTTACGGACCACTGAGGCTATTTGCGACATCTAAAAAGTATCAGATATTTAAAATAAATATTCAAAATAAAAAAAATTTTAATTAAGTATTTTTTCAAAATAAAAATTGAAAACATATTCAAATTCAATATTTTTTCATTTTGCCGCTCTAAAATTTATAAAAAATTAAAAAATTTTTACTATACCCCGTACCCTACCGTACCCTACCGTTACCTGCCATAACTTACCGTACCTTAACGTTCCCTACTCTAATGTACCGTACCGTACCCTACCTACCCCACCAAAAAATTATGAATAAAAAACCAACCGACTGGTCAATCAGCTCCAAAATCTGGCCGAATAGCCGGAGGGGGTGTTCATTTCAAAAAATCGACGGAAATCGAGAATCTTGTTCCAAATCGGATTAGAGCGCAAAATTTGAGTAATTTTTAGAATTTGTTTGTACAATTACTCGCCTTCGAACTGTACTGTTACCTAAAAAACAATTGCTTTACTTTTTGAGATGAAGCTTGACTTGGATTAGCTGGAATTTTAAAAATATTTTTTTTTGACGAAAACTTTCTTTACAGATAAAAAAAATCATAAAAAACTAAGAAAACAAGCAGTTTTACATATTAATTGCCGACATAAGGAACCCACCATACTTTGCCTGTAATTTCTTGTAAAAAATGGCGGGTTCTTTATGTCGACGCTTAATAAAATGCCATAACTTTTTCGACCAAAACTCAAATGTCATGAAATTTTATAATTTAACACATATTAGCATGCTCTTTCACTAAGTTAAAACAAATTTTTAAAAATTAGGGAAAAACTTTATTTACAGCTCAGAAATCTGGAAAAAATTGGATAAAGTCGGCAAAACTGGTACAAAGTGCCATTACTTTTCGGACAAAAGCTGATATTCCACAAAATTTTGTAAACTAACAAAAAATGTCATGCTTTTTCATTACCACAAAACAAATTTTTAAAAATTAGGAAAAAACTTTATTTACAGCAAAAAAACTGAAAATCATCAAAAATGACCCTAATACAACCCAAAAATTTTGAAAAATCATCCAGTATTACAGTAACCTTTACCTATCTTCGCCATTGATAACTCACCTCTATTCTAGCATATTTGTAGCTTCTTTAGCTTCTTACTGCGCCTCTTCCGTAGTTCTACTCTACCCTACCCCACCATTCCCAATGCCAAGTGAAGTAAAACTATTTTATTTAAAGCTTGTTGATACAATACTATTAACCTAATAGTAAACGTGATAAGGTTTGGCAGAGAGTTATGATAACAATAAAACCGTACTATTAATAGTCACCGTTCCTGGCTAAACAATACGTTATTAAGTAGTAATGTAAGGTTGTTAGAATAGACTCAAGGCTACTGTAATGTAAAATTTGAAGATATTGGGTTACTGTAAAGTAAAATTTAAAAAAAATTCAAAAAATTTTTTAAAAAATTTTAAAAATTAAAAAAATTAGAATAAATACGTTATCAAATAGTAAATACGATATATATAGACAATAGTAATGACAATATATACAGTTTTTCATTTTGAAAAAATTTTAAAATTTCAAAATTTCAAAAAAAAATTTCAATTTTTGGCCTTGATGACACTCCACTCAGACCGTGGAATCTTCTGGAACATCTGTAGCCGTTTGTAGAAGATCTTGTACCAGATCACTCCAATTATGGCACAGATCCCAATTGAAATGTAGTATCCATCCACTTCGAACTCACAAATATCCCCTCCGGCTTTGCACAACTCCTCTTCGGCTTTCTTGCTACAGGTGCCGAGGACTCTGAAATTGAAAAAATTGTTAATTACTTTCTTTACAAGGCCTAAAATGGCAAAAACTTTCCTTACAAAACAAAAAATAACAAGAACTTTCTTTACAAAGCAATAAATGGCAAGAACTTTCATTACAAAGCAATAAATGACAAGAACTTTGTTTACAAAACAACAAATGGCAAGAACTTTCTTCACAGACCATAGAATGGCAAGAACTTTATTTACAAATCCAAAAAGAGATGAACATATAAAAAGCGCCGTAACTTTTTTGACGTAAATTGTAACCCCATAAAATTTTACAATTTAACACACAATGACATGTCCTACCAATGCAATAAAACAGATTTTCAAAAATTTTGCAAAAACTTTCTTTACAGCTTAAAAAACCATCAAAAATAAAAAAAACGAGAAAATTCCCCTTAAAAATAGTGCCATAACTTTTTTTACAAATCCTCTAATAACACAAAATTTTGTGACATAACACAGAATAGAATGCCCTTTCATTCTATTAAAACAAGTTTTTTAATATTATACAAAAACTTTCTTTACAGAACAAAAAACGCTTAAAAATCACCAAAAATGGCCTTCAAATCAGCTAAACCACGTTAAAAACACATTTTAAGCGTCATTTTTAAATTAAAACAAGTTAAAAAAGGCATGCCCTTTCAATATATCAAAACAGATTTTTAAAAACTACGCAAAAACTTTCTTTACAGCTCGAAAAACGCTCAAAAATCATCAAAAATGACCATAGAATCGTCTAAAAAGCTTTAAAAAATCAGTTTAACTTAGATCTTACAAACTGCCATAACTTTTTTTCCAGCCCCTCACATAATATAAAATTTTATGCCATAACACACAATGGCATGCTCTTTCATTGTATCAAAACAAATTTTAAAAACTATGCAAAAACTTTCTTTACAACTCAAGAAACGCTGAAAAATCCCTAAAATCGCCCAAAAACCTTTCAAAAGTCGTTCTAAATGCCATTTTTAAATGTACTTTCATCAAAAAACTTATGACAAAACAATGTCACACTACAACTTACGCCTTAGTAGTCGAACTGACACAATTCTTCTTGTTAAAGAAGTCAGTAACTGATAAAACAAAAGTTGATGGCCAGTTACCACCCAAGTTACTCAAGGTATTCAGTAATGTCATGTAGGTACCACCAATCTTTGGATCAGAAATTTGAGCGAAAAATGCCATAAGTGATAAGAAATAGCAGTAGGAAGCGATTTGATGAAGATAAAAGGCACTTATCCATATACCATAGTAAGTGTATGGGTATTCACCATTAGGTAGGCGGAAGTAAGGGGTCCAAAAGACTAGAGCCGCGAATACCACGCCCATTACTATCCTGAAATAGAGACTTATCAGCCTCAGAGTAATTAAAACACATTTTAAACTCCATTTTTAAGCATAACAAACCACATAAGCCTTTACAAAAAAGTGGAAGTTATGTGGAAGATTTGTAATTTAATTTTCATTAAAAATCTTCCACATAATTTCCACTTTTAAAATGTCGTAAAATGGCCTAAAAACACGTTTTTGACACTTTTTAGTAGTGGAAATTAAGTGGAAGATTTTCAGTGCAAAATACATTACAAATCTTCAACCCAACTTCCACTCTTAAAAACCTTAAAAATGATGTTTTTAACTCATTTTAAGACTTTTTTTAAAATGGAAGTTGAGTGAAAGATTTATAATGTATTTTTCACTGAAAATCTTCAACTTCCACTTTTTTAAAGTGCCATAGCTTTTTTTTCAAATCTCTAATAACATAAAGTTTTGTAAAATAACACAAAATGACATGTTCTTTCAGTATGTAAAAACAAATTTTTTAAAATCATGCAAAAACTTTCTTTACAGCTCAAAAATCGTCAATTTTTGGATCAAAAGTCCTTTAAAAATCAAATATGGCAAGAACTTTCTTTACAAAACAAAAAATGGCAAGAACTTTCTTTACAAAACAAAAAATGGCAAGAACTTTCTTTACAAAATAAAAAATGGCAAGGACTTTCTTTCCAGCTCACATAAACCCAAACCATCCACCTACCTATAAGGATAAGCCAACAAGTAGACATTCAGTGGCTTGGGTCCAGCGATTTGTTTCCCCAATAACCACGGTAAAATGATCTGTAGCGGGGTTAAAAATATCGAAATTGAAGCGATCTTATCAGCCGTGATCCCAGCATTGATCAGCTTCAAATCGGTCATAGAGTCCGCGGCGGCGAAGGCGATTTTGGCCGTTAAGAGGAGTACCACCATGATCCTCATTGGCTTTAAACAGAGGATCTTGAGCAGGATCGAGTAGGTCTGGAAGACATTGAGGTGAATCTCATCGTCTGATTGATTCTCCATCTTGTCCTGAGCTGAAGGTGAAGAGTGATCCACCTCCTTCTTGAAGATGAACACCAGCGTCGTCGAGACTATGAAGACCCAGCCCCAAAAAAAGACAAAGCCTGAAAAACAAAACATATAAGTTATGATACGGTACCCTACCCTACTTTACCCTACCCTACCATAAAAAAGTTAACCTGTCCTAAAAATTACCATGCCCTAAAAATTGACATGCCCAAAAAAGTACCATGCTTTCAAAATTACCATGTTCTAAAAATGACCATGCCTTCAAAATGACCATGCCCTAAAAATTACCATACCCGAAAAATAACCAAGGCTTAAAAATTACCATGCCGAAAAAAAATTACCATGCTCTAGGAAGAAGCATGAACTAAAAACTACCCTGCCCTGAAAATTACCATACCCTGAAACTCTTATAAAACACTTTTTACTAATAAACCACACTGACGTATTTTACAATATTAAAAAAAAATCACAATTTTTTAAAAATTCTTATAAAAACACATTTCAACGTATAAGATGAACCGCGCAGGCTGCAGAAAGCCTTTCTTAAGCATTTTTTCCCTCAGAATGCCCCAAATTCAGTTCTCAAACAATAAAAACCATTTTAAAATTAACATACGACCACTTTTTAGACAAAAAATTTCTTAAAAATTAAATATTGTTGAACCTACCATCAAACTCGACCAGTCCCTTGTCCTGTGGCACTGTGCGAATCCATTTGTTAGCGAAGTCTTTGCTTTGAAGGGTCAGAAAGACCACATTTCCCATGAAAAAACCGACTGTTTGGCCAACAACATTACACGTTGAGGCGTAGCCAACGTTTTTTCTACAAAATTCGTTATTTTTTCAAATTTCAACAACAGTTTAATATAAAATGGCAATTTGTATAAAAGACACGTTTTATCGTATAACATGTCTCTTTTATTACAAAAAAAATAAAATTAAGTTAAATGTATCTTTGTAGTACAAAATATCATTAAATCAAGTTTCATAACCTCTCATTATAAACGGCAGTTTTATATTAGGACACGTTTTATCGTATAAAATGTCACTTTTTTTGTATAAAACGGCCGTTGATGGCCAAAAATGTATTACTATAGTAAAAAATGTTCCTTAAAAAATAAAATAGTTGATTTTTGTAAAATACGTCATCCCCTAACATAAAGAGTGGCACTTGCTACACTCGGACCTGTGTCATCGTATAACATGTCTCCTTTATCACAAAAGGTCCACAATTAAAAGAAACGTATCTTTGTAATATATAATGTCTTTAAATCAAATTTCAAGACCCCTCATTAAAAATGGCAGTTTTTAACCAGGGCATTTTTCATCGTATAACATGTCACTTTTTTTTGTAAAAAACGCTTATTGATGGCCAAAAATGTATTAAAATAATAAAAAATGTTCCTGTATGTCATAAAATAATAAACTTTTGTAGAACAGTTGATGACCTATCATAAAGAATGGCACTTGTTATCCTCCTAGGTCATGTTTCATCGTATAACATGTCGCTCTTCGTATAAAATGACCTTTTTTAGTAATAAATAACAAAAAATTCATATCTAGATCAGATCCAGTCGTATTTTACCATTTTTTTATATCTACCCCCCACCCCCCCCGTTCTTCCCCTCCCCACGATACTCACAATACAAACTACAGTATACCTACCGTGACAACATAGTAAGAGCCCATCCATCCACAGCGATATCCTGTGTCGCGGCCAAAAAGTTCAACGGTAAGAACACACACATTAAGAAGAAGATGTTGGGCGTTCCACTCCCATCAGTACCCATAATTTGGTTCACATAATAACTAACGACCAGTAAGAAGGTACCAATCAGGTATTGACACGGTACCATCCAGGACTTCCTTCGGCCAATTCGGCGAAAAAATAACGAATCGACTATTGGGGCCCATAGCAATTTCATACTAAAAAATGGCAGTTGTGGGGGTTTATCAAATGATTAGAGTTTTGGCGGGAAAAATGGAATTTGAATTTTCAGATTAGTAGAACATAGTCAAACTCAAAAGAAATTGATGTTATGGTAAAATACGATTCTAAAAAAAACTTGTTTATTAAAAAAGTTCAAAAAGTACCATTTTACATATATAAAAAACGATTTTTAAATTTGGCGGAAAAAATGAAATTTGAATTTTCGGATCAATTTATGCTGATCAAAACCAAAACAAGAGTGATTTTATGGTAAAATACGATTTTATAATCACTTTTGTTATTAAAAAATTACTATTTTACATTTATAAAATACGGGTCTTTTAATTTGGCGGGAAAATTTAAATTTGAATTTTTCGAAAAAGTAAATCATAATTAAAAAAAAAACAATAAAAAATTTTTGTTTATCTCAGGCAACAAAGAAATGCTCATACTTTACAAAAAAAAACCGAATTACATCGACCAATCTTAATAATAAAAAATTCAAATTTCGATTTCCCCGCCAAAATGAAAAACTGTACTTTATAAACAAAAATAGGATTTTTTAAATGAAAGTTACTGAAAGAACGTACCCATCGTATTTCTCTCAAAAACTTACGTATTTATTGATTTATCGACCAATTTTCACGTCGAAAAATACAAATTTCAAAATGAACGCCAAATTTAAAATCGTATTTTATAAATGTCAAATAGTAATTTTTTTTAATAACAGAAACAATCAATCCTCGTATTTTACCATAAAATCTTTTTTTTTTGTTTTAGTCAGTTTATGTTAATCCAAAAATTCAAATTTCAATTTTCCCGCCAAAATTGACACAGCCCAAAAACCCTTCAAAATGACAAAACTCACCTGAACGGCCAATGTGAAAATGAGAAAACGGCTTGTTGTGAGTAAGTGATGCCTTTGCTTTGCAATAACAATGGCACTGCAGCTATTAGACCAAGTGGGATACCCTGAAAGCATGGTTAATATAATCTTTAAAAAGTTCGAACTTAAAAAAAATTTAAAAAAAAAAATTTTGAAAACCTAGATTTGAAGACGTATTTTACAAAAAAAAACTAGGTTGCCATCTTTTTAGGAAGGTAGCACTTACTTGTAGTAGGTATAGGAACAACAACAAGCATATTGATGAGATGTCCCCTTTTAATGTTAAATAAGCACGTTGAATCGATCGGAACGGTCGTAAAATGCAAGGCTAAAACATTTATATTGTAAAAAAATTTTAAAAATTATGCAAAAACTTTCCTTACATCTCAAAAAACCCTTCAAAGTGGCCAAAAACAGTCTTAAAACTAATACAAGAAGCTTTAAAATGTCATTTTTAACATTATGCTTTTAATGCAAAATGGTAAAGATATCATTCTCTTTTACCATATTTAAATGATTTTGTAAAAAATGTGTAGAAACTTTCTTTACAGCTCGAAAAAGCAGCAAAAATCAAGCAAAGTCACAAAAATTTTCCTTAAAAAAATTTTACAAGTCATAAATGTTTGTGACAACACTCACATTAACAAGTGTTTTCATTATGTTAAAACACATTTCACAAAATTCAGCAAGAACTTTCTTTACAACTCACAAAAGTCTCAAAAATCAGGCAAAATCGCAAAAACTTTCCTTAAAAGTGCCATAACTTTTTGTGCTAAACCTCAAATCAAATAAAACTTTGTGCCATAACACAGAATGACAAGCCCTTTCATTCTGTCAAAACAAATTTTTTGAAAATTAGCAACGACTTTCTTTACAGCTTAAAGACGTCCTACAAACCAAAAAAAATCGACGATCTTTCCCTTTTTAGTGCCATAACTTTTTGTACAATTCTTCAAATGCCAAACAATTTTGTAACAAAACACATAATGACAAGCCCTTGCATTCTATTAAAACAAATTTTAAAAAATCCGCAAGAACTTTCTTTACATCTCAAAAAAAACAAAAAAATCGCAATAATAGCCCTAAAAATGCTTAAAAATAGCATAAAGGGCCTAAATATAAAATACCCTACCCTAAAAAAACTATACAATTTTCAAAAGTCCTTTTTTAAAAATATATTTAACTTACAGTGTCCTTATCCACTTTTTCCTCAGCATTACTGTGTGTTATGGAGATCTGATGCTTCATTCCGTGTTCATCTTCAGGCGGATGAACTGAAGGCGGCGGTTCGTTTTTCACCGCCGACGCTATTTGGGACATCTGAAAGTGGTCTTAATAAGTCAAAGTAGATCACATAATAAAGTTTTTTTAAATTCGAACTTTACAGGTTTAAAAATCTGACGCAACTTTGTTCAGCTGACGAATAACCCCAAACCCGCCCTTCCCAAGCTTGATTTACATAATAAGGTTCACATGAAAACTATGTGAGATTACAGCTCAAAGTATGTGATCAACGCTACCCCACCCTACCCTAACCTACCCTACCCTACCCTACCCTCATTTACCTCCCTACCCTGTCCTGTTCTTAACCGCTCCGCCTTGCTCTGTCCTATCCCGCCATACGGTACCGCGTTCTTCCCTGCCCTGCATTACCCTACCCTACTTTTTTATACTATACTCTACCTTATACTACCCACTGGAGCGTACCGTGCTTTTCCACTCTGCATTACCCTGCACTACCCCTTCCTGCCTTACCCTTCTTCCCCGTACCGTACATTGAATTGCCCTGCTATATTCTACCCTAGCATTACCTACCTTACCCTACCCGATTCTACCCTACCTTATCTCAAGGTTACCGTTCAAAATATATGATCATAAAGACCCTACCCTGTCCTACTCCATGAGACCTTTGCGTAGCCTGCCATATAAAACCCAAATCTACCCTACCCTAACCAACTCACAAATTTCATGAAAACGTATTACCAAGATGAAAAATGTTATAAAATTGTCAAAATATAACCTTATAAACTCTATAAAGCGATGAAAATTCGTCGAACGAGCGAGACAATAGCTGTTTGATCAAAATAATGTAAAATAATATAGGTTTCTGGACCGGTTTGACGAACAAAAATGGTTGATAAATTTGAAAAAAAACTGTTTTTTGATACAAATTCCAATTTAAAAGTAAAAATTTGTATCACTTCATACGTGATCATACCCTGCCGCCGGAAAGTGAAGAAGGCAAAAAAATCACCCCACCCAAAAATTTTTCTTCCAAAAAAAAAATAAGCCGAGGGGAAGAGAGAAAAAAAACACCCCCCCCTCGAAAAAAATTTAAATTTTTTATTTGAATTTGGTCCCCTCTGTTATACTTTAAAAAAAGTTTTGGAGCCGGTTGTTACCCCCCCCCCCCCCCTCCACGCCGATTTTTGTTCAAAAACTGTTAAGCTTGGTCCCCCCCCCCTCTTGATTTTCAAAAAAAAAGTATTGTGCTCATTTTAACCCACCCCCCCCCCACACACACACACCCTTTACCTTACAAGACAAAAACAACTCGCCCAGTCCAGTCTGAAACACTATACTATACAAGAAAACTTTTTTTGTACATATACAATCTACAACAGTTGAAAGTTGGTATAGACTCAAAAAGATATGACAATACACGAAAAGAAGAGCTAATAAAGGTCAAAAAGAAAGACGAAAAGGCCAGAAAGAGTTCAGTCTGTCAACTTAAAATGACTTTTTTTAAGATAAAATTACCCTCCCCTGCCCTATCTTACCCTACCCATCCCTACCCTACCCTACCCTACCCTGCCCTACCCTACCCTACCCTACCCTACCCTACCCTACCCTACCCAACCCTACCCTACCCTACCCTACCCTACCCTATCCTACCTTACCCATGCCCAGCTTTAAAAATACATAAAAAAAGAAGTCAGTAACTGACCAACTGACCAATGTAATAGCCAATCTGATTACTTTTCTTGATCAAACAAACCCAAAAGTGATTGCAAAACGGCTTAAATCCCCGTTCCAAAGATTAAAAATGTCTACTTTTGACCCCAGTACTATTAATTTTCTTTACAAAACAAAAAATGGCAAGAACTTTGCTTACAAACGCTAAAAAAAGACTTTTTAACAAGTGGAAAATGAGTGGAAGATTTCTATAATAATTTCCACTAAAAATCTTCCACTCAAATTCCATTTTCAGAATGTCTTAAAATGACCTAAAAACACGTTTTTAACACTTTTTAAAAGTGGGAGTTGCGTGGAAGATTTTCAGTGCAAAATACATTACAAATTTTAAAACGCCATAACTTTAATTCCAATAATGATAAAAACATAAAATTCGGTTTCAAAGTAAAAAATGGCAAGAACTTTCTTTCCAGAGCCTAAAAAATCAAATTAAATTAAAAATTTGAAGCTTTCTAGAACCTTCTTCCCAGCTCTTCCATGACCAAATTCACCCTATCTTGACCATTACCTCAAGTCATTTGGTCACGCCCTCCCCCTTTCCCCTCTACCTCCCCCTCCTCCCTCCTTACTAATTGACACAATAACCTACAGTATTCTTTAGACAATACCCCCCCCTTTGGTCAAAAAAAAGTGGACGACAAGCGGAGAACAACAACATGTTCAGCGTGTTTGAGCACAAATATTGAATAATAATCGGAAGGGAAGCGACGGAAGCGCGGCTACGTCAAACATTCAGCGGTCCTAATATATCATAATATGACTCGGTGGTTTGGCTAGACTGAAAGCAAATTTAGTCCAGAAACATCGTTTAGGCAAGAACTTTCTTTACAAAACGAAAAATGGCAAACAGTTGTAAAATGGCAAGAATTTTCTTTACAAAAGCGTTTTTGAGCCAAAAAGCGTTCTGCAGACTGCGGGTGACATATTATACGATGCATATTTAAAAAATAGAAAGAACTTTCTTTACAAATCAAAAAATGGCAAGAACTTTCTTTACAATACCTTTTTTGTGCCAAAAGGCGTTCTGCAGGCTGCGTGTGACATTTTATACGATAAAGACCAAGAATAGCAAGGACTTTAATTACAAAACAAAAAATAGCAAGAACTTTCTTTACAGACCAATAAATTGCAAAATTTTCTTTCCACTATTCTAGACAACCTTATAATCAACTCAAACGAACAGCTAGCCGCGCGTCAGCCGGCTGGCTCGCCAAGAATGGTGTCAAGTGTAATGTGAATTACCGTGACATCAAGTTCGATGTTACGCAATGTTGGAATTCGAAGAGGAATTCAGACATTAAACTAAAAAGAACAAGTTTCTGATTGTTAACACATTCTATAGTATTTTTTGGGTTTTTTTGAAAAAAGTGGAATTTGAGTGGAAGATTTGTAATGTATTTTGCACTAAAAATCTTCCACTGAACTTTCATTTTTAAAATTTCTTAAAATAACCTAAAATCACGTTGCTGACACTTTTTAAGAGTGGTAGTTTGGTGGAAGGTTTTCAGTGCAAAATACATTACAAATCTTCCACTCAACTTCCACTTTTTAAAATTGTCATAACTTTGTTTCTAAACTTCGAAATGGCGCGAAATTTAGTATAAGGGAAAATAATGGCAAGAAAAAATCAAAAATTAGCAAAAACTTTCTTTACACAGCTGAAAATGGCAAGAACTTTCTTTACAAAACAAAAAATGGCAAGAACTTTCTTTACAAAACAAAATATGGCGAGAACTTTCTTTACAATACATAAAATGGCAAAAACTGTCCTTAAAAGTCAAAAAATTGCAAGAACTTTCTTTACAAAACAAAAAAAAATGGCTGAAAGACAAAATTTGTTACCTAAAAAGTTCAAAAACATCAAAAACAGCCAAAAGTCTTGTTAACAAGTATAAATCAAGCTCAAAACTGATCGTTAATAGATAAAAGACTGTCAAAAACATTAACTTGGAGGTATCAACAATATTTTTCATCAAATTTCAAAAAATTTCAAAAAATACAAAAAATTTCGAAAAAAATTAAAAAAACGAAAAATTCACAAAAAAAGTTGTTGCCGTGATTGCTGAGCGCTTAATCACTAATTAGAGCATCTGGAGTGAATCAATAGCCCACTTTCATCGACGTTTTTCGCCTTTCCGCGGCGCAAAAAATCCCTATCATGCCGTGGGGATAATAACGTCGTCGGGCGAATGTTGTAATAGCGAAAGCAATGTTCTTGAACCAAAAAACTATGGAAAAAGATGATGCATGAGTTGGGATTGATTATTACAACAAAATTATTGTTAATATTGTCTATTTTAAGCTGTTCCAAGCAACCATGGATTTCTGCAGCCTGCAAAACATTTTATAAGCGAGGCCGCAGCCTGCGAAAATATTTTTCCGAAAAAATTATTTTTTGGTCATTTTAACGCCTTACCTTGATTTAATGCCTTTTTTAACCAATTTATCATCCAAAACCATTTTAAATATTATCTTCAATTTTTTTTCTTTCCAGCGACACTAACATGGGATCTCTAGTAAAACAATCCAGCCAACAATTCGAAGACGAAGGCGTGGGACAACAACAGAAAACGGGTATCGCGTGTGATCGGCTTCGTCAAGAGCTGAAACGATGCATAAAGGAAAGCGATTGTGTTCAGAAGGATCGACGATCCGCCAAAGAGTGTATTAACGCCCATGATGGCACCGTTCCAGACAGATGCTTCACGTTGTTGACGACTTTTTCCGATTGCAAGAGGTCCATAGTAAGTTTTTTCTTGTTTTTGATGTTTTGAACTTTAGATTTGAAGGATTGGTAATGAATTTGGTGTTAAAAGGTAAAGGATAATCTTGGCTAATTGATAAAATTAGCTTGGTTTGATAAGGGTTTTGAAAATGAGGGTTTTTCCCTATTACACTTAGTTCCTCTGGCGTGTTTATACTTTGATGTTCCAAAGTTTATATAGCACGATTGCAGATGAATTTTGTGTCATAAGAAAGAGGAGATTTTTGTCTTACCATGCTAATCGGCAGTTCATGTTAAGATTTACGAATTTAGGATTTTTCCGGTATTACACTTGCCTCTTTTGATGAGGTTCTACTTTTTTGATGGATCGGGGGTCAAAAATGACTGTTTGATAGTAATTTTGATATAATTAGAAAGAGAATTTTTCGTTCTAGCTAACACATTTGATCAATTTGGCTAAAGTTGTAAGATTGTGATTTTATTGATATTATACTGGACACCTAGGTGATCTAAACTAAAATTTAATCTACCATTGTTGATTTTTCCTTAAAACAATGCTATTTGATTTTAAACGTTCCAAATACTATTCTCCATCTTTTTAAAGGATTTTAAGTTTTTAAAAAGGTATAATTTAAAACTTCCTCGATATTACCCTAACCTAAAGTAATATAATTTCAGGTGGATATGCGCTCACGATTCCGTGGCCGAAAGGGCGATATCTAGGCTTCGTTAGAACTGGTTCATCATTATTGTACATCTTTGTTCGTTTAGTTGTTTACTTATAAATTATACACTGTTTTTCTGCATTTTCTCTTCACTGGCTATGTCAACATAGAAAAGTTTATAAAAATGGTTGAAAACATGTATCAACCAACAAAATATTATGTATAATAGCTTTAGAAATATCATACTTTCCTTTTAAAGTTCATTAAAACAACCATCAATCGACAAGATACCTGTTTATGCGAAGAAAAGAGTGATATAGACAAACTGATAGTTCAACAACATTAACATTTAATTACCCGTTTAACGAAATCTTAATGTAAAATTCGGAGAGCGCATAAATTAATAAATGTACAAGGGGGAGGGGGAGGAGGTACACGTAACAATATTACAGTAGCCGTGGGGTTTTCGAAGATATTGTAGTAGACCAACTCTCGATAATATAGCCAAAGTTTCTGATATTATAGTTGGTTGAAGGGCATGGTAATACTACTTGATTCCACTATTAAAATCCAACAGTCTAAGTCTAATCCTCATGGTTACTGTAACCGGCTACTGTAGCTCCTATTATGCTAATCTTTGTCTTCTTTGTCGTCGCCCATTAGTAGCGCCGTGTCCATGTGGGCCGAGCCGGAGGTCGCCCGCCGCAGGCTGGGGTGTTTCTTGGCCGAAGGCATGTTGATGTTCACCATCAGGGCCATGAATACGAGTAGAGCGCCGAACAGGAACGGAGGCCCTGGGATTAGGTTCTGAAAAGGAAGAATTTAGTATTACATATTATCTTTGAAAAAGCTTTAAAATAGCCATAATGTTCTTTACAGACCAAAAAAATGGCAAAAACTTTCTTTACAAAGCAAAAAATCAAACTTTTTAAAAAGTGAAAGTTGAGTGGAAGATTTGTAATGTAATTTGCACTAAAAATCTTCCACTCAACTTCCATTTTCAAAATGTCTCAAAATGGCCTGAAAACATGTTTTTAAAGCTTTTTAAAAGTGGAAGTTTGGTGGAACATTTTTAGTGCAAAATACATTACCAATCTTCCACTCAAATTTCACTTTTTGAAAATTATCATAACATTGTTACTAGAATTCGAAGTTGCACGAAATTTGGTCTCATGACAATAAATGGCAAGAACTTTCTTTACAAAACATAAAAGGGCAAGAACTTTCTTTACAAATAAAATGGCAAGAACTTTTTTACAAATCAAAAAATGGCAAAAACTTTCTCTCCATTTCTTTAAAACCCCTGTTAAATCCATGTACAAGATGGTGGATCCATCCCACTTAACCGACCTCCCCCCCCTATACCCCTAGCAAGTTCAATGTCCATGACTAACCCTAACATCCACCTCAATCTTATAATAGAGAAACTTCGGAAACTTCAAAATTTGTTGAAAATTGTTCAAATTTTGTATTATGACACTTTTAAACAACAAAAATTAACTTTTTTATTTTTTATATGCGTGGTGTGTCCAAATGGGTCACCAGTTGGATCAATATTGACTTTGTTATGACAGACTAATAATAACAACGTCAATTTGTATTTAAATAACGCTTAATATTATTGTAGCCACTACATATTGCGCTTTGTATTTTACAAAAGTTACTGTATTTTACTAGGTATACATACTGTAACATAGTTGTCCCCTTCCTACTGTACCATACGGTGCTCTTACTTACTGTAATTTTACTACAACAATACAAGCTTAGCTACTGTACCCCTTCTACAGTACCAACGTTACAACAAATATTACTGTAAAAAAGTTACCGTAACAAATTACCACCCATTCTACTGTAACACCATTCCTTCGAAGCCTCTAAAACCCTCTTTCAACCCCAAGAACTACCTAAACCACAGTTAAAAATGAAGTTCATGACCCTTATCTTCACTATGACTACCATCTTCATCACTCTCATCACCGTCATGGCTTCTGAATCCGCTTCCGAGCTCAGCAGTTCAGCCAAGATCGTGAAAACTTTCGAATCTGTGCCCAAGGTCAGTAGCTCTAGCTCGGCCAAGATCGAGAAGACTTTCGAATCCGTGCCCAAAGTCAGTAGTTCTAGCTCGGCCAAGATTGAAAAGACCTTTGAATCTGTACCGTATGCTTCTGCCATTCGAGCCAAACGTCAGAATAATAATGACAAAAGCTGTTTGGAGAAATTACAACAGTTCCTTCAGAACTTGTTCAATTCTTTGGGTAATGGTGGACAAGGAAGATAAAAGACGGTTGGATCGGAGCAAATTTTGAAAATTTTTATCAAAATTTCAATTTTTTCAAATTTCAAGTTGTTGCGTAATAAACCTGCTGCATTAAAAGCTTGGGAAGTTAGACTTTTTAAGCCTAAAATCTAGAAAAAAAATTTTTAGGCATGAAGAAAGAAGTTAGACTTTTTAGGCCAAAAACCTGTGATGCCTAAATTTTTAAGCCTAAACCTCAACAACTGAACTTTTAAGTCTACAGATCTATAAAGATTACTGCTTTTAAGCCTACAGATCTAAAGATATTACTGCACTTAAGCCTACAGATCATAAGAGATTACTGCTTTTAAGCCCAAAACCTTTAGAAACTGCACTTTTAAGCACACAGATCTAAAAAGATTACTGCTTTTAAGCCTAAAACCTATAAAAAAAAGACTTTCCAAGCCTAAATCTTACAATAACAAAGCTTTTTAAGCCTAAAACCCTAAAAAAATACTGCTTTAAGCCTAACACCTACACAACCAAGCTTTTTAGGCCTACAGCCAGCAACAGACTAGACCTTTTAAGCCTAAAACCCTCAAAAACTAGACCTTCTTAACCTAAAAACCTTATAATCTTCCTGCCATGTCCTACCCCAACCTTCCCCTCCACCCCCCCCCCTCCTCCTCCACTAAATCCACACTTAAAACAAGGCCTTTTAGGCCTAAAACTTCAATTCACATCTAATAAAATGCATCCCAAAATCCCCCCCCTCCCTATTTAAACCTACATGAATCTGATCCATCCGCTGTTCCACTATCGTTTCATTCTTGATCGGAGCGATGATTTTGTTATCGAATGGCTGAAGCCTGATGTGAGGCATTGGGAACTGGGGCCCTACACCAATATGCCCGGTTGGTTCGTCGCCATCCGCACTCAGGTCCATGTCAAACATGTAGAAGATGAAGCCAAACACCGCCGGTCCAAAACCTTGACATAGGCCTCGGATGCCGGTCATTACGCCTTGGACCGTTCCTTGCATATCTTGGCTAGTCTGGATTGACACAAAAGCTGATATGGCTGGGTATGTTAAGGATGAGAGAGCTGAGAAGAGGCCGGCCGCCCACATCATCCAGAACTGGGTACCCACGCCGTACCAGGTCAATTGAATGAATTGTGCTATTAGACCAAAGGATATCGAATGCTTGACGCCCCATCGCTTGGTTAGGACCGGTAGGACACCAGTTTGGGCTAGGACCGAGAATCCACCTACAAAGGCTATGTAGGCTGCTACGGCTTCTGGAGAGAATCCTAGCATCTGAAAAATAGAGAATTAACAACAAAATTTAATTTTTAGGTTATTTTAGGCAATAAAACACTTACAAATAACAATAAAATTATTTTTTCAAATTTAAAGATTTTGAAAACCCTCATAAAAATTACCCCGTGCAGTTAATTTAATGACTGCACGGTGCAATCAATCTAGCAAATTTTCGAAAAAACCTACCTGTGCGGATTTTTTGGACCCCTGCCCCCAGACCAAAAGTCCCCGCCCGGCCCTGCAGTCAGCTTAAAAAAATTTCGAAATTTTTTAAATTAAAATTTTTAAAAAATCCTCATTCCTAATGCAAAAACAACTTTTTTCAAATTCTTCATTTTTTTTGCATCGTGCAGTCAAATTTAAAAACTGCACAGTGCAAGCAATTTAGCGACTGCGCTGTGCAATCAAATAGAAAACTGCACTGTGCAGTAAAGTAATAATATCTTTAAAATCTAAACTTACCAATTTCAAATAAACAAAGAAGCATGAAAACTGCCCAGATTCCGGTAGAAACGACAGGAATACGACCGCCGACAGTTGTAGAACGGTGGAGTCTTTAGCGATAATCCTCAATGACATGAATGGATCGATCGATTGCCAGTTGAAAGATTCATTTAGAGTTAGAGGTGATGGCGGTAGTTTTTGGGCTTCCTTTTGCTTTCGATTCACAATTTCTGGCAGAGATTCGGGAACGCACAGTGCAATGAATAACAGGTCCAGGGCGAATACGGAAGTGGCCTGAAATCGAAGTTTTAGGTTATTTTAGGTAATAAACGTAAATTCTTTTGCCGTTTTTTTGTTCTGTAAAGAAAGTTTTTGCCATTTTTTAGTTTGTAAACTAAGTTCTTGCCATTTATTCTTCTGTAAACAGATTGCTTGCTAACTTTTCTCAATTTCCACTCAAAACGCCTTCTATACCACAATAAATCTCCTCCTTCCCTTTCAAATCACTATTTGTTACCTAAAAACCAAAAAACACAAATTCAAAAACTTACAATCCAAACAGCCAATTCGTCGTTGTAAGTGCTGGAAATGTAAGCCCCCAAGGCTGGTGATGTGATCAAAGAGGCGGCAAAAGTTGCTGACACATAGCCACAAGCTCTTGCTCGATTATGCTTCTCGGTAATGTCTGCTACATACGCTAACGCTACGGAAAATGTGACGGAGAAGAAGCCGGACAAGGTGAATAATGTGAAGTACCACCTGAATGAGGAAAAACTATTCAAAAGGACCAGAAATTTAAATTTTAGGTAATAGGTTACCCAAAAATCATATTTTTTAAAAGTTTTAAGCAAAAAATCTTTCAAAAATGCCATTTTAAAGCCTTTAAACCAAAATATAATTTTTAGGTAACAAATTGTTTAAAATTTTAAATTGCTTAAAAAACACTTACCACGCACTGATCTTCAAACAAGGAATAGGCATGCAAGTGAAGAAAACAGTAATAAATAAAAAGTTCTTTCTGCCCCATATATCCGACAACGATCCTACTAATGGTGCACTTAAGAAGGATAACAGTCCTTTTAAGCCTAATATTAACCCGTTCATTAGGAATTTGTTGGTTGGAAAGGTTTCGGCCAGTACCTGAAAGAATAAACTATTAAAAAATCGTGTTGTTTTATGTGTTGTTCAGCGAATTCGAAATTTCTTTGATTTTCGACATTTTCAATTTAATATAACTTTGTTGTAACATAATATAAAGATGTGAAAATGTTAGACTGTATACTGCTTTTACGCTTTTCATAACGTGTTTTATAGATTTATCTCAAATAGTCTTAAAAAGAAATGGCAAGACTTGCTCAAAGTTCACCAATTCTCAAAAGGTAATGAAAAGTAAAACTACCATAACATCCAGATTTTTATAAACTTTAAAGCTCACTTTTTTGCATTAGCTAACAAAATCAATAAACTAAGGTTTGCGTAAATTTTACGTTTATATCTACTTTTTAATGAAATTTATGTGCAAAACCAATTTAAGCACACTTTTGCATGGTTAATATCCAGAAGAGGTCCTATACCACCTTCAAATCTCTAAAATAGTTAAACCAAAGTTCAATAATCAAAGAAAAAGGTATAATGTAGCAAAAGAATAAACAAATCTTCCAAATACTACCTAAAAACTTAAGAAAAACTTCACTATCCGCCTAAAACATCAAATCTAGCCAAAAACCACAAAACTCGTCGAAAATCCTTCAAAATCCGTTCAAATCGTATCTAAAAACCAAAACACAATAACAAGAACATAAACTTACATTGATCACAGGCACTGTCAACAATCCCCACGCGAAATACTCCAGGAATATCACGATCAGGGCGTGGGTTAGGTGAGCGCCGCCCGACCGTCGCATTTTACTCGTATTGTTGGTGCTCTTCGGGCACGATGTGACTGTAGAATGGACGGCGGCGCACGGCCGATGGCATAAAACTGACAACAACGACCGGCTCTTCCTCAAGATCATTCGCTGAAAAAAGGTTTGATTAGAATTTGTGGGGTTATCATGGATAATATAAGAAAATGGGGTAAAATTGTGAAAAGAATAGTTTAAAGTCTTAAAATAGCTAAATTTAGGTATGAAAAAGTAAGTTTAGATAACAAAAAATTACTATTGAGTAAAAAAATCTATTTTTATTAATTTAAAAAGCCAAAACTTAATTTACAGTTCCAAAAACAGACTTTAGCTCAAAAAAATTAAAATTTAGGTATGAATAAGCCAATTAATCTTAAATCCTTACAATAGTAATAAATGGCAATAGAATAATAAACTTTAGGCTCCAACAAACCGGGCTTATAATTTTCATTAGTTTTGAAAATTAGGTAACAAAGTTCTTTAAATTTTAAAAAGTAGCCCTAAATTAGATGTAAAACCTCAAAGCTAAGTTATATTATACAACTTTAGGCTTCTTTAATAAATGTTCAATAATATTTCAATCGAATTTCAATTTAAAAATAGTAAAACAATTTAAAAATGGCAATATTTCAGTGAATTTTAGTGGAAATCCAAGAGTTTTCGTTAGTTTTAGCTAGTTTAGACCAATTTTAGCTCAATTTTTTAAACAAGAATAGTAACTCCAGTATTCTAGGTATAAAATAACAACAACAAGTCAATTCTGTTTCACCATCAAGCCGTGGAATCACAACGAAAAGATGTTTCGTCGTTTTTTCTCGGATCAAAAATTTTTTTTGGTCTTTTTTGCAGTGCGCTCGGACTTTTTTTCGTCTTGCGACAGAAAATAAGCGGGGAATGACATGTGTGACCAAACAAAGCTCTATATTATGAGGCTGTTCATTTATCAGATTTCCAACGTTTTCACAGCTGAAATTTCAGGAAAAGGTCGAGTTGTTTCGAAGAGTTATTAACCTTTTTGTCTTTGTTTGAACATGGAAATGAGCTTTTAAGGGTCTTTTTTGAAAATGGAGTTTGAACAAAATTTGAAATTTTTTAAAAGTGCATTTTAAACATTTGAAAAATTAGTGAAACAGTTTTCAAAAAAAGATAAGAAAGTGGAGAAGGGGGTAAAGGTAAGGTTATGTATGGGACTATGAGTAGAAGTAAGGTTAGGGGTGAGGGAGAAATAGCGGTAGTGAGTAAGGGTAGGGGTAGTACACCCTCTCACAGAATTCCTTTTTCAAAAATGTTCAACCTTTGTTACTTAACAAAAAAAATTATCCCCCCCCTATTCCTTCCCTAAGATCTACATCTATCCCTAGAATGGGAATACGACCATAATTTTCATTTTAAACCTGCATTCTATAAACTTTTTGACACAATGCATTCAATTGCCTTTTTTCAAATTTTAAAACCCTCAAGCTCTATGAAAATTGAAAAATATCAAAAACCTTTTGTCAAAGTTCATGAATAATATCAAAACGGCTTCGCGTAGGTCTTTGAACACTATCATATGATAATATTTAGAAAATCACAATACTTTAAAGCATTATGAGTTTATCAGGGGCTTCGCAACAGATGTTTTGTTTGTAAACAAAGTTTTCACTTACCTATATACAACAACCTTTGCTGAATTTAGGTATGAAAAGCATTTTTTCTCTTATAAAACCCAATTTTAATTCAATTTTTCCCATAAATAGACTAAAAAGCCATAGCAAAACTTGAAGGCGCGTAATACGAAGATTTTTCCCATTTCTTTATTGAACGCCTTTTAGACGTCTAAATGGGTCAAAAAAGGTTTCTTTTTAAATTTGACTGCGAAATTCAAAATAAATGCACTTTTGGCTGATTTGTTATGCCTTACACAAGCCTAAGTAGCTACAGTGATGCCAAAATCTAGCCTAAAATATGGAAAAAATGGCAAAAGTGGCATTCAAATATGAAAAGTTTTTATAGCTGCATGGTGCAATAAAAATTAAAAAAATATAAAAATACTCAATTCAAGAAACACCCTACCTTAATATACAGCCAAATACTAATATTTCGATAACTTTTCATTTTGCTCGTTTTCTTTACAAATTCAAAATATAGTGACAACCGGTTTTAAAAGTTTCAAAATTTAGTCAATTTTTAACTTTTAAATATCTTCTAGAGATTTTAAATGAAAAAAAATTTTTTTAGGATCCTCATAATGCAAAACCAAAATTTAAAAATTTTTCATTTTTCTGCACAGTGCAAAAAAGAAATCAAAGATTTGCACGGTGCAAAGCAATTTGACGACTGCACGGTGCAAAAGATTAAGGGACTGCACAGTGCAAGCGATTTGACGACTGCACGGTGCAAGTCGTTTGCCAATTAAATAATTTAAAAAAATTATAAAATAAGACAAGCATGGTTCATAACCTCAGATAAGCTCCAGAAAACACTAACAATCATCAAACAAAGTTTTAAAATCCAAAAATAATACCTAAAAACCAAAAAAAGGCGTATAACAAAACGATCTTATTTTAAAACTTTTGTAATTTTTACCAAAAAGCAATAAATTTCCCCATCACTATCATTTTCACTTTTCTTTTTACCTTTTACTGTTTTTTTCTTTTTGTCAACAAAGAAGCATGCACAGCGAAGACAAACATCTTATGCTACGTGTGCTTATTATAATATTATCTGGTGGATGCTTTCGATAGAAAATAGGTTAGCTATTTGTTTTAAAACAGATTTCTAGTAATGATATTGTCATTTATAAGATTCATTATCAATTTTCATATCAAAAAGATTATTTTAGGCCAAAAAATCACGTTTTATCATATTATCCATGGCAAAACTTGACGTTTTGACTCAATAATTCCAGTTTTAAGCCCTTCTTTGCTATTTTTAATCTTCCCTAGCCTTGTTACCTAAATTTCACAACAAAACCAATCAAAAAACCTACATTTTGACGTAAAAATCGACCCGGATCCTCGACTATTTGAGCAGCATCAAAACCACGGAGCTAATGCGACCTTCTAAAACTTCAAAAAATAAACAAAAATAATTGAAAAACAGATTCGGAAATTCATTATTTAGCAACGAGCGAATCATATACCATTTTAAAAACGCATAAAAAGTTTTCGATTTAAAAATATTTAGAAAAAGGACAAAGAAAAAGGGCAGAGAAGGGAATGAAGGTGGAGTAGGGAGTTGACAAATTGAGAAATAGAGGAATCATAGCAAATTTGTTGTCCATTTCAATTAATAATAATGTGAAAATAGAAAACAGACAGTCCTAACAATAGAAGTAGTGGTAGAGATAGGCAAGGTAGTGCAGGGTAGAAAAGAGTAGTAAAGTAGGTACGGTAAGTCGGGGTATGATAGAATTGGGTAATATAGTGTAGAATAAGGTAAGGTAGTAGTAGTAGGAGTAAGGGTAGGGGGGTAGGGTAGGAGGGGGGGGAGGGAGAAAAGAAAGCACGGGGAAAAAGGAAGCTCGTGAAAGGAAATACCAAGAAAAATTTTCAGTATCATCCCCCCCCCCCCAAATGTAATATACCTTATCACCCTTAACCCTTGAAAATCAAAAAAAAAACAGTTTTAACAATAACATCTCTTTCAATAGTAACATGTCAAAGAACGCAGCCATAAAGAAACTCGAGAAACGCCTAAATCATACATATCAACTAATCCGCTCGTATCCAGTTTCAACAATCATCGACGTATATTTTCGATTTCATTTTATCGATAAAAACGTTTTTACTTTTTCCATCTCATGCCTTTTATTTAAAAATGTAATTCAAAAACTACGCCACCAAAAAATGTACAAATTTTTTACCCCTCCCCCTAAAAAAATCCAATATACAAAACAAATTAGACCCTACACACCCTTAAAAAACAGAAAAAATTACCCCGTCTTAACGAAATTCTACCCTCCTCACAAACAAAAAAAAATTTTTTACCCTACCCATCCTCCTCACAAAAAAAATTTTTTTTACCCCTCTCCAGAATAAAGCAAAATCATCTGCCAAAAAAACTACTTTTTTAGACAAAACAGAATTTTTTATCGACAAAACTGCCCTCCCCATATCAATAAAAACTGATAAAAGAGGGGTTTTGTGGATAAAAGCTGAACCCATGTGAGCAAACAACCGGCCGTGATAATCACATTTCCCCCTAATTCCGTCTCGTTTTTGCCAGTTTAATCCAAAAACAATAATGAAATCGACGAGCAGGAGTTTGGCCACTCACACCTAGGAGAAGGCATGAGGAACGGGCTGGGCCTGAATGTTAGGCCGGACCCGATCAAAATTGTGCTCAAGCCCGGCCCGTCCCTCATGTCTACCTAGGAAGGTTGGATTGAAACTCGACATGTAAACGGTCCTGGTCCAATTTTTCGGCCAGGCTTACGGGCGAGACGTTGGTTTGGAGCTCAGCCCTCAAGCTCAAACGTGCCGGCCCGGAGGATTTTAATTTTAAAACACAATTTACAAATTACTCTTAAGTAAATAGCTTTAAAATCAGAGCCTTTTTACACTTTTCGATATTTAAATCTTTCGTTGCGAGACCTAAACTGACCCTTGGAACCTTCATTTAGGATCGGCCCTAGAGCCCGCTCGATCCTGACCCCTTTTAAATCTGTATCGACCTGCTCCCACTAGTCGGCCTCCTTTCAGGTCTAGGCTACAACCTCCAGATTTCACCTGTCACCCCAAAAACACTTTTATACCTCTTGAAAAAGTTTTGGGATTTTACAGGTGAAAACTGAAGGATACAAACTAGACCTGAAAGAAGGCCCACTAGTGGGGACAGGCCGATACAGATTTAAAAAGAGTCCGGATCGAGCGGGCTCCAGAGCCGCACCTAAATGAAAACTCCAGAGGTCCAGGTAAGGCCCCGCAACAAAAGGTTAGACTTGCAAAAGGCGTAAAACGAATCTCATTTTAAATCCATTTACTTCAGATAATTTTCGAAGTGTTTAAAAATTAAAATCCTCCGGGCCGGCACGTGTGAGCTCGCGAGCTGAGATCCTAACCAAGGTCCCGTCCGAAAACCTGGCCGAAAAATTGGACCCGGACCGTTCACCTTTACAGATACGAATTTTGAATTGTATTTCAAAGTTAAAATTGTTAAATTATTGATCGCTTACGGCACACAAACAGTACGATACAAGTTGCTTAGGAAAGGGCCGGGCCAGCACACGTCGACCCAAAGGCTAGGACAAAAAACTGGGGCCCGTCCCTTTACCGTTACAGACCTACAAAACAAATTTCGAAAAATTGTACACATGTCCAATGTAAAAAAAAATTTGGCTTCATCCCACACTAGAAAAAATCTGTAGCAACGTCCCTGAGGTCTACCTAAAAGTTCCATTTTAAACCCAACAAATGCACAAGTTCTGCTCGACTAACCAAAAAACCAAAATCCACCCGCTTCCAGCATCATAACGCAAATATTTTTCAAAAACCGATTTTTTTCTCTCCCCCCTACTTTATTATCCATTTATCACATTTCGGATACTTTTTACGGGAAAAAGTTTTCGAAAAAAGGAACGACTGTGCTAATCTCCGTGCGGAATCACTTTCCATTCCTCTGTGTTACTCAGTTTCACCTCATGACTCTGTTTATCATTTACGGAGTCAAATCTTTGTTTGGAACAACATTTCATAGTTTGGCGAGAACGCTCATTGAAACCTGGCCTTGAGTTAGGCAGGGGCGTTGTTAGAGATTTTTTTCTAGGGGGGAGGGGTAAAAACAAAAAAAAATTTTTTTTGATTCACAGTTTCGTTTGAAAACAAAAATGTCATTTCTGGCACAAGAAGACATTTTTGGCTCCAAAATTAAATTTTTTTATTAAAAATGCCACATTTTACGCCAAATGGTCAATTTTTTAAAATGACATATTTTAGCTCAATTATGCCATTTTTAACTGCAAATTGACATATTTCATTCCAAAATGACAGCTTTAATACAAAGTGAAATTTTAAAAACACATATGACATTTCTTATTTAAAATGACACTTTTCGCCCCAAACTGAAATTGTTTAGTTTCAGAATGATATATTTTACCCCGATTATGACATTTTTTCTCAAAATGACACTTTTAGCCTAAAATGACCAAAAGGTGACACTTTTACTGCCCATTGACATTTTTTAGTTTAAAAGTGACATTTTTAGTTAAAAGTTTCATTTTGAACAAAAATATGAAATTCCGTACTCAAAATGACACATTCCGCTTCAAAATGAAATTTTTTTAGTTTTAAAACATGTTTTAGCCCAAATATGACAATTCTTAATTTCAATGACACTTTTTTTCCAAAATGCTATTTTCAACACAACAATGTCAACACCTTAAAAAGCAACACATTTCCTACCCAAAATCAACCAAAAAATCTTCAATACCAACTCAAAAACTAAATTCTTCACTACCTAAACAAAGTTTAAACATGGACGATAATAAATAATATCGTGGTTCATTTCCAAGTCGTGTCAACATATCATATTCAGCTTTCTGTCTCTTCAGTTTGTTTACCACAATTTCTTTTCAAAGCACGTAAAGATAATTAGCAAAAGAATAAAAAACGACTAAAATGGGCAGTAAAAACATAAATTTAGGTTTAACAAACATTTTTAGGGTTAAACGCATATTTTTGGCTTAGCCACATATTTTAAGCATAGCAAAGCAAGTAAAAGATCAATAGAGATGTGGTTCATTCAAAAAGTTTTTCGAATTTCTTATCTTTCAACTCAAAATGGCATTTTCTTTAAAAATTCAAAAGCATTCCTTCCATTTGATGTCTACAACAATATGGAGCTAAAACAAGGGAAAACAAACAAAAAGTAAATAAATTATATTTTTAACAAATCTGCAGTTTACTCCACGTATTTTACATTTCCTCAACCATAAACTATATTATTCTAAAGTTTAAAAAAACATCCAAGAAAAAAGGTTTATAAACTTGAAGAAAATTTCAGTTATTCGTATTTTACGCCACCAAAGATGGCTTCAAATTATTGAAAACACAATTCAAAACATAAGAGTTATCAAAACAAAGCCAAACCTACAAGTTATTCTCAGTAAGAACGTCAAAAATCAAGCAAAAACAAGGATAACATCGAAGAATTTTGCGAAATTTTCGCAAAAAACGGCTGTTGGCGTTTTGTTTCAAGCGAATGCCGAAAGCGCGCCAAATTTAAAGTTTGAATAAAAATCAGTTATTCGACAAGTTAATTTATAGTTTTTTCATTGTTTTACTGGAAAAGCAAGTTATGATGTATTTGGCCTTGAGTTATTTTATTTAATATTGTTTTATACCACCAGATTGATGGATAGCGTCTGAACTTTTAACGAAAAAAAGTAAGTTTGTAGCCAAAAATATGTTTATTTTTTAAAAAAAATTAAGTTTGTCTACAGGGTTGATTTTCTGTGAAAATATGGGCTCGGCAGGGAAAGGGACTTATACAGGATTTTCACTGTATTTATATCAATCTAGAATATTTTTTTCATATAAAAAACACTTGGCGTGCGGGACAGGGCATTGAACTTGCGACATTAGACTGTGCGCAGAATAAAAAACCACTGCGCCACCCGCACACGGCCCTACGAGTTCTTCTTTTTGCCTTTTATTTGAGCAAAAGAGTGAGAGAGAGAGAGAAAAAAAATGAACAGAGTGCTATAGCACTCTGCCTGTTGTAGCATGCTATTTTTATCTAAATATCTTTTGCGCTGTGCAAAAATAATAAATCATTGCACCGTGCAATCTACATAATCTTTGCACAGTGCAAAAAACATAAAGCCCAGCCCGTTTCCACGTAAAAAATCGGACCGGTTCGGCCCGGGCCTGAGAAAAACTTAAATCGGGTCGGGCCTGAAAAAGTAGGCCCGGCCCGTTGTTCTTGATTTACTGGCCCCTATGTCAATGTAAGGCCAGTAATTGTTACAATAGAACAGCAAGTTATAACCCTTTAATGTTTGTATTAAACTTCGTTTGTGCATTAATTTGTGTAATCAGCACGACCTGTTGCTATGACAACTAATACCGGTTAATTATACTTGTTTTAAAATGATAATTAGTCCACGTAGCCTGAGGCAAAATGAATAAAAAGCAAGAAAAACAAAAAAATACGGCTAATTTTGGTATTAGTGGAAGCCCTTTATATTATCCATGTTGTTATAGATGTGTTATAGGCCATGTTGAGGGCAAAATGTATATGATAAGGGGTATGTTAAGGGCAAGATAGATATGTTATAGACCATGTGAAAGACAAGATAAATATGTTATAGACTACGTTACTAGCAAAACAGGTAAGTTATAAACAAGGGCATGGTAGCCGAAAGGTAGTGTAGACAGGGCCGGGCGGGGACTTTTGGTCTGGGGGGGGTCGAAAAATCCACAGGGGGACCACGTTCACCTTTTTTCGAAAATTTTTTTCTTGGAAGGACAAGGACATGGTAGGGTTAGAAAAGACAAGGGCATGGTGAGCAATGGGCATGTCAATATAAATTTGACAGTTATATGATACTTTAAGACTATGTTTAGTATAGTGTATAGTAGTTACGAGTTATTTGGTGTTTTACTGAACAAAAATCCTTTGGTCTTGCATGATATATATTATATATATTTTTTTGCTTGTTTTGGAGATAGGGCGGGGTAAAAATACAAAAAAAATGAAAAAGGAGTGAGTTGAGGTGGGTGGAGAAGGAAATGGATTAGGGTAGAGTGGAAGAGTTCTAGTTTCAAAGAAGTTAAGACCTTTGTTTTTATACATTTCTTACTCTTTTTGCAGCAGGGAGGGGTAAAAACGTATAAAATAGGGGGTGGAATATGGTGAAAGAGGGTATGGGGGGGGGGGGGGAAGAGAGATGGGGGCTGTAGGTGAAACAGTGAGAAGACTATTAAGAATAAGGAGAAGATAGGTTAGGATTAGTCAAAGTAAGATAGGGTAAAGCAGTCAAAGTAAGATAGGGTAGAGCTAGTTAACTTGCGGTAAAGCACGGTAGAGTAAAATACGGTAGGTAAAAAAAAATATTTAGGAGCGGGGAGAGAAGTTAGTGTAGGGCAAGGTAGGATGCAAAATGCTAGGCATGAAGCTAGGGGTAGAGGTGGGGATAAGAGAATTTTGAGCTAGAGGCTTTGGGCTAGGGCTAAGTAGGGTACGCCAGGGCATGGTAAGGCAAAGTATTGGAGGGTAGAGTAGGGTAGAATATGACCGAATAGGGTAAGATAGAATAGAGTAGGGCACAGTAGGGTCGAATAAGGTAGGGTAGGGTAGGGTAGGGTAGGGAGGGTATTAAAAGTACATTTTCACCTCATTTAAAGTACGCCATTAAAAGTTTATATTAAAAATTCTTCGAATTACTATTAGCATTTGTAAATGTAATTTTATTTACTCTGTAAGCCAGAATGTAATTTCTTTGCGTGACCTGAGGGAAAATGTTTCGTCAAAAATAGAGTAATCGCATGCTGTGTAAAAGTAATGAAGCGGATGCCTGAATATTACATTCTGGTTGAGTGGAGTTTGTCAATTCGCCGCGTACTAATAATCTTGGATTAATTAGTATTATACTATGTTGTAGTACGTTAAGTTTTGACGGAATTTATTACATTTGACTCAAGCTATTATATATTAATATTTAGTGCTAACTAGGTCTAAAGCTAGTCGTACTGTTGGTACTTATTAGTACTATCACTCATTTAGCTAGTACTAGTACTATAAGTAGTGCTATATTTAGCTAGTATTAGTACTATAACTAGTACTATATTTAGTTAGTGCTAGTACTATAAACATTACTATATTTAACTAGTTTTGGTACTATAACTAGTGCTATATTTAGCTTTTGTTGGTACTATAACTATTTAGTGTTATATTTAGCTATTAATAGTACTTTAACTAGTACTATATTTAGCTTTTATTAGTACTGTCACTAGTGCTATATTTGGCTCTTATTAGTACTGTAACTAGTACCATATTTAGCTCTTATTAGTGCTACAACTAGTACTATATTTGGCTCTTATTAGTAAAACAAGCACATTATACATAGCTTATAATGGTACTATAACAAGTACTATAGTTAGTGATTAATAGTACTGATAAAGGTACTAAATTTGCTTGTTACTAGTACTCAGTAATACAAAGTTTGATTCCAAAAACCAATTTTGTTACCTAAGGATGGATTCCCACCTTCAATACTCGACCGACTCCAACTCCTCCGCGACCTGTTCCCAACGTCGTCAGATGACAAAACAAGTTCATTTCAGTGAGTTGTCTATGTCAATGATCTCCCCCACCGTAATTCGAATCAATTGTGGTGGACAGCTGATTGAAATCACTAGAGAAACACTCGAATCATACCCAAAATCATCACTATACGAACTGACGAAGACGTTAAGGCCAAACGATGAGATATTCATTGATAGAGATCCGTATGGACTGAGGACGATAGTGGACTACTTTAGATGTGGGGTTAGGATACTGTATACGGAATGTACTACTAATGCCAATGCTGAATATTTGGAAAAAGAGGCGGAGGTAAGTGGAATATATCCTACCCTACCCTACCCTACCCTACCCTACCCTACCCTACCCTACCCTACCCTACCCTACCCTACCCTACCCTACCCTACCCTACCCTACCCTACCCTACCCTACCCTACCCTACCCTACCCTACCCTACCCTACCCTACCCTACTACCCTACCCTACCCTAACCTATCCTACCCTACCCTGCCCTACCCTACCCTATCCTACCCTACCCTGCCCTACCCTACCCTACTTTTCAATACTGTGTCATGCCTTACTCTACCATATTCAGTCTTAACCTACTTCACCCTATTTACCCTGCCTTATCTTACTTGGAACTGCTTTGCCAATTCGCATTGGCCTAAAGCTTTGCCTAAGGTGTCTTAGCTTAGCCTACCTGGAGCCAAATTTCAGCTTATTTTTAGTCTAGTTTTACCATAGTTTTAGCTTCCAAACAGAGCAACACTCTTTACCATGGATAATTGACTATTACATCAAAAAACATATTTTTTCGGCATTACATCAAAAGTATAATACAGTAGCCTTAAGTAAATTGTAAAAACCCTTGTTACGTAACCTTTTCTGATGTAATATTGTTAACTTTTGTAATATTTGCCTCGGTGTAAAACGACCCAACAAATTACTGCGAGTGCTGGGGTTTTTCGTACGGAATTTCTTACAAACTGTAGCTATACTCTGTACATACTGTAGGGTTAGAATTATGCATAAGTTAGACTAAAGATTGGTAATGCATCTAAGCAAAGCACGGCGGAACACATAGGGTCAGGAAAAAGAATATGGAAGATAGAGGGGCAGGGAAGGGCTAAAAATTCGGTTATGGTAAGGCAGAGATGATGGTAAGTGTAGGACAATTGAAATTTAACGGAGAGAGCGGCAAGGAAAAGCATGAAACGGAATGGTAAAGAAAGGGATTGCAGAGCTAGTCAATATAAGATAGAGTATGTTAGGGTAGGGTAGGGTAAAGTAGGGTAGGGCATGTCATTTTCGTTTGAACTATTCTTGTATCTTTTAGTTCTACGGCTTTGATGACATCGCCTTAAAGTGTGCTGCTTTGTACAATTTCAAAGAGAAAAGCGAAGTTTCATGGCGGCCGGATGTCATTGAAGCCTATTACCCATTATTTGCCAAATGTATTGCCGATCCAAGTTTGGTAGTGCCATTCACGTTCGAACGGAACGCTCATCTCGTGGCACGTTGTATTGCTTGTGAATATAGTTATGAGCCAAAACAAAGCCATATTTATATGTTGAATATTCAAGAATGGGCCGCTTTAAAGTACCACATGGCTGTTATGATTGGCATGGTGGAAAAGGTAGGGTAAATAGATATACATACAGGAAAAGGTGGGGTAAATAGATATACATACTAATATATAAATGAAAATTTACCTAACAGAGAAAATGAGAGGAGGGGGGGGGGGGGTAAAAAAGTCGTAGGAATGAGGGTAAGGCAGGTTAAAGGCCTGGGTAAAAAAAGAAATTTCTTGCCATTTTTTAATTTGTAAAGAAAGTTCTTGCTATTTTTTGTTTTGTAAAGAAAGTTCTTGCCATTTTTTAATTTGTAAAGAAAGTTCTTGCCATTTTTTGATTTTTAAAAGAAATTCTTGCCAATTTTTTTTTGTTTTGTAAAAAAAAGTTCTTGCCATTTTTTAATTAGTAAAAAAAAGTAAATGTTATCTTTTGAATTTTGAAAGAAAGTCCTTGCCATTCTTTTATCAATGTGTTTTAGATACTCGGCCCAACATGTGTCCTAGTACGATGGGCAAACGGCATCCAAACTCACCTTCCAAAAACGGCGTTACGAGTTGTTGTAGATGACATATGATGGCAATAGTTTTCCAAAATTAAATTTTAAAAATTTTGGTGTGGCCACATGTGGACTGTTTGTTTTTTCTCTCTCTCAATATCCTTTGCTCGAATAAAAGACAAAACGAAGAATTCGAAAGGGCGTGTGCGGGTAGCGCAGTGGTTTTTAATTATGCGCACAGCCCCCGGACCGCAAGTTCAATGTCCTTTGCCCGCACGCCATGTATTATATTTTTGATTTTACATTAAAGTTAACAATTCTAGATTCTGCCAGCTGTTGGATTCCTTGTTAGTACCATGGTGTCTGCTTTTAATCTTCCAGGTATCAGATGGGCCTTGAGGCTAACATCCCCGGAATTAAATGCAAACCAACAAATGCCAGTAGTCTTATTCAGAACAGATCCACCTTCAACTTCATAGATGGTTTCAGCTGTTTTTGTGTTGACATCTTTTGCTTCCAGTAATACAATAAGACGCTTCAAATATAGTAGCTGACTTTGAAAAACCCTCAAGCACTTTTAAACTGTTTTTTAAAACTTACTTTCGTAATTAGTCGTACTATATTTAGCTAGTACTAATACTAAAACTAGTTTTATATTAGGCGCTTATTCGTTATTTAATAAAGATACAATGTATATTACTATAGCTAATGTTATACTTCAATATGAAATTATAAATAAATTTTTAAAATTTTAACACTTACACCTAAGATTCTTAAATTTTTAAAAATGTGATAAAACTCATTAAAAATTTAAAAAAAATACAAATTAATCATTACCCAGTGTGTTTCTATAACAACACGATCTTTGTCACAATTCCTCAACTTTTGTCATTTTTTATTCACGAAACGGTCAAAAAATGTATTGGGGTCAAATTTTGACTTTTTTCGGAAACATTTTTACAGAAAAGTCATCAGTTTTGTGACAATTTTCCTGTTTTTATAATGCACAATGCAAAAAAATGACTTTTATTTTGCACTGTGCAACAATATATTATTGGTTTGCACGGTGCAGAAATTTATATTTATTTTGCACTGTGCAAGAGTTTATTTTCAGTTTGCACTGTGCAAAAATATATTATTGGGTTGCACGGTGCAGGATGATTATGTTAGGAGTTCTTTGGGTTTTAGGTATTAATTTAAAAGTTATAAGATTTAAGGTAACATTTTAAAATTTTTGAAAGTTGAACAGGTAATATTAACTTTTTATTATAATTTTAGGTAACATTTTTACTTTTTTTAATTATTTTAGGTAATATTTTAACTTTTTTTGATTGATTTAGGTAACATTTTTACTTTTTTTTGATTAATTTAGGCAACATTTTAAATTTTTTGGTTAATTTAGGTAACATTTTAACTTTTTCTATAAATTTAGGTAACACTTTCATAAAATAATATGGCAAAACGAAAAATCAAGGTGAACCCAACAATTCATGACATTTTTGACGATTTTGGTGAATGGACCTCAATTCATGCCATACCTCACGTAGCGTTGGCGGATACTGTATGTATAGCCTTCTTTTGGATTATTGTATTCTTGGTTTGTGCTTGTATCATGATCTACATGATATACAACTCATTTTCCAATTTTTTGTCATACCCAACTACATTAACATCGAGACAAGTTAGTGGTCAACAAGACTTTCCCTGCGTTACAGTATGCAATGGAAGTCCGTGGAGGTTGTCTGGGGCTGGTAATACTCCACTAGCGGATTTGGTAAGGTTATGGTAGAGTACGACAAGGTAGAGTACAGTAAGACAAATTACTGTAAGATGAGGTAAGATATGGTAATTTAAGGTATGGTAGAGCAAGGGCAGGGTAAGGATATGCCCAATGTAGGACAAGGGTACGGTAAAAGTGGGGAAAGAGTAGGGTAGGATAGGGTAGGGTAGGGTAAGGTAGGGTAGGGTAGGGTAGGGTAGGGTAGGGTAGGGTAGGGTAGGGTAGGGTAGAGTAGGATAGGGTAGGGTAGGGTAGGGTAGGGTAGGGTAGGGTAGGGTAGGATAGGATAGGGTAGGGTAGGGTAGGGTAAGGCAGGGTAAGGTAGGGTGGGGTAGGGTAGTGATAGGTATGTTACCACCAACCTGCTATACCTATATTTTTAGATTGATGCCTACAATGCTGGAGCAACTTCATCTCAATTTGGCTTTGAAAAGCCCTTTACTATGAAGGATGCTATGAGGGCCAAGACTTGGACACAGTTTATGTATGAAGACCTCAAGGCAGCTGATGAGAATGTACGTTTGAAAAGAACCGGGGTGGGCCAAAGGAAACATAAAAAAAGGGTCTAGCCGAAAATTTGGACCAGACAGAAAAACTGGGCCCAGCCTAGTCTCAAGGTCTAGTCAAGATGTCTTACAAGACGTATTTCAGGGAACAGCGACATTAACATACGATTTTCTGGAAGATTTGATGATAAGTTGTGATTACCTACAAGCTTCTTGTGACTTTACGTAAGTGGTCCAAAGCTAATTTTTCTAAAAAACTTTGTTGTCCTAGCCAAAATTACAGTACCATGTTTATAGTGGAAACATTGACTACTTTTATGACGCATATTTTGGAAAGTGTGCCATAATAAACTCAAATGCTTCTTGGATTACGACTAGAGCTGGGCCTAATCAGGGGATGAGATTGTTTGTTAAAACCCCCGTTGTTGACTACCTACCTTGGGTTCAGACTGAAGGCGTGGTGTTTTATGTGCATGGTACGGTAAGGCTTTTGATCATTGACCTATCATACTAAAACGTACCGTATGTACCGTACCATTCGGTGCCGTACCGTGCATTACCGTACCGTACCGTACAGTACCATACTGTATCCTACCTTACCCTACCCTACCCTACCCTACTCTCGCTTCATCATACTGTACTCAGCCTACCATAGTTAAGCCTACTATCTTAGCTTACTCTACCTTAGGTTTTTGTACTTTGGAGTAGCTTACCTAAGCCTACTGTAACTTAGCCTGATCTACCCTCTGTTTAGGCCTACGGTGTCTTAGCTTGCTGTCCCTTCGTATTTCCTGACCTAGCCTACATGTCTTAGCCTACCATATCTAAACCTACTGTACCTTCGCCTACTATAGGTAAGCCTACCTGACCCGATCTTAACTTATCCTTCTTTAACTTACTGTACCTTTAGCTATCCGTACTATATTATGTTTATGTAATTTCAGAACGAAACACCATTTGAAGACGCCTTTGGCTACTATGCCAGTGTTGGTCATGTGTCATCAGTTGGAGTAGTCTACTTTGATCGACAAAAACTTGGCCACCCATACTCAAACTGTGTTGAAAAATCGACAAATCAAAACAATTACTATAGTAATGACTATGAGGTACTCAAATTTGCTAATCATATCTTATTATCTTCTGCGTTGTGCAGTAATCTTAAGCTCTGCATTGTGCAATACAATAAATCATTGCACCGTGCAAACCAATAAAATAATGCACCGTACAATCTAAATAATTTTTGCACTGTGCAAACTAATAAAAGGCTGCACCGTGCAATCTAAATAATCTTTGCACAGTGCAAACTAATAAAAGAATGCACCGTGCAAACCGATAAAATAATGCACCGTACAATCTAAATAATTTTTGCACTGTGCAAAGTAATAAATCTTTGCACTGTGCAAAATAATAAAAGAATGCACCGTGCAATCTAAGTAATCTTTGCACCGTGCAAAACTATGAAATATCATTATTTTTTTATTTTAGGTCGAAGCCTGTCTCCGAAGTTGCCTCCAAGATGAAATTATAAAAGAATGTGAATGCTACGACCCTCAATACAACTACCCATCCGATGTGACAGTACCATCTTGTTATAATACTGATGATCCTAATACGGCTAGTGAGCTTAAAAAATTGAAAAACAAGACAAAATCTACTCACTACACCACCAAAAATTGAAAAAAAATTTTACCATGCCCCACCTCCCAAAAAAAATTTTTTTTACCCCCGCCCATATTAAAAGGTGAAAAACGTTTCCTCTCCTACCCACAAACAAAAAAAGCGAAAAAATTTAATCCCCCCCCCCTGGTTCCCCCTCCCCCGTCTACTCCCCCCCCCCTCCCTCCGCGTTCGGGTTTGTGTATCTATAGTTACAAAATACCACCCCTCCCTCCTTTTTTTAATTTTACAGTACCCCAAGAATGACATTATAGTAAAATATCGTTTTAGTGGACTGTACCCTAGCCATTGTCAATTCACTTGACACTTCAGCCAATGGCACGTTCGATATTAACAGTTGTGACTGTTTACCTAGTTGTGAGTAAGTACCGTATACCATTTGTCATGCTATAATTTCAGTCTATCTTATTATCAAATCTCAATGTCGACAGCTACATGGCCTGCTAAAACATATACTGTAAGTTTTAAAAATCAAAAAAGTTTTAATAAAACATTTTTAAATTGAAAAAAAAAATCATTTTAATATCTACAGCCAGCTGAATGCTTAAACACATCAATAAGCTCACCTTATTGGAACAGTACGTCCACTTGTATCGACTGGTACAAACGAAATACAGTAGGAATCGAAGTTTATTTTGAGAGAACTTCATGGGAAACTGATTTGGAAGCCGCTTCGTATACGGGAAGTACCCTACCCTACCCTACAGTACCCTACCCTACCCTACAGTACCCTACCCTACTCTACCATACCGTACCCTATCCTACCCTACCCTACCCTACTCTACCCTACCCCCCCCTACCCTACAGTACCCTACCCTACTCTACCATACCGTACCCTACCCCCCCCTACCCTACAGTACCCTACCCTACTCTACCATACCGTACCCTACCCTACCCTACCTTATTCTACTTTATTCTACCTTAATAAACTGCCATTTTTCAGTGGATCAACCTAGTTGCAGACTCTGGAGGTCAACTAGGTTTATGGCTAGGAATGAGTGTAATATCAGTCGTTGAGCTTCTTATCCTAGCCGTAATTGCCATAGCCTACATGATAGTGAAGCCGAAATCGGCCGAACTGGTAGATTACGACTATTTCGAAGAGTTTAATAAAGAAGTAGGCTTATTACTGTATTTTTACAGTGTCCTTTTTTAATTAGTTAAAATGTGTCATTATGACATATTTTTTGAACATCTTTTTTTTTAATTTTCGGAAAAAAAAATTTATTTTGAAATTTCAGTTGAAAAAGCAACAAAAAGAATTGGTGGGATCAAAGCACGGAACGGTCGATCTACCTCCGCCAGTTACCGAGCCAGCACCGGTTATACCTATTACTGATATTACCTCAACAGCAGCTCAATCTAATTAATTTCTTATTTTGTATGTTTTATAAAGATTTAAATTTAAAATGATTTTTTTTTTACCTGCCCTTTTAAAATTTTTTTTAAATCTTCGTTTTCCCACTAATGAGTAAAGTATGAATAAAGGTAGAGGTGGTTGAGGGGTAGGGGGAGGGGTATGAATAGGCGTAGGAGTAACGGTAAGAGCATAGGTAAGGGTAGGGGTAAATACCCCCCCCATTCTGCATCAAATTTTTTTTGAAAAAATGTTAATGCCCCCTCCCCATTAATTTCCAAAACAAAACTTCACCTGCCTACAAAAATAATTTTTTTTACCCCGCCCCCACATACCCCCTCCTCAGACCAAAACCACTCTCCCGGTAATATTAGATGATTATAGACATAAAGAACCCGCCATACTTCGCCTTTAATACTCTGTAAAAAATGGCGGGTTCTGTATGTCGGCACCTAATATAAAATATTGTTTTAGACAGGACTTAAAACACCCTTTTCAAAAATTAAGAAATTTTTTATTTCGTTTCAGTAGCCGAATCCAGCAGTTTCTCCATAATCGTCGGCTGTTTTTGTTGTTTGGCCTTCGCAACGGCCAAAGCATTAAGCCGTTCGCCGGCTTGAATCCGCTCCATTCGCTTGATTTCATCGCGCATTTTGAAGGCGCGATAACGAATGGCAATCTCGTCGTCCATTAGGTCTTGAGTGTCTAGTTCTTCTTTGAATCCTTTCATTATCTAGAGAATTTTTAGTTTAAACTATCAAAATTAAAAGTTTTGTCATTTTTTGTTTTGTAAAGAAAGTTCTTGCCATTTTTTGTTTTGTAAAGAAAGTTCTTGCCGTTTTTTGCTTTGTAAATGACGTTTTTGTCGTTTTTGTTTCTGTAAAAAAATTTTTCGCCATTTCTTGCTTTGTAAAGAAAGTTTTTGCCATTTTTTGCTTTGTATAGAAAGTTCTTGCCAATTTTTGTTTTGTAAAGAAAGTTTTTGCCATTTTCTGTGTTTGTAAAAAAAGTTCTTGCCATGTCTTGTTTTGTAAAGAAAGTTTTTGCCATTTTTTGAATTTTAAAGAAAGTTCTTACCTTTTTCAATTTATTTTTATGTCTTTTTCATTACTGGAAACAAAGTTATGTCATTTTCGAAAAATGAAAGATTTTCACTGCAAAATGCACTAAAAATCTTCCACTCAAAGTCCACTTCCGAAAATGGTCAAAAACGTGATTTTAAACCATTTCAAGGCATTTTTAAAATGGAAGTTGAGTGGAAGGTTTTCAGTGCAAAATACATTACAAATCTTCCACCGAACTTCCATTTTTTAAATACTTCATTTTTTGATTTTTAATCAAAGTTATGAAAACTTCGCTTTAAAAATCTATTTTTCTGGCTCTTCTACAGTTAAAATACTCTTCTTTCCACAAATAAAGCTTACATTATATCTACTATCAGTAGTTCGTATACCATCGGTAATCTCCACATCCGTATGTCTTCGGCCGAAGCAAAAATACAGCGATACGAATATCAAAAACACTATTCCTTCAATCACACTGACTAATGAAATGCCGACCCACAGGCCAGCTTGACCTCCCAGATCGTTCGACGCCGTACTCAACGAGTACGATGAGCCTTCTGATTGTAGCGTATAATCAAGGCCATCGTACCATATGTTAATGATAGCCGAGTTGGTTTTGAACCAGGTAATACAGGCAGCTTCGTTGGCAAATAATGTTGAGTTTACTGAGCAGGAGTAGCTCTGGAAACAGTTTTCGTCATTTTCTGTATTGTAAAGAAAGTTCTTGACATTTTTTGTATTGTAAAAAAAGTTTTTGCCATTTTCTGTGTTTGTAAAAAAAGTTCTTGCCATTTTTTGTTTTGTAAACAAAGTTCTTGCCATTTTTTGCCTTGTAAAGAAAGTTCTTGCCATCTTTTGTTTTGTAAACAAAGTTCCTTCCATTTCAAACCCACCGGATTCAAATTAGCCAGTGGAGAATAGCTAGAAGCAGGTGATTTGCCAACAGACAGTATGACATCAAAGTCAGTATCACTACACGCTGGATTACAGCCACATGACGCTACGACACTAAAGTTACTGCCATCAGTCTGCGACGTTTTTTGCGCGAATACACAGTCTAAGTCGTCTACTGTGCAGTAACTGACATTGTCAGGCTTGTAATACACTGGGTTGGCACATCCACAGGCTTCAATGTTCTTTTGTTGAATACAGGATCGAAAGCAGTAGGTGAGGGTGTAGTTGAGGCCAGTATAGTAGTTTAGAGTTACATTGTCCTCACAGTCACCGTAGGGCTTCTTGGCTCGTTGGACTTCAGTCTTAAAATTTTAGGACCGGGTGGGATAAAAATTTCGGGTAGGATAAAAATTTCGGGTAGGGCAAAAATTTCGGGTAGGGTAAAAACTTCGGGTATAGTAAAAATTTCGGGTAGAGTAAAAATTTCGAGTGGGTTAAAGACTTCGGGTAGGGTAAAAATTTCGGGTGGGGTAAAAACTTCGGGTAGGGTAAAAATTTCGGGTGGGGTAAAAACTTCGGGTAGGGTAAAAATTTCGGGTAGGGTAAAAAAGTCGGGTAGAGTAAAAATTTCGGGTAGGGTAAAAATGTCAGGTAAGGGGAAAATTTCGGGTAGGGTAAAAATGTCAGGTAAGGGGAAAATTTCGGGTAGGGTAAAACTTTCGGGTAGGGTAAAAATATTGGGTAGGGTAAAAATTTCGGGTAGAGTAAAAATTTCGAGTAGAGTAAAGAAGTAGGGGTTGAGGTAGATGCTTACCAACTCCAAAGATATCATAGTTTCAGTGCCAGGGTTTATATTAATTCCATAATTTTCCATAGCCGGATCCTCATTTTGGTAGTTGATACCTATTCGCAACCCAGCGACTTGGGTGGTAGGTAAATATTGTAAAGTGCCGTCTGGAGATTTTTGCTAAAAAATCTACTTTTAACACCAAAATCAATCAAGACCAACATAAAGCCAACTTTTAATTTACATTAACCAAGACCAATGCTCTCAACCCAAAGTAACTTCCAGCTCTATCAGTGAACAAAGTGGTGCCAGTGTCATTGGTATTGAACTGATAACACAAACCATAAGTCGGATCTATAAACTCTTTGAAGAAGGTCGAATTGACGACAGCATTATTGTAGTAGTATGCCAATATAAAGTTCTCCAACTTGTATCCAGCATAAGCCTTTTGGTCATCGGTTATTTGGCTCATGGCTAACACTTGGGCTTGTTGTAGGATGGTTTGTTTTGTGAAACGGTCCGGGTAGTCCTAGAGTTTAATGAAGCTTAGGCCAATTTTGGGGTTTTTCTGTTACTTTTATGATATTTGCGGCTATTGTTTGCGTGTTTTTAGCCAATTTTTGAGCATTTTGCGCCATTTTTTGGGTATTTATGGCCAATTTTTTGAGTATTTTTGCCATTTGTTGAGTATTTTCAGCCATTTTTCGAAATTTTTTGACCCTTTTAAGGTAATTCAACCATTTTGAGACCATTTCTACCTGTTTTCTGCTAATTTTAGTCAATTTTACCCCAATTTTTAAATTTAAAATGTCATAACTTTTTTAAAATTAAATAAATATTTTAAAAAAATTGTTAATAAGTTCCTCAAAGTAATGTGTTTTAATCCGTATTAAAAAGAAACAATCCTTAAAAATAAAATTGGCAATCAAAGACCAGCCGCAATGTTGTTATAGTCAATTTATGGCGAGATTTCTTTGTTTCTCGAAAAACCGCAAATGTCAAAAGACGAAAAAAGGCTTGAGATCGTTACATAATTATATTAGACTTTGTTTGCCCTTTTGACTGGTCGAACAGTTTTCATATTTTAAAAAATTTTTGAGCCTAAAACCTAGCCTAAACCCCCTAAACTTCAAGCCCCTGGAACATAAAGCCTCTTAGCCTAAAGCCTCTAAGCCTAAAACCTCTAAGCCTAAAGCCTCTAAGCCTCTAAGCCTAAAGCCTCTAAGCCTAAAGCCTCTAAGCCTAAAACCTCTAAGCCTAAAGCCTCTAAGCCTAAAGCCTAAAGCCTCTAAGCCTAAAGCCGCTAAACCTAAAACTTTTCTGATCCAAAATTTTCTGTTTTTAAGCCTAAAACTCAAATTTAAAAATGTTATTTTAGCTTACATTCACGTTATATGGATTTCCACTGACGTTACCATAGCCATTTTGAGCCAATTCTTTGTAGGTTTTGACAATTTCATTCACCTCTGCGTATGTTGAGTTATTTTGAACTATTGGGTATCGCAATGGGTTCTGATTACATATTGTAACCATCGGAAAAGCCTAAAAGAATTTATTCTTCTTTTTTATTTAAAATTACCGTTCCTATAATTTTTTTTAAAACAACCGCCGTCTTCTACCAAAAAAAATCAACCTATCCTACCCTAACTAACTCTACCCTGCCCTGTACTACCCTATCCTACCCGTCACCCGACTTTACTCAACCCTATCTTTCGCTACCCTACCTTAATCTCACCCCACTATATCCCACCCTACCCCAAATTTAAACTTACTCTAGTCTTATATCCAAGTGATATTGTAACTGAAGCCGGGTAGCCCAAGAACTTGTCGACAATCAAATAAAACTCGTATAAGAACACGCCCCATAGTGCAAACCAAATCACTGCCCATGCTATCCTAACATAAGCATTCAAAGCGTTAATAAGTTGAATTAGGCCAGGCATACTAGTCCAGTCCGCAAAATCGCGAAGAATATATTTTATCGACATTGTTTTTTATAGAAATTAGTGTAAAATACGATCGTCCCTACTTTTTTGAAATAATTTTTTGAATTTTTTGATTAAATTTAGGTAGATTTACAAGAGAGTTTGAGTTAAAAAATGTTTTCAACTAATTTGTAAAAGAATTTGTAATGAACCACAAGTTTCTATGGATATTTCCTTTGCTAAAACTTTTTAAAACCACAAATTTCATTTTTTATAACAAAATTGTAAATGTATTTTTTTTACCTAAAAACAATGAAAAATAATTATTGTTACCTAAAACCGATAAAAATCATTCTTTCTTACTTAAAATGAATAAAAAGCGTTTTTGTTACCCAAAGTTAAAAAAAATACATTTTGTTACCTAAAGTTAAGAAAAAATTATTATTTTTACTTAAAAATTAAATTATAAAAATTACATTTTGTATTCTAAAATAATATATGTAAAAAATATTAATACATAAAACCAAGAAAAACCATGTGATACCTAAACTAACAAAAAATTTCATCTGTTACCTAAAACCAAGAAAAACATTAATTTGTTATCTAAAATAAAAAAAAAATAACAGAAAACATCTTCAAACCAGTATGATATAGTAATTAGCATAGGGCATGGTACAGTACAGTATGGAATTTTATGTAGGGTGGGTATGGTATAGTAGGATAGGGTAATAAAGTCAAGGGTAGGGTCTAGCAAAGCTAAACAGGTCAAATGTAGACTTGGATAAAGCTAAAGAGGTCAGAAGTAAGGTTGGGTAGACCTAAAAAGGTCAGGGGTAAGGCCGGGAAAAGCTAAAAGGATCACGGGTGATGCCGGGTAGGACTAAAGGGGTCAGGGGTGAGGTCAGGTAGGGCGAAAAAAGTCAGGGGTGAGGCCGGATAGATATAAAGCAGTTTATTTCACTTGTTATTAGCTTTTTAAACTTCGGCCCCAGGGCCGCAAATTGGGCCCTGCCCTACGTCCAAGCCTGCCTCTGCACCATGCAATCGTTTTGGAGAAGAAAGGAGACAATAAGAAGTGAAGAGAGCAAGCAGAGAAAGGAAGTGGTCGCGGAAAGAGAACCACGAATTGCGCAACTGAAACAAAAACAAGAGCGGTAGATGTGCGACAAAGAAAGAGAACGGCAACATTTAAAAAAAAAGATAGTGATTAGAGAAGGTTAGAGAAATCCCAAAATTGGCCCGATTTTTAAGATTTTGAGATCGCCAAATTTGTCGAAAATCCTTCAATAAAAGGGACCTTTCGACGAAAAAGAAAAGGGTTTGCACGGTGCAATGAAGTTTCGAAAGGTCTCATTTGGCGGTTCTTTCGATTCTGCGGCCTGCGAAGGTTGGTTGCAGGCTAGGACTGAAAACTTTGGAACTTTGAGAAATTTTTTTTTGATTTTGGGCTTTGGCTTTAATGTTGGGATGTTTGGCTTGATTTTGATAAGGATTTTGAAGGGATTATTCTTCACTTTGCGATAAGAGTTCAAAAAGCCTGTTTGGCGGTTTTTGTCTTGCGGAAGTTAGCCCGCGGGCTGGTGCAAATAACTTTATTTTAATTTTTGGGGATTTTTTAATGATTTCACAAATCTTGGACTGCATTTTAAGGAAGTTATGGGTTCATATTGAAGATGGTTTTTTTAGTTTTTCCTAGAGGAATTATTTTTATATTAATTTAGGTAACAAAGAGAGATTTTTGTTTATTTTGGGTGAAATGAAGAAACTTTTTTTTAAATTTAGGTAACAAAAATTGATGTTGCTTGAGTTTAGGTAACAGTTCATTAGTTCTCTTTATTTTAGGTAACAATAAATGATTTTTGATAATTTTAGATAACAAAAATTTTTTCTCTTGATTGTAGGAACAGTAAATGATTTTGCTTGAGTTTAGGTAACAATATATTACTTCTCTCAATTTTAGGTAACAAGTAAAAAACAGTGACTTTTGCTGCTTTTAGGTATCTTAAAAATGATTTTTTTTAATTTAGGTAACAAAAATGAATTTTTCTTGATTTCAGGGGACAAAACTTATAGTTTTTTATAATTTTAGGTAATAAAAAGTGGGTCTTTTTATAGTTTTTTCATTTTAATGTCTTTCTCTTCCTGTAATGCTTCTTGTAGTCCTTCCTGTAATTTCTTTTCTTCTTATTTTATGCCGTTACCACTTTCTGGCAATTGTAATGTGCCGCCAAAATGGGAGCGTTTTTCCGGAATGTGCCATCGAACGGTGGGTAGAGTTCAGAAAGATGCCGATTTCTGATTTTTTTGTGAAATTTGAATAAAAATAGACGGATGAGATTCGGCATTTCGTGTGGTATAAGTTTTGGGAGAAAATGGCGCCAGAACTTTTATTATTATTTTTTGGTTTTTTATGTCTGTAAAGAAAGTTTTTGTAATTTTATGTTAGTAAAGAAAGTTCTTGCCATTTTATGATTTGTAAAGAAAGTTCTTGCCATTTTTTGTTTTGTAAAAAAAGTTCTTGCAATTTTTCGTTTGTAAAGAAAGTTCTTGACATTTAATATTTATTTCTATTATAATGGCTTCTTAGTGACCACTATTCTTTATCTAAATTATTTGAAAAACGTAAAAGAAGAATTATAAAACTTTCGCGCCAAAAGCATAATAAGGGCCGACGGCTTTGATGAGGGTCTCCATGGCTTGAAACAACACTGATAAGAACAAACAAGTTCTTGAAATCAAAAATTTGGCAGGCTTTGACCATTAGATTACTACAAAGGGGAGGGTAAGGTATTGTAAGGCAAGGTACAGTAATGTAAGGTAGGGCAGGGCAGGGTAGTGTAGGATAGAATACTATAAGGTGAGTCTATCGAAAAAACTATCACCAATTTTTTTCATTTTGAAATTTTGGGTAATATTTTTAAAATTCGGCCATAACTATCTGTTTCGCGGATGGCGCCCGCATTTTGGCGCAATTTTTTCAAATTCGTACCGCGGCAAACCGAAAAAAGGTTGGTCTTCCTTTTTGATGTAACCCCTCTTCACTTGGCGATCCAGCGCATAATCGAAACTGACAGTCGAGTTTAAAAAATGGACTAATCTTTTGTTTTTGAAGATGAAAGGCATACATGGTTACTGTAATTATTATAGTAACGAAAGCCTAAATTTCGTTTCATTTTACCCTGTTTTACTCTACCCTATCCTACATTATCCTACACTACCCTACCCTACCCTACCCTACCCTACCCTACCCTACCCTACCCTACCCCACCCTACCCCACCCTACCCTACCTTAAACTATCTTTCCTTCCTTATGTTACAGTAACCCATTACATTTTAGTAAATTTTTAACTACCCTCATTAGCATTACCTATTAAACACTTTTTCGTTTACTGTCCATTAACTATGAACCTTGACTCGAAAACTCGTAAAAAGTTGTTTTCGATGCATATTATCGACAAGTTTTGAGTGATTGCGCCAAATAGGCAATCTTAACGATCCGCGCCCTTTCCCATAAAAGGTTATCTTATAACAAATGGCATGAGATCAAGTTGGGTTTTAACGAATGACATGATGTAATGGACAAGGCCAAGGACTGGCTTCGATGTTTGGCTTTGATCAAAAAGTTTTGAGCTTTAGCCTAGGCGTTAGTCCGAGCGAAAGCTCTAGTCTGAGCCCTAGCCTGAGCCCTAGCCTGAGCCCTAGCCTGAGTCCTACCCTGAGCTCTAGGCTGAGCCCTAGCCTGAGTCCTAGCCTGAGTCCTAGCCTGAGCCCTCGCCTGAGCTCTAGCCTGAGCCTTAGACTCAGCCTTTCCGTAAGCCCTAGCCCTAACACTATCATTACCCTTACTATTGTTAAACTACCGTACTGTCAAATTATAGTACCACAGCCTTACTTTTTTACTCTAGACAGCCCTACTGTAACTTTAACATACCGTAACCCCCAAAATTGTCGTATGTTTCAAATTTTTTGTGTTCTTTTAAGTGTGTGCAGGTGTCTATACGATTCGTTTTTGTTCGTGTGTATGGTAAAACACAAATAATGGGTGTCTGTTGGGCACCAAATTTCCCGCGCAATTTGAATAAATCAAAACAAAATTTGTTGATTTTCAAAATGCAGACACAGTAAATAAACTAAGCTTCAAAACTTTATATTTTGAAAACAGATATCAAAACGTTAAAAGCTGGCATTTGAAATGGAAATTAACACTGATATGTTATTTTTCAATTTCTTTTACTGTGTGATCTAAAAAATCATTGTCCAGTGCAAAAAAGATTTAAAATTTTCAAAATAAGCTAAAAATAAAAAAAAAGAAATTTGATGTTTAATAAAAGATTGATGTCTGTGAAGAAAGTTCTTGCTATTTTTTGGCTTGTAAAGAAAGTTCTTGCCATTTTATGTTTTGTAAAAAAAGTTCTTGTCATTTTTTTGGTTTGAAAAAAAGTTCTTGCTATTTTTTGGTTTGTAAAGAAAGTTCTTGCCATTTTTTGTTTTGTAAAGAAAGTTCTTGTCATTTTTTGTTTTGTAAAGAAAATTTCTTCTATCTTTTATATTGTAAAAGGATTTTTTTGCCATTTTATGTCTTGCGAAGAAACTCATTGCAATTTTTGACTTTGTAAAGAAAGTTCTTGCCATTTTCTAATTTCTAAACCAAGTCTCAATTATTTTTTACTTAATATAGAGCCTAATTAAACTACTTATCAAAAAATCACTAAAAATAAGAAAAAACAATATTTCAGAGAAACAGTAACAAGTCGCAGACACGACATGATTCGCGGAGACCGCCAGAGACCGGTCGGATTAGAAAGCGCGGGCAACGCCGAAGCGGGAAAGCGGAGCGGGAAGAAAGGGCGGTTCACTGGGGCGGGGTGGCTGGCTTGGAGGGGGCTGCGGGAACACCAAGCGCGTCCCACAAGCTTGCGGTCGCATCCTCATTACCCAAAGCGTTACTGGTACCGCTTCGAGGCATCCGTCGGTGGTTGAAACGAGGAAGGGGGGGGGGAGAGAATTACCCTGCCCTAACGTAACATGACCGGTCATGTTAGGGTAGGCAGGGGGAAGGTTGAGATGATCTAATGTTGGGTGGGGTGTTTTTGAAATGAGTTTTTTAAAATAAGGGGTGATTTTTTTTTATTTTCAAGGATAGGGAAATTTTGAGGTGATTTAATTTACAGAAAGTCCATGAAGTGCGGGAGAGATTTTTGTAGTTTCTTAAACTAAAGCATGGCAGGGTGATTTTTATGTTTTAGAGAGGGTTTTTCAACAGCTTTTTACTATTTGAACCATTAAAAAATATGATTTTTTGCCGTTTTATACCTTATACTGTATCCGTAATATTAAAATCACAGTACCTTTAGAACATAATCAGTTTAGAAATTAAGTTTTTACAGTAGGAAAAACTCGGATTTTTGAAATTTCGAACTGTTTAGGCGCGAAAACTAGGCGCTCAAACTGTTTTCATGAAGCGCTTTCTCGACCAAAACCACAAATTTTTACGTTTTTTCGGCGGTTGATTTGAATCTTTTTGTATTCGAATTAAATTATGTTTGTCAATGTACTGTGTTGTTTTGGTGAATTTTTTAGAGTTTTAGGGTTGTAGTGATAATTATTATGACATTTTTAATAAATCTGGTCTGATAAGGAAGAAGGTATGGTATGCTATAAAGTCGAGTATGGTAGAAGGTAGACTAGGGTAGGTTGTGAATCATAGTAAAGGATAGGGTAGGGTAGGGTAGGGTAGAATAAGGCAAAGTAACGTGAGACAAGACAGGGCACGGCAAGGAAGAGAAGAACAGGACAGGGTACTGTATTTATCCTATTTTTTCTTTTCTATACTTCTATACATACATCTACTCACTACCTTTTCCAACGCCCTTCGGTACTCTACCCCCTATGTTACTCTCCCTATTCTGTCATAACCCGTCCTACCGTATTCTAACCCCTACCTACCCTTTGCTTTCTTTTATAATACCGTACCCTCTACTACACTTTACTCTTAGCTATACTCTTCACCCTGCCCTACCTTCCTCTAACTTTTTTTTTAAAACCCCGCGCCAATTAGGCTTAACTCTCATGTAATTGGCTGTTTTTGAAAAAATCGAGCGCGAATTCTCGAAAAAACTTTTTGGGACTGATATGGGACCGAACACATGTTCGAGGTCGTTCCGACTCATCATTCCATCATGAAAATGCCGCTTTTGTCTCGATGCCGAAAATGTCACGAAAACATGACAAGCACAAAAGGGATCGTAATCTGATGAAAAAAGTGGCAATTAAACAGTGTATCATTATAAAATGGCAATTACACAGTATCTTATTATAAAATGGCAATTACACAGTATATTATTATCAAGTGACAAGATTTGAATAGAATAAAAAATTTTTGTCGTTCTTCACGACCAAAACCTATGCAAATTGGCGACAAGTCTTTTTTTGACACAATAACTCAATTTTTTTCAATTTGTTAAAAGGTTTGGGCTGTCTTAAGTCTTATCATTTGGAATTTTTTCAAAATACAGAATCGATTTGGGCAAGGTTTCATCGTATAACATGTCGCTATTAGTTTATTTATTTTTCGAAATTCTGCGAAAACGTTTTGTGAATTTTCTGGTCCATTTTTGGTCGAAAAAACAAATGTTTCTTTGGTTAATAATGAATTTTTAATATTTCTTTATCTTTTCTAATATTTTTCAGGCATTTTCCTGCATAAATTAAGGCAGAAAATTGACTTTAAACTTGTTTTACCTCTGATTTTCGTACTTTTTCACTGTTTTTTAATGAAAACTGATGTTTATTGATGCAACTCCTGCTGTTACCTTTCCAATAACCTTTTGACATTTGTCTATATTTGCATAAACTGACCCACATACACTGAATTAGGTCGTTTGTCACCTTTGCAGCGAGAGTGGCCAAGAAATTCGCGCCAATTCTCGACTCCGCCTCTGCCATAATCTCGAGACCGTTTTTCGTATTTACATTGGAATATCGCGCAGTCGAGAGCGATGCAGATGTCTTCTCGATGGACTTGGCCTTTGACGAATGGCACAGTTGGTCGATTTGGCGCTTTTTTGTTTTGACTGGGGCCAATGATTGAGTGGAGATGGGATGAGTAATATAATATTGAAGATTTTGATGAGGAAAAAGGAGTTGATGAAGACCGTTTGTAAGATAAGGATTGAAAAGATGTGGGTGAAGGTATTTAAAGTGTTTTTGGTGATATTTTTATCGGTTTTAGATATTTTTTATATGTATTTTTGGTTTGGGTTTAACTTATGTTAATGTTAATATAGTTTCGGCTATATTTGTGTGTAAAATGGTAAGAGTGCGGAAATTTAACAAAATAATGATAGAATAGGTATTAGTCGAGGTTTTCGAATTGATTTTGTTATACTATTTGATCAATTTTGAGTTCTTCAATCTGTTTTATCGTTTAAGGCTATCAGACGTCTATCGTAACATACTTTTGGTCGTATCTTGAAAGGTATAAAACTAATTTCGAATTTTTATGTAAAACAAGATTATTATGAGTATTGACTTTGACTGATTAACTACTAATACTTTTCACATATTTATTACGCAACGTAGATACGATCAGTTCTGCGCAACATAACATAACATGTTTTTGAGTTATATTTTTATTGTAATGCCATTTTATATTTGAACTTTGTTGAAATTTATTAAAAAATAATTTTAGGATTTTGATAAAACTATGTTTAACGTGTTACGGATTTTTGTTAGGGCTATAATCACATCTTTTTATTAAAATAATGTTTTTTAGTGTAACATCCCGTTGATCACATAATAATGGATAGTTTATCAGATCTAAGCCAAAGCAGCGACCCAAACGGTTCATTAACTCGTAAGTTGTTTTACTTAGTTTTTCTGTTGTTTTTAGGTATTATTGACGAAGATTTGGTTCTATATTTGACTGGAATTGAGTCTTGACGATTTTGTGGTCAAGTATAATATAATTTTGATCAAATATTATGGATTGAAGCGTTTAATTCCAAGTTTAATGAAAAATTTAAAAAGGGGTTTAGCGGCTTATGAAAATGGTGTGTAACATAATGTTTGATTAAATTTCGACCAGTTACAGCTAGTGTAATATAATTTTTGACCAATTTTGTCTTTTTCAGCGACGGTTTCGGCCAAATCCAATCCGAGTGACAGTGACGATGAAGCCACAACTTCACAAACTCCAGCTTCACGCAAAGAGAAATCACTCGGCAAACTGTGCCGACGGTTTCTCGTGGCCATGGGGCAACATTTACAATCAGTTGGCAATAAAAGATGTTATGGCGGACCGATCGATTGTTCATGTCCAGGAAGTTGTCAGAACCAGAAAGACTGTAGATGTGTGGAGATTCATCTGGAGACCGTGGCCAAGGAAATGAAAACGGAAAAGCGAAGGATCTACGATATTGTCAATGTTATGGAAGCGTTGGATGCGATGAGCAAGGGAAACAAGAGTTTTTATCAGTGGAACACGTTGGCCTCGTTGCCTATTGTTATGGACAAACTTCAGGTGGGGGTTTTATTGTTTTTCATTTGAAGGTAGAACTTAAGTTTTTTTGTGGAAAAAACGAGATTTTGTTACCTAAAAACTGAGTTTTGATGTTTTTGTTATCTAAAATATGATTTATAGTAACTTCGTACCTAAAATTTGGTTTTTTTAAATGTTTTTGTTACCTAAAAACTGAGTTTTGATGTTTTTGTTACCTAAAATTCGATTTCTATAATTTTTGTTACCTAAAATATTTTCAGAAAGAAGCCCAATCAGAAAAACTGTTCAACCGAGTGTCAGCCGTTCAAGATGCGATGGGGAAGCTTCATGAAGTTGGTCTGAATCCATCAATGGCTTCAAAACATCTCGAAGAACCAAAGGAATCACCGGTCGATTCTTCCAATGACAAATACAGTAATCTCAGCAAAGGAAACAAGAATTCATTGGCAATCTTGTGCTCACGCTTTCTGATGGTCATTTTAAGCAATCCAGTAAGTTTGCCATGTTGTATTTTAGGGGGGGGATTGCTTTAAAAATGGCAAAATTGGGCGTGAAAAGCAAGGCTGAGTTTTAGGCTTAAAGGGAGAAAAAAAAAGAAAAAGAAAAGAAGTAAAAAAAATAGTTTAGGCTTAAAAAATGTATTTTAAGCTTAAAAAAGACATTTTTTTTTGGTTTTTAGGCTTAACCTAAATAACTTAAGCCTAATAGAAATCTACGGCTCAGGTTTAAATAAGACGACATTTTTATGCCATTTTACAACACATAATTAAGAAAAATGAAATGGTCGATGCAATCCCCCTTCCTACTGTGCCATTATTCAAATTTAACGAATGTCAGCGCATTCATCCGATAAAATACGAAAAGTTTTCGCGAATAACCTTCAAAAAGCAATGACGTCTTTATGGGACCACTTGTGGAGCTTTTGGCGCGCACTCTCGAAAATTAATCGAAGCCAATTGTGTAATAGCCATTTATAATCCATCAAAAATGGCATTACGGTTATATAATCGAGAAGAATGGGCTTGCTCTAGCAATAAAAAGTTTAAGGAATGGCATATACAGCCGTTGTCAAAAAATAGTAAACCTATTTGTTTCAAGCATAACTTTTTTTAAAAAGATGTTCAAAATTAGAAATTTTTTGAGATTTTAGATTGGTCTTTCATACAACAAACGCACAAACAATAATTTTTAAATGTTAATTTTGAAAAGTTACAGTAGTTTCTACCGTACCCCTATTTTTCAACTATGTGTATAATTTTTTTTTAAAAATCGAAGGTATACGTTTTGTAGAGCATAAAAAATTGTACTTATTCTGTAAGTTTCATTACTTCGCCTTATCTAGTCTACGAGTTACGATTTTTTAAAATTTGAAAAAACGATTGAAAAACAAGAAAAGTTCGATTTCGCTTGAAAAATGGCCGTTTTTTGGATTTAAAAAAATCTTTACTCGTTTAGTAAAAGAGATTAAGTAATGAAACTTACAGAATATGTACAACTTTTTATGCTCTACAAAAATGTGTATCTTCGATTTTTTGAAAAAAAATTATACACATAGTTGAAAAAATAGGGGTACACTAGAATTACGGTAACTTTTCAAAATTAACAAATTTAAAAAATTATTGTTTGTGCGTTTGTTGTATGAAAGATCAATTTAAAATTGCAAAGATTTTTTTTGTTTCTAACATTTTATTATAAAAAGTTGTGCTTGAAACAAATAGGTTTACTATTTTTTGACAAAAAAAATTTACAGTGGAATGACACTCCTGTATAACTTACCATTAGCATTAGTTTTTTAAAAATTTATTACTTTCTAAATTTTATGATTCTAAAAATTATAAAAATCAAAAAAAAATTTTTAGGCTCGTTTTAACTTTACGTTTTGAAAGTTCAAAAAATTTTTAAATTTGAAAATTTTCCAGGAAGACAGAAAAGTAAGCCTGGACGTAGCCTCGACCGTGTTGATCAAAGAAACCGATCGTGAAGGGTACGAACCGCCAAGCCGAAGCCGCTGTCGCCGATTGTACGATATTGCCAATGTGTTAGTAGCATTGGGTTTGGTGAAGAAGTCTCATTATATGTTTGGCACTAAGAAGATCCCAATGTTCCAATATTGTGGGCCTGAACCTGAAAGTAAGTATTTTTAGTGAAGGGTGGAAATTTTGATTGGGGAGGGGGCGGGAGGGAAGGTGAAGCAATTTTTTTCGGTAGCCGGTGAGGGGTGGTAGTAAAATATGAATGACACTTTGAGGAGGGGGTGGTAAAATTTTTTTTTGGTGGGGAGGGGGATTTTATTTTTTATTTAAGGTGAATTTGGGGGAAAGGGTGGACATTTTTTATTTTTTTTGATGTGGTATGGAAAAATTTAAAATTTTATTATTACAAATTAAAAAATATCATTTTTAGGTACAAAAGAAAAAGCCCATACCAGCATGATCAACTTCTTAAAAACCGCGAATCTGGCCGCACCATACGACGATACCTGGACGGCAATCTTTGGTTTCGACAAAACTGGAAGCACATTGTTACCACCCCTCACTACCTACAAATTCGCGTCAATCAAGCCTTCAGAATATGGTTCACAAAAGGCTTGTGATTCAGGATCAGCTGAAGCTAAAGCAACGAAGAAGTCCGAATCCACGAAAATCATTGAAAGAAATATCAATGGACAAAGGAATGTCATGGATTTCAACATGAAGAACCTGTATTCCGGAGCTGATAAGATGACTAATCAGAATATTCTGATGCCTTTTGGAAATTTGGGTAATTTGGCTAATTTTGGAGCTTCAGAAGGCCTAACCGGCTTCAGAATTCCTGATTTATCGATGCTTGGAGCCTTGAATTCAGCTTCGACGAGTCAGAACGTTGGAATCCAGCATCTGGGTCACGGTACGATGAATTCGGCTTCTGTAGCTTATACTACGATGAATACGGCTGCTGGAGTTCAAAATGTGAATCAGGGAACGATGAATTCAACTGGAATTCAAAATCTAGGCACGATTAACTCATCAATACAAGATACGATGAATTTAGCTACACGGCTTCAAGATCTACAAAGACAAATGAATCCGGCGACACATGTATCGTTTAAGCTACGCAAAATGCCCTCAGGATTCAATTACGGCACGATGAATTTGGAAAATCTCGGAAATTTGAACACAAGGACTTCTGGAGCTAGTTTATCAACATCTGATTCTGCAAATTTGACTTCCGGAGCCGAAAACTTTGTGGCTTCAGAATCCATGACACCGTTGACCCCTCAGACTTCTAATTTATCGACTTCTGATGCCTTGAATCCACCGAATTTGGAAAGATTCATCTCAGGTTCTTCAGAAGCCTCAAATCCATTGAAGCCATCATCAACAACTGCCAATTCAAATGATATAAAGGATGAACATATAATAAAAATTGAATCTACAGAGTCAGTAAAGAATGAACAGGTTCCAAAACGACGAGTTTTTGGCGAATTACCGGTCGATTTTCAAAGAAACACGAGTACAATGAACAGAAATTGGATGGGAACGGAAAATAAAGAAAATGAACCGATAAAAGAGGAAAATGATGAAAATGAAAACAAGAGTTTGGATGGATTTGAACGACCGAAGGCTCGGAGGGTGGGTATTTTAATATTTTTGGGGGTCGAGGGGAGATGGACGGTTAGTTTAGGGTGTTTTTTAGCATTTTTAAAGCGTTGGAAGGGAAGTTCTTGCCATATTTTGTTTTTTAAACAAAGTTCTTGCAATTTTTTGTTTTGTAAAGAAAGTTCTTTCAATATATTGTTTTGTAAACAAAGTTTTTGCTATTTTTTGCTTTGTAAAGAAAGTTCTTGACAATCTAATTACTAATTACCCTTTTTCAGATTCACTACCCAGTTCCAGTGTCAACAGATGAGCCAGCGGCTAAACGGTCTCGTCCATCGGATCAAAATGTTCAGCCAGCCGGCTACGAATCATTTTTTGGTAATCAGCCAATGAACGCGTGGGCCTTACAATTTGCTCTACTACAAATGCAACGCCAAAACATACCGCCAATTCAAATGCCTAGCAACACCAACTCCCCCAAGGCGTTCAAACCCCCATCCAAGGTTTATCCATTGAGTTCGAGGACGAATTTGTTCAACAACAACAATTAACATAGTTCTATAGGGTTACTGTAATATTTTTTTAGGTCTAGAGGTTCTTTTGAACTACGGGCTTAGGCCTAGAGACTTTAGGCTTAGAGGCTTTGGAGCTAGTTGTTTTAGTTTTGGAGGATTCGGAGCTAGAGGCTTTAGGCTTTTGGCTTAGAGGCTTTCGGCTTAGAGGCTTTCGGCTTAGAGGCTTTAGGCTTAGAGGCTTTCGGCTTAGAGGCTTTAGGTCTAGGGGCTTAGAGGCTTTAGGCTTAGAGAGTCTGTTGAGCTATAGATCTTTATAGGCCTATTGTGGGTTTTTAGGCTTAAAGCCTCTTAAAAGCTTACTATTGTGTAAAATATTGTCTTTTAAAGGCTTTTTATGTAATTTTTATATTGTCTCAAAGCTAATATTGTACCTTTTTAATCATTTTCACATTGTCATCAAAATATGTTGTATTTTTATGTTGTGTACTATTTTATTTTGGCACCAAACCCGCTTTTTCGATGTAATTTTTGTTCAAATTTAACATTTTTAAAAGTTTTTTTTAATTTTTAAACTTAAAAATTGATTTTTTGGGTAATTGTGGCACTTTTTGCTTCATTTTTATATTTTAAAACTGATAAGTTTTGTCTCGTTTTGATAAACCGGGTCTTTTTTGTATGTTTTGACTCTTACACTGTAGTAAAGGCGAAATAAACCTTAAAATTTTACATTATTTGTACTCTTTTTTGATCCAACACCCCTACATGTTACTATTACCAGGGCCGGACGCTGGGGGGGGAAACCCCCTCCAGAAAAAAAATTTTCGAAAAAAAAGTTGAACGTGGTCCCCCCCCCCTGTTTTTGGAAAAAATTAAAATTTTTTCGACCTCCGCCCTCAGACCAAACGACCCTGCTCGTCCCTCACTACCCTTACCCAAAATTTTTAAAAATTTTTTTAAATTTTTGAAATTCAAAGCAAAAAAAACTTTTTAAATTTGTAAATTGTTATTTTGTACTCTGTTATCGACCAGTCGGTTTTGAAAAACCGCTCGATATTGGAATTGTCAACGCTAAATTTTTGCTTCAAATTGGTGAAATCGCAATAAACAAGTCGTGTTTATGATGAGTAATACAAATACTAGGGTTTCGGAAGATCATGCTTCTACGTAAGTTTCTTTAGCCCTACTTTCATTCTATATAGGTCTCTTTAAAAAAGGCGAGAGATATTTGGTGCAATTCCCTAGTTAACTCTAGTCTTAGCCATAGGAGGACTTATCCCAGAGCCCTAGCCCAGAGCCCTAGCCTAGAGTCGTAGCCCAGAGCCCTATTACGGACTCCTAGCGTTAGCCTTAGCTTTAGCCCTAGCTCTAGCCATGATCTATTTTTGTCCTAACTTTGACTTGGCCTTATTCATGCTCTAATCTTAACCTAGCCTTAGCCCTGCTTTAGTTTTGTCATGCCCTTGCTCTAGCCCTAACTCTAGCCCTAATCCTAACTCTGGTCTCAGTCTTAACTCAAGCCCTAGTGCTAACTCTAGCTCTAGTCCTGACTCTAACTCTAGTCCTAACTCTAGCCCTAGTATTAACTCTAGCCCTAGTCCTAACTCTAGCCGTAGCCCTAGTCCTATATATGGCTCTAAGAACCTATTTTTTCAGGCACGATCCCCTCACTGGCCTTCGGAAGGAATCGACAGCTGAATTAAAGCGCCTTTTTCAAACTAAAGGTTTTAAAAAGTTGTATCCAGCCGGTCTGACACCAAATGATATGAGAGTTGTCCGCTTTCATATTCTAGGAAATACAATAATAAAAAAAGACGTGTCATCGATCCTTGGAGCGGGTGTTGTCAAGTAAGATTTTTTTGTTTTTTGTCAAAAATTTTTAAATTTAAAAAAAAATTTTTTAATTTAAAAATTTTTTTTTATTTATAAATTTTGAAATTTCAAATTAAAAAAATTTAATTTAAACTTTCAGAATTGAAAAGTTTGAATTCATGAACAATTTTGGGTACAACCGAGTGCTGTGGTCACCTCGTTTTGACAAAAAGCTCTATGTCGTTGGAGAACGACATCAACTGTAAGTTTAATTAGAAAAGGCACTTTTGATGAATAATTTGAAGGCAGGGCAGATTTTAAGAATAAAAGTAAAATTTTTACTGCGGGAAGTTTTTTTAGAGCGGGCAGAGTAAGTTGAGATACTGTATGGTGGAGTAGGACTGGATACCGCAGGACAGGATAGGATATGGTAGGATATAGTAGGGTAGAGTAGATTAGGGTAGGGTTGGATAGAGCAGTGTAAGATAAGGTAGTTTAGGGTATGATATAGTAGAGTAGAGTAGAGTATAGTAGGGTAGGGAAAATCAAAGTAACGTGAGACAAGTCATGCGCAAGGCACGGCAGAGTATAGTAGAACAGGGCACGGTACGTCAAAGAAGGACAGGGCACGGTAGGAGCGGGCAAAGAAAGGCAGAGCAGGGACAGGCACGGCAAGATAGGGAAAGACAAAGCACGATAGGGCAGGGCAGCGTAGGGTAGGGTAGGGTAGGGTAGGGTAGGGTAGGGTAGGGTAGGGTAGGGTAGAGTAAAGTTATATCTAAATTTTTATTTTCAGAGTTGTAGTAACTATAATAAATGAACCTACATGGTGCCATTCAATCTAATTCCAGCATCAAAAAACTTTTACCTGCTGGTCAATGAAAAGTTGTACTTGCTGACAAACCTTCAACGTCTAATCCAAGTAACCGACACCCCATTATTCAAAACACCGTTTCGCCTTCGATATACTGTAGTTGGCATACATGGCAAAAGAGACGAATACAATTTTACCAGTCGATTTGATCCAAGCAAAGACTTGCTTTATGCCACAAAGAATGGCTCGTGCTTGGTTGGAAAGCCGGATGATGAAGTGACATCCATGACAAAGTGTACTGAACGTGATTTAAAGCTGAAAAGGTATCAGGGAGAGTATCAGACGGACTATTATAGCTTGGTATGAGTTTTTTGAAATTTTTAAAAATTTAAAAATTTGAAAAAATTTAAATTTGAAAATTTTTAAAAATATACTTTAATTTGGATATTAAATTCAAATTTTAACATTTTAGGAACATTTGATCGCCATCAGCAACGAAGAAACCAACCTTACAAAGCAGTTCACCCAAAATACCTACGTCATGTTTGTGGACTCTCACACACATTTAAAGTAAGTTTTTTACTTCTACCCTACCCTACCGTACCCTTACCTACCCTACCCTACCCTACCCTACCCTACCCTACCCTACCCTACCCTACCCTACCCTACCCTACCCTACCCTACCTTACCCTACCTTACCCTACTTTACCCTACCCTACCCTATATACCCTGCCCTGCCCAGTACACTGAGCTAGCCTTAGTCTAGCCTTATCCTAACGTAGGCTAGCCTTGGTATAGCTCTACCGTAATACCTTACCTTTCTTTACCCTACCGTTCTTTCTTACTTTGCTCTGCCTTAGCTTATTCTACCGTACTTTGCTCTGTTCTGCTTTACCCTACCTTACCTTGTCCTACTCTATTATCCCCCGTACCCTTAGCTAGGTTTAGTCTAGCTTTATCCTAAGCTAGGTTAGTCTTGCTCTATCATAGCTTACTCTACCCTAACTTGCTATATCCTACCTTGCTTCACCATATCTTACTTTATCTTACTTTGTACTGCACTATTTTGCTCTACCCTACCTTTTCCTACCTTATCTTATCCTACTCTACCATACTCTGCTTTGATTTACCTAATTTCACCCTACTTTAGACGCTGACCAGCCCTACCCTAGCTCTACTCTCTCTTATCCTACCTTAACCTATACTATTTTTTAACCTTAATCCTACCGAATCTACGCTTACCCCATTTTCAAAATTTTAAAATATTTTTGTTTCAGAAAGCTTCTCTTAATCTTCTTTGGTGCCGCCATTATCGTGCTGGTGACTGTTGTTCTCGTAGCGGTACTGTTCTATATATCTTACAAGGACCACAAAAATGTTTTACACAAAAAGTCACCAAGATCGCCGAAGGAAAAAAGAAGAAAAGAAACAGAATTACATTGAAAATGGCATTTATATACTGTGTTTGAAGCTAAACTCAATAAATTCTATTATTTTTGGTTGTGTATTAGTGGAAGTTGAGTGGAAGATTTTCAGTGCAAAATACATTACAGATCTGCCATCAAATTTCCATTTCTAAAAAGTGCTTTAAACGTGTTTTTAGGCTATTTAAACGCATTTTGAAAGTGAATGTTGAGTGGAAGATTTGTAATGTATTTTGCACTGAAAATCTTCCACTCAACTTTCATTTTTAAAAATTGTTTTAAATGTGTTTTTAGGCCGTTTTAAAGCATTTTGAAAGTGGAAGTTGGGTGGAACATTTTCAGTGCAAGTTGCATTACAAACCTTCCACTCAATTTCAATTTTAAAAAAATGGCATTTTGAGCCTAATACAAAACATAGGCTTACCAAATATATCAAATCTTTTTGATTCTATAAATATTCTCAGTGATTACTACCACACCACACTTGACTCATAGTCACTATAAAACACTATCACAGATCACTGCCACATCTTTTTGTCGTAAAATATGCAAATCCGAATTCAAGAGGCTACTTGCATATTTATTTACGTGTCTGGTTTCTTTTTCGGCCCAAAAAACACCGAAATTTGGTTGAACAAACAGTTCGAAAACTTTTGTTCCGTATTTGAAGCCTGAGGCAACAAAGCCTCGGCTTGAAACGTTGTATTATGTTGTACTATTTGGATAAACAAAGCTTCTTCTTTGCATACAAACACGTTTATTAGAAGCGACTGAGACATTTGTGGTGATTTTTTGGGTGATTTTTGAGATATGTGGGTTTGGGTGTTTTTAAAAATTGGGTAGTGTAGGGTAAAGTATTATAACGTAGTGTAGGGTAGTGTAGGGTATGGTAGAATAGGATAAGGTAGTGTAAGGTGAGGTAAAACAAGGTAGGATAAGGTAGTGTAGGGTAAGGTAAGATAAGGTAGGGTAGAGTATTATTAGGTAGTGTAAAGTAAGGTAGGACAAGGTAGTGAAGATAGAATAAGTTAATGTAGGGTACGGTAATTTTTTAAAATTCTAGTAAAAATACGGTAAGATAAGCCTTGTTAAAGCTAAATATTTTTTATGACAGATGATAAAGAAAGAGGGGGGGGGGAGTAGAAGAAAAATGAATTTGAAGCGGAGTTTTTAAATTTTTTAGAGGTATAGGATGAGGGATTTCGTAAAGAACGGTAGGTTTAAAAAAAACATTTTAGGTTAAACCTAGATGAATTGATAAGTCTAAAGGCTAGGTGCTAAAGTTTTTGTTGTAGCACTTAGATTATTAGTGTCTAAACTCTGAGAATGGAAGCTAAGCTTAATTTTTATGGGCTAAATTGCGAGCCAAGGCTTGAGAGGCAAACCTTGGAGAAAGGCGAAATGGATTTTTTATGGGGCTGAAGTTAGCGTTAAGGCTTGATTGGGTTTACCTTTTTAGGTCACGACAAGGGTACGACACAAAAGACATGGCTAGATCTAGGGCTAGAATTACAACTGGATATGGGCTAGGGCTAACGTCAGAGGCAGCCAGCTCGAGAACTAAAGTTAGGGCTTTGGGCTAGGGCTCTGGGCTAGGACTCTGGGCTAGGGGTCTGTGCTAGGGCTCTGGGCTAAGGTTCTGGACTAGGGCTGTAAACTAGGGTTCGTTTTCGCAACCCACTTTACGGTTTATTTAACATGTTCTTTAACGTTTTCCGTATTTCCTACGCTTTTTACGTGTTTTTTGTGTTCAAAACAGGCTATGAACACACTTTTATGAATGTCGTTCTAGTGCATGACTCTCTTGACAGTTTTTCTACTGTTCTTTGTTTACTGTAATATCGGGTTGACATCGAAAGTTGTAGAAAAAAGAGATGTTTCTGATGTATTGTGCGACATGGATACTGTAAGTTTTTTAAAATAAAAACAATTTTTGAAAATTTTAAAATTTGTGGCAAAAATGGCAAGAACTTTCTTTACAAAACAAAATATGACACGAAATTTCTTTTCAAACTCAAAAATGGCAAGCACTTTGTTTACAAAACAAAAAATGGCAAGAACTTTCTTTACAGAACAAAAAATGGCAAGAACTTTCTTTACAAAAGAGAAAACTGCAAGAACTTTCTTTACAGAGTAAAAAATGGCAAGAACTTTCTTTACAAAGCATGAAACTGTTATATTTTTAAATTAAAAGTCTCTTGCAGGCTGCGGGAGACATGTTATACGAAGAAAAAGGAAAAGTCGATAACCTTTTCAAAAAAGGCAATAACGTTATTTCAAAAACTAAAATACGACAAAAACTTTTAGTTTATGATGTTTTTACACATTTTTTGTCACACTTTCTCTTTTTTCATATATATTTTTGTTGTTATAGCTGCTTTTTCGAATATCTCCGTATCTCAATAGTAATGTCATTGTTCTTATTCAGAGCACATGAATAACAAATTGTTCTGTATAATTTTTGCTTAAAATAGCATTTTTGACAATATGGAGGTAGTAAGAATACAAAAATTTCAAAAACTTTTTAAAAATTTTAAAAAACTAGGTAATAAATTTTGGTTTTTTTTTAAATTTTTAGGCCCAAATCGCCAAACATTATGGATATCCGGTGGAAACTCACAAAGTTCAAACTGATGATGGTTACCTGATTGATGTTCATCGGATTCCATCACCTAGAAGTGAGAAATTTCAAAATTTTATAAAAAATAAAAAAAATTTTAAAAATTTCGTGTAATTTGACAAAATTTAAATTTAAAAAATTTTTTTTTTGTTTTTTAGCTAATTTTTACTTTCTAATCTCATAAAACCATCATATTAACCTTGAGCACCATATAAACCAAATTCTTTAAAAACGCATTTCGTAGTCGAATAGCGAAGCCGCCAACTTCACGCGCAAAAGCGTGTTGGTTCGAATCCGGCCGGGTGCAATGCCGTTTTTCGGCGTTTTTAAGCTTTCAAATAAAATTTTTGATAAATATAAAGAAAGAAAATTATTAATTAAAGAAAAAAATCAATTTTAAACAATATTAAAATAAGACTTGTTGCAAATATCAATAAAAAATGAGTTTTTTAGACACAAAGCTCCCAAATCAATACCCATTGATTTTAATGCACGGACTTGAGTTAACATCAGCTTCTTGGATTCTAAATGGTCAGAATGGATCTGCTGGTATGTTTTGTAGCAGCTTATAGTTGTTTAACGCTTTACGATATTGAAAAATATAGTGTTTTAGATAAAGAAGCCAAGTTATACCTATTTTTAAAAATTTTTTGGCCATTTTTCAGTTATTTTATTCAATTTAAAAAAAATTTTGCAATTTGTATAAAAGTATATGCCATTTTTAATAAGAGTCGTCATTGTTTCAGGTTTTTACTTTGCTGACGCTGGATTTGACGTTTGGCTAGCGAATGTTAGAGGCAATAAATATGGTCGGAAGCACGTCAAAATGAACATTTTGGACAGAAACTTTTGGGATTTTTGGTAACAACTACCCTACCCTACCTTACCCTACCCTACCTTACCCTACCCTACCCTACCCTACCCTACCCTACCCTACCCTACCCTACCCTACCCTACCCTACCCTACCCTACCCTACCCTACCCTACCCTACCCTACCCTACCCTACCCTACCCTACCTTACCCTACCCTACCCTACCCTACCTTACCCTACCCTACCCTACCCTGCAATACCCTGCCCTCGTCTTACTCTCGCCCTACCTTTGGTCTACTTTTGGCTTACCCTTGCCCTACCCTCGCCATACACTCACTCTACCCTCGTCCTACCCTCGCTTTACCTTCGCTGTACCTTCGCCCTACTCTCGCTTTACCCTCCCTCTACCCTACGCTATCTTACCTTGCCATGCTCTAGTAAACCTCATACCTTTAGCTACGACCAAATGGCTGAATACGACATTCCAGCCATAGTAGAGTACGTAAAGTTGGTGTCTAAGAAGAAGCAAGTCCAGTTTCTTGGCTATTCCCAAGGAGCTTTATTGTTATTGGCTAAACTGTCGATGGATCCCGGATTCTCTCAAAATATTCAAAGATTCTATGCTGTAGCACCGGTTACTAGGGTTCGAAATCTGAAAGGTCCTATGGCTGCTATTGGAAGGTTTCATAACGCTTTTCCGGTGAGTTTTAGGGGGTAGGGGTGGGTTTTTGAGTAGTATTTTATTTTTTTGGGAGGTACGGAGAGGAGGATTGTGTAAGGACAAGAGGAGAGGAAATCTTTGTAAGCGGGTGGATTTTTTTTTAGGTTTTAAGGCTAATTTAAAAAAAATGCAGTTTAAGGATACAGTACTGAGTGTGGAAGGTCAGGCTAGTGTATGCCATGGTAAGGTATAATATAATAAGGTAGTAGAGGATAGGATAAGGCCGAGTAGAGCAGTTTATGGTAAATTAGGGTACTGTAGGGTAGGGTAGGATAAGGTAAGGTAAAGTAGGGCGTGGGTAGGGTGAGATAGATTACGGTAGGGCAAGTTAGGGTGGGATAACGTAGGGTAGGGTGGGGTAAAGTAGGGTAGGGTAGGGTAGGGTAGGGTAATATACATTAATATAGTTTTACACCATACATAAACTGCCACTTTTAAGCTAATATGGCAAGGCAACGTGCCAGGAGAGTACATGAACGACGCTCTTCTCCTCCGCCCCTTATCAGCCCTATTCTGCCGCTCCCCACTAACCCGCCACCTCTGTACACAACATATCATTGACTATACGGGTCCACATTGGCATCTGAATGCAAGTCGGATTGGTGTATATACTGCCCATTCAAACTCAGGCACCTCCATGATGAACATGTTACATTACTATCAGAGTTTGGAGACGGACGAATTTCAAAAATACGATTTTGGCGAAGCCGAAAATGTCAAAAATTATGGGCAGGTATGGTTGATGAGAGCAAAATTTGGATTTTTATTATTGGAGAGGGGGTGGGGGGGGTGGTTTATTTGGAGTTTTTTTGAATTTTTTGGGTAGGATAGGGCGCGGTAGGATAGCGTAACGGCAGGGCAGGGTTTTTTTTAAATTTTTTTTGTAAAATACGTTGGTTGTAACCTAAAATTGATTTTTCTACTATTTTTAAGTTTTACAATTACTTGAAACAGAATGCCAAAAAGCGCGGGATTTTGAAAATTCAAGTTTTTAGGGTGGCTTTTTTAAATTTTTTATTTAGCTATCATAAAATACACTTAAAAATTGTAGCAATACCCACCAATATATGACTTGGCGTCAATCTCGGACTCACCAATTCACGTCTTCTCTAGTCCAGACGATTGGCTAGCCAATGAAAAAGACGTTGACGGCTATTTACTAAAACGACTAAAACCAGAAGTTGTGGCAGAAGTGACAAAACTTCAGCATTATGGCCATATCGACTTTCTTTGGGGTGGACGGTCGATTGAGGATATTTATCGACCAATCGCTGAAAGGGCCAGGGATTTGGATGGGCTGAAGTTGAGGATTCGTTAGGATAGTGTAGTATATGCCTAGTGTAATATATAGGTAAAACTTGATCTAAAATGTTGTTTTTCATGTCTTTCATTTATTATAATATCTATGTAAATGTCACTTCTAAAAATATTGTACTATTAGCTACTAAAATTGACGATTATTTTTGAATTTCTATTTTCCCGCCAAGATTGGCATTGTGTTTTAAGGTTTAAATTGGCTTGATATAGCCTTAAAATCTTTATTTAGTATGGTATGTTCTATAAAAGTGCCATTTTTTAAAATTTATAAAGTCCAATTGCTGAAGCCTGTATTGACATTAATTTTTTAAATTTATGTTTTCCCGCCAAATTTGACATTCCATTCTAAAACAATAATTTCCATAAAATATAGTTAAACATGTCTTTCTTAAACCCTATGATCTGTTAAATTGCTATTATGGCCAATATATTTGTGTTCTCTAATTGGTCTTGATATTTTTTTGAATTTCTCTTTTCCCGCCAAAATTGTAATTTTGATTTTTCAGCCAAAATCACTAATTAAAAGTTCTTGGATGTATCAGAATTCCGTATCTTTGAATAAATTTTTATGACAAACAAAGAAAAAACGAATGTGATTCACACTTTTCAAACTATGCAAATACCAAACGTCGTTATCGTCGCGGAACGCCCTTTTAAGATTATATAAAACATCTCAAGTCTTTATCACTACTTGCGTTGTTAGTATAGTGTTTCTTTTTAGTTTTGTTGTTTACTAACGGTGGTTTTTGAATTTTAGGATGTTATGTTGGGCGAGGGTAAAATGAATTTTGAGTGGGTCTAAATAAGCCTAAGGCAAAGGCGGGGCAAGGCAGGATAAAATAGGTACTGTAGAGTTGGCTGAAAGAATAGTAATATGACTAATGTAAGGCTAGAATTATAGCTAGATCTAAAGCTAAAGCTTGAGATAAAGCCGGGGCTAGACCTAAGATTAGAACTAAAGACTTGGGCTAGGGCTAGAGCCAGAGCTAAGGCTATGGCTAGGGCTAAAGCTAGAGCTAAAGCTAGGGCTAAAGCTAGGGCTATAGGGCTTAATCTAGGGCTAAAGCTAAGGCTAGGGTTCGATCTAGGGCTAGGGTAGGGCTAGACCTACAAAACATTCAAGTTAGCCGTTTTAACACTATAAACTAAAACCTAAAGAAAAATCTTTTAGGCTTAAAAACAAAAAATGGGTCACAATTTCGAATACACTAACCCACAACTGCCATTTTCTCTACCAACAGCTGGTGGTTTGGATGTGAATGCTGTAATCGACATTCGTGGTCGATTAGACAACCGTACATCCGAGGATTTTGTAATTAACTTGTCCGATGGCGATGACATTGCTTTACATGTAAAAGTAAGATTTGAAAGGAATCGACAGAACATCGCGTTCAACTCATTTGAAAAAGGAAAATGGAAAAAAGAAGTGACGAAGGACGTCAAGCTTCACAATAATGATCCAGCTCACTTGGTGGTACGAGTCACTGAAAAAGGATATTTTGTAGGTTTAATTCGAAAAAGTACACTTGCCTTCAGGTTAATGTAGCTATAGTATCATTCGCCGTAGTTTTACAATATATGATAGTTTTGGTCACAGTCTTACACGTTAGGTTTCTTGTCGTCGTTTGAAAGTATTATATTAAGGTAGCATCATCTAATAAAATCATCAAATAAAGCCGCGGTTTAATGTTTTTGAGATATAGCCAGAGTTTTGGCTTTTGGGTCCGGTCCGGATTTTTGAATTTATTTTTCCCGCCAAACGCATATCTCGAAAACTATTATAGATTTCAAAAAACTAACAGCATCTAGAAGGATCAGCACCATTCCAAATAGGGGGGTAGAAAAAGTTTCAGACCGATCCGACCGGTAGAAAAAAAGCGCGGGAAAACAAAATTCAAATTCCAGACACCCGCATTGGGTCCGGTCCGAGAAGAACTCTGCATATAGTATTGAGTGAACATGTAGCACATCCATCCAGTAATATATGCTTCGATAAAAGGTAGCACAACTGTCTAGTAACATATGAATCAATAAAAGTAGCACAACCGTCTAATAACACATAGTTCAATAAAATGTAGCACAACTCCCTAGCAACATATGATTCGATAAAATGTAGCACAACCGTCTAGTCACCTATGATTCGACAAAATGTAGCACAGCCGTCTAATAACACATAGTTCAATAAAATGTAGCACAACTCTCTAGCAACATATGATTCGATAAAATGTAGCACAGCCGTCTAACAACACATAGTTCGATAAAATGTAGCACAACCGTCCGCTGAGCTGTTGTTGAATAAAAATAATTTTTCAGATATTATTCAATGGATCCCACCTGGGCGACTTTGAACACAGATTGCCGGCCAAACACATTCAACAGTTTGACTTGATGGGAGGAATCCGTGTTGAATCTTTGAAGTTGGAGAACTTCCCTCATGTTGAAGGAATGCGTCATTACTAATAGTTTACTGAACTTTTGCTAAAAACATATAAATGAAGATGTCATTTTTGCTGGTTTTTCATTGTACTGTAAAAAGAAATGAATTCGTTACTTTAAACTATCATAAATTCTTTCACATTGTACACTGCCAACTAAGCGACAGTTTATACTTTTTGGTCTAAAAAAACGTTGATAAAGTTATAAACAAATAAAAACCAAGTTTTTCAACCGGAACTAATAAAATTGACAATGTGAACTATAAAAACGTATCCAAACGTAAAGAAAAATTTAAAGTCTTATCATATTATTAGTCTTGCGGCACACCCACATCTTTTCTAACAAGTTGTTTTATTAAAAAAAGGGTAAGGCTAAAGCTAATACTGGGATCAAGACTGGCTAGAGCTAGAATTAAGTACAAGTTACAGTTAAGGCTAGGTCTAGGACATGAGCTGTGCCTAGGGTGTTGGGATAATGTTGGAATTAGAGCTAAAGCTAAAGCTAATTCTGAAGCTTATAGCTATAATAAGTCTCTGGGCTAGGCCTCTGTGCTAGGGCTCTGGTCTAGGACTCTAGGCTAGAGTGTTGGGCTAGGGCTTTGGGCGAAGGCTCTGGTGTAGGGCTTATAGCTAGGGCTCTGGGCTAGGGTTCTGGGCTAGGGCTTTGTACTAGGGCTTTTGACTAGGGCTAGGGCTCTCGGCTAGGGCTCTGAGCTAGGGCTCTGGGCTAGAGCTCTGGGCTTCGTACTAGGGCTTTAGGCTAGAGTTCTGGGCTAGGGCTCTGGGCTAGGGTTCTGGGCTAGGGCTTCGTACTAGGGCTTTGGACTAGGGCTAGGGCTCTGGGCTTCGTACTAGGGCTTTAGGCTAGAGCTCTGGGCTACGGCTCTGAGCTAGGGCTCTGGGCTAGGGCTCTGGGCTTCGTACTAGGGCTTTAGGCTAGAGCTCTGGGCTAGGGTTCTGGGCTAGGGCTATGGGCTAGGGCTCTAGGATAGGGATGGGGCTATTCCAACAAATAAAAAAAATTAAAACCAACAAAAAATACAAAAATTTATTACCAAAAGTAAAAAAACAAAGGAAATAAGAGACAGATCGGTTCGGCTGGAAAAGTGAGATCAAAACGTACTTTTTATGACACTTATATGATAGATAAGACAATAATACAATGTAATAAATACTTTAACTATACGGTCAAGCAATTTTAGATTTACTGTCAGTGTTTTCGTCGTTAGTAGCATGTACATAGGGGAGATGGTAGGCTTAGATAGTATGCTGTACCACCTTTTCTAGTATGAACTTGGAAAAGGTGGTACAGATGTAATTAGCTTGTACTATAGAAGGTAGTACAAGCTTGGTGAAAAGCAAGTACATAAGAAGGGTACTATATAGTATCGTACTATATAGTACATAGTATGGTACTGTAAGAATATATAGTACGGTACTATAGTTGTATATATTTTGAGAATATACATATATATAGTACGGTAATATAGTTGTATATAGCATGGTACTATATAGTACGATACTATACAGTACGATCGTACTCAAAAGTGCTGTGCATTGTTCAACGAATCAAAAAGTCTCGTCCTCCCAACGAATCCAGAACGGCGACACGTCGCAGTCGTTGGCCACGTTTGCCGAAACGGCGGTTCCAGCCCACGGGCAACTCGACCCGACCGCCCAACTCGGCGCTCACATCATAGGGCGCTGGACGCGGACGGAAATAGAAAGCAGCTTGATTCCTCACTGGGTAATACTCGAGGTCTTGAGCCTGAAATGGAAAGAACTTTCTTTACAAAATGAAAAATAGCAAGGACTTTCTTTACGAAACATAAAATGGCGGGAACTTTCTTTACAAAACAAAAAATAGCAAGAACTTTCTTTACAAAGCAAAAAATGTCAAGAACTTTCTTTACAAACTAAAAATGACAAGAAATTTCTCTACAAAACAAAAAATTGCAAAAACTTTCTTTACAAAAAGATTACTGTAACTTTTCTTGTACAAGCCTACCTCTGCCGATCCTGTGAAGCACATGACTAGTACAGCGAACGCCAAACAACTTCCGCCCAATGATAGGTACGCCGAGTTCATGTTAGGATAACAGTTGTTAACCTGCAAGCGAATGATCGACCGTTCTTAATATTAATGTTACAACAATACTCGTATGTAGTTATTGCAATAATAGTCACATAGTGTGTCTTTATTACAATAACCATATATGTTGGTGTTCACGTTTCATTAAGCAAAGGTAGCAATATTGTAAGACATCACAGTCTACCGGGAAGTAAAAAACAGCAATAAAAATGGTTTCGAAACAATAATGTTACATTACAGAGCATAATATAATGTAGATGTGTTATGAGGAGAAAATACTACATTGTGTCAGAAAGAACGGCGTATTATTTACGACAATATGAACCACGTTTAATAAGAGAAAAGTTAAAAAACATTTGAAGACAACGGTCAACGATTACATGTAACAAAGATTATGTTGTGCGTTATAATCCATAGCTCTAGACCCAACCCCTTCCATAATCCTGCCCCAGAGCCTTAGCTTAGAGCCCTAGCCCAGAGCGCTAGCCCAAAGCCCTAGCATTAGCATTGGTCCTAGTTCTAGTCCTAGTCCTCATCCTAGTCCAATAAATCCTAGTACAAAAAAAATCCTAGTCCTAGTCCTGTCCATTTTCTTCGCTAGCTATAGCCTCAGCCTTAACCATATACCTAGCTTCAGCCTAGAGCCTTACCTAGCCTTGCCCGTATACCTAGCCCTAGACTTATGTTTAGCTCTAGCTTCAGCTATTGCCCTAGTCCTTCAGTTTTAGAGCCCTAACGTTAGCCACAAACCAAGCTTCACCCTGCTATACAATAATCAGACTTGGCTAAAACCCTATCCTAACCTTACCCTAGTCCCACCTTACTTCACTCAACATCTAAATTGGCCCTGGATCTAGCCCTAGCCTTAACCACATCCTTAGCCCCAATCTAAGTTAAATCCTACTGTAAAATTATTCTACTTTGCCTATTTTCTTACTTCATCCAACCTCCTTCTCTTTCTTATTAATACTTTGTTACCATGCCCAAATTTTTGACTTACCCGTCTACAATACAGTAAAAACGCTAAAAAAGCAAAAATACTTTACAATGCACTATGGTACATGTGTTATTCCAAACTACCGCCCTCTGTCACGTATTTACTTTCGTTCGTTTTACCCCTCCTCCCACGACGAAACAAAGAATGGCCTTAAAATTCAATTATATCAACATCTGACAATGTTAGTGTTGGTTCGTTAAGTTAAATCAAAATTGGATAAAGCCACGCTTTTTAGGCTTATTTATAAATAGAAAAAACTGCGTAAACTTTACAATTTGGTAAATGTATTTTACATTATCCAGATTGATGGTAATCTGTGTAATGTAAAATACGAAAATGGTCTATCCTCTTTTAATTTGGTCAGCTGATTAATTAGAAAAAGTGTTTAAATAACCCTAAAACTTTAACGGTCTATTAAACTTTTAAAAATTTCCCTAGGGGCTTCAGAAGAGCACAATAACAAAAAAAAGTTTTTCATTGATCACCCTACCTACTGTAGAAGAAAAAGTTTTCATTATGCTATCCTTCCTTACTGTAACAAATTCTTAATGTGGTATAATAAGACAATTTTAAAGATAATGTAGTCGTCGCTTCTGTTTTACCCTTAGCTTTAGCCTTATTCCTAGTCCTAGCCTTAGCTTTGAATCTGGTTTTGGTCTTATTCTTAATCGGGGCCCTAGACCAGATTCTATTCATAGTCTTAACCCTAATTATAATACTAGCTTTAGCCCTAGTACTAGTCCTGTTCTTGTTCCTTGTACTAGTCTTAATTTCAACCCTAGCCCTAGTCCTAGCCCTAGCTCTAGCCTTAGTTGTAGCCCTAGCTCTAGCCCTAGTCCTAGTCGTAGTACTAGCCCTAGTCCTAGTACTAGCCCTAATCCTAGTCGTAGTACTAACCCTAATCCTAGTGTAGTACTAGCCCTAGTCCTAGTCTTAGGCCTATTCCTAGCCATAGCCCTGACTCTAGCCCTAGCCCAAGCTTTAGCCCTGGCCTTAGCCTTATCTTCACCCTAAGCCATCAGCAGCCCAACCTTCTGCCACACCTCAAGTTTATCATCCCCTTGTCACCGCTTATACTCCCCTGTCCCCTCCCCCGAAAAACCCAGACAAAACAAGCCGCCGGTAGCCAATTGTACATATTCATCTCAATTTGGAGTACATCAACGTAATGACCGCCGGGAACAATATTTACAACCGCGGTAAATAAATACGAATCGACGTCGAAAACACTTCAAAAACATAAATCGGCGGCCGGAAGACAGGATTTAAATCCAATGTTCCTAATTTGTAACAAAGCCCAAAAACATGTCCTTGAGGCAATTTGTCATCCATAAATATTTACTCCGCCTCAAATGGGTTTGTCATCTCTTAGTTAGGTAATTTGTCATCTGACGTTTGGGGCGAAGCCTAAAGCTAATAGAAACTAATGTTAGTTTTGAAAAATTGAGTGAAAACTGACTGATAATCAAAATTAAATTTTTTTTTCAAAAATTAATTTTTTTTTAAATTAAAAAAATTTCGAATTTTTTGACATTTTAAAAAGTCTCTTTCATTCTGCTCTGTCTCACATGGGATGTCACTTAAATCGTACCTCGACTTCAGGTCGAGACCTATATATTCTTAAAGCCCTGTAATCACTGAGTATGGATCTGAAAACCGTTTTTCCGTATGGCGCTTAGTTTTCGAGAAAATCGACTTTGTCAGCCCTATTCCTAGTCCCAGCACTCGTTTTGTTCTTGGTACTAGTCCTAGTCCTAGATCTAACCTTAGCTCTGCTCTACCCAGACTCACCCTACTCCTACCTAAGTACGTTTTTCCCCAGCCCCGCCTTAGCACTTAAAACCTTCTCAAGCTTAAATTTAGCCCTACCCCGCTTTCTTAATTTTGCTCTGTCCAACTTTGCTCCTAGTCCTAGCCATACTGTAGACTCAACATTGAGCTGTTCTAGCCCAAACCAAAGTCTTAAGCCAGCCAGGGACGTCGCTACGCTTTTTCTCTTGGGGGGGGGGGGGGGGTGAAGACCCAAAAAAAAATTTTGGTCCACCTGTGGAATGGGAAATGGGAAAGTCACACCAAACTACCCCCGCCCGGCACTGCCTGAAATATGAAAAAAATTCTAGAAAACTGTTATTTTAAAAAAAATATATTAAAAATACCCAAAAACACAAACAACAACCCAAAAAACATTTTACACAACTGTTTAAACTTTTCTCAACCCAACCCACGTTATCCAAGTTTTAAAATAAAAATAAGTTTCGGATTTCAAATTCCCTCGAGGTTTGGTTCGGTTTTCAATGAAAATGACGCCATGTAAATACGAAAACTTGGTGTAAAAGGCTTTAAACTGACCCATTGCTAATCATTTTATATCTAAATTTCGGTTTTTTGATTGAAAAACATCGTTTTGGTCAGTTTTGACCTTAACTAAAGATAAGTTAGGGTAGTGCAGTATAGGATAGAGTACAGTAGTGTAGGCTAGAGTAAGATAGGATAGAGTAAGGAAGAATAAAGACGTGTAAAGTATAATAAACCAAGGTAGAGTAGGGTAAAGTAAGGTATTTTCTCCTGTTTGAAAGCCAAAAACAAGTAATTTTTAAATTAACTGCCTCAGGCGTTTTAAACAAAAAATCTTAATTTTAACTGTATCATAAAGTAGTTCATCGTGCTTCAATTTACCAAAAACTAGCCTAGTATCTTAAGAATCGACCAAGAACCACCACTTTTCCCCCACGCTTACCCAAGTCATCATGGTTAATATAACGTCATTTTTTGGACACTCAAAACCTTTCACAGTAAAAATGTGACATAATATGGTATGAAAAAACAGGAGTAATAGATTACTGCCATTTTACTATAGCATGACATACCATAAAGGCCAAGCTAGATTAAATATTTATATTTGGCTAGTGATCTATCTAGCCAGGCCTATCTAACGTTAAGTATTTATATAACCAGCACTGGCTAATGCTTAATCATGCCTTTTTTGAGCCAAATGACATTAGTACAATCATCGTACATGCTCATAAAAATAAAAACATAATAATGAATTAAGGAGCTCGTTTTACGAGCTTTTCGTAAGTTGCTCTGAGTTCAAAGTTTTAAAATGATATGATATCGTGAGTAAAAGTCGTTTTGCTAAAATTTGTGCTAAAGACGTAGCAACTTTTTTTGATGTAACAGTACTTCCTTATTCGATTAAATTTTTTAATAAGAACTCAAACGTCAACATGAATTTTTAAAACCTAACCCAAGACACTTCCTTACCCCAAAACCCTAGGCTATGTTTATGTTTGAGCCTATGCCTAAGTCTCTGCGCTAAGTTAAGCCCATGTCTAAGCCTAATTCGAAGTCTAACTTTAAGTGTAAGCCTCAGTCTACGTCTCAGTTTAAGCCTAAGCCTATGTGTATACCTAGTTCTAAGTGCATGCCTAAGCCCATGCCCGTTCCTAAGCCTCAGTCTACGTATACGTCTCGACCTAAAGCTCAAATTAAGACTAAGCCTGAAGTCCATCAAAGAGGAGTCAAGCCTAAATACTAGATTAAGCCGTAGCCTAAGCTGTAGCCTAAGCCGTAGCCTAAGTTTTAACCTAAACCCTAGTTTTATCTTAACCTTGAGCTCGACCCTAAGGCTAAACCTAAGCCAAAACTTATGCTTTTTAGCTTTTAAAAAACTAAAAACGGCTGACACCCTAAACTTTTTTTAAAGTGCCCTAACCTATCAATCATTAAGACCCAACCTCTACCCTATCCTACCCCACCCTTCCTTCCCTACCCAGACAGGCATAAAAAACAGCAATTACAGTAAAATTTTTAATTAAAGCGCTATAAAAACAGAACGTTCCTACGTTTCTGTTCAATTTGTTTCAATGCTAAAGTTTGGACTCTAGCAACGAGGCTGAGCTTCGTTAATTGAATTTCAACTCAAATTAGCGATATTCTATATTTTTTTCATTCGAAATGACCAAAATAAACTTTTCATGACGAGTTTATTGGAAATAGGGTACAATAAAATTGGTAAAATCTAAAAATAGTACTGTTTTTAGTAATGAAGTACTAAAATAGTCCAGTTGCTTTACCCTAGTTCTAGCTAAGTTCTTCACTAACTCAGCTTTAGCTTTAGCTTTAGCACTAGCCTTGCTTTGCCATGCCTTATCTTGCCGTGCCGCGCCTTGCCATGCATTTCCTGGCCTTGCCATGCCTTGCCCTGCCTTGCTTTGCCATACCTTATCTTGCCTTTGCCTTACCACACCCTTTCCTGTTCTGTCCTACCCACAATGCCCTGTCTATCCATTCCCTTTCCTGTACTCTCCTGGTATGTCCTGCCCTCTTCTGACCTATAATGTCCCGCCGTACCATGCCCTGCCTGTCCTAACATGCCTTGTCCTCTTCTGTCTGATACTGACCTACCCTACCATGCCCTACCTTGCCTTGCCCTGCCAACCTAAAACCTAAACCTTGACGTATAAATGCCACAAAATGACCGCTCTATGCCTATAATTAAAAATACGAGAAAATGGAATTAACCCATCCAGCTTAGTCACCATAACAGTATAATACCACTTCGTAAAGTTGTATTTAATACCACTAGACCCGAACGTCACTGCTATACGATGAAAACATTACATAATGTTTAGGGGGGTGAACGTAATAAAAATATGTAAAAGTAACTAAAAGCTATGTCACGGTTAGTCTAAGGTATGATAAGATAGGGTATACATCCAGCTATGAGCTAAGCCAAAGCCAGGTAAAGGCGAAGGTAGGGGCTAGAAATAAGGAGTAGACAGAAGCTAGGGCTAGGCTTTTGTAGGACATAGGTCGAGCAGGGTAAGGTAGGGTAGAGCAGGGACGTCGTTTGGGGGGAGGGGGGGGGGGGGGGTACCCCCTCCCCCAGAGCCGATCCAAAAAAAATTGCACAGGTACCTGTACGCAAAAAAACAAAAAAAAATTTTTTGAAAAATCGGTCCACAGGTACCTGTGGACGAAAAAATTTTTTTTCGACCTCCCCCTCCCCCCAGAGAAAATCCGTAGCAACGTCCCTGGGGTAGAGTAAAGTAGGATAGGGTACGGTAAAACGCAGATATGGTAAAGTAGGGTTAAGTAAGGAGCTAAACATTGCAGGGCAAGGCAAAGTAGGGTAGGGTAGAGTAAATAGGCTAGAGTAGAGTAGTGTAGTGTAGGGTAGAGTAGGGTAGGGTAGGGTAGGGTAGGGTAGGGTAGGGTAGGGTAGGGTAGGGTAGGGTAAAGTAGGCTAGAGTAGAGTAGGGTAGTGTAGGGTAGGGTAAGGTAAAGTAGGGTAGGGTAGAGTAGGGTAGAGTAGGATAGGATAGGGTAAGATAAGGTAGGGTAGAGTAGGGTAGGATAAGGTAGGGAAAAGTAGGGTATAGTAGAGCAGGGTTTGGTAGAGCAGGGTAGTGTAAGGTAGGGAAAGATTAGGATAGGGTACTGTAAGGCTATATAAAACAAAATTTTCAAAATTCAAACAAAAATTTGAAGACAAAACGTTTTGCTCCAGTACGTTACATCAAATGGCAAACGTTTACCGTGGGCGAAATGCAAAACATGTCATTTATCCTGGAAAAACTATTAGGAAAGGGGAAGAAGTCACCATGTTGTCTGGGTGACTTTGAAGCTCTTAATAGCCTAAATTTAAAAATAATTTAAAAAAAATTTTTTTTTGTATTGCGTCATAAAAGGTCTACTATAATATATTACCTTACCCTATATTACCGTACCCTACATTACCGTACCATACATTATCGTATCCTACCCATCCTCATTTTACCCTATCATACCGTACCATTCCTTACCCTACCCTACTCTACCATGCCCTACCTTACCCTACCCTACTCTACGTTAGCATACCCTACATTACCCTACTCTACCCTTCCTTACCCCACCCTGTTTTGCATTAAAATGCCCTACACAGCTTTGCCCTGTCCTACTCTAACTTATCCTACCCTACCCAAGTCTTTTTTCAAAAATTTAAAAATTTCCAATTTTCTCTTCCAGAATCTTCGAAAAAACAATTTTTTTCAACAAAAAGTTTGTGAGTAATCATCGGTGCACTGTTAAGTACGCGCCGCACTAATAACATTTTTCTTGGCCAAGTTCATGGAACGAACACAAAATTAAATTCACCACTAAACTCAGTTAAAAGCCGGAAAAAATTTCAAAAAAAAATTTAAAAAGTCGACAGTAGGTACTGTAAAACCTATCCTACCATGCTTGTCATTACCTACGCTAAAACAGTCTAATACAATATGAAATTTAACTAAAATTTGTTGTCCTGGCCTGCATTGCCTTTGCTTTTGCCCTGCCTTGCCTTATCTTGCATTGTCATGCCTTGCCTGGCTCTGCCCTACTCTGTCCTTTCTTCCCTTGCCCTCTGCCCTGCCTTTGTTCTGCTCTACCCTGCCTTAACATTTATACATGCATAAAAATTTTAAAAAAATTTTCTTCTTACTGTAACATAGAAAAAGCATAGCTACAACTGCCCACATAAAAATGTCAAAACACAGAACTTTAATATATACGTTCCTGAAGATATAATAAAAATTGAGCTAATTTTTGCTTAAATTTGTCATCTTACACATGTTTATGGACCTCGCTTATAGACAGAATCCAGACTAAAAAAATGAAGGATAACAAACTATTAATAAAAAGACTTCAACTAAAACAAGTGTAAAGCTAAGGTAGTTAGGGTAGAATTGAAAACTACTTTCCTTTGGCTGTAAGCCACAGAGTTTTGCCTTTTGGGTCCGGTCCGGATTTTTGAATTTATTTTTCCCGCCAAACTCATGTCTCAAAAACTATTATAGGTATCAAAAAAGTAACAGCATCTAGAAGGGCCCGCCCGGTAGAAAAAAAAAGCGCGGGAAAACAACATTCAAATTCCGGACTCCAGGTCCAATCCGGTCAGGAAAGATCTCTTAAACTTTTCTTCCAGCCAATTTGGCACATTTGGCATTGTGTTTCAAGCACTTTTTCGGCTTTCCAGACAAAATACGCTTACAAATTTAAAAACGTAGGTTCACATAAAGGTTTTCTACTAGTATATCAAAGAAAAACTATTAAAAGTCAAAAAATGACAAAGTTACAAGCTTGAAACACAATGCCAAGTTGGCGGAAAATTCAAAATGCCATTTGTTAATCTCGATTTTCTCGCGATTTCCTGGAAAGATTGACTACTTTGCTGGAAGTCTTAGATTTACAAGATCTTTCTTTATAAAAAGTTTGAAGTTAATCAGAGCGGGGCAAGTCGGGCACTTTCCTTGTAAGCCTGCTATTGTAATGTTAAAAATATTTTCTTGATCATGCCATTACAAACTAAAAGTTCAAAAATCAAAAAAGTTATTTTAAACCTGTGGTTTTCATGTTGTAGCCTATTATAATATAAACATTTGTTTTTTTTTCAATTTTGTTACCTAAAGAATGTGTTTAGTTCTTTGATTTTACAAAAATTCGAAACCGAGAGGGGCTTGTGATTGATAAAAAAAGAAGGGATAAATCATCTTGGAAGCCAGTTTATTGTCCCACGCTTTTGATTCTAATCTTATTTTTATCAAAATTTGGCTTTGAAATTTGAGTTTTTGTCAATTCTTCGAAATTTTAAAAAGTTTTAGTTTTAGGCTTAAACTTGGCTAAAATTTGATTTTTAGGCTTGAATTAAGCTAAAACTTAATTTTTAAGCTTAAATTAGGCTAAAACTCTGGTTTAAGCCTAAATTTCAGCCAAAACTTATTTAAACCTAAACTAGGCCAAAAATTGAAAAATAACTAAACTTCGGCTAAAAATTCGTTTTAAGCCTATATTAAGCTTAAAATAGTTCTAAGCCTATATTTATCTAAAAAAGTATTTTTAATCCTAAACTTATCTAAAAACTATTTCTAAGCCTAAAATACCATTTTCAACCCCTAATCCAAAAAGTAGTCCCATTTTGTCAACCATGGTACCAAAAATCGTACTATCCCAAATTTTGTCATTTCTAACTCTACTGTACCTTACCGTACCAACTTTTTCCATTCCACGTTCCCTACGGAACGACGAGAATGTTCTGAAGCACATGCGTCAAATTCAAATCGACCATGATCAGTCGCCCCTAGATGACGACCTTTTTGATGCTGAAGGCCCACTCCCCGACTTTACATTCGAAGAAATGTCGACTTTGGCCGTCGTTCCGAATTGGAACGCCTTGAAAGGACTGCCAGTTTGTCAACGTGAATGTAACGTCGCGTTCACGGCCGCAATGAAAGTGGCATTCAAGGCGGAGAACAACTTGGATCGGTTTGATGGGGTTTGCCAGTAAGTTGTTTAGCTTACCCTTTACCATACCCTACTCTACCTTACCCTACTTTACTCTACCCTTTCTTACATTACATTACCCTACCCTACTTTATCATACCCACCCTACCGGGCCAAGTTTTGAAAGTTTGAAAAATGATTTTATATTAACCATGATGACTTAGATAAGGGGTTGGGGAAAAGTAGTGGTTCTTGGTCATTTTTTGCCGTACTAGGCTAGTTTTTGGTACACTAAAGCACAATGAACTACTTTATGATACTGTCATGACAAAATTTTAAATTTTTGTTTAAATTGAATGCGGCGGTTAATTTAAGAATGATCAGTTCAGTTTTAGTCTGTTAAGCAGTAGAAATACCTTACCCTACTCTACACTACTCTACCCTATCCTACGCTACCCTACCCTATTCTACCCTACCCTACCTACCCTACTCTACCTTATCCTACCCTACCTTATCCTGCTTTGCCTTACTCTACTCAACCCTATCCTAATCTCGTCCTATTCAGCATAAAGTAGGCTTATCCTTAACTTAGTCTAAGATCTAAAAATGCAAAACTAGTCGTTCACAGAAGTCAAAAACCTCAAAATTCGTAATGGCTACGTAAAGAAGCTTTACGCTTTTGAAGTGCTATATAAAACGTATATGGAAAGATACGTGTATCATTATACATGATATATGTTCCTCTACGTAATAACGTATTATACTAGGTTTTCAAAATGAGTATTACTAGCCAACCTTAGTTTACGTTTTTAAGCCTACGCCACAGACCTGGCCCTCAAATTAGCCATATGCCTACCCTAGCTTTAGCTGTCTTCCCCATACCCAAAATACCCTATCTCTAGCCCTATCCCTGCCTTAGCTCTAGCACTATCCCAGTCTTGGTACTAGCCCTATCCCTGCCTTATCACTAGCCCTATCACTGCCTTAGCTCTAGCACTATCCCTGTCTTGGTTCTAGCTCTATCCCTGCCTTATCTCTAGCCCTAACCCTGCCTCATCTCTAGCCCTAGGTTTAACCCTCTAACAATTGTAAGGTGTCCTGCATCGAACCTCTTTTCCCTATCCTGTCTTAGCCCTACCCTATCCCTAGCTGTACATTAGCGATACTTTTTTATACAAAGCCGGTATATTCTTACGTAGTGGCGAATTTTACCGCGGATTACATAAAATTTTGATGTTATAGATAGCCTTAGAGAAATTACAAGAATTCGTATTACGCAACTTTTTCTTATGTAATATTATTTACTTTTGTAATATTTGCCTCGATGTAAAACGACCCAACAAATGACTGCGAGTGCTAGGATCTTGCTATAATTTTCTGCGGGGGATTACCCTTTACCTTTCATTTTATGTGTCAGCATATTACCCTAGCCTAAGCCGTAGCATAAGCCATAGACTAAGCCATAGCCTAAGCCGTAGCCTAAGCCGTTGCCTAAGCCGTAGCCTAAGCCGTAGTCTAAGCCGTAGCCTAAGCTTTAGCTCCATTCCAAGTTTCAGCCCTATCCTGAGCTCAAGCTCCAGCATAAACTCTAAACAAAAAGCTAGTCCAGACCTTGTCCTAGCCTGAGCCCTAGCCAGAGAGATTATGTTCCAGGTCTAGTCTTAGACAGCTTCAGCAGTAGTCCATGTTCCAGCCATAGCCGAAACCTAGCCTCAATCCTAGGCAAAGTCGTAGCCCTAACTATAGCGTTAGTCCAAGTTTTAGCCCTAGTCTAACTCCTAAACTTAAATTCACATATGTTTTTTTTTCAGAAACTACGAGAACGGTGTGGCATGTCAAGACAGTTTAGTAGACTGTCCAGGCCGTGACACATTCGACGTTCTGACTAGTGGACTTCATTTTATGTGTATTGAACAAAAGAAGGCGTTTCAGCGAATTCTGAACTGTATCGACTCGGAAAGAGTTCAAGTCCAACAACGTAGGACATTTTTAAATTTTCAAAAAATTAAAAATTTTTTTTTAATTTTCAAACTTTCAGATTGTGAAAAAGTATGTCGCGGCCGAGTTAGACTAACCAATTGGGCCACTCAAAGTGGCTTACTAGACATTTTTGGGGCTTATGACAAAGCTGCGCCCAGGTTTGATGGAGAACAGTTTCGGGCTGTCATGCAAGACGTTTGCGAGTAGGTTTTAAAATTTTACTTGTAAAGAAAGTTCTTGCCATTTTTTGCTTTGTAAACAAAGTTCTTTCCGTTGTTCGTTTTGTAAACAAAGTTCTTTCCGTTGTTCGTTTTGTAAACAAAGTTCTTGCCATTTTTTACTTTGTAAACAAAGTTCTTGCCACTTTTTGTTTTGTAAACAAAGTTCTTGCCATTTTTTGTTTTGTAAAGAAAGTTATTGCAATTTCGCACTCTGTAAACAAAGTTCCTTTCATTTCCGTCAAAATTCCCTTTCAGTCTAGCCAAATGCTACCTCACCTGTGTCCGCACCGACTACAACAACAAGTGTGGCAACAGTGCTGGTACTCTCATTTCCGAAGCGATTGTTCGACCAATGGCGGAAGGCCAATCAGAGCCAGTGATTCAACATATGAGTGGGTTCATGAACATCTTCATGCCTTCTCAATGTGGATTCTTCTTGAACAAAGACGAATTGGCACCACATCGGATCGATCCTCATCTGAGTGAGGCATTGAAGCGAGATGCTGAACAGTATAGTGCTAAAAATGGCAATGAAAATGGACTTACCGGGTTTGAAGGTGGGTGAATATAAATGGGCCTATAGAGGGGCAAGACCCTATTTCTCGGGCAGGCGTTTCAATTTTGCTTAAGCTTGGCCTTAGAGGCACGCCAAGGCCTTATGGAGTTGGTCCAATCTTAGGGGTTTTATTTTATCAAAGTTAAAAAAAGTGAAAATTGAGTGGAAGATTTGTAATGCATTTTTCACTGAAAATCTTCCACCAACTTTCCATTTCTAAAATGTGTCAAAAACGTGTTTTCAGGCATTTTAAGACATTTAAAAAAATGGAAGTTAAGTGGAAGATTTTCAGTGCAAAATACATTACAAAACTTCCACTCAACTTCCACTTTAAAAAACGTGCCATTTTGAGCCTTGTAAAGGAAACTTTTACCATTTTTGCATTGTAAACAAAGATGCTATTATAAAATAAAAATTTAGGAACGCACGACGAGAACGCTCCTTATGAAGGTGATGATCATAATAACCATGGCTTTGATCCTCGTCAAGGTCAAGAAAAGTCGGTGGTTCAAAATGTCCCTAGTGACCTTCAGAATGGTAAGAAAAATATTTTTTTTGTTTTGTAAAGTAAGTTCTTGCCATTTTTTGTTTTTTAAAAAAAGCTTTTGCCATTTTTCCTTTTGTAAAGAAAGTTCTGGCCTTTTTATGCCTTGTAAAGAAAGTTTTTGCCATTTTACAATTAATACTATTTTTTCAGTCCCACAGTCCCAGAACGTGCCAAACCCTCAAAAATCCGCCCAAAATTATCAAAAACCAGCCCCAAATGCTCAGGCCAACAACTCACCTAGCCCAAGTTCCCAGAACTCCAATTTACCACGCCCAAATCAACAAGCCAATTCACCCCGCCCAAACCAACAAAACCACAACTTACCCCGCCCGAGTGCCCAGCCTCAGGAACATCAATTCGAATTCGATAAATCCGACGAAGAAATCGAAGAGAATCTGGAGGGTTTGAAGCCGATTCCACCGGAAAAAGACGGCTTCCAGATGCCGAATGACATGTATACTGGGGCTGATGGTGACGATGAATATCAGGAGATACCAATGTTACCTGAAGATTAATTTTTGAGTTTTCTAACTGATTATTCTGGACTGGAAATAAAGTCTTTTGAGAAAAAAGAAAAATATTAAACTTGGTCCTCTCTGTTGATTTTTTAAAAAACTTTCAAAATTTGAAAACTATAAGCCTACCTGTAAAACAACAAGAATAGTCGAAAAGTTCTCGGCCGTCACAAAATTCCAAGCCGGAACATCAACAACGAAGTGTCACACACCGAGACGAAGTGTCAAAATGCGGATTTTCAATAAATTTTGGCTTTTTCGGCCGAAAATCATGGGTCCGCACCAATATCTTCAAGAACGGGCAAATAGATCACGGAGAAAAGTAACATGATTATCTAATATACATGTCAGATCAGTTATTTTTATTATTTCTTTTGGTTTTTAGGCATATCTCAAAAAATTGAGCTGAATTTTGAAAAGCGAAGCTTTTTTGTTGATAGTCCCACAACTTTTAATTTTTTGGAGGCGTTTCTAACATAATACAAAGTCAAAACTAGTGAATTTAGATAGTAAAAACATTAGCCAAGATTAATTTCTTAATCCACAATAGTTTTTGTACGAAATAATTGGTTTACGCCAGTTTTTTTGAGGTTTTACATCAACAGGTGTCTAGTATAATATGCGCTCGAATATTTTGATATTTTTCTCGCTTTTAACAGATTTTTTTGTTTAAAATAAGCTGAATGTGGTTATGTTCTATCCACTGAGTGAAAGAATGATTTGTTTTGAGTTAAAATATGTTGAGTTTGAGCGATATTACACTTGACATCAAAATTTTTGGTAAATGCTCGAAAACTTTGATGGATACATCAATTTGTAGCTGGGTTTTTGAGTTTTTATGTTCATTTTCTATTAGTTTATAGTATGGCCTAATTTTGAATATAAAAATGTGATGTTTTGCGCAAAAGTGAGTTTGCAAGAGACGATATTATACTTGAAATCAGCGGGTTTTCGGGAATTTTCGGTATAAAAGCCGATTTTAGGTTTCTGATTGGTTTTTAGGTAATATTAATTGCTAAATAAGTCTATTATGCTAGTTTTTAACAAATCATTGACCGATATCGCCATAGACATTATTATTTATAAGCTTTATTTGACCTAACATAATATATATTAAAAAATTGATTTTTCTCTTTGTCCTGGACCTTCTTCATGCCATTTTTCTTTCCACAATGATATTGTTCTTACAAGCGCTTCGTATGTTTGTACAAATATTTTCTGTGCTTTTCTTTATTGGTGAACACATAATAGCATGCTGGCACGAGGACTCCGACTATTATTAGGGATAAGACACCACCAAAGAAGGACATAATAATGAACCTGAAATTTAACTGTTATGATAAGACATCAATATAGTTGCTGATGTTAGGATAAGGAGATGTAGGGTGGGGTAGGTTAAGGTTTACCAATGTTATGGTAATGCTTACCACAGTTTAGCATTGCTATCTACTAACTTGACATAGGTATTTCGAGTGAAAGTTGGGTTCAAGGCGGTTTCCTGATTACTAAGTGCGATTAAGTGTTCCTGAAATTAAAAAAGTTTCAAAAAATGTTTGTAAACAAAGTTTTTGCTATTTTTAGGTTTGTAAATAAAGTCCTTGCCATTTCTTGTTCTGTAAAGAAAGTCCTTGCTATTTTTTGTTCTGTAAAGAATGTTCTTGCTATTTCTTATCAAAAAACCCACCAAACTATAGTAATGTGTCTCATGCCACCCATCATACTTCAATTCAATGTCATTTTTAGTACACCTCTTCATTAGTGCTACCCCACCGGATGGCGCGCCAACGAAGCACGCGTCCTTATGCGTAGCATAAAGCAGGTCTCGTTGCAAGTCCGGTCGACTTGTATACCTATAGTCTTTGGCGTCCCCACTCATACCCACTACCGTGTATCGTAGGTCGAATGAGGTGTTGAAGACGCTGGTATTGGTTACCGTAATCAGACGTTGAAAGTTGGTTAGTAGGAACAGTTTCCTGTTGATTAGGATATAAATGTTGTCAGCCGAGTCGCGTGGTTCAAATGGTACCATCTTCTTGTCCCTGATCGGCTGGATGCTGGTACTGAAATTTTTTTGGTTTTTAAAAAATTTGAAATTTAAAAAATTTTTAGGATATCAAAAATTTTTTTTTGAAATTTTAAAAAATTAAAAAATTTTTTTTGGATTTTAAAAAATTTTGAACTTACGTTTTATCAGTCGAGTTATGTCCAACTAAATAAGCCCTTTTCTTAAAACTGGACGTCCATAAAACGTTTTCGTAGTCGATATCATTCGCAAACTTAATATATAGAACTCTGAACTTAAACAATTAAATTATGGTAGAGTAAGGTAGGTAAGGGTAGGGTAGGCTAGGGTATGGTAGGATGGGGTAGGGTAGGCTAGGGCAGGGTAGGGTAGAGTAAGGTAGGGTAGGGTAAAGCAAGTTAATGCACAGTATGGTATGCTAAAGTAAGATAGGCTACTGTAGGATAAGGTATGCCAAACAATTTAAACCTACCTTTCCTTCGCCATCGTCTTAAGCGATGATATGTCGGTTCGTACAACAGTTTCGTTTTGAATTTCGAAATGAACCATTTTGGCATCGTTAGCTTTGGAATCTCCGGGATACAAGTTTCTAAAGCTATCACTTTCAAGCAATCGTCTCAACTCTTTTACCGTTTCATTTTTAAAGATAAGGTTTGGCAGCATTGGCATTGCTCTAAAAAGTTGGAATTAGCCTAATATTTTGAAATTTTAAAATTGGAAAATTTTTTTTTAAAATTTGAAACTTTAAAAATTTTTAAAAAATTACGTTGTTGAATTTGTTGATTTCGTTGAAGTGATTTCGTCCAAATTCAAATCCTCATCCATTTTGAAATATTAATCTAACACTAGGCTCTTGAAGCAAACATTCAGCGATTGCCAATTGCAATATCGTGCAGTTTTTCACAACCGACCGGTCGGTGAAAAATAGTATCAAGGTTTGGGAATGAAACGAACAGAATCATCGTTCTGAATGAGTACTTTTTGTTTCAAAAAGTTTTTTTGATTGTTTTGGCATGAGCTATCTGCCCTACTCCGTTTTCGCTATCCCTACACATAACTCCTTCATAGACATGGGGAACGGGCCGGGCTTTTTTGGGATCTGCAGGCCCCGGGTGACCAAAAGACAAATAGCAGCTCAAGATATACAAAGAACATTCTTTACAACTTAAAAACCGGTTGAAAAACATCAAAAATGGCTCTAAAATGACCTCAAAATACAAAAATTTTATTTCTCAATAAATCAGTAGCATCCATCACAATATGTCATGTCACCAATACATAACTCCTAACCCATATAATTTTCGAGGATCACCAGCCAAAAGCCAGTCCAACCACTGATCCAGACGATCCATACACTTTTGCCACTTCCAGCGTTCTCTTCAGCCTCGGTAGTGCTACTTTCAGCCACAGTTTCAGTAGGATCATCTGGTTGTTGTTCATCCTCCTCTTCCTGTTCGGCTTCCTCAACTTGTTCCGTAACTTCCTCTTCCTCGGTGGTGGTTGTTGGCGAGGTGGTGGTGATGGTTGAGGTGGTGGTGGTGGTTGAGGTAGTAGTGGTTGAGGTCGTGGTACTGGTGGTGGTAGTAGTTGTGGTAGTTGAGGTAGTGGTGGTGGTCGTAGTAGTCGTTGACGTAGTAGTGGTAGTTGTTGTGGTAGTCGTTGTTGTAGTGGGCAGGTACTACTCAAACTTTTTCCAGATTTTGTCCCCTTCTCGTGGGTATGGTGCAAAACTGGCCGTAGTCAAGTGCCTAGAAACAACAAGTCATAAGCAAAATGTTGAGCCACAAAAGATTTTAAAACCCGAAATTACACAAATTTAAAAATTTAAAATTCACCTTTCTTTAGCGTACGCACCGTACGACATTCTCTTCCATGTTGGCTTGTGATTTTTGAAGAAGTTCCAACCTTCAACGTTCTTAAAGTAGAACACATGGCTGAAACAAAAATGTTATGAAAAATATGAAGGTTACTAGGTACCCTCTACCCTACAATACCCTACCCTCAACATTTTGTGCCGATTCTAGTTTCCATCTTAAAACTTACTTAGTCCACATGATGTATGCGGTATCGTTCACCAAGATAATCTCCTTTTGCAATCATACCTCTAACTTCGATGGTCAGATTACCAAACTGAGCAGCTTGAAGATAGTCAATTGGGGTTATTTCACCAGTATCCGGATCAATCGTACATTGCCAATGCAGCTCCTAAAGCAAAAAAAGTAACCAATCCAACACTTCGTAATCATAATATAACACAAAAAATAACCCTACTGTAATCTTATCGCTACCGTTGTAATTATCACATGGTTAAAATCTTACTTGACGACACTTCTCTAGCACGGCCCACTCTTCTTCCTCCTGACGTTTAAATTCGTCAACATATTCTCTTCTGTAAAAAGAGATTAATGCATTTATTTTATTCGTAAGAACTAAAAGGGAAAAAAAACAAATTAATTTTATAAACATACATTGGAATACGACCGTCCTTATCTGGTTTGTAGAAATCTTCGATTTCCTTTATCCGAAAACTCAGAGTCATAATTATGTAGCCTTTGTAGGTCAACGCACCGCCTAGGTAATGTCCGGCCGTAGGGCCAGTACCCGTCTTAAACATACTCAAACAATTAATTTTTTAAAATTTAAAAACAACAATTTTTGAAACATTTGATTAGCAAAGAAACATTGAGAAAATCCGCTTGTAAACCCAAGTCTTTTTTGACCGTAATCTGTTTCAAAAAAAATACAATACAACTCTTATATAACAAATTGCTCAGTGCTTTTATTTGTTCGTTATATAAACATACGTTATATAGAAATCCATTATAGAAAAGTTTGTTAAAAAGTAGTTTGTTATAGAGGATACAGCCATTGTCAAAAAATAGGCAACTTATTAGTTTCAAGCTTAACTTTTTTTAAAATGATGTTAGAAGCAAGACATTTTTTGTGATTTTAGATTTCTTTCATGCATCAAACACACAAAGAATCATTTTTAAATTTGTTAATTTTGAAAAGTTACAGTAATTCTACCGTACCCCTATTCTTCAACTATGCGTCTAAATTTTTTTTCGAAAATTGAAGGAATACGTTTTGTAGAGCATAAAAAGTTGTACATATTCTGTAAGTTTGATTACTTCATCTCATTTAGTTAACGAATTACGATTTTTTTAAATTTGAAAAAAGGATCGAAAAACAAGAAAAGTTCGATTCCGCTTGAAAAATGGCCGTTTTTTAGAATTTTAAAAAATCATTACTCGTTTAGTAAAAGAGGTTAAGTAATGAAACTTACAGAATATGTACAACCTTTTATGCTCTACAAAACGTATATTATCCACCTATGAAAAAAAAATTATGCACATAGTTATTATAAAAAATAGGGGTACGGTAGGATTACTGTAACGTTATTAACAAATTTAAAAGTGTGTGTGCGTTCGATGTATGAAAGAAAAATCTAAAATCACAAAAATTTTTTCGTTTCTAACATCTTTTTAAAAAAATTATGTTTGAAACAAATACGTTGCCTGTTTTTTGACAACGACTGTATGCACAATATTCATAAATATGCACAATGGCGCAATACTTACCTCATATACTTCGTATCTCCACGTGACTGCACCGTCCGCCTGATACATTCGATAATGCTTTCTTCCTTCTACCTTTTCAACATGATAAAACCAGGGTTCGTTTTCATGGGGCGGTATGTAAAATCCATAATAATATACCATATCTAGGCCTGATAAACGGTACAGTTAAAAAATTAAAATGTTTTCTTATAGCCATGTTACAGCATATTTGCCATGGCTACTGCTAATAATAATCTTACTCTCTGAAAACGAAAAGCAACCAGTAAACCTACTGTTGAAGTCATTATCTTCCGCGAACAACTCGAAGGCACTGCCGTTGACACCTGAAACCAAATCCATTAGAAAACGGCACAAAAATGGCAAGCAAAGGCTAAACTTTCGCTTACTGAACGTTGAGGCCACAGTCCACAGATTATTCTCATCCAAGAGGAACATGCTGACAAAGTACGTTCCGAAGTCGTCCTGTTCCAATTCCACACAGGTCTTACCTGGATTGTTCTCTTCGCAAGTCTTGTCCTTGAGGTGATCCGTGCTGTAGTCAACCTCATCATTACGAACAAAAGCAACTTTGGTGCCGACCAACACGATTAAAATCAACCAAAGCGATGAGGCACCAGACATTTTATTCCAAGAGCCGACCATCTTGTCCGACGAAAGGAAACGAAATGACGACCACGAAATTGGAAGTGACATTGTCATTGCAACATAGAAAAGATCAATTTCAAAATCATGGGGAATCGGATTTTTTTATTTTGAGCTTTGGAATTTCAAAAAACATAAAAAAGGTTTCTTTCTGTAAACAAAAACTACATCTCTGAAGGGACAAATGCGGTTTTTGGACATTTGCGGATTTTTTAGGATTTTTTTTTTATTTTTTAGTTAATTAGTTCTAGTATGGTACTAAATGGTACTAAAGTTTAAATTGGCACTGTTTTAATATTTCTTAACGTTAAATAGTACTAAATTTTAAATTGGTACTGTTTTTATATTTTTGGTACTAAATGGTACTAAAAGCCCAAAATGGTACTGTTATGTTAAAACCGTACCAAGTCAAACTTTAGTACAATTTAGTACCATACTACAACTAAATTAACTAAAAAATCTAAAAAAAACCAGTTAAAAAATCCGCAAATGTCCAAAAACCGCATTTGTCCTAGCGCCCTCTGAAGTCAAATAAGATAATCGATATTGTAAATATAGATTTCCGTAAAAATGTCGCTACACATTAACATTAATCAAAAATAATATCAAAATACAAAAGTTTTATTTTTACTCAATATGTCGCGAAGTTGCGAGTTAAGAAATACAAAAACATGTTTACAAAAATATAGAACCGATCCAGAACAAAGAAGGTCTTTTTTATCTTGCAAAAACTGTTTATAGTTCGGCCGATTTGGCCAAAAAATGAGAAGTCTCTAACCAACTAGACCGCGGATCGGTCGTATTTTATATTTCTGGGTAAATAAATATTTTATATACTGTAACTTTAGCTAATACTACTAATATTCATAATAATTTTATGACACAATACGTCAGTAACACATCCATCATATATCTTAATTTCATCGGTCCGTAACTCTCAAACAATATAATAACGCAGCGCAATCATCCATAGGCCGGTCCAACCACCGATCCAGCCAATGCAAGAAACTTTGCCACTTCCAGCGTTCTCTTCAGCCTCGGTAGTGCTACTTTCAGCCACAGTTTCAGTAGAGTCGTCTGGTTGTTGTTCAACTTCATCTTCCTGTTCGGCTTCCTCAACTTGTTCCGTAACTTCCTCTTCATCGGTGGTGGTTGTTGGCGAGGTGGTGGTTGAGGTAGTGGTGGTGGTGGTTGAGGTAGTGGTGGTGGTGGTTGAGGTCGTGGTGGTGGTTGAGGTCGTGGTACTGGTGGTGGTAGTGGTTGTGGTAGTTGAGGTCGTGGTGGTGGTTGTCGTCGTAGTGGTAGTCGTTGTTGTGGTGAGATAGTAGTCAAACTTTTTCCAAATTTTGTCTCCATCACGTGGGTATGGCGCAAAACTGGCCACAGTCAAATGCCTAAAAACAAAGCATAAGCAAAAGGTTGGTCAACAAAACATTTCTAAACCTGAAAATACACAAAATTAAAATTTAAAAACTTACCTTTTATCTGCATACTCCTCGTGCGGGTAATCAACCGTCAACCATCTCGGCTTCTCATTTCGAAAAAATTCCCATTTTTCAACGTTCTTAAAGTAGAACACATGGCTGAAACAGAAAAAGTTATGGAAGATGTTTCTATTAGGTTGTTCACATAATTCTGCACCCCCCATACCCTACAAATTTGCTTTGAGAGGGGGCTAAGAATTAAGAGAACAACCTAATACGTACCCGGTCCCTTACCGTACCCTACACTACCCTAAAATTTTATGCCGCTCCCATGTAGTTTTCATCTTAAAACTTACTTTGGCAAGTCCACATGATGAATGCGGTATCTTAAACCATGAAAATTTTTTTTGCAGTCATTTCTTTCTTTTCGATAATCAGTTTGCCGAACCGAGCAGCCTCATTGTATTCCATTTTAGTAATTTCATCAGTAACTGGATCAATTATGCATAGGTTAGAATGCTAAAGAAAACAAATTACGAATCAATCCAACACTGCTGTAAGCAATAACCCTTATAGTACCGTAATCAATAACTTTACGTTTTCAACTATTAAATGTTTAAAAACTTACTTCACGGCATTCAACTAGTTCATCCCACTTCTTAGGAAAATCATGTTTAAATTCAGGAGCAGCATCCCGTCTGTAAATATTATAGTTACATGAAAAGGTCAAATTCAACGTAGTTACAGTCTTTCGTTTCTTAAAAAACAAAAATTGAGTTTTAAAAACATACAAAAAGATAAGACTGACACTATTAGGTTTGTAAAAACCTTCGATTTTTTTGATCCAAATATATCGACCAATAAATATGTAGCCTTTGTATGTGAACACAGGGCCTTCGTACCAAGCGCCCGGTAATCTTCCTGGACCCTTAAACATATTCAATCTAAACCAAAAAAACGTTTTTGTTCGTAACCTTTTCTCAAAGCAAATACAGTAGAGCGCCTGTATAACAAATCGCTCGGGGGGGGAGGGGGATTTGGTACAGAAAAGTTCGTTCCAGTGCCATGTTTAAAAAAAAGCACAGGCCCAAAACTTACATTTATTTTGTAGCTCCACGTTCGAGAACCGTCAAACGTATATACTGAAGATTCTTCGTAACTTCCGTCGGGTGCATATTCCATGTGATAAAAATAGGGTCTGTTTTCATGGATCGGTAGGTAAACTCCTTTATAATAGCTCTCTATATTGGCTGAAAAAAAGTAAATTTGAAAAACAATTAAAATAAATTCCCTTTCTTCCTTTGCTCAAAATTTTAGTAATCCTAACTAGACAACGGGTGGATGCTACCCCAACCAAGCAGTAAATTTTAACCTACTTTTGTCGGCGGTATCTTCTGCGAAAAATTCCTCAGCGCTTCCGTTCACACCTGAAACCCAATCCTTTAGAAAACGGTACACAAAGTGATAAGCAAAGCTTAAACTGGCATCTTTCACTTACTGAACGTTGAGACCAAAATCCATCTGTGGCTATGCGACGCGAACAGGCTGACAAAGTACGTTTCGAAGTCGTCCAGGTCCAATTCCACACAGGTCTTACCTGGATTGTCCTTTTCACAAGTCGTGTCCTTGAGGTGATCCTTGTTGTAGGTAATTCCGTCATTAGGAAGGGAAGCAACTTTGATGCCAAGCAGTACGATTAAGACCAACCAAAGCGATGAGGGACCAGACATTTTATTCCAAGAGTCAACCATCTTGTCAGACGAAAGGAAACGACCACAAAATTGGAAGTGGCAATTGTCATTGCAACATGGAAAAGGTCAATTTCAAAATCATGGAAAAGTGGAATTTTTTTTTATTTTCAACTTTGCAATTTCAAAACCCACAAAAAAGGTTTTTATTTTTTTTTCATTTCCTAACACCGGTCGTAAAATAAAAAAAAAGAAGTTATAGCCGTAGCCTTGGACCTAGCCGTAACCCTAGACCTAGCCCAAAACCTTACCCCTGATTTTACCGTTAACTTTACTTTTGCCACCCACAAGTATACCCTGATAATTACTTCTACCCTAGTCTACAACAACTTATAACCCGGTTATCGGTTTACAAGGAAAGTGACCTGCCCCGCTCTGATTGACCTCAAACTTTTTATAAAGTAAGATCATGTAAATATAAGATCTTCAGCAAAGTACTAAATCGCGTTTTCCAGGAAGCCTCGAGAAAATCGAGATCAAAAAATGACATTTTGAATTTCCCGCCAACTTGGCATTGTGTTTCAAGCTTGTAACTTTGTCATTTTTTGACTTTTAACTATTTTTCTTTGATATACTAGTAGAATACCTTTAAATGAACCTACATTTTTAAATTTTTAAGCGTAGCTTGTCTGGAATGTAAAAAAAAAGTGCTTGAAACACAATGCCAAATTTGGGAAACCCAAATAATTTAAATTTAAAACTCAAAAGCGCGAGCTAAAATTTTTTATGGGTATTACTGGTAGTACAAAGAATTCATATAAAAAATTTGAGCTGATTCTGGGCTGGGCAGGTAGGGTACTTTCCTTGTTAGTTCATTGGTTTAGGCTAGGGTAGACTTAGACTTGGCACATTCTACCTCCTTCTTTTTCTACTGTAACTTCAATTTAAATGTTGTAAAGTGATAGCTATATTTTTATTGATTATAAGGTAAACTATAATTCTAACATTACCCTTGGATATGTTTCGGACTAGACTCCGTATCAAAATCCTCTTACTTGGAATATCAATCTTTGGGTATTGTAGTTCGAAACCAGGAAATTCAGAAGATGACCTTCCAAGTGACAAGCAGGACCGTGAAACGTTTCTGTCACCTGGACTTCTGGCTAATCATTTAGCTTCGCCTTCGCTTGGGTTCTCGCTTCGTCAACGTCTGATCGCTTCTTTGGCCGCCGCTCGGCTTATAGCTACGTACGCATAACGGTATATATTCTGTAAATAAACCTTCTATATTGTGTTTCGACTGTTGTATTACTATTTCAACGTAATAAGTTGAAGTTTTGAGTTTTACACCTTTAGTATGCTTTGATCTAACTTGGCGAGCAGCATCTATCTACGACACTTGACGGGGTGTCCGTAGATCTCACCACGAAAACGTTTTTGCCAAAAGGCCGACCTAATTCGCGACGATCACGGATTCTCTTCGCTCGAAGCCATACGTTCGTTGTAACGTTTGATACACGTTTGATTTGATGTTTCATACGTTTGATAATTTGATCCTTATTTTGTGTTTGATACTTTAGTTCGATTATATTGTTTAAATATAAGTTTGTTCTGTTTGATTTGAAATCAAACTTTGATATTTTCTTGATTGGCTTTGTTTGATTGAAATTTATTGATAGTTGATTTATTACTTTATTGTTTGATTCTGTTTGTAAAACTGTCTCTGGCAGTTACTTATTGATTGTTGGTTTGACTACGACTTATATTGTCGTAGATTACCGGTTGAAGAGTCTTCTCTCTCCCAGACGGACGTAATTTTCGACTTGCCCCGTGTGGTTCATCTCTGCAACAGCTTCTGGGAGCTCTATCCCTGTACAACGGTCAGGCTTGGACACAGGGCAGGGCATTGGCAAATTTCCATGCCATGCCCTGTGCCCTGCAATGCCCTGTACAGGGAATTCGACTTCCATGCCCTGCCCTACCATGCTCTTCCCCTGCAGGGCATCAGGGCATTTACAGGGCATTTGGGTATATTTAGGCGGACGCCATAACTTGGTTAGTTTAGCAGCTAGAAACATGTAGTTAAGTGCAGAAATTGTTATCTGTTATAATCTACACCTTAAGGCAGTAATTTATGTTTTTGAAAGCAATATTTTTATCGACCGGTAGATAATTAACAAATGCTTAATTTGTACAAAAAAACAACGTTTTTCGCTAAGAATTGTACCCAATGTAATTTCTATACGATTTAAAACACCAAAGCGATAAGAATATATATGAAATTTGCAATTAAATTATACTAAAAATTATCAACCGGTCGATAACAATACTACTTTTAAAATCTTAAAACTATGCTCTTATTTGTAGCCTATGACATATAATAACTTCTGAATTTAACCACATATTTATAGCTACTAAACTAAATAAGTTATGGCGTCCGCTGATAATCGACCGCTCGGCGGAGGCGTCCGCCAAAACTTACCATGGCGCAAACAGGGCATTTGCAGGGTAATACAGGGCATATGCTATGCCCTGCCCTGTTCCAAGCTATACCATGCCCTACCATGCCCTGTAAAAAATTTTTAAACATGCCCTATACCATGCCCTACCATGCCCTGCGTCCAAGCCTGACAACGGTACAGTTAGTGTTGCTTTTCCTACTTGCCGTGGCAGAAAAAAGGATTTTCTTGAACTAGTAGCTATATTTGGACTTTAATTTTAACTTGGTATACACATAATACAACGGGCTAGGACTAACTGAATTCGAAATACTAAGAGGACTAGGGCTAACACGGTGCTGCAAGCGGCTGAACTGACCAATTTAACGGCTTCAGACACCTCAACACGTTTTGTTCGCATCCGGAGCGCTTTGCGATGGCGATGGACGGCAGAAGACGTGTGGCTTGACAAACTTACAAAAACTAGCTTGGTTTTACCATCTTAAGATTGCGTAGGATCATCAGAATCACCCAAGTACTTATTTGTTGTCTATTTATTATAGTTAGTCCTGTAATCTTTTTAGTATTATACCTTGTTAGTCTTATTCTCTTTAGTATCATACCTTGTTAGTCTCATTCTCTTTAGTATTATACAACCTTGAATGAAGACAACAACTAAATTACTACTGTACCTTTACGTTAAGACTTGCTTTATTCTTACTTTACCCTCACTTCCTTATTTGTAAAACTAAAAAAGTCACTTTGATGCCATTTCTTTGTATGATCTGCAAATTGTAAACTCTCGGTAATACATCAATGTACGGAAAACGAGCCGTCAATCACCACATCAAACAGGTTGTAACTTGAGCTGTTGATGTTACAACAAATAATTAATTTCTCATGACCACAGCCAATCATTCGTCTGTTTTTTGCAGTTTTTCGAATTTCAATGAACTCCAAATTAAAGTACATTGTGCGAACAGAAAAAGGTATTCATGTGATCGTTGCTGGTTGTAGGGTAGAGCTGTGATAAATAGGGGTAGGGTTGTGATACATAGGATAGGGCTGGTTAGAGCTAGGAGAAATAGGGGTAGGGCTAATATAAGTAGTGGTAGGGCTATGATATATAGCAGTAATGTTGTAGCAGTGTAACTTAAGGTGAAATGGGATAGAGTAGAGATAAGTAGGGATAGGGTAAAGCTAGGTGGGGTAGAAATTTGTAGCGTAAGCCAATGGTAAGATATGGTAAGGTAAGCCATAGTACAGTGAAATATGGTTGGGTATGGTAATCAGAGTAGGGTAGGGTTGGTATGGTAGGGTAGGGTAGGGTAGGGTAGGGTAGGGTAGGGTAGGGAGGGTAGGGTAGGGTAGGGTAGGGTAGGGTAGGGTAGGGTAGGGTAAGGTAGGGTAGGGTAGGGTAGGGTAGGGTAGGGTAGGGTAGGGTAGGGTAGGGTAGGGTAGGGTAGGGTAGGGTAGGGTAGGGTAGGGTAGGGTAGGGTAGGGTAGGGTAGGGTAGGGTAGGGTAGGGTAGGGTAGGGTAGGGTAGGGTAAAGTAGAGAGTAGAGAAGGATTGTGTGTAACATTAGTTTGATATAGTTGAATTATATCTAAAAAAGTTCATCGTTAATAGTTAACGTTTTCTAATGACATTTAGTCATTGTTTTGCTCTTTGTTCAACAAATGTTTCATTTTTTCTGATGTTTTATTTATAAAATCATGATGAAGCAGCATCTATTATATGTTTTTATAAATTAAACGTTTGGTTTACATAATTACAGTGTTTAAAAAATTGATTTCGCTGTTTTTTGAACAGTAATATACAGTGAAAATCTTGTATAAAACGGCGGTCGTTTGTTGTACGGGATTTTTGTTATAAATGATGTTGTTATAGAGGGGTTTTACTGTAAATAAATCAGTATCCAAAGTTTTGTGATTGTTGTGAAACTGCTGAAGTTTAGTATAATGTAAAAAATTATTTTATGTTGTGTTGAAGAATAGATTGTATTGTATATATATACGTTCGCATTTGTAGTAAATATGCAAATCTTTTTATTAAACACACATATGCTCGCTATAACATGTAGAATCACCTTCCAAACTTAGTTTTCATATGATTCTTGTTTTTCAATTTACAATGGCATTTTGATTTTTTTAGGATAAGACAGGGTAGGGCATGGCAGGACAGGAAAATATACAGTAGAATAAGAACGGGGCAAGATGGCTGGCAAGGCCAGGCAGGGCAAGACAAGGGCAAAGCAAGGTAAGGTACAGGCAAGACAAGGCGCGGCAGAACAGCATAATGTAGAGTAAAGTAGGATAGGGTGGGGAAGCGTAAGGCAGTGTAGGATAAGGCAGGGCAAAGTCGGTAAATTTTAGAGCATTTTTAAAATACAAATCTAATTTTTTAAATTTTGAATTTTTTAATAAAAAATTTTTTTTTGGTTTGGGTCATCCTGTATAAATCATCCAATATCTTATATTATATTATCCACTTCGATAAGAACAGTCAAAAAGATATTCGAAATTCTAATACGTTTGTCTATATCTTTTCTTTTCTCTCGGTTATGACGAAATTTTTTCAATTCTGCGCTTCCACAAAAAGAGATTTAAATGGCGGATTATTATTTTTGTTTGTATACATCTATAAAAGGTCAGTTTAATAGTGGATTCACTGTTATTTTGAAGTTTTTTTCGAATCTTGGGGCTCTGTAAGGAAAGTTCTTGTCATTTTTTGTTTTGTAAAGAAAGTTTTTGCCGTTTTTTGTTTTGTAAAGAAAGTTTTTGCCATTTTTTGTTTTGTAAAGAAAGTTCTTGTCATTTTATGTTTTGTAAAGAAAGTTCTTGTCATTTTTTGTTTTGTAAAGAAAGTTTTTGCAATTTTTTGTTTTGTAACGAAAGTTCTTGCCATTTTTGTTTTGTAAAGAAAGTTTTTGCAATTTTTTGTTTTGTAACGAAAGTTCTTGCCATTTTTGTTTTGTAAAGAAAGTTCTTGCCATTTTTGTTTTGTAAAGAAAGTTTTTGCCATTTTCTTTTAAAACTTGGTGTATACTGACAATGTAGAGATATAATGCAGATGATTACGTAGTGAGTTTACTCTGACGCTTGAGTAAACATTTACTTATTCTAACTCGAGATTTCATAGCATATTATACTTGGTTTGTTTTGTGTTGCGCGAGTTCGTTTTTCCATTACTGTTTGTCGGAAGCTTATTGTAATTGATATGATGGGTTATGTGAGTAATAAAAAGTTTAATATTGAGAGAGTAGGGTAGATAAAGGCGGGAGAGTATATTTAAAAATGGCATATTAAATAAAACCAAATGGTAGAGTAGGATTTTGTATGTTAAGATAGGGTAGATAATATTACTCTACAAGAGGGTATTGTAGAGTAAGGCATGGTAGGGTAAAGAGAGGAAGAAAAAAATAAGGCACGGCAGAGCCGACTACGGTAGAACAGGATAGGACAAAGTAGTATAAGATAGTGCAGGATAAGATGGGGTAAAGTACGTAAAGGTAGCATATCTAGGGTAACGTGGGGTAGGACAATATAGAGTAAGGTAAGGTTGGCCTACTGTACATGGTCCGTCTAGGCTAGACAAGGCTGGGCTGTGCAAAACAGGGCAGAACAGAACAGGGGAGGGTACGGTAGGGTAGTGTAATGTGGAGTAGGGAAGATAAAGGTAAGATATAGTATGGAAGAGGGGAGCAGGATAAGGTAGGGTAGGGTAGTGTAGGGTAGGGTAGGGTAGGGTAGGGTAGGGTAGGGTAGGGTAGGGTAGGGTAGGCAGTTATACCGGATACAGTTTCATCATTATTATTTTTTGAAATTATTTGGCTTATCAGTTCGAACGATTAAAGCCTAATATATCACCAACTTCTTATCAATTAGTTTAGTTTGTAGCACACTACAGTAATTGCCATTCTTTTTAACCCTTTTCTTTGAATTTTGAGGCTTATCTAGATCCGGTTTTTTTTATTTTTCTCTGTTTTATCATACTTTTGTTTACTTTTTTGATAAATTTATGTTGTATGTTGGCAGGAAGTTTTTGCCATTTTTTGATCTGTAAAGAAAGTTCTTGCTATTTTTTGTTTTGTAAAGAAAGTTTTTGCTATTTTTTGTTTTTTAAAGAAAGTTCTTGCCATTTTATGTTTTGTAAAGAAAGTAAAGAAAGTTCTTGCCATTTCTTGTTTTTTAAAGAAAGTTCTTTTCAATTTCCGTTTTGTAAAGAAAGTTTTTGCAACAATTTTTTTCGAAAATTAAATTTTTTAAATTTCAGGTTATTGACCACTCAACCAATCTAAAAAATGTCATCAATTCAGCCAATCGACCGGTCGAATCTACAAAGCTCATTAGATGCATCATCAATATCCGCCGAAGCTTTAAAACCTCCAAAACCTTCTGAATCCACCCTGAGTTCAGAATCCGAACAGCATAGTATCAATGAGCACCACAAAATGGGACTGTCTGGTGCTGTCAGCTTCGTCTGTGGTAACATAATTGGCGCTGGTTTGTTCATCACACCAAGCTTCGTCGTACAGTACACCGGGAGTGTTGGTCTCGCAGCGATTGTGTGGATTCTGTCGGCGCTGATCTCGGTCTTGGGAGCTTATAGCTATGTGGAGTTGGGCACCTCCATCAGGAAGAGTGGGGCTGATTTTGCTTATTTGTGCTATGTTGGGTGGTAAGTTGGGTATATCAGAGCAGGGTGGGGGTAAGGTAGGGCAGGGTAGATCTTGAGTAGGAAAGAGATTAATTTTAGGGTATGGTAAGCAAGGGGTAGATTTCGAGGACGAAAGGGGTAAATTTTAGGGTATGGTAAGCTAGGGGTAGATTTTGAGTAGAAATGGGGTACATTTTAGGATATGGTGAGCTAGGGTAGATTTCGGGCCGGGAGGGGGTGTATTTAGGATAAAAAAGGTCAATTTTGAAGCAAGAGTGGGCGTGGGGATTTCTTGGTAGGAGGGGGTGTGTTTTTTTAAATTAAAAGGTAAAAGCGGGTGGGGTATCCTATAGGTTTTTCTCCTCCCCTCCCCCCCCCCTTAGCGTCCGGCTCTAAATGGTATATTTCAGTATAAAGTAGGGGTAGGGTAGGGTAGGGTAGGGTATGGTAGGGTACGGTACGGTAGAGTACGGTAGGGTAATGTTTTATGACAGGTTATGGTATATTAAAGCCTAATATCATCATTTTTAAGGTTTCCAGCGGCTTTTTCGTTTATGTCGACCGGCTGTTTGATGATGTATCCAGCGATTGTGGCAGTCCAAGCCAAGTCTTTCAGCGAATATTTATTTCAAGGGCTTCGAATAGAATTTGAAAATGAGTTTGTTGGTCATTTGGTCAAAGTTTTTGTCAGTTTTGGACTTGTATGTGAGTTGTTTGGGTATAAAGTGTAATTTTAAGCTTTTTTTAATTTTTAATTTTTTTGACTAAGTATGATATTTAACTTTTACATTTTAGGCTTAAGATTTATTTACTTGGCTTTTTATGTTTTGCTAGGAATCTTTTTTTTTTTATTTTAGGCTTACATTTGAAATTTAGGCTTAAGTTTATTAATTTAACATTTTTGTGTTTCTTTAAGCTTATCTTTGAAATTTCGGGTTTATTCGTGGACTTTAAGGCTTAATTTAGAAACTATAGTCTTTTTTTGTAAATTTAGGCTTAGATTTGATTTTTAGGCTTATTTATGTTATTTTAGGTTTAAATTTTCATTTAGGCTTACTTTTGTGTTTTAGGCTTAATTTTAACGTTTTAGGCTTGGTTTTAAAATTTTAGGCTAATTTTTTTACTTTAGGTTTAGAATTGATTTTTAAGGCTAATTTTTTTACGTTAGGCTTAGAATTTATTTTAAGGCTTAATTATGTTATTTTAGGTTTAACATTAACATTTTAGGCTTAACTTTAACAGTTTAGGCTCTTTTTTTAACGTTAGTCTTAGGTTTGATTTTAGGCTTATTTATGTCAATGCAAATTTAAAATGTTTACTAGGTCTTGTGTTTTACGTTTTTTATACCCTAGGCTTGAATTAATGATTTTAGGTTTAACTTTTTTTAACTGTAATGTTTTTTACGGCTTTAGGCTTAAGAGTTTCAAACTTTTATGCGGTTTAAGTTGAATTTTAACATTCTAGGCTTAATTTAGTCATTTTAGGCTTATTTTTGTTAGGGTTATTATTTTAGGTCTAATTTCTCTATTTGCAGGGTCCATCTGCGCCCTCAACTTTTTTTCGTTGAAAAAGTTTTCGTCCCAGTTCCAAGTCATAGCCACGACCGCCAAGATCCTGGCGGTGGCGTCGATCGTGCTGGTCGGTTTTTATTTACTAATTTTTCGACAAAAAACCGAAAATTTGAAAAATCCATTCGAAACTTCGAATTTCCAACCCGCCCCACTGGCGTTGGCTTTCTATCAAGCTTTGTTTGCCTACGATGGGTGGGACATTTTGAACTTTGGCATTGAGGAAATCGACAGGCCGAGACAGTAAGTTATAGCGATTTTAAGGGTTGTAAAGAAAGTTCTTGACATTTTTTGATTTGGAAAGAAAGTTCTTGCCATTTTTTGATTTGGAAAGAAAGTTTTTTTCATTTTTTGATTTGGAAAGAAAGTTCTTGCTATTTTTTGTTTTGTAAAGAAATTTCTTGCCATTTTTTGTTTTGTAAAGAAAGTTTTTGCCCTTTTTTGGCTTTGAAAGAAAGTTCTTGCATTTTTTGTTTTGTAAAGAAAGTTCTTGCGATTCTTTGTTTAGTAAAGAAAGTTCTTGCTATTATAATTAATTTTTCAGAACCATGCCTCTGGCCATCTTATTAGGCATGATAATAGTAGCAGCAACTTTTATGATAACAAATGTTGCATATTTTGTGGTTTTACCAGCCTCAGAGATCAAAGCATCAACAGCCATCGCTCAGACCTTTGCACAACATTCAATGGGCAATTTCCAGTATTTAATGCCATTTCTAACTAGTCTAATGCTGATCGGAAGCTTAAACAGCACCATCTTTGCTTCGAGCCGGTAAGTCATACCCTACCCTACCCTATTCTACCCTACCCTACCCTATCCTACCCTGCCCTACCCTACCCTACCCTACCCTACCCTACCTTACCCTACCCTACCCTACCCTACCCTACCTTACCCTACCCTACCCTACCCTACCCTACCCTACCCTACCCTACCCTACCTTACCCTACCCTACTCTATCCTACCCTACCCTACTCTACCCCACCCTACGTTGACCTGACTTTACCTTTGTACTTACCTATACCTCTACTCTCTCTCTCTTGTCTTACCGTACTTACAGTACCCTTTATAACTGTATTTTATGTTACTGTGTCTTGGCATATTCTCTATGTTATGTCTTACTGTATCTTATTACGTATTACTTTATTCTACTATACCTAACTTTCAACGTTACCTTATTCTACCGTACCTGACTTTACTGACCCTATTTACTTTACCGTACCATATCTTTCAAAAATTCACAGTATCGTTCTATATGTCACAACCCAACATTAATACTTATTACAGATACCTATTCGCAGCAGCACGTCACGGTCATATGCCATCGTTCCTAAGTACAGTAAACCTCAAGAGCGGTTCACCACGAGCGGCCATCGTATTCCATTCGTTGCTAGCCTTTGTATTCGCCTTAATAGGCGATATGAGTACGTTGGTGAACATGCTGAGTGTCGCACAATGGCTGCAACGCTTCCTCACTATGATGGCGTTACTGTACATACGGTACAAGTGTCTGCAAGTACATCCGGAGAGGATTAGAACCCCGATCGTATTGCCAATTATTTTTGCTACCATATGTATTACATTGGTTACTGTAACCTTCGTGTTTTACTTTACTACGGCCGCTGTTGGTTTGGGATTCTTACTGAGCGCTTTCGTATTTTACTTTGTGTTTATGTACGACAAGACATTGATGAGAATCGATGGGTACCGAGAGTTTTGTAGTACTGTCAATGGTAAGTTACTGTTTGATATAGGGGGGTGGGGAAGGAATATGTCATAAGATGGGTCATCGTATTGAGTTTTAAGATACGGAAGCGAGTTATTGTAGAGTGGTATAAGTTATGGGGGTGGATTACGGTAGGTCTTGAGTTACTGTAGAGAGGTATATATTAAGAATGTGGATTACGGTAGGTCTTGGGTTACTATTGAGATATAATTAAAAAGGGTGGGTTACGGTAGCTTTTTGGGTTACTATAGAGATGCAAGTAATGGGGAAAGGGGAGAGGATTGAAGAACCCAGCGGGGTAGGGTAAGGTAGTGGCGGGTAGGGTAGGGTAGGGTAGAGTAGGGTATGGTAGGGTAGGGTAGGGTAGGGTAGGGTAGGGTAGGGTAGGGTAGGGCTTTCCAGTTGTATATATTTAAATTTCAGACAAGACGACCAAGCTCAGTGAGGCAATCTTCAACGCCAAGGCCCAGAATGACAAAGATCACAGCAAATTTGATGGTCATCCAACCAACTCACCATAGTTAAACAGCATTTTAGGGCTTATCAGGGTCATGTACAATATAATAATAATGTATAGTGCTGTATTTAATAATATATTGTAATTGAGATTACTGTAGAATAAATGTACAAATTATTTTTTTGCTTTTCTGCTTTAACCTACCCTACCCTACCCTACCCTACCCTACCCTACCCTACCCTACCCTACCCTACCCTACCCTACTCTACCCTACCCTACCCTACCCTACCCTACCCTACCCTACCCTACTCTACCCTACCCTACCCTACCCTACCCTGCCCTACCCTACCCTAACCTACTCCACCATACTCTAAGTAATCTATCTCTTACGTCTTAAAATAGCCTACCCTCATCTCATAACTCTTACAGTAATTCACCTCAATGAGCCCTACATCCTTTTACTATCATGTCATACAGTAACTTACACACATGACTTATCTCTTCACTGTAACGTTCCCCAAAACCTTCAGTAACTCTACTTCATAGTCTATACTCTTCTACAGTAACCTATTCCAAACTTTTTAGTAATCCTATCTGGTAACCTATCCTTAGCTACAGTAACCCACGCCAATATTATACAGTCCCTACTCCTTTTTTCCCACCGATAAAATATCAAATATCACAGGGCTATAATACAAATTTTTTAAATTTATTTTACTTTACTGTTAATATGTCGTTTATACCGAGAATGACCATGCTCCTCAGGCGCATCTATCCCAAAGAGATTACGGTAGAAACTGCCAACAAAAGTCACCAGAGACCCATGTGTGACACTTAGGATCTTACTACAAACAAACTCATTCTCATACGACACTTGAATACAGTGCTTAAAGTCGTAGTCACACTCCTTCATCAACATGTCATCATGTTTGTAAAAGTTCTTGTCATAACACCGGTCATGGGCGTAGCAGCAGCCGTTTACTGTAATTTTTTCAAAAATAAAAAAAAATTTTTTGACAAAAAACTTTTTTTAGCCCTTAGAAATGATATTTTTTCTATTTTTGACTTACCAAAAGGAGTCATTAAGCTTTTAAGAAATTGGAAGTTGAGTGGAAGCTTTGTAATGTATTTTGCATTGGAAATCTTCCACTCAACTTTCATTTTTAAAATGTCTGAAAATTGGCTAAAACACGTTTTTGACACTTTTTAAGAGTGGAAGTTCGGTGGAAGATTTATAATGTATTTTGCACTGGAAATCTTCCACATAATTTCCATTTCTAAAAAGTTTCAAAAACGTGTTTTTAAGTCATTCTAAGACATTTTAAAAGTGGAAGTTGAGTGGAAGGTTTTCAGTGCAAATTACATTGCAAATTTTCCAATTAACTTCCACTTATAAAAAACCTTAGTTTTGTGCGTTGTAACGAAATTTCTTGGTATTTTTTCTCTTGTAAAGAAAGTTATTGCCATTTTTTGGTTTGTAAAGAAAGTTCTTACCATTTGTTGTTTTGTAAAGAAAGTTTTAGCCATTTTAAGCTTAAACTCACATTTCTCTTGTTGACACATTGAACTAGACACATATGACAGTACTTTTGTTATTGTGCTGACTCCACAATGATAGTCGTCCAATAGTGCTGATAGGAATTGAAATTTCAGTAATGTTAACAATACTGTGGCTATAATTGGCTTCATTATCTGAAAACAAAAAAAATAGTTTGAAAATGAAAAATGGCAAGAACTTTGTTTCCAAAACAAAAATGGCAAGGACTTCCTTTACAAACTACCAAATGGCATGAACTTTCTTTACAAATCAAAAAATGGCAAGAACTTTCTTTACAAATCAAAAAATGGCAAGAACTTTCTTTACAAAACAAAAAAGTCATTTTTAAATTGAAAAACACTAAAAAATTTCAAAAAGTTCAAAAAAGCAGTCCAAACTAATAATAAGTTCAGTAATTAGTCATCTATTCACTCAGTAAAAGTTACCTTTAACGTTTTAAGTTGATATCATGTAATACAGAGTAATCAGATTAAATTTACCCGCAAAATACGACGAATCATAACTGCAAAGTAAACAAATAATGACATAAAAACTTTTGAATTTACATTGTTTTCTTGTTTTGTCGTATTTATGACCAAAACTTTGTCGATTTTGTAAAAAAATTGTATTGCAGCCTGCGAGTGACATGTTATACGATGATTATGTAAGACAAATGGCAAGAACTTTGTTTAGAAAACAAAAAATGGCAGGAACTTTCTTAACAAACCATTAAAGGTTAGAACTTTCTTTACAAGACTTATAAAGGCAAGAACGTTCTTTAGAAAACAAAAAATAGCAAAAACAGCACGTTTTTTAAAATGGAAGCCAAGTGGAAGATTTGTAATGTATTTTGCACTGAAAATCTTCCACTCAAATTCCATTTTTTCAAAATCGAAAAAAAATCTATAATTATGATAAATGGTCAGAACTTTCTTTAAAAATCAAAAAATGGCAAGAACTTTCTTTCCAAATCAAAAAATGGCAAGAACTTTCTTTACAAAACAGAAAATTTTAAAGTTTGCCAATCCGTCGTATAAGATGGCACTCGCACACTGCAGGCCTTACAAAAATTTAAATATTGTTTACAGAACTTAAGCTAATATTATATAATTTTTAAAATTTAAAAATTCGAAATCAAAACTCTCTGACACATTCATGTAAATCAAGGTCAGAAAGGTGAACTCATGCTTTGATTTCATCGACGCTTAAAAACCGCTAAACAGGGCAGATTATGAGTCATTTTAAGAAGGGAGGTAGGTAGGTTAAGGTGTTACGCATAGGTAGGGCAGGACATAGTAAGGTAGCTTGAAGCATGTAGGGCAGGGCGTGGTATTATAATAGGGAAGAGTCGGGTAGGATGATAGGATAGGGCAATCGTTTTGAAAAAGCGACATGTTATACGATAAAATAAATATGTTTGATCGTATAACATGTCACTGAAAATAAAAATAACGTTAAAAAATTGATTTTTTAGGCTTGCATAGACATTTATAGTTATATTTGTTAAATTTTTTAATTTTTTTTGGAAAAGCAACATTTTATACGCTGAAACATGTTTCATCGTATAACATGTCACGGCAATATTCAAATTTTGTTGAAAATTAATATTTTAGGCTTACATCACTAGTTATAAACTAATTTTCAAAAATTTTAATATTTTTTTAAAAAGCGACAACTTATACGCTCAAGCATGTTTCATCGTATAACGTGTCACTGTACGCCAAAACTCAATTTTTTTTGAATGCCATTTATTTCAATATAACTTCTTCATACTCTAAACAAATCTAACTCTGTAGCCGCCCTTCTCGGCAGCAGCAGCATTACCAGCGACATCGCCAGTACGTGGTGGGCATGGGCAGTAAGCAGCGTCCGCGCCAGGAATACCAGCCGCACCAGGAGCACCAGACTCTCCGGCCTTTCCAGCATCACCGTTCTTTCCGGCTGGTCCTGGTGGTCCGGGTGGACCGGGTTGACCGGCTGGTGGCGTGGCACCGGCTGGTCCCGCATCGCCAGCTGGTCCTGGTGGGCCAGGTGGTCCCTTTGGTCCGGGCAGGGGTGTAGCTTGTTGAGCGCCTTCTCCCGGCTTTCCGGCTTCACCGGCTGGTCCGGCTTGTCCGTCTGGGCCGGCTTCACCGGGTGGTCCTTGTGGTCCGGCTTGACCGTCTTTGCCTGGATTGCCTGGAGCTCCTGCGTCACCAGCGGCACCAGCTGGGCCGGCTGGTCCGTCTGGTCCTGGTGGTCCGGGTGGTCCGGCTGGGCATTGAATGCATGAGCCGGCTTGTCCGTAGCCTTCGTCGGCTTGGGCCGAGCCTTCGCCGCCCTTTTGGCCGTCCTTGCCGGCTTCTCCGGGGGTACCTGGCTCTCCTGGCTGGCCTGGTGGTCCTGGTGGTCCGGGTGGGCAGTTGTTGGGTTGGCGGGCGCAGTCTAAAGAAAATATTGTTTTAAATGTTTTAATTTAACACTGCTCTTTATATGTATAACGTATTTTACAATTTTCGTTAAAGGTGACATGTTATACGATGAAAAATGTTTATGTTTCAACATTTTTCATCGTATAACATGTCACTTTTTGAAGGAGTGCGATGAATCCAACTTCTTCTATGGCAAACGAAGCGTTACAACAACCGAACTTCGCTTCTGGACTCATTTTACAATGGAATTTGTAAATTTATAAATTTGAATAAATGGGTGCTTGAAATAGGTGGTGGGTGTGTTCTCTCAGAGAACCCCAAAAATTTTTTTAAAAAATTTACATTTTGTGACTTGTAAATACTTTAAATGACATTTCTAAACATAATTTTTACAATTTTTACTAAGGCGACATGTTATACGATCAAACATGTTTCATCGTATAACATGTCGCTTTTAAAAAATACATAAAAATTGGCATATTTAGGCTTAATAGATTCTTTAAGTAATATTTTTTTTAGTTTTAATCCGTATTTTAACATGTTTTACTAAGGCGACATGTTATACGATCAAACATGTTTCATCGTATAACACGGCACTTTTTAAAAATATTTAAAAATTAGCTTCTTTAGACCTTACAGACCTTTATAATTATATTTTTTAATTATTTTTACTATAGTACGACTAACTGACATGTTATACCAAACATGTTTCATCGTATAACATGTCTGTAAAATAAAATTTTTAAAAATTTTTGAATTTTTAAAACTTTTACTAAATCTAAGTCACAAACTTACTGCACTGTCCAGCACCACCAGCCGAAGCGCCGCCACCAGTAGCGGCGGCATCGTATTGACGCTTCTGTCTGAAGATGCTCTCAAACTGAGGCTTTCTCCGGTCCATCATGCTGTTCCAGGCGTCGTTGGCGATCTGACGGAACTCGTTCAGCTCGGCGATGCTCTCGGTGTGCATTTCATTGATCTCGTTGTACAAGTTGCCAACAAAGTAGAGGGCCCCACAGATGAAAATGGCAGAGAAGCCAATACCGGCTCCGGCCACGGAATTGGCTAGCTTGGACATGGTTTAAAACGATGTGTTTGGCTGAAAAAGTTAAAATTAGAATATGATTTTGAAATAGCCCCTATCCTACCCTACCCTACCCTACCCTACCCTACCCTACCCTACCCTACCCTACCCTACCCTACCCTACCCTACTCTACCCTACCCTACCCTACCCTATTCTGCTTCATAATACTCTGTTTTACCGTAACTGTACCCTACCTTGCCCTGCTTTACCATAACCTTTCATTGCGTACCTTACTGTACCCTTCCTTAGCCTGAAATGTCACGCCCTGCTCTATACCTTAGCCTCGCATTCAATCTTTTAATCTTTTCTTCTCTACAATACCACTAGCCTACTGTATCTAATTCTACCGTAAGTTATACTAACTATATGTTGTCTTACAGTACTCTAGCCTTAACATAGCCGTTTTAGGCCTACCTTAATCTAATGATACCATAATTAGTAAGATAGTAAGGCTTTTTTTGTTCTTTACCTCACCTCATCTAACCCTGCTCTACTACTCTACGGTACTCAATTCTTAGTTTAGTAGTAACATAGTCATTATGTAGTACTATATAGTACTTTTCCCTAGTACCACCCCTACCCTTACGAAATGAAATTTAACTTAGTTCACCCTACACTGTCTTACTCTGTCCTACCCTAACCTATCCTACCTTACCCTACCCAACCTTGACCACCTACCACTGGCTTGTAAGTAAGCTACAGTAACCGTTACAACCGTAAAACCAAAAAGTCATCATAATTACCTGTCTTCTCCAAACGATCACGCCAGTGAACGTTGTCTCGAAGAACGCCACTTAAGGGGATTGAAGAAAACTGTGCGGGGGGTGGGTGGATTTTATACCTAATCTACTCCTCAAATCGAACCCAATCAAGAGGCAGCCGGCTGCAAAAACAAGAATCGGAGGCGCGTAAAAAACAACAAACGACTTGGGCTGGTTTTGCGTCAACTACTAGCCCCTTCCTATTACGGCTAAACCAGAAATTGAGGATATGCTTCAAGCCTGCAGCTCTAAATTATATTATTCATCTTAACATGGGATATTACTTCAATTAAACTTTTTTGCTGTGACTGTAAACAAAATTTTTTAAAAAGTTTTAAGCAGAAAAAAAAATTTACTGTTTGAAAGTCATAAAATGCCATTTAATACCTATTTCAGCTTCGGAGACAGTTTATACGGAGGAATGTGTCCGAACACCTTTCAGCGTATAACATGTCAGCTTGACAATAAAAAATTTAAGAAATGAAAAACAATGGCCTTAAAAAGCTTGTAACGCAACAAAATGTCATCTTTTTTTAAAATTATTTTTGTAGTGACATGTTATACGAAGGAATGTGTCCCGACATAGTTCATCGTATAACATGCCATATTAACATTAAAAATTTTAAAAACGCAAAAAATGGGCTTTAAACAGTCATAAAATATACGAAATGTCATCTTTTTTTAAAATTATTTTTGTAGTGACATGTTATACGAAGAAACATGTTCATACATCTTTCATCGTATAATATGTCGCCTTAGTAATAAAAAATATTAAAAATGCAAAAGACCGACCATAAAAAGGCTGATAATCGAAGAAATGTCAACTTTTTAAAAAATTCTTTAGCTAGAGACATGTTATACGATGAAAAGTTTTTGAATGTATTTCATCGTATAACTTGTCGCTCCGACATAAAATTTGAAACAAAATGTAACGTTATGAGTAAATGCCCAATAAGTAAAAAAATGTCATTACTTTCAATACATTCATCCTATGTGACACTTTATACGATAAAACATGTTTCATCGTATAACATGTCCCTTTCATGTCAATAAGCCATTTCAGACAAATTTAAACACCGAATTTGAAATTTTCAGTCCAATATTATTTATAAACTATCAACTCTAACAATATATCTTTCAAAATAAATACTTTTTATAGAAAATTGCACTCGTATTCATACTATGATATTGTTATTGCATATCTGGTGTTTCTCTGGCGATTCCAAAGTCGACTTTAGTCGAGTTTGAATTAAAGTCTACAGTATACTCATCATTTTCGATTGAAATCTTGGCTTCTGGGAATGACGATTCAAGGAATTCGTCAAATTTGTCTGGGTAATCCTAAAAAAACCTCATTTCCCATGCAAAGTTAAAATTTTTATAAATTTCAAAAACACATTTTAAATTTTGCTTTTTTAGCTTTCATTTTCAATGCAAAACACGTTTTTCAAACTGTCATTTCACAGGTAAAATCAAAATTTTAAAATATTGCACTGCACGTCTGTCTGAAGTAAAACAAAAATTGGAAATGGAAATTTCTGGCTTTTCGTTACGTTTCAACGTGCTGCGAAGTGTCAAAAATTAAAATAAAATATAAAAATAGAGAAAAGAAAAAGAAAAAATAAAAAGACCATTTGAAAAATTTTTGGACACTTTGCAACGAACGAAAAGCCACTATTGGTCATTTCCCATTTCAGACAGCTGTGCACTGTGCAATCAATTTTGTGACTGCACGGTGCAAAAATTTAAAATCCTCATTTCCAATGTAAAATGAAATTTTTTTAAAATTACAAAAGTACGTTTTAAAAATAGCTTTTTTAACTCTCATTATCAATGCAAAATAATTTTTTAAAACCATTTCAATAGCTAAAATTAACCTTTTGAAATATTGCACCGTGCAATAAATTTTCTGACTGCACCGTGCAGTTGAATTAATAACTGCATCGTGCAAAAAGTAAAAATCCTTGACAAAATTAAAAAATCCTTAATTACCTTGCATTCCACAGCCAGATTGATTGCTGACCTCAATTCCACGCTTTTGGCTTGAGTTGTTATTCTATTGATAAAATCTTTGACCGATGTGAGGAAGACTTTGGTGTCGTTCCACTAAAAAAATATTGAAAATTTACATTTTATAAGATAAATCGTGCATAATTAGGTTTCGTCGTATATAAAATGTCATTATTTTCAATATATTTCAGATAGAGACATGTATTTTACCCTCCTATACCCACATTGCCCTACTACAATATAATGCTCAACCCACCTCGTCCCTTTCATTGTAAAAGAGCATTTGAGTTTGGAATTGAACAAATATGTTAGTATTCAAAGATTTTAGAGCTTCAAATGTTTTTAGCACGTCTTTGTCCACCAGTTTGTCCAGTTCACCTAGCTCTACATTAATACCCAAGTGGTTTAGTAAAGAATTTTTGGTAAATCTGCAAAAAGGTCTTTTTAAAACGTTTAAAAATAAATTTTTTATACCTCAAAATAAAACACACAGTCATCATATGGCACGTATTTTACATGATAATCAATTTTGCCTTGTGCAGCCTGCAGAATCGTCTTCGCAAGCTGCGTCTCGGCATTTTTTCAATTTTTCGCTACAAATCTCGTTTCTCTTGCCATTTTTAAACAGATGTAGTTTCAAAACTTACGTATGCTTTCCAATATCTGTCAAAAGAACAAAACTACTGTGCTTGAGATTCAAGTGAGGTACGGACAACGAGAACACTACATCAATATCTAAAACAATATGATTTAGCCGTATTTTCTTGAAATTAACCTCAAAATGAATTGAAGACCATTCTTATAACAACATGCTAACTTTTTACAACAATATAAACGACAATAACTAGAAAAACGTACCTAAATCACCCCGTTCAGAGAAGTTCAATATCTTGAGATGAGGTATTTTATGAAAATAAGGCAAAATCGACTTGTCGGCAGTGATTTCCACAATCTTATCACCAAGATACTTTAGTACACTCTCTGTTCGACAAGATCCTTGCAACTCCAGGCATGTGAACTTCAAGGTTTTGAGCTCTTTCAGGGCTGAAAACATCAAAATTAGCTCAAAATCCATAAATTTAAGGATAAATCAATTTTGAACTCAAATTTTTGATATCAAACAAGCCTGAATTATGCCAAACTCAGAGATAAGGATACTCACCAGCAATATCTTTAAAAATATCGTCAACTTCATCTGAATCCAACGTGCATTGAACGGTAATGTACTCCGACTTCATTCGAACTAATAGAAATTTGACGTCTTTCCAATATTCAAGATTCATACCTAGTCCGGGCCCTGGAAAAACAATATTTATATTACACTACGTAATATTATGTATTATCTGTGTTGTAAGCTATAAATCAACTTATTTTAACCTAAGCTTGATTTTATATTTTGATTCTTATATTAACCTTTATCAAGGTAACCATAGATAATATAATGCTCTCAAAAAGGCTAATTTCGACTGTAACACAACAAAAATTACCTTTTTATAGCTAAATAAATTTTTTTTCTTTCAAATGAGCTATAAAATAGCTCATAATACATAATATTCCATTTTATATTAACCATCTTATGCTACCTATCAAATTAGTGATGGACAACATACATCCCATCATAACCTTTGATTCTCTTCAATCTAAAATTCCAAATCTAAACCAAAACAACAAAACGTAACATACTCACCAGTAGCTAGATAAAACGGATGAGCTACGAGTAATTCACATCGATCTCCAATGTGGCCATCTCTGAAGAACTTCTCCTGAATGGCAACGGACGAATTGGCGTCGAAATTCCATGAATCCGCTACAAAATGTGCAAGATAATCCAATGAATTTGATGATAAAGGTTCTGAAGATTATTAGAAGACATAAGACATTGATATGAAGGTTGTTATAGGCATTAACAGTTAGTCTTCAACTAATTTTAAAATTAACACATAAATTCTTTATGGCAAAGCCAGATTTGTAGCTAAAAAACACTATAAAATACAAGAACCTTTTGTTAACTCATTAATTTAACTCAAGAAGACTCTCAAAAGCACGGATAACTCAAGTTTTAGCCTTAAAATCAAGAAGAACCTTAAGTTATAACCTATAATTCAACAAAATAAGCCGAAAATACCTACTTTTATCAGCGTTATCCCATGAATCTGTCATTCTGCAATATTTTTAGTAGTATTTACAGGTTATTTCACAATATTACGCATAGAATCAACAGTTTCATCCGTAAAACAAACAACAATTTGTTTTTCTTACTAAAAACAAAACTTGACCCCATTTTTGAAATGCGTCAAGTCTGATGTTTTTCAAGAGAATTGTAAAAACCGGTTGATAAAAAGGATAAATCAGTTTAAAACTAACTCTATTAGCTCAAAAAAGGCTTCTAATATTTTACTTTCCTTAAATTTTGACTTTATTTTACTAAAAGTTATTAAAAACGTCTAAAATCTTGAACAACTGCCCTCTACTACAATATAAATTGATGTAAAATCCACGAAACTCCCAAAAATGTTATAAAATACAACTTACTTCTTTTTACGAACACAACAAGTCAAATTATTTTGAATTGCTTCGATAATTTTTGTAAACAAACAGTGTTTCAACATGTTTGGACAGCCGGCTGAAATTGCAATCGTTAGACAAAGAAAAATCTAAATATCTATTTTTAGGTAGATGCAAACGCTGCGAGCTTTTAGGACATGATTTTTGATGTGTTTTGACGTATTTCAAAACAAAAAGTATCTAGATTTATGAACGGAACATTTTGTTATATATTCTCAAAGTCAGTGGCTCCAAAAGAGGTAATGATGGATAATATAAGAAAAAGTGTCATAACTTATTGTAGGAATCGCCAACAGCTATGAAATTCTAATATACGATTTTCAAAGTGTTTTGACATTATTTTTTTGAAAAATCGACTAAAATTGCAAAAGAAAACAATTTTTTGGCATCTCAAAATTGTGAGGTCAAAGCTGATCATGGATAATATTTTCATATAAAAGTAATAACGACTCTAAAATTGGACACAATATACGCTCTAAAAATTTTTCAGATACTATACCTTGCTTTATTATTGCCCTATCATTTTTATATCAAAGCTTTATCACGCCAAAAAATCGTTAAAATCAGGGCCATCATTATATTATCCATGTATTACTCATAGTTTATACCTATTTTTGTTCGGTTTTATAAGCATTGTTTGCAAAATATGTTGGTTTACAAAAGTGGTCAAAATCTGATAAACATGGCTTCGGAAGTGGCAAAAAAGGGCGCCTAGGACATGTTTTAAAGTTGTGTTTTGGAGTGATTGGCCACGATCGATTGGCTTTTGGTAAACAATATAAAAACAATTAAAGGTCAAAAGAAGCGAAATGTTTATGATTATCATGTTAGTTGATAAAAAGTTATATAAACAACAGTTTTGAAGTTGTTTTGGAATGATATAGCAATTGAAAAATGAAAAAAAGTACAGTAGAACCTCTGTATAAGGAATTAACCAAAGAAAAAAGACATTAGTAAAGGGTAAAGTACCATAAGATAACAAAATGTATGGTATGGCGGGTAGAGCATGGGCAGATAAAAGAAAAGTAGTGTAGGGTATGGTAGGCTTGCTATTTTTTGGGTACGGTATCTTAAACTAGACTACTTTGTAGGGCTGGACATGGCAGGATAAGTCAAGACAGACGTACGATAGGATAGATTACGGTAGAGTAAAGTATAGTAGAGTAGGGATTGGAAAGACAGAGCAGGGCAAGGCACGATTGAGTTGAGTACGGTAAGCTATAGTAAAGCAGAGTACGGGAGGGTAGAGTACGGCAAGATATATTACTGTAAAATAAGGTAGAATGGAGTACGGTAAGCTAAGGTAAGACGGTAAGACAAGAGAACGACAATAGAGGTAAGGAATAGGGGCAGAAACGTAGGGTAGAGTAGAATAGGGTAGGGTAGGGTAGGGTAGGGTAGGGTAGGGTAGGGTAGGGTAGGATAGGGTAGGGTAAGGTAGGGTAGGGTAGGGTAGGGTAGGGTAGGGTAGGGTAGAGTAGGGTAGGGTAGGGTAGGGTAGGGTAGGGTAGGGTAGGGTAGGGTAGGGTAGGGTAGGGTAGGGTAGGGTAGGGTAGGGTAGGGTAGGGTAGGGTAGGGTAGGGTAGGGAGTATTATTATGTCATGACTCGCAACTATGACATCTCTAGAACGCAATGACTCACCGATGACATTGTCATTGTCATCGTTCGATGACCAAAGGTTTCAAAACCAATTTTTTGTTAAAAATGTTGAATGTCATTCATCATCTTGTTGTTTTTCTTTCCTTTTGAATTGTAAGCCTCGCTTCAATAAAAAAATATATAAGAACGTTACTACACATCAATGAAAGGAAGTGGATGAGGATTGACGTCAGTTTAAACTCTTTTTTGTTTTGTAAAGAAAGTTTTTGCCATTTTTTGTTTTGTAAAGAAAGTTCTTGCCATTTTTTGTTTTGTAAAGAAAGTTCTTGCCATTTTTGTTTATTAAAGAAAGTTCTTGCCATTTTGTCATATTGTAGTAGGCTTTTTCCTTTTTTTTATTGACTTTTTTTCTGAACGATTACCTTTTCTAAACGATGGTTACGAACAAAACTTGTTGTGGATTCATTCCGGATTTACCTTTTCTGAATACGTTTAATCGGTATTCTGGTTTGTAGTAAGCATCCCTATAACAACATAATTAAAAGTGTCATTATTGGTTTGGAAAGGGGTAGAAAAAGGCATGGTTTTGGAAGGGGAGAGGGTTTTTTAGGTTTTTATGGTTGGATATTGGTGGGGGTATTGTAAGATAACAAAAAGTAGGGTAAAGCAGCGGATGGATAGAGCAAGGATAGGATAAGGGTAAGGCAGGGACAAAAATAGGACAACGAAAAGGCAAGGGTACAGGAAGGGTAAACCAAGGGTAGAGTAGGGTGCGTTAAGCATGCTAGTGTTTGAGTGGGGTATTCAAGGGCTAGGGGTAGAGTAGGGTAGGGTATAGTCGGGTAAGGCAAAGAGAGCAGTGATAGAACAAGTGTAGGGAAAAGTAGGGTAAGAGCAGGGCAAAGGTAGATCAAAGGTAGAGCTAGGGCAAGGCAAGGGTAGAGTAAGGGTAGTACAAGGTTAGGATATGGAAGGGTAGTGCATGGGTAGGGAAAGGGTAGGATATGGAAGGGTAGGGCATGGGTAGGGAAAGAGTAGGATATGGAAGGGTGGGGCATGGGTAGGGAAAGGGTAGGATATGGAAGGGTAGTGCATGGGTAGGGAAAGGGTAAGCCATAGGTAGAGCAACCGTAAGGCAAAGGTATAGCAAAGGAAGGCAAATGTAAGGCAAGGGTATGGCAAGGCTATTACAATTTTAAAGCAAGGGAAAGACAAGGATAGAGCAAGAATAAAGCAAGCTAGGGCAAGGGTAGGGCAAGCGTAGGGCAATAGTAAAGTAAAGGTAAAGCAAGAGTATGGCAAGGATAATGGCTATGGTAGGGCAAGGGCTGTTTTGGCTTGTGATAAAAATATGGGTATGGTAAATTTTATTTTTTTAGTAGAAGGGGATTTTTCATTAATTAAATTTTTTATTGATTTAAAGTTTAGAAACAAGAAGTGATTAGTAGAACAATTCCCGTCTCTCATTTTTCCTCGGATCTTAAAAAGTAGAGAAGATGACTTATTACTTTAATCCTTTTTCGATCATAACATTAAGCGCGTGAAAGACGTGTCGAAGAGTTTTTGTTCTGGAATGTCAAGCCTGACTTCAGGTTTCTTTCATTAATGCAAGGCTAGACAGGGCGAGGGTAGGGCGAAGGTAAGGCAAGGTTAAGCCACAAGTAGGGCAAGCGTTGAGGTAGAGTAGTTAGTACAAGGTAGGGTAAAACAGGACAAGTTGTCAACGGCGTATTTTACAAAATTTTCCAGTTATGTCATCGTGTTTTGCAACAATTTCTAATTCTTCAGTTACTCATTATTTTAAAAAATTTTAAAATTTCAGGATGAAAACCCTCGTCTACACATCAACATTTCTAATAGTACTAATACAGTTAACACCAATATCATCACAAGGCTTGTTTCCACTATGGCAAGGTTTTCAACATCCAGGTTTTCAACAACCTCAATCACCTGCCGAAGTTCCATTACCACCAAAGAGACAGAAAGGAAGAAGACCAAACGAAAAGCTAAAGGCTTGCTGTGCCAAATTGCCTCAGGCTGATCCTGAATGTAAACAAAGATTCTGCGATTTTAGTGCTCTTTCTAGTAATACTGTAAGTTTAAATTTTTTAGTTTTTCATTTTGATATGGGTATTAGGGTTTTTGAGCTTGCACCGTGCAGTCTTTTAATTAAGTGTACTGTGCATTCATTTGATTAGCTGCACCGTGCAAGTGTTACGTAATTTGACATCTGCACCGTGCAGCCGCTATATTGAATGCACGGTGCTGTTATTACGTAATTTTGTATGCACTGTGCATCCGCTACATTGATTGCACCGTGCGATTCTTGCGTAATGTGGTTGCACCGTGAATTTGTTACGTAATTTAACTGCACTGTGCAGTCAGTAAATTTATTGCATTGTGCAGCCATTATATTGACTGCACTGTGCAGGCTCTTGTTCCAGTGCACTGTGCAACCAATATATTATTTGCACCGTACAATTCTTCAAATTAAAAAAATTCAAAATTTTTTCCATAATAAAAAAAACAACATTTGAAATAAAATTTAGGTACTATTCTTCCTCTCCACCTGCGCTCCGCGTGGCCCCACCGTCGGTCAAATGTGGGATTGTGCCTCATCTCGAGCTGATCACAGGCCTTGTTGTCAAGCCAAGGGCGTACAACCTGGTTGCATGGCTTATTGTGAAACGACGAATGGAGTACCGACCGACTACTTGAAGTATCTAGCTTGTTTGAGAGATTTCGACAAGATCAGAGAGTGCTTCCGTTATCATTTAATCGACCATCCCAATATCAAGGGCGATTTATAAAGTGGAGTCGCAAAAAAAAATGAGCTTCTGATGTTGTAGTAGACGATTTTTGTATATAACTTTAGATTTTGGTGTAGAATAAAGAAATATTAGCCTTAAATCAACCATAAAGTCCAATGTCAACCTTCACATCACCTCCTTTTCCCAATAACAAACTTTATATCATTGAAAAACCAAAAACAATGTGAATAGATTAGTTGTTGGCGGGTTTCGTCCACTCCACCTTGAGGATGAGGTGGCCAAAGCGGGCGTTGTTGAACATTTCAATGGCTCGTTGCGTGTGGGTTTTGCTTTCGTATGTGACAAAGGCGAAGCCGCGCAGCCTGTTCGTGGCTTTGTCTCGGGCCAGGTAGAAGCGTTCGATGCGGCCGGCCTGGCCGAACATGTCGCGGAGCTGTTCCTCGAGGTTGGGCATGTCTTCGGGCAAGTTCGTGACACGGCACGTGTTCTCATCGTTTCTTCGTTCGGCTGAAAACGGATTTTTGTGAAAGGATGTCATATTTTAGTTTTTAAAATTTCTTTTTATCTTTAGTTTTGTAAAGAAAGTTTATACCATTTCGTTCGAAAACTGATTAAAATATTCAAAAAGCTTACCACCAACGCGATCTCCACCACGAGCTCCTGGAGGTACATAAGCCCCAGCACCTGAGGTTGGTGCCCTTGCGTCGGTCTTGTCTTCTTGGCTTTGGTAGTAGCTCTGAAAAGTGATATTTTAAAATTTATGCATAAATATATGAAAAGAAAATTAAAATGTTACCCAAAAAACTGAAAAGTTGCTCGATTTAGCTTAAAAACTAATAAAAATGTGCCTAAAACTATATACACCACCTCAAAACATAAAAAAAACACTGAAAGCCTCCCTACCTTAAGAGGACAATCTCTAGACCAATGGTCATCCGATTTACACAAGCGACAGTGAGTAGCAACAGTGTTGGCCAAGTTATCCTGCTTCTTGTCATCGACCAGCTCCTGTTCGGCTTGGTTATTCACCCAGACCAATTTGACCTCCTCAGCGACAAATGTGGTAGCTGGGTTTGGGCCTGGTCCATCATTAGCAGACTTGCCAAACTTTTTCCACTTTCTTCTTTCAGCAACAATACGTGGAACTTGACGAGTCACGGTTTGGTATGTTTGCTTGACCTAAAACAACATGAATTGATGCACAGGTCAAGAAAAATTGAAGTTAAATCTTTGTAACACAAAGAAAAAAGTTCTTTGTTCATTTTTAAAGCTTTACCATATCAGCTTTGGTCTGTAAATGTGCCTAAAATCAAGAAAAAAAAGAAAATCAGTTCATACCTTGTAAGTTTTGCCATTTTCCTCGATAATGCTTTCTTCAGTTTTTAGTGGACCTGAAACAAGCAAATTAATAATTAAAAATAAAGCTTAATTCATATTTAAACTAATAAGAGCCATGGACTACGCAAAATTTAAAGTTTTCTTCAGAAAAATTATATTACCCATGAGCTACCTCTTATTTCAAAGAATAGAATCCGAAAAAACAAAAAAAACCCGCCGCTTTATATTAGAAACAGAAATAACCTTGTTATCATAATATAACAAGAGTTTTTAAACACATAAATCCTTGCAAACCCCGAAAAGCTGATGTTAACCATGACCCAAGACCTAATATAACATAAATCAATAAAAACGAACTTATTCCATTCTGAATACCCATAGTTAGACTTATGTTATCCAAGCGTGATGTTAAAGACAAATAAATATACAATTTTACAACCAAAAGATTGGTTTTGAATTTTCGAAAATAAAAATTTTCTTTTGAGAATTCTCCCATTTGCCTATGGCATTATTTCGCAACAAAAGTGAAACCTTGTGTTCCAAAACTTTAAAATAATTTAGAAGATAGATTTTGTTACCTAAAATAAATATATAAACTTACTTTCTTCAGCAGATGCATCAGCCCATGATTGAACAACGTTTTGGCCACTAAAACAGAAATATTGATATGAAAACTAGGTTAAAACTCACATTTTCGCAGCCATAGTTCGACAGGAATGTAGATAACCAACCTCCTAAAATGAGCAAGATCAATTCTAAATAATATATGAGGTTACGTACGCGAAAATAAAGCTATAACGCGCACTTTTGTGTGCATATATTATGCAGAGATAGGTCGAAAAAAGAAACATCCGCAGCGAAGTGTCACAGAAAAAGTGAAAGCCGATATGTTGTGTGACGAAGTGCCACTATTGAATAGAAAATAAATAAAGAATATTTTATTGTTTTTTCGGAGAAATTGGGATGTAACCTGAGGGGAATGAAGGATTTTAATTAGTTTTATTTTAATATTGCTTTAGATATTAATTTGTGGGCTTTATTTGGTTTTTGGGGTCAATTTATATTATCTATGGGTTAGTTCATTGATGTTGATTGTTTTTATTGTTGTTTATATGATTTATAATGAATTTGCTTGTTTTATATATTACCTGTGGGGGTTTTTATTTTAATTTTTGTAAAATACGTTTTTTCTACTTATAGGTGTCAAGAACTTTCTTCACAAATTAAAAAATGGCAAGAACTTTTTTACAAACCAAAAATGGCAAGAACTTTCTTTACAAACCAAAAAATGGCAAGAACTTTCTTTACAAATCAAGAATGGCAAGAACTTTCTTTACAAACTAAAAAATGGCAAAACTTTGCTAAATTCCTCATCAAGGCCAGTAAAGCCCTCCAGGCATTGAAATTGTTTGAGGATTTAAAAATAGTTGGTCAAACTGTTTTGAATGGAGACATTTGTGTCCTCGGAAGCGAATGAATGTCCACAGAGTTCTCTCTGTTTTTTTTTGCTCCAAAAATCCAAAAAATTCTTTTGGTTTTGTTGACATCCTTTAAGTTTTAATGTTCTTTTAGATTTAGTGGAACTTAACTGGCACTTTTTGTTATTTTATGATTTTCTTTGGTTTTTTTTCTATTTTGTGGTTTATATTAGCACGTTTTGGTGGTTTAGGCTTGTTTGAATTAGACAGGCTTAAAAATGTTTTAGGCTTAATAGCGTTTAATTTAGAGATAGATAACTTAGGTGTAGAGGCCTTTGGCTTAGAGGCCTTTGGCTTAGAGGCCTTTGGCTTAGAGGCCTTTGGCTTAGAGGCCTTTGGCTTAGAGGCCTTTGGCTTAGAGGCCTTAGGCTTAGAGGCTTTAGGCTTAGAGGTCTTAGGCTTAGAGGCGTAAGGCTTAGAGGCCTAAGGTTTAGAGGTCTTAGGCTTAGAGCCATTAGAATTAATGTCAAAAGAGACTTTAATGTCAAATAAATTTTGTTTTAGAGAATTTAGGCATAAAGGTTTTAGGCTTAAAGCTTTTAGCCTTAAAGAAGTTAATCTGGAACATTTAGAGGTTTCAGGCATGGCGATTCTTTGCTTAAAGGTATTAGTCTTGTTGACAGGCTTAAATCTATTAGGCTCTGTGTTAGTAATTTTTGCGTTTGAAAGTTTTAGGCTTATGCATATGATATTTATTTTGATTTTTTTTGTAAAATACGTTTTACCTTCTTAGAATTTGAAACTTCTTCAAAGAATTTCCATGATTTCATAGGCATTTTAAATTTAATGTTTATTTGACTTCACGTGAGGGCACAGAAGGGTTTCATTAGATAATTTGAGCCAGACTTTTATTGGATTTGAGGTTTTTTTATCTTTGTCATAAACTTTTTTCAACTTTTAACATTCTTCTTTGTTTTGAAACAGAATTTTTGGTTATAAAATTGCAATAACTTTCTTTACAATTTAAAAAATTTAAAATTTTTTGCTTTTAAATTGAAAAAAAATGTTAGTTTTCAGCATCAAAGCTCTGAAATTTAACATTTAAACCTCAAAAAAGCTGAAATTTTTAAATGTTTTGACACAAAAAACAAAGGGATGTTTTTTTTGAATGTTTGTCGCAACCCCTCCCCCTCCCCCCCCCCTTCTTTGTAGGCACACGTTTAGGAATTGTTTTTTTTTACGAATTTTGGTTATGACTCACTTTTCCTCAATAAATTCCGAGTTTCATGACGAAATCTCGAAGTCTAATGCGTTCCTTCTCGACTTTTGTTGGCTCCAGAGTGTGACTAACCTTATAAAGGAAGGGAAAGGAGGGGGTAGGGTCTGTGTTTTGACGGGCCGGTCTTCGGACGGGTTCGGTCCAATCCGGGCGGACCGAAAAAAATTTTTTTTTCCTAAAAATTTTGGGCTTGGATTGGGCCTGACCCGAAAATCTCAAAAAATCTCCGGACAGGACTGGTGAAAAACGCTCTGGACCGGTCCGGGCAAAACACTGGGCAGGGTTTAAGACGGGTGGCTGAAATATTGAGGCTAACCTCATAAGGCATGGGGAGGAAAGATGCGTATGTTAATAAAGGAATAGAGTATTTAAAGAAGAGAAAGAAAAACTTTCTTTCCAGTACAAAAAATGGTAAAAACTTTCTTTACAAAGCGAAAAAATGGCAAAAACTTTCTTTCCAAAAAAAAATCGCAAGGTCTTTTTTACACAAGAAAAAATGGCAAGAACTTTTTTTACAAGCAAAAAAATGGCAAGGAATTTCTTTACAGTACAAAAAATGGCAAAAACTTTCTTTACAAGTTAAATTGTTTTATTTTTTTTGTAAAATACGATCACTCCACTATTGTGCTTAAAATTTTGAAAACACTATGTTGCACTCATGACTAATAGGGATTATAATAAGATTACAATAGTGTTTATGCTCAGTGGCTCATGTTGTTATTGACTTGACTGCCAATTGACGTAAAGTTATTCGATAAATCTGTATTTAAAAGTCTGTAAAGGTAGTTATCAATACAAAACCCAAGGGCCCAATTTTGCTGAAAATAAAAATTCGGATAACTTGTATGGGACTGCATTTGTGCTCTAAATAACTAGTACGTTATGCATTTGTTTTAAATTTTTTTCCAGTCAAATCTTTTGTTCCGCGACCTAAGCTGCTCACCTGGGGCTTTTGCTTGTGCCCTGCTCTTAGGCTTAAACGTTCTGGTCCGGTTCCAATTGAATATTTTTTTGGTACATTTCGGCCTGGGGCAGAGGTAAGGCCTCGTGTGCCTTCTTTTGAGGTTTAACTATAGAAGACAAAATATGTTAGTAAACCTATAATTTGTACTAAAATAAGCATATACCGTACTTTGTGGGGAAGGAAATTGAGGAGAGGGGGGAGGGGATAAAATTCCATACTATTATTATGGTCAAAAGTGTTATGAGACGTTAGTCAAACCTGTCATTGAATTTCATTTTTTTTAACAAAACGGCTAACAATCTGTTTTAAAATTTGAGTGATCGAGGGGAAGGGGGGGGTGTGCTACAGAAGGGGTGGTGCAGAGGCTACAAGAAGAAGGTAGGGAGGGGGGGGGGGGGTGTTACAAAATGTCATGTATGAAACAATACTATAATAATATAAGCGTTAGCGCTTAAAAATTGTAATGCTGGTTATTGTTTTCTAAAAAATGAGTAATTTTTACAGTATTGCTTTGTATTATTTTGTAGCATGATTAATGCTTGTTTTATTCTACGTCACGTATACATATCTTTTAAATGTCATTTAGGTTATTCAGGGCAAGTCACGCTTATTTTTTATTAGTTTTGATTATTTCAATCGATAGTATATAGTGTTAGCATGGTTATAAAGAGCCGAAGTGCTGAGCCGAAGTGTTAATTGTAAGCCTAAAGCCTCAAAGCCTATAATTGACAAGCTTTTAAGCCTAAGGTTTCTAAATGTAAAAGCTTTTTAGCTTTTAAACCTGAAGTCTTTTTAGTTTCTATTAGGTGTCGACATAAAAAAGCCGCTATCCTTTTCCTGTAATTTCCTGTAAAAAATTGCGGATTCTTTATTTTGGCACTTAATAAATCTAACATTGTAAGCCTAAAACTATGTAGAAGGGGTTTTTAAGCTTGATGCATAAAGTGGAACTCCTGTATAACGAAGAAAAATTACCTTTAAAGGTTTTGTATACCGTAATCTTTTCAAAACAAACAAATTTTAATTAGTCTAGCGATTCGTTATACAGTAGTTCTACTTTAATTAAGTTACGATAGTTTTACGTATTCAAATTGAATTAAAACCGTGCTTAATAAAGTTAATTTCGAAGGTATTAAAACATAAAATTATAAATAAAATTACTTTTTCAACAGGTGCCAGGCTCAAAAAACCCAAGTTATTATGTATAATAGGTTCGATTGAGTTTGATATTGTTTTTTTGCTTCGGCCACAACAAGAAAATAAAGTCTGAAGAAGGAAAAACGTTTTGTTTTCTAGGGCCATTTTGGAGAATGTTTTGTGATACTAACCGTTTTCGAGCACGTTATTAGCTGAAGCTCATTATTAGTATTATAAAGTAGGGTAGGGTATAGTAGGGTAGGGTATTATAGCGTAGCGTACGGTAGGGTAGAGTTCGATAGTGTAAATTGGCATAAGGCAGGAGAAGGTAGTCAAGGAAAAATAAACTAAAAACTGTAAAGTTATTACATATATGTTTGACTTAAAAATGAGCGAAATTCGAGATGACGAGCAAAAAACGGCTAAACTCGAGGGAATTTCATATTTTTTCTTTCAAAAATTAGTTGAGTAAACATTCTAGTAAGTGTTCACTTTTGTCATCTCCCAGTTATGACGACTTTTTGTTCTAAAATGCGTCCACATGATGGACGTGCAATTTGGGAAAGGGTTAAGGTAGGGTAATGTAATTTATAATGTGTAGCGCAAGGTTTTTTGGGCAGGGCAGGGTAGAGTAGAGTAATGTAGGGTAGGTTCATAGGGTAAGACAAGCTAGGTTCAAGTCATTATAATGTAACAGAAGGGCATGGTAATGAGATTCGACGGTAAGGTAGGGTGGGGCATAGGCCGTAAGTAGTGCGAGGGAGGGGGGGGATAGGAAATGGGGAAGTAAGGAGTGTTAAGTAAATAACTGTAATTAGTATGCATTGTTTGGTCTTGTTTTTGGGTTCAGATACAAAAAAGTAGTAATTAATGAATTCTTAATTAGTAAAAATTGGATGCTGGAATGTCGTTGGTCGAAAGGACCTAAGCTTATAGGCCTTAAATCTAAAGGCTGCAATTCTAAGGAATCTAAGCCTGAAGACCCTAAGCCTAAAAGCACTAAGCGTAAACCGCCTACATTTAAAAAATCTAAGCTTAAAGGTCCTAAGACTCAAGGCGCTATGCCTAAAAGCCCCAAGTTTAAACACCCTAAGCCTAAAGCCCCGAATCCTAAAGCTTCTAAACCTTAAGGTCGCAAGCTTACGGGTTCTAAGCCTAAGGGCCGGAAGCTTGAAGTCTCTAATCTTAAAGGTCTTAAGTGTCGAATCTTCGAACTTTTAAACCTAGTCTTTAAGCCTCTAAGCTTCATGTCTCTAAGCCTAAAGTTTTTAAGCCTATAGTCTCTGAGCTTCTAATTTTAAAATCTTTAAACCTAAAACCTCTGACAACTTTTAACCTAAGCGTTTAATCTTAAATTGCTTGAACATGACATTCACGCGCCTAAATATATAAAACAAACCATATGACGATATAAAGGAATGTTCGACCGATTTTCTGGGTAATTTTCTTGTCTGTTGTTCGCTAAAAAAAGTGAAGAGGCTTTTTCGACTTTTTTTGTTTGTGGTAAACACGTGAAGAACTCCAAATGTTGGAAAGTTAGCCGCCTTTTTCCGAGTGAAGCAAGGAGTGATTTAAAAGTTGATAATAATCGAATTGAAACGAGATGAGATTATTCTAGGTAACGGAGGTAGATAGGGAGAGGGAATTGACGGCGAGGGTAGAAAAAGGTGGGTTCAATATTTAAAAAGGCTTTTTAACATAAAATTGCCATTTTTTGTTTTGTAAAGAAAGTTCTTGCCGTTTTTGGTTTTGTAAAGAAAGTTCTTGCCATTTTTTGTTTTGTAAAGAAAGTTCTTGCCATTTTTTGTTTTGTAAATAAAGTTCTTGCTATTTTTTGTTTTGTAAAGAAAGTTTTCGCCATTTTTTGTCCTTTAAAGAAAGTTCTTGCCATTTTTTGTTTTGTAAAGAAAGTTTTTGCCATTTTTAACTTTGTAAAGAAAGTTCTTGCCATTTTTTGTCCTTTAAAGTAAGTTCTTGCCATTTTTTGTTTCGTAAAGTAAGTTTTTGCCATTTTTTGATTTGTAAAGAAAGTTCTTACCATTTTTTGTTTTGTAAAGAAAGTTTTTGCCATTTTTTGATTTGTAAATAAAGTTCTTGCTATTTTTCATTTTGTAAATAAAGTTCTTGCTATTTTTCATTTTGTAAATAAAGTTCTTGCCATTTTTCATTTTGTAAAGAAAGTTCTTGCCATTTTTTGTTTTGTAAAGAAAGTTCTTGCCATTTTTTGTTTTGTAAATAAAGTTCTTGCCATTTTTTGTTTTGTAAGTGAAGCTCTTGCCATTTTTTGTTTTGTAAAGAAAGTCGTTGAAGAAAAATTGATTAGCAAACAATTTGCTGCACCTTGACGTTCAAAGTTTGCAAAAACTGCAGATTATTTGTTGTTTATGCATGAGATTGAAGTGGGTTTTGTTGAAAATGGGCGAAACTTGCAAAGCGTTTTTGTCGAAAAAAACTTAACAAGGCTATGTGGGATTTTTTTTCTTGTTTTTGAAGTTCAACTTCTACAATTTTAATTTTTAGGCTTAAGTTTTAAAAATTAAAATTTGATCTTTCATTACCACCAAACTGTGTATTGGCGTATTTTACAATATAATGTAGTTTTCAATGTTTTTAAGGATTTTAGGATTGACATTAGATTTATTGGAACTTAAGTCTAACAATTGTAAGACTATTTAAGCCTAATTTTTCCTATACCGCTAAGATTTTTAAACCCAGCTTTCTAAGTTTAAGGCTTTCTAAAAGAGGGGCTTTGATAGCGTTAAGGCAGGGACAGGACATGGCTAAGTCTAGGTCAAGGCTAGGTCTTTGAAGCATAAGGCTTTCTAAGCCAATTTTGTTCTAAGCGATATGCCTAAAGCCTTTAATTATGAGACTTTTAAGATTGAGCTTTTCAGCTTAAAAATTGAAGCTTTTAAGCCTAAACGTTTAAACTTTTAAGCCTTAAGATTTAAGCCTTTGAGTTTTAATATTGAAGCCTTTAAGCCTATACATTAAAGTTTTTATACCTAAAGATTTAAGTATGTAAGCCTACAGTTTGTAGTTTATAGTTTAAACATTGAGCCTTTAAGCCTAAAGATTGAATTTTTTAAATATAATTCTCTAAGAGTTATTTTTAAAACTTTGGTTTAAAAACCTAAACCACATGATTAAACTGTCTATGTTGTTGCTCACCTTTTTATTTTATGTTAAACCAGTCGAAACAGACCTTTTCACAAGTAAACAAATAGCAAATAGGTTCTCTTGTTCAACTACTCTACAAATAAAAGCAAGTCATTCCTGCAGCCGAGGATTTTGTTGTTTTTATTTACCATGCCTTGTTTTTATACTAAAAATGGATTCAAGTTGATTAGAATTGGGTTAAAGTTGGGTTTCAATTGTATTATCGGGAGTGGACTTTTGGACTTCTTTGGTCACATTGCACAATAGTTGATGCTTGGTTGAGGTGGAGAGGGGAAGTTCATGCAGGGGTGGGTAGGGTAGGGTAAGATAGGATAGGGTGGGGTAGGGTAAGATAGGATAAGATAGGATAGGGGATTTTATAGTATGGGTAAGGCAGGGCAAGGCAAAACAAAGCAGTTTAGTGGAGGGTAGGGCAAGGGTATTTAGGGCATATTGTAATAGGGTTGGTAAAGGAAGTTCTAGTAGTAGTGGATAGGGCAGAGTACTGTAGGATAGTGCAGAGTAAGGTGGGGTCAGGTATCGTAGGGCAGTATACTGTGTAAGTAAGGCTTCGATCGGGCAAGGCTTTGCAAGGGTAGAACAATTTGATGACACGGTGTGTAGGGTAGGACAACATAATTAATTTAAGGGGGTTTCTCAGGATAAGGCGTGGGCATGGTTAAGAAATGTTAGAATAATGAAGGGAAGTTTCGGTTTCAAGGGTATTGGCTGGGTAATATATATGTAGTAGGATGATGTACGGTACTGAAGAGTATAAGGGTAAGGTAGGGTATGCTGGGTAGACTAGGGCTAGTTAGGTAGGATACTGTAGGATAGGGTAAGGTAGGGTAGCATAGGGCTTAAACTGCCATTTTATCATATCTTTTTCAACTTTTCAAACCCTTCTTCAACTTTCCAAAAACATTTTCGTTATTGTTATATCGAATTAAGCGTGGGAACCCTTATCAATTATTTATTACAACTGTCCGCTGTTTCAGATGCATCGAATCGACTGAAGGCAAACGTTTTTCCGCTTTTTTTATTATCGGGAAAAGCATGGTGAATTCACCGACGACCGAAGCCTGCGATTGCGACGGATCCGAGTTGCCAAAGCCGAAATTGGTCAAGAAAAAAGGTATGAAATAGGGTATTTTGCGAATTTTTTGAGGTTTGAGGTAATAAGAAGAGATTTTATTAAAATTTTAGGCCGCGAAAATGATTTCTTTGTGATTTTAGGTAACAAAAATAAAGTTTTGTTAGTTTTTGGGTATCAAAAATGGTTTTTTTTTGTGGTTTTAGGTAACAAAAAAGGTTTTTTTTGTAATTTTAGGCAATAAGAATTATTTTTAAATATTTTAGGTAAAAAAGGGTTCCTTTGTAATTTTAGGTAACAAAAATAAAGCTTTTTGGTTTTTAAGTATTAAAAATGATTTTTTGGATTTTAGGTAACTAAAATGATTTTTATTTGATTTTTGGTAATAAAAATGATTTTTTGGATTTTAGGTAATAAAAATTATTTTTTCTTGGATTTTTGATAATAATTTTTTTTTTTATTTTGGGAGGTAAGACAATTTTTTTCAATTTTGAGGATTCAAACAAGATTCTTTTATCAATGTCTTGTTTTAAAAGTATTTTCAATTTCAGGCTACATTCCATATGGCTTGATCTATCGCACCCAAGATGAATTCCAAAAAGTCGGGTATTGGATTCCAGGTGTGGCCATAACAGCAAGAATAACGAAAGTCGAGAAAGATTCATCTACCAATTTACATCTTCTCAATCCTTGGATGTAAGTTTTATTTTTTATTGTTTTATGCGTTTAGGTATGGCTTGGTTGACAAAGGTTATGCGCTAGGCATGTGCCTAATGATTTAATTCTGAAGCCCTAACCCTAAGCTTCTTTATGGGACATTAATTTATTTCAGTTACACAGTAGAAGCGACTCACGGCCGATACAAATGGACAGTGTTCAAAAGATACGCCGACTTTGCTCAATTGGCCAAGTCATTGGGTGGCCATAGACGAATGGAACAGTTCAAAACGCCTTTTAGGAAGTAAGAACGCGGTTATGTAAATTTGTTACCTAAAATTAATAAAAAGAGTGTTTTAGGTAACAAAATAACAAAAAATTTGTTTTGTTACCTAAAATATTGTAAAAATTAAAAATTGAAGCTTCTAAGCCATTTCACTTTATCTTATTCTATCCTTTCCTACCTCATTTTACTTTATCCTATTCCACTCATTTCTACATTATCCTACTCTAAAATATCTAACATATTATTATTATAGAGCCAAGACGAAGATCGAAAACGCCCTGGACGACATTGATCAAGAAACCAAAGACTATGAGCTTCAAGTCCTCGAAAAAGGCAAAGAATTGGGCGACTTTGGAACGCCACGAATGGATTCGGATTCTGGAGACGAGCCCCAATCCAACGGTAAAACTCCAGATTCTCCAGACGAAGAGCTGGATGAAGAAGACGATGATCACCCAAGATTCCCACTGTTACCCGATTCAATGATCAGCGAAGTTCACATGGAACGACGAAGAGCACAACTGGAACGATGGCTTAAACATGCGTTGACGATACCTGTGAATAGGGATTATCATCAGATGGCCGAGTTCCTCGAAGTGTCAAGATTTTCGTTTATCAATGAACTGGGAGGAAAACATAAGGAAGGGTTGATGAAGAAGAGGCCGGGAGGTGGCAAGGTGTATATCGGATGCAAACAGTTCTGTGTCAAATGGATATTACCTTGGATGGAACGGTAGGTTAATGGTTTGTATGACAGGGATATGGCCAATGCTAGGACAAGGTTTTATTAGGACGAGGCTAGTACACGACTTTGTTATAGTTAAGACGGACATGGCTATGGGCAGAACAGGGATTTTACAGTCCAAGGCTTAGGCAGGGCTGTGGTGTGACTAAGGCTAGGACAGGGCTTTTCTAGGGCGAGGGTAGGATGGGTAAGGCAGACTAGGGTAAGGGTTAGATAGGGTTGGGATACGGCATTTCTGCTTAGCGTAGGGTATGACAACGCTTCAAAAATGCGGCAATTTTTAGAATTTTTAATATTTTAGGTACCTAATTTTGAAAGATTCATATGTTTGCTACGTAAACAACAATGAAAGAGTTCGCTTGGTACTGTTATTTGATGAACAATTCGAAATTGACTCTCCGGATGTGATAACAAGCACAAAACCCAAATATATGTTTTTGTCGAATGCTTCACAGTAAGTTTTTACACTACTATTTGAAAATAATTTACTATAAGGCTCTATGGTTCATAAGAAAGCATTTTTTTAAAGTTTTAAGTTACTCTGAGATTAATATTTTAGTGTACTAGCCATGAAGCTACAAAGAGAAGACGAGGCTTTTTACTGGAAAGCTGCTATAAGACAAGTGCTAGAAACAACCGGTCAAATATGGCTAAAACCTAAACCATATGGGTCTTCTTATCCAATCAGAGAGCATCAGTACATTCAGTAGTAAGTTCACTATAGTCTACCCTAACTTGCCCTACCCTACCCTATCCTATTCTACCCTATCTTACCCTACTTTAATTTATCTCATCTTATCTCAACTTATCCTACCCTTCTCTACTTCTACCCTTACCTTATCGTAACCTACCCAGCTTGAGAACGTTTTTCTCAAATTTTAAATGTCTTACCTTATGTTGAAACACCCTACCCTGGATTTAAATGCTCTATCCTTTTCTGAAAGAATCTACCTTGGTTTGAAATGCCTTATCCTATCCTAAAACGCCGTACTCTGGATTGACAAGAGTATACACTGGCTTACCTTTAACGCTAGTCTTTTTAAAACCCCCTTTTTGCTCTGTTTTTATCATACGCTTTTGAATCCTATCCTAGCCCAAACTTAAAATTGTAATACACTATTAATTCAACCTTTCTTCAGTTTTGTCGACGCCAAAGACTACTGGGAGAGAGCGGCGGCCATGATTGAGTTGGCCCGAGAAGAGATATTCATAGCGGATTGGTGGCTTTGTCCTGAGATTTATATGCGACGTCCCATGGCTGAAGGGAATCATTGGAGACTGGATCATGTTCTAAAAAGACAGGCCGAGAAGGGCGTGAAGATATTCATATTAATATACAAAGAATTCGAATTGACTTTGAATTTGAATACATTGTACGCCAAGAAACTGCTACAGGGTCTTCATCCTAATATCAAGGTAAAATACGGGTGTTGTTTGTGTGTCTATTTAAAAGACGATTTCTGAGACGGTGAAGCATGGTGTGCACTAGAAATTGACCCCCTGTTTTTATCGTCTTAATGCATGAGATAAACCGTTTTAAGATGTATAGTGAAGTGTTTTTGCACAAAATGTCATTTTGACATTTTTATGACATTTTTTGTCAAAAACAGTGAAAATTTATAATAATTTTAAAAATTAGCAGAATGTTTTAAAAAATTTGTACACTTATGTTTTTAACTATGCTGATTAAAATTGTAGTTGAACATTTTTTTTCTAAAGTTACCGTAACCTACCGTAACCCAACCGGTCGATTAAAAAAGTGCAAATAAAAAAAAATTTAACACGGTTAGTCATAGTCAATTTTAGCATATTTGAAATCTACATGAAATTTGGGTTTGAATAGACGGTACGCTCAAACTTAAAGCTGCCAATTTTGGGGCTTTACGGCCGATTAAAAAATTACGGTAGCACAATGTCAAAAAATTTAAAATTTTACTGTCGCTTTGCTAATGCAATTAAAAGTCTGCAAATTTGCATACTTATGTTTTTTACCATGTTGAACAAACTGGTAATTACAAAAAGTTTGTAAAAGCACCGTAACTTACCGTAATCCGACCGGTCGATTATAAAAGTGCAAATATCTAAAAATTTAGCACGGTTAGTCATAGTCAATTTTAGCATATTTAGATTATTCATAAAACGTAGATATTGAAAGGCTATAATATAATCTTTAAAGATGCCAATTTTGGGGGTTTACGGTCATTTTTTGGATAGTACGCCACCGTAATTTTTTAATTTACCGTAAAGCACCAAAACTGGCAGCTTTAGAGATGTGCTTATACCCAATCAATATCTACGTTTCATGTAGGTTCTAAATATGCTAAACTTGACTATGGAGACCCGTGTTAAATTTTTGGATATTTGCACTTTTATACTCGACCGGTGGGATTACGGTAGGTTACGGTACCTTTAGAAAAAAATTTTAAACTACAAAGTAATTCAGCGTAACGAAAAACGTACGTATGCAAATTTGCAGATTTGTAATTGCATTAGCAAAGCGACAGTAAAATTTTAAATTTTTTGACATTGTGCTACCGTAATTTTTTAATCGGCCGTAAAGCCCCAAAATTGGCAGCTTTAAGTTTGAGCGTACCGTCTATTCAAACCCAAATTTCATGTAGATTTCAAATATGCTAAAATTGACTATGACTAACCGTGTTAAATTTTTTTTATTTGCACTTTTTTAATCGACCGGTTGGGTTACGGTAGGTTACGGTAACTTTAGAAAAAAATGTTCAACTACAATTTTAATAAGCGTGTTTTGAAACGTAAGTATAACAAATTACACGGCATTTGATATATTAATAATGGCACAGTAATTTTTTAATTTTTTGACCGTATCCTACCGTAATTTATTAATTGACCAAAAACCCCAAAAACTGGCAGCTTTAAGTTTGAGCGTACCGTCTATTCAAACCCAAATTTCATGTAGATTTCAAATATGCTGAAATTGACTATGACTAACCGTGTTAAATTTTTTTTTATTTGCACTTTTTTAATCGACCGGTTGGGTTACGGTAGGTTACGGTAACTTTAGAAAAAAAATGTTCAACTACAATTTTAATCAGCATAGTTAAAAACATAAGTGTACAAATTTTTAAAACATTCTGCTAATTTTTAAAATTATTATAAATTTTCACTGTTTTTGACAAAAAATGTCATAAAAATGTCAAAATGACATTTTGTGCAAAAACACTTCACTATACAACTTAAAACGGTTTATCTCATGCATTAAGACGATAAAAACAGGGGGTTAATTTCTAGTGCACCTGCCTGTTTCAGGCTGCTTCACTGTCTCAGAAATCGTCTTTTAATTGTAGTTCTAGGAGTAAAAATGGAAAGAACTTTCTTTAAAAAACAACAAATGGCAAGAACTTTCTTTACAAAACAAAAAATGGCAAGAACTTTCTTTACAAAACAAAAAATAGCAAGAACTTTCTTTACAAAACGTAAAATGGTAAGAACTTTCTTTACAAATCAAAAAATAGCTAGAACTTTCTTTACAAAACAAAAAATAGCAAGAATTTTTTTTGGCAAAACAAAAATGACACTTTTTTAAAATTGGAAGTTGTGTGGAAGATTTTCAATGTATTTTGCACTGAAAATCTTCCCCTAAACTCTCATTTTTAAAAAACGTCTTAAAATGCTTCAAAAACACGTTTTTGAGGTTTTTTAGAAGTGAAAATTTGGTGGAAGATTTTCAGTGCAAAATACATTAGAAATCTTCCACTTAACTTCCACTTTTTTAAATTTGTCATAATTACGTTTCTAGATCTTTAAGTGACCAAAGATTAGTTTTAAAACTTCAAATGGCAAAAACCTTTTTTACAAAATCTAAAAAAATTATATTCTTTTAGGTAATGCGACACCCGGACCATTACTTCGGCACCGGTACCTTCTTTTGGTCTCACCACGAAAAGCTAATCATTATTGATCAATTGATCGCGTTCGTCGGCGGTCTAGACTTGTGTTACGGTCGTTGGGACAATTCAACTCATGTGCTAGCTGATTTGGGATCAGTTCAGTACGCGCCGCAGGCTCAGGGCTATACTTTGGTATGGTTAATATAATTTTAGGGCTATTTTTATTTTTGGGAGGGGTAGGAAATGATTTTTTTGAATGTAGGGTAGAGGGTATGTACAATATGATGGTGTGTTTAGCTTTAACTGAAGAAACTTTCTTTACAGGTGCTTTTAAAAAAGTGGAAGTTGAGTGGAAGATTTGTAATGTATTTTGCACTGAAACTCTTCCACTGAACTTTCATTTTGAGAAAACTTTAAAATTTGGCAAGAACTTTCTTTCCAAGCCATAAAAAGCTATTTTTAGTTAAATTTGTTACCTAAAACCGGTTTTTCAGACAAAAGGCCTAGCCGGAGCAGTAGAAGAAGTAGCAAGTCAAGTGATCAACAGTGATCAGCATTTGGCCAAGAATCACAACGAAGAGCCGGAAGATCAGATCAAAGCCAAAACCGATCATATAAAGCATGCCGTAGTTGACGAAAGTGGCCATAGAGTTGGCAAGACTAAGACCTCAATGGTTCAGATCCCGGACGATGATGCCGAAGCCGAGAAAGAAGAGCCGGAACAGAAGGAACGTGAGAAGGGGCATAGACGGACGTTCAAGGATGTCATGAATCAGATTAAAACGAGAAAGGCATCCTCGCCCAACAAGAGATCACGGTCACCAACACCGTTCGACAACGTTCCGAAGAATGAGAAGGCGGCTAGTGTGAAGAGAACGCCATCGGGACCGGCTGGAATCACGGCCGATTTGATGAATCCACATCATAGTAGGACGCCGCAGGTAGGAGTTTTTTTGAAAGTGGAAAGGATGATGGGGAGCGGGGGGGGGGGGGGTACTGTAATACTGTAAGGGTAGGTTTTTTGGGTAAGGTATGGCGCGTTTTTTTTGGTTAGGGTTGGGATTTTGGGACCGGTAGGGGCGGGGGGAGAGGAAGGATAGGGGCTTTGGGAGTTTATGATAAGATTCATTGTTAGAGTAAGGCATGAGCTTTAGAATGGTAAGGTGAAGGTTTTGGGCCGATAGGGTAAGGCAGGGTATGGTGTATTAGGGTAAGCCTTGGATATGATAAGCGCAGTATAAGGCTGGCTAGGCTTACAGTAAGGTTTACAAGATCTACGTTATTTTGACGGCAGTGTAGGTGTACGGAAACCCCGAGTATGGCCAACCGTAGCGGTAGTTTTAAATACGGTAGATAAGGTAAGGCAGAGTTACTGTAGGATCAGCGCGAGGTTAGAGTAAAGCAAAGTAGGGTAGGGTGTAGTGTGGTAGGGTAGGGTAGGGTAAAGTAGGGTAGGGTAGGGTTGGGTAGGGTAACAGGGAAGTTAATTAAAATAGTTCTTGTTGTAAAATACGGTAAGTATAAATACATTTTACCATTTTTTTCAGCAAATAGCCCGCGACTCACCGTTCGGTCAAAAAACCCTCCGGTGGCATTCAGTAGCTCTAGATGCGTCAAGTAGCCCAGGTTTTGATGATTCGAAAACTTTTGACATTACCCAATCTTCATCTTCAATAACACCAGGCAGAAATGAAAAGACACCAGTTCGGAATATTATTCATGAACCTAAGAATAGAACTATTATGAGACGAGTTGTGTCAAATTTAAAAACAAATCGAAATGCTAAAAGATGGAAAATGTTGTTGGAGAAGGACAAGCCGGACGATGTTAATGATGAATATGTTTATAAGTAAGAGTTGCCTCTACCTTTTACTCCACTCTGCTCTGATCCACCTTAGATCACTCTTCCCTACCCTACTCTACATTACCCTACTCTATCCTACCCTTTCCTATCCTACCCTATTCTACCTTACCCTACCCTACAGTACTCTACTCTACCCTGTTCTATCCTAGCCTACTCTACCCTACCTTATCCTATCTTACTTTACCCTACCATACCCTACCGTACCTTACTCAATCGTACCCTACTCTGCTCTACCCTACCCTACCTTACTCTACGCTACTTTATCGTTCTCTTACTCTTATTCCTTACACCTCACTTCACCCTACCGTATATGTTCTTGTCCTTCCGTGCATTTGTCTTACAGACCTCTAGTTTTATTTTACTGTACGCTAATCTTACTGCTCTCTTGCCTTGCCTTGCCGTACCGTAACTTTTCTTTTTAGTAGTATATGGTAGTTTTAACATATGCTTCACTTCTACTTCTACCGTATACTTTACTCTTGCTGTACATTTTTTTCTAATTATTAAGTGCCGACATAAAGAACCCGCCATTTTTTACAGGTAATTACAGACGAAGTATGGCGGGTTTTTTATGTCAGCACCCGATATTATACCGGGCTCTTAATATATGGCTTATCCTTACGTGTACCGGATGTGTTGCTTCTAATATTTCTACAGTATAACTTGCATCGAATTCTGCTCTTGTTTTTACGGTGCACTCGGCTTTTATTCTACTTTTATCTTTGCTTTGATATTTTTTTTCAACTCTATTGCGATCGTATCTCTACTCTCTAAAAATTGTATTTTGTCTACTGTTATCTATATTTTACCTCTACCTAACGAAAATATGTCTCTTACTTTTATATTACTCGTTTTTCTTACAATATTCGACATTACCTTTACATATGGACTATAATTAAGTAATTATATTTTAGTTACTGTAAAGTCCACGAAAACGAAGTCGACGTATCAGGTCTTCAAGGAGCCGGAAAGCTATGGCCAGGCAAGGATTATGTAAATTATTTGGTGAAAGACTTTGTCAATGTTCACGAAGCCTACTCGGACTTTATCGACCGATATCGAGTGCCAAGAACACCATGGCACGATATTCACTCTGTTGTGTATGGAGAAGCGGCTAGAGATGTGGCTAGACACTTTATTCAACGGTGGAATGCTACTAAGGTAGGGTATTTGGTATTTGTGGGGTAGTGAAAGTCAGTTTAGGGTGTGGTAGGGTTGGCTGTGAAACGGAATTTTAATTTATGGTAGAATAAAGTAGGTTAGGGTAGGATAACATAGGGTAGAGAAAATTAAGCTGGGCTACATTGAGGTAGGCTAGATAAAGTTACTGAAGTGTAGGGTATAGTTATCAGGATAAAGGTACGGTATGGTAATGTAGGAATATCTATGCTAGGAAAGGGTACTGTAACTTGAGTAAGGGTACTGTAGAATGAATTAGTGCAAGTGCAAGGTAGGATTCATAAAGGTGCAGTAGGAAAAAAAAGCTAAGGAGGGTACTCCAAGACAGAGTAAGACCGTTAAGAACAGAAAAGTGTACTGTAGTGTAGGACATTGTAAGGCAGGGAGTATAAGGGTACTGTAGGTTAAGTTGAGGTTGATCAGGGTATGGTATGGTCGGCAAATTTATGCAAGGTTCTGCAGTGTAGTATAGGGTAGGGTAGGGTAGCGTAGGGTAGGGTACAGTGGAGTACAGTAGAGTAGGATAAAGTAGTAAAATGTCCTTTTCCAGACCGAAAAGCACAAAAACAAGAAGGATTACCCATATCTTCTTCCAAAGAGCTACGATTCAATAAAAGTGCCCAAAGTATTCCTGAACAAAGATACCCACAACTGTGATATTCAAGTGCTACGATCAGTAGCACATTGGAGTGCGCTGATCGATGGCAAAGAAGACTCGATTCAGGATGCCTACGTTAAGTTGATTCAGAATGCAGAACATTTTATCTACATCGAGAATCAATTCTTTGTTTCTATGATCAACAGCACCGAAGTGACAAATGAAATATGCAAAGCGTTGTGTGATCGGATCTGCCGGGCTCATCGGTAAGGATATTTATGAGTTTTTGTCTCAAATCTGGAGGGTGTGGAGAGGTAGGGCAGGGTAATTTTGTTGGGGTAGGGACAGGTAGTTTTTTTTCAAGTTTTGGGTAAGATGGGGCAAAAAGGGGTTTCTTGAATATCGGGAGTGAGGAAGGGTAGAACAAGGAGTTTTTTTAAGTTTGGGGTAGGGGGGGGAGAAGGGTAGGAAAAGTTTTTTTTTATGTTTGGAGGTGGATTTTCAGGTAAAAAAGCGTACGTTATTCCCTACCTCTACTCATACCCTTATTTTCATCTCTACTCTTACCCAGCGCCGGGCGGGGACTTTTGGTCTGGGGGCAGGGGTCCAAAAAATCGGCACAGAGCTACCTTTGCGAAATTTTTTTTTCCAAAAATCCACAGGGGGGGGACCACGTTCAACTTTTTTCGAAAATTTTTCCTGGGGGGGTACCCCCCCCCCTCCGTTCCCTCCCCCCCCCCTCTTCGCGCCCGACCCTGCTCCTACCCCTATTCTTACATTAACTATAATATTACTCTTACCCCGGCTCCTAGAATTTAGCCATTCTTGTGCTTTTTCCTATCCTTGCTTTAGCCAACTGATACGCAAGCTATTTTACAAAAAAAGCATAATAACTGAAAAATTGACTAAAATTTATAGGGCATTACCTAATTTAAACGACGCATCTATGTAGATAGCTTTAGAGAAATTGTAAGAATCTGAATTAAGTAACGTTTTCTTATGTAATATCTTTTAATTTTGTAATACTTGCTTCGATGTAAAACGACCCAACAAATTACTGCGAGGGCTGGGATCTGGCTACAAATTACAGCGAGGGATTATACTGTTTACTCTACCCTATTTTCTACCTTGTTTTACCCCACTTTGCTCTCCTCTATCTTTTAGAAATGAGAAACGGGCCGAGCCTGAATGTTAGGCCCGGCCTGATCGAAATTTTACCCAAGGCCGGCCCGGCCCGTTTCTCATGTCTAACTCTATTCTTCCTTTCTCTGACCTACCCAACCTTACCGAACCTTACTCTGCTTCTACTCCTAACCCGATCTTACCTTTGCCTTACACTTCTCGCTATCTCGACCGCTATTTATGCTGTTATAAGTTTCTACCCGCCATTGAGCCTTATCCTTGTCATTCCTTAGCCTTTTTTTTCATTTTTTTTGATTAGGCTCAGGTCTCTTGTAGCTTTATCTCTATCCTACACTACTCTAGCCTACACTTCAAACCACATTTTTTTAAATTTTATTTTTTTCATTTTCAGAGAAGGCACCAAATTCCGAGTCTACGTTCTAATCCCTCTCCTACCAGGCTTTGAAGGTGACCTAGGCAGTGGAAACTACTCAGCTCTAATGGCCGTTCTTCACTGGACTCTAATATCGATATCAAAAGGACCTCACTCCCTAATGGAGAATCTAAAAATGAATGGAATCGAAAAGCCATTCGACTATGTGTCATTCTGTTCACTACGTACTCATGACGAGCTGTGCGGCAAGTTAGTGACAGAAATGGTCTACATTCATTGTAAATTACTCATAGTTGATGATAAGTATACGATCATCGGATCAGCCAACATCAATGACCGGTCACAGTTGGGTATGAGGGATTCAGAAGTTTGTGTGCTGGCTACGGACAGAGAATTCGTACCGTCGAGAATGAATGAAGAAGAGTATCAGGCTGGAAAGTTTGCTTCGAATCTGAGGAAACGGCTTATGAAGGTAAGCAAAAACGTTTTTATCGTATAACATGTCACCCGCAGCCTGCAGAACGTTTTTTGGCGCAAAAATAGCTTTGTAAATAAAGTTTTTGCCATTTTTTGATTTGTAAAGAAAGTTCTTGACATTTTTTGTTTTGTAAAGAAAACTCTTGCCATTTTTGTTCTGTAAAGAAAATTTTGGGTATCTTTGGTTTTTATTGTATAACATGTCACCCGCAGCCTGCAAAATGCTTTTTGGCACAAAAGAGTTTTGTAAAGAAAGTTCTTGCCATTTTTTGTGTTGTAAAGAAACTTCTTGCTATTTTTGACAATTTATTAATGAAATTCTTTACTTTCAGGAGCATCTCGGCCTGCTATCAGAAGCCTTCCACAAAGCACCAATAAACCCATCAGTGGTTGATTTGGACGATCCAGTTCACGACTCCTTCTACCATGACGTTTGGTGGAAAGCAGTGAAGGAGAACACTCAAATCTTTGAAGAAGTGTTCAGAACATTCCCTACTAACTTGGTAAGCATTTTTAAAGAAAGTTTTTGCTATTTTTTGATTTTTAAAGCGATTTGTAAAATGAAAGTTGAGTGGAAGATTTTTAATGTATTTTGCCCTGAAAATTTTCCACTGAACTTCCACTTCTAAAACGCGTTAAAACTGTGTTTTTAGACCATTCTAAAACATTTTAAAAATGGAAGTTGAGTGGAAGATTTTTAGTGCAAAATACATTAAAAACCTTCCACTCAACTTCCACTTTCAAAAAATTTTTGTTTCAAGCTCTATAAAGAAAGTTCTTGCCATTTTATGACTTGTAAAGAAAGCTATTGCCATTTTTCGGCTTGTAAGCAAAGTTCTTACTTATTTTTTGTAAAATACGGCTATCAGTTTTGATCTTGTTGTAGGTATCATCACGAGACGAGTTGGAAGTGTGGCGTAGCGAACTCCCAATGGCCGAATATAACCCAGACCTGGCCCGTCATCATCTCAAACAGCTGTGGGGAAATATCGTGCAATTCCCGGAGAGTTTTCTGTGCAACGAAGACCTATCACCGACCATTACCACCAAAGAAGGATTGGTACCTTCGGCCATATTTACCTAAGTGTACTAGTTGGGTTGTTTTGGTTTTTCTTGGTACTACTGGTTATTTTGGTATTGGTTTTGGTACTATTTTATGGTACTGTAATAGTATTTGTCTTTATAATACTATTGTATTTTTCTTTATAGTACTATTTAGTACTAATATTACATTTTATAGTACTGAATAGTACTATATAGTACCAACACTAGATTTTAAAAGGCTATATACTACTTATAATTTTGGTGTTAGTACTAAGTAGTATTAAGATCAAATGGTACTAAATAGTATTAAAACTCAATTTAATAGTACTAAATAGTATCAATACCCAATTATGTAGCACTATGTTGTATTATTATTTAATTACATACCACTCTAAACCACTTTTGGTCATATTTCATGCACTTTTGTTTTATCGACCGGTCGAAAATTTTTATATGAAAAATTTTTAAAATTTTGATATTTTATTTTTGGTCAATTAACTCGGTTACCACTATTGTATAATACATATTTATTCGGTTTTTACTACTTAAATTTACTATTTATAACAAAAATTTGTTAGTCTCTTATCAGTTATTGGTTGTAGTTGATGCAGAAAGAATGGCGCAAAATTTTTTTTTGGAATTAATGTTACTGAGACCTTTACTGAGGTATTAGAATGGAATTTACCTTTACTGAGGGTTAGAAATGACGTTTTATGGTCTTTAAAGGCTGGAAAAGGTCATTTTGAATTTAAAAAATTTTTACTTTTCTGCCATTTCTAATCGCATCAAGCACAATATTTTGTGAAAATCTGCCCCGCCTTATTCAGAATATCTACTTAACTAACGCACCAATCGTATTCGAGAGCTTGCCTCAGTATTATCCGTCGCTTTTCAGCACTATCAACCATGTTATACATACAGTTTTTGTAGAATTTTAACCTTTTTTTGTTAAAAATGCCATTTTTTCAAAATGAAAATGTTGAAAAATTGTATATTCGGCTAATAACAAGTCTAACCTACCTAAATTTTGATAAGAAATGTTGTTTTAGACTTGAGTTTTAATGAAAAATGGCATTTTTGGCCATCCGTCCATGGACGCCTCCACCTGTTGTAACTAACGATATTTTGTGTATAAATACGATAATTATGTTGGATTGGATTGATTTTGGTGTAGAATACGTTGGAATTACGTTGAAGACAATATTTTACCAATTTTTTAAGGCAAAGTTGTAAAAGTTTGGTTTTATGCTTGATTTGGGCTAAAAAGCTCATGGATAATATAAGTTTTGACTTGTGTAAATTGTAATTTCGGTTTTACTTAGTGTCGAATGATTGTAAAATACGTATTGCTTTTAAATCTGGAACTTTGCTTTTTCCAAAATACGCGGTTTCCTGCTTCATTTTTTAAAAAGATCATGGATAATATAAATTTTGCTTTGGTCAAGATAAAAAGCTTTTTATTAAGGGTAATATTGATGTTTTTAGTGAGTGGGCGAATACTTTTAAAATATGTAAGGAAGTGTATATTTATTATTTGAAACAGAAAATTTTGTAAAATACTTCAATCTTTACAATGCGTGAAAAATCCATGGTATAGTTTTGCTCGCTTTTTTCAATTTTTATTTAATTTTAATGCGTAAACCTTAATATATTTTAGATATCTTGTCAAGATGGTGATGTTAAAGGTGTTGAGGAAACAAAAGATGCGTGAACATGAAATACGAGTATTGATATTGGGTCTAGATTGCTCTGGCAAGACAACCATCATGACCAGACTGAATGGCGAAGATTATATGGCTGTAAGTTTGTTTTTCCTTAGTTTTTTTTTGGTATTTTAGATGACATATTATCATAAAGAGTAATTGGTGAAGCATAAAAAGGTATTAAGAAGGTTTATCTTATCTTCAGGTAGCTCCAACCTTTGGATTCAACATCATAACCTTGGAGTTCCGTGATTGGAAGCTGAATTGCTGGGATATTGGCGGTCAAATCTCGTTAAGGTCGTACTGGAGGAACTATTTCGAACATACTGATGCACTCGTATTCGTGGTTGATGCCACAGACAGGTTAAGGCTGAAGGAGGCGCGAGAAGAGCTGGACAAATTGTTGAATGAGCAGTGTTTGGTTGGGGTTACATTGTTAATACTGGCCAATAAAAGGGATATTCGAGGATCTTTGACGGCGGAGGAGATTCAGAAGGTGAGTAAGAGAGGTTTTTGAGGTTATGCGAACGAAAGGTAATGATGTTGAGGGGTTTTTCGATATTATAGTAGGTATGAACTCCATTTTTGGCGGAAAAACGAAAATTTTTGAGGAGAAAGGGTTGGCTTTTGGGTTTCAAACTTAATGCTTATGGTTTTAGGCTTATGGCTGAGAGGTTTAAGCTTTTTCTTAGACTTAGCCAACGTCATTTTAGGCTTAGCGCACACAGTTTTAGGCTTATCTATAGGCTTAAAGTTAAATTCGATTTAAATTTTCTAGGAAATGAAACTAGAGGAAATTAAATATCATCATTGGAAAATCTTTGACTCATCCGCCTACACTGGCGAGAACCTGATTGAAGCATTCGAATGGATGTGTAAGGATGTTGATGACAGAATCAAACTTCCTGACTGAAATTTAGAATTTTTCAAAATGTTGGTAATTTATTAACTTTTTATACGACTACAAGCATAATAAAACGATCTCAGGGCTGTTTTTGATACATTAGAATGGTAGAAATGAATAGAGGTTAATGGTCAATAAGTTCACAGATAGGTGTATGCAAAGCGGCCGGGCTCAGTTTTACGGTTCGGCTCACAGACTGGGCCATGGTTTAGGCTTTGGCCCACATGTGCCATACCGGCCTTTTCAAATTTGCTTTGGCCTAGGGCGGGCTTAGTGGGACTTCTTTCAGGTATAAAGGGAAGAAAGATTTAGGAAAGTTGGCAGTGCAGGTAGGGCCGGCCAGGGGGGGGGGGGGGTGGACGTTGGGGAAGTCCCCCCTCCTTCAGAAAAAAAATTAAAAGGTTCCCTCCAGAAAAAAAAATTTTAAAAAAGGTAGAACGTGGTCCCCGTGGATTTTTTGGAAAAATTTTTTTACACCACGCTTTCAGACCAAAAGCCCCCGCCCGCCCCTGAGTGCAGGCTGCATCTTGAGCTAGGCTTGCAAATAGTTCGGGCATAGTGGACCTACTTTTAGGTCTGGACCAAACCGAGTTTTTAAATTTTTAACTGCTGTAGTCGTCCAAATTGATAATTTAGGTAAAATATATTATATTAAACGGTCAAGTCGAATTTGTACAATAAGTATAGAATATAAAAATGGTAAAAAATAGTATGACTGAAGCTGAAATGTGGCAGAAGGTGAAGGTTTTGGGCTTGTGATTGATGTAATAGGCTTAGAATCCTCGTAGTCTGGTCAGTTCTTCTGCTCGGGCTGAAAATTTTATTTTTAGGTAATATTAAAGTATATTATGATATTTTTCATCTTTTTAAATGTCACGTTATATAAATTTTTAACCAAAAAACTAAGTCTTAAAATTTCATAGTACCGTACTATCAGCCAGTACGTTAGTAATGCTTAAAAGTGTTAATGAAAAGCGTTAAAAAATCCTCAATTTTTGGGTAAAATACGATGAAAAAGGAAAAATCGTACAGATAAAACAATATTTCCCGCCGCGGACTGGTGCTGTCAGTTCCGTAGTGAGTTGTTCAAAAGTAACTGGACTGAGGTCTGGTTCACCAAAAGCTACAAAGCCTTCGGGCAATGTGTTTTGAACCAACTCGGCACAGTTTCTGTTTGCCATTTGGAAGCGTACTGCGAAGGCGCAGATGGTACCCTAAAATAATATTATAAGTATTAGGGTAGGGCGTGTCAGTTAGGCAGGCTAGGACGCTTGTCAGCTTGCTAGGGTAAGGATTGGAAAAGGCTAAATTAGGGTAGTATGAGGTAGCGCTAGAATAAGACTAAGCCAGGGTTTAGTAAGGGTTGAGCTAGTTAAAGTATAGTAATGTAGACCAAGGCTAAATTAGGGTAAGGCTAGACCAATTAGACATGATAAACAGGCCAGGCCTGAATGCTAGGCCTGGCCCGATCGAAATTTTGCTCAGTGCCAGCCCGTTTTTCATTTAGAAGATTAAGGTTAGCTCAAGGCAAGTAAGGCTAGAACAAAGCTAACTTAGGGTAGTGTTGGAGTTGACTAACAAATTATTTGTAAGGCCAACTCAAGATAGGGTAAGGCTTAAGCCGAATGAAATAGGGTATGGAGGAGTGGGGCAGAGTAGGGTATAGTAGGGTAGGGTAGGGTAGGGTAGGGTAGGGCAGGGTAGGGTAGGGTAGGGTAGGGTAGGGTATAGTAGGGTAGGGTAGGGTAGGGTAGGGTAGGGTAGGGTAGGGTAGGGTAGGGTAGGGTAGGGTAGGGTAGGGCAGGGTAGGGTAGGGTAGGGTAGGGTAGGGTACGTTAGGGTAGGGTAAGGTAGGGTGCGTTAGGGTAAGGTACAGTAGGTTAGGATACTTACCGTGCTTTCCAAAACCTCAGCGTCCTCTTGATCAAAGCATACTTTTGTGAATACTATGGCTGGAGCTTCAGTCGGTACTGCTTGGGTTTGCTCATCTTGAGCTTCAACCAAAATGGCACAGAGTAGGGTAACCGCAAGAATAAGCTTCATTCTAGAGAAATTATAATTTGTTTTTGAAAAAAATGGTAAGAACTTTCTTTACATCATATAAAACTTCTTTACAAAACAAGAGATGGTTCTTTACAACACATATAACGGCAAGAACTTTCTTTACAAAACGAAAAATGGTAAGAACTTTCTTTACAAAAGTAAAAACGAAAAAAAGTCATTTTCAATTACGTAGCAACTTTATGAAACTGACTCTCAGCTAGCTTTGTAAGTTTAAAGTAGCCTTTCGAAATGATTCATTGACTTTTGGGTGCAACGGTTTAGCGGTTTCAAACCGTTTTTGAGTCGAAAAATGTTACAATCAAGTTCTCTGGACATTACAAAAAGTTTCAACCGAATTATTCGAATGGGCAGGGGAAGGAAGGGCAGGGCTGACCGGTTTTTATAAATTAGTTAAAAAAACCAAGATCATACCCCACCCTACCCTATTCTACCCTACCCTATTCTACCCTACTCTACCCTACCCTATTCTACCCTACTTTACTCTACCCTATTCTACCCTACCCTTGCCTTACTCTTGCCATACTCTAGCCCTATCCAAGCCGTACTCTAGTCCTACCTAATCCCAACAGTAGCCTTACCCTACCCAAACTTTGCTCTGGCACTACCCTAGCCATATCCTCACCCTACCTAGCCTTACTCTACCTTGCTCTGAATCTAGGTTTATCCTACCCTAGACCTACCTTAGTTTTACCATACCTTGCTTTAAACTAGCTTACCATAAATACTACCTTAGTTTACTTGGTTGAAGCCTGCCTTATTTTACCCTACCCTAGCCGTACTCTATCTTCTAGCTTACCTTACTTTTACCAGGCTCAGGGCCGGGCGGGGACTTTTGGTCTGGGGGCAGGGGTACCTGTGCCGATTTGTTGCGAAATTTTTTTCCCAAAAATCCACAGGGGGGACCACGTTCAACTTTTTTCAAAAATTTTTTTCTGCGGGGTACCCCCCCCCCGTCCCTCCCCCCCTCGCGCCCGGCCCTGACCAGGCTACAACTTTTTTATTACTATCGATACTTATCGTCGTATTTTACCTACTATTACAAAACAAGATCATGTAATACGATAGCTTTAGAGAAATTACAAGAATTCGAATTACGTAATATTTGCCTCGATGTAAAACGACCCACCAAATTACTGCGAGTGCTGGGACCTTGCTACAAATTTCTGCGGGGATTACCCTTTAGCTTTCTTTTCTGGGTATTATGCCATACTCTACCTTACTCTACTCTGTCCTACCCTACTTTACCCTACCCTACCCTATCTTACCCTATCCTACCCTACCCTACCATACCCTACTCTGCTCAATGTTTTACTATCTAACGTAGAGCATTCAAGCCTATACTGCCGTTTGCTACCCTAATCTAGCCTTACTTCTGCCTCGCTCGTCTCTACCCTACCCCACCTTTTAAAAAACAAAATTAATTTGCAATTTTCCTAAAAAACGAACTTTATTACCGCGAACAGACTTCAAATAGTAAACAGGAAAATTTTGATTGTCTTTTTTAGTTTAAAGCGTTCAGTAAAACAATGGGAGTAGGCGACATATTTCATAAAAACGGAGTTTAATAACATAAAATTATGAACATGTACTCCTTATTCATCCTTTAGTCATAACACCACTTTTAAATGTTTGAAAAAATTTAAAAGCGGGGTAGGTAAGGCAAGAATAGAGCAGTGTAGGGTGTAGGTATAGCTAGTGTAAGGCATGAGAAAGCTATGGGTATGACAAAGTTATGGCAATAGTAGGGCAAGGGTAGGATACGGTTAGATAGGTAAGGCATGGATAGGGCAAGTAGGGTATGACAAATGTTCAGCATAAGCCAAACCTCGGTAAAACAAAGGCAGGGTAAGGTAGCGTAGGGTAAGTTAAAATAAGGTAGGGTAAGGTAAGGTTAGAGTAGGTTAGGGTATAGTAGGGTAGGGTAGGGTATGGTAGGGTAGGGCAGGGTATGGTAGGGTAGGGTAGAGTAATTTAGGGTAGGGTAGGGTAGGATAGGATAGGGTAGGGTAGGGTAGGATAGGGTAGGGTAGGGTAGGGTAGGGTAGGGTAGGGTAGGGTAGGGTAGGGTAGTTAGGGTAAGGTAGGGTAGGGTAGGGTAATGAAGGGCAGTACAAAAAAGTCAATAAAACTTGGAAAAATTATTTTCAATTTGACAATTCAAAAACATGTCAACCTTCTGGACGTTAAAGCGTTTAGCAATGGTTTTTAAGGAAGAATTTAGTTTAAAGACTTTAGTTTAAAGTTGATTGACAAAGTTAGCAAACCTAAATAGCTTGAGGTGATAGCTTTTTTGTATTGTAGCTAATCATATTTATTCTAACATTAAAGTTTGTACAATTTCTAAGTGAAATTTTTTGATATTGTAGGTACTTTAACGTCGTTTCCATTTCAAATAGTCAGTTTTTAAAGCTGAAAAAAATTTTTTAGTGAAAATTGAGCTTGAATGATTTTACTAGGTTGTATTTTACACTGTAAAGAAAGTTTTTGCCATTTTTTGTTTTGTAAAGAAAGTTCTTGCCATTTTTTGATTTACAAAAGTTTTGGCTACTTTCTGGTCTTTATCGTATAACATGTCACCCGCAGTCTGCAGGACGCTTCTTGGCACAAAAAGAGCTTTGTAAACAAAGTTTTTGCCATTTTCTTTTTAAAACCTATCTTTAAAACCAAAATTTCAATATATTCCTTACCCATGAAACACCACTTCCCATCCTCAGGTGGTGCATCTAGTCCCTCCAGGAACGGTTCATCTTTCTCCTCCGGCAAATCTTCCTCATCAAACACAGCTACATCACTTTGAACCGAATCTTTTGGAATATTATCACATGAATCCTCGGAAAATGACACGGAGAAGGCACAAACGTTCTCAGGCTTTGAAGGAAAGTGACCATCAGGTAGCTGGGAACAAAGGTCTTTGAGGTCTGTATCGCCCAATGTTAGGTAGTATTGTAGGATGGTTAATATCGGTAGTATAATTTTATGTAGGTGAGTCATTTAGAAGGCAATTGTGCACTAAAAACGTTAAGTATTATGTAAAACTTCAAAACGGAGCTTTAAACTATAAAATTTGGAAAAATATCAACGAACGTCTACTATAATATCCAGTAAAATCAAAAAAATATCAAAAATGCCAGTTCGTATAAAACTGAAATTAAACACAAACATTAGTCTGGATATAAGCCTACTCTTTGTTAAATTTCAACACATTTCATCAATTAGGCCTCGAGCTATGAAACTTGGAAAACAATTGAAGTAAGTCTACTGTAATATCCAGTAAAACCTTAAGATCTTAAAAAGGACTTATCGCAGAAAACTGAAATTTAACGCAACGTTTACCAAATGCTATAAGATATACATGCGCTAAATTTCAAAACATTTCGTTAATTAAAACTTGAGCTATGTGATTTGGAAAAATATTGGCCCGGACCTACTACAATATCCAGTAAAATCGCAAAATTATAAAAAAGACTTGCGTTATGAAACTGAAATTTATCACAAATAATAAAGATAGCATTGGCTATATTTGTGACAGTTTTCGAAAAATTTCATTTAACACTGTTAAAAAGATATTTACCTAGACCTACTACAATATCCAGTAAAATTGCAATATCTTCAAAATGAGTCGTGGTGTAAAAGAAAATTTTTACACAAATGTTAAAGATACTATTGGCTATGTTCGTGCCAATTCTTAAAGTATTACTTAAATTGTAAGTTATATTACAAGTTTTTGAATAAACACTGACCAAAGCCTACTACAATATCCTCAAATAACCTAAAATCTCCCCATAATCCACAAATTTCTTCGCATTTTATACAATACCCACAATAAACAGGTATGTTTCATAAAATTACCACTATAAAACACAAAAAAGTTACTGAATGAGCGATTACAATCGAAAACGTAAAACGTCTGTTACTCTGTTATTCCCCAAACATCGTAAATATGATGTTAAGGGATTTTTTAGGCGACCGACGATTTCCTAAGAAGATTTTGAATGGATTTTATTACCTAAAAAAGTAGGAAGTTGTCTAATGTTTGGATTTCGAAAAGGTATTGATAAAAAATGTCCTTCAATGGAGGTAAAGTAGGCTAATACGATAAGTTTGAAGTGCTTAACAAAGTTTAGTTTGAAAAATTGGTGATTGGTGAATGGAACTTGATGTGGAATGTCATAAAAATGGTTTTTTATTAGAATAATTTTTTTTTCAAAAAAATTTTAAAATTTTGAACTTGCCCCCCCCCCTTGTTGATTTTTTTGAAATTTTACAAAACTTGTTAAAGTTTTTTGTCAAAACTTATTTTTAAATAAAAGAAAATTGAATTTCACACTTAAAAATGCATTTTCACTAACTTTTCTGCTCAAAGTATATTCAAAACCGTTAATTTTACCTAATTTACACTCATTTCCCTCTTATTTTCTTTTATTTACACAGAAAAAGCGTTCCAAAGAGGCTTTAGAAGCGTGCCATGATAGCTCAGTTGGGAGAGCGTTAGACTGAAGATCTAAAGGTCACCGGTTCGATCCCGGTTCGTGGCATTTGGCTTGTAAAGCTTTTTTTAGACTTTTAAACATTTTTTATGTATAAAATAAGATTTTAAGCAGTATTTTAAGTTATTGTAAGTTTATATTTTAGCTTTTACAATATAGTAAGTTGTAGATTTTGCTAGTTTAAAAGGTTTTTAGAGGCTAAATAACCATTTTTTGTCTAAAAATAGGGTTTTTGGGCTATTTTTCAACAGAAAAGTCATTTTTAAAGTGTTTTAAGTTAATTAAATTGATAAGATTTAAATAAAATATAAAATTTGTAATAAATATATTTATTGCAAGAAGTATAACATGCTCAAATCAAATACAAAAGTTAGATTTTTGAAGGTTTTTAGGCTTTAAAAACAGGGTCTTTAAAATGTCATTTTAAGCCTAAAAATGCTATTTTAATTTCTGACTTTGCGTTGACGCATGACCTTTCTTCTCTTGTATTGTTGACTATTGCCTGAGGCTGGAGTGATGACAGCGTCATTACCGTATCCACCTTCAGCATTGGCTACTGAAGCTTCAGCAGTTTTTGCGGCTGGACTAGCCAAAGCGGCAGCACCACGTTCAGGGCATGGGCAATAAGCGGCATCCTTTCCGGGCATTCCACTTTGTCCGGCTTGTCCGGGTTGTCCATCTTGTCCGTTTGATCCGGGTTGTCCAACTGGTCCGGGTGGGCCTGGTGGTCCTGGTTGTGGAGCTGGAGCGGCTTGTCCTTGTGGTCCGGGTTGTCCGACGGCGCCAAGTGGTCCCAATGGTCCTTTGGGGCCGGGGATTGGAGTGGAACGGGTACCAGGGGCACCAGGCTGGCCTGGAACGCCAGGTAGTCCATTGTTGCCTGGGGCACCAGCGTCGCCAGCTTCTCCCGGCTGGCCTGGCTCACCGGGCAGAGCGTCGTAGCCTTTCTCTCCTGGGTGTCCGTCTTCGCCGGCTGGTCCTGGTGGTCCGTCTGGGCCGGGTGGACCAACTGGTCCAGCTGGACATGGGAAGCAGCCGTTTGGTCCTCCAAAGTCGCCGAGTTGAGAAGCACCAGTAGCACCATTTTGACCGCGTTCTCCTGGAGTACCATCGGTACCAGGAAGACCAGGTTGACCAGGTGGTCCTGGTGGGCCAGGTGGACAGTTGGAGGCACTGGCGGCGCAGTTTGAGCATTGACCAGCACCAGCTGCACCACTTGACGAGCCGGTACCAGTTGCACCACTTGATGAAGCTCCAGCGGCTCCATCGTACTGTCTTTTATGTCTTCCAATGACGTCATCAAAGGTGAGGATAGGGCGCAGTTGGCGGCGAGCAGCGATCATTCTAGTCCAAGCGTCATCAGCATGAGTCTTGAACTCGACCATTTCATCCATGATTTCGACATACAGTGAGTTGATGTCATTGAAGATGTAGATGGCGGAAATGATGGCAAACATCACGACCGAAGCCGAGAAAGCGGCCGTTACTTGGACTGCTAGCTTGCCCATGTTTAGGCTTAGGTAGAAAACTTTAGGCTTAAAACTAAAACTTTAGGCTTAGCTATATGAAGCCTAAGAAAACCAAAACCAAGTAGCTTCTAAAAATGGACCAGAAGCCTAAAAGCCGCTCAAATTTAACGACATTTCTCATCTTTAGGCTTCTTTTATACCTAAATATTAGGGTAGGGCAATTATAATTTCAATTAGCTGGTCCAAAGTGGGCAGGACAAATTTTTTCCTAAACCGGTCGATTTTACAGAAAACAGGGCATGTCTTATCAAAAGGCAGGTCAATTATGCTTAAGTTTTCGACTGTTACAACATTAACGACCGTTTTAGGTAAAAATACCTTGTCTCAAAGCTTTTTAGGTAACAATTCCTCGCTTAAAGCTTTTTTAGGTAACAATACTCAATTTTTTGCCATTTTTACAACATAAACGAGTTGATTCAGCGACAGTTTGTTCAGTCGACTACACTGAACAATGGACTACAAACTTTTTTTTATTTTTTTTTATTTTTCGTTGTTCGAAATCAACGAAATTTCGCTTTTCCGCGAACTTTTTTTTAATTTTACGGGGTTTTCGAGACAGAAAAAAAAGGGGTTTTTTATTTTTACGGGGTTTTACAGGTCATTTTAAAACATATGGTAACAAAAAAAATTCAAAATTTTAAATTTCGAAATTTTAAAAATTAAAAAATTTTTTTTTTATTTTAATATTTTTTTATTTAATGCTAATTCAGACCAAAATTTTGCTTTTTTACAAAATCTCTACTTAATTTCGATATTTTTAAACTTTTTTTATACCCAAATATCTACTACAATCAGTGTTTTGCCGGACCCGTCCGGTCCGGACCGGACCGAAAAAAAAGTTCCGGACCGGTCCGGAAAAAAAATTTTTTTTTATTTTAATAAAACTGTTTTAAAAATTGCAAATAAAACATATTTTTAAGAGTTTTTAAATGTAAAGAAAGCAGTTTTAGCGCTCCTGGCTCTTTTTAAAAATAAAAAAAAATTTTCCGGACCGGACCGGACCTGAGCGAAAAAAAATAGAGCCGGACCGGACCGGACCGAAAAAATTCTCATCCGGACCCTTCCGGCAAAACACTGACTACAATATAATATGAACCATTAAAAAGAGTCTTTGAACCATGCGGCATAATAGCTCAGCTCAGCCTCGGTTTATCGTGAATTTTTTTTTAAAATTTCAAATTTTTCTGCCATTTTCAATATTATCCACCATCATGCGTATTACCAAAGAAGCAATCGCAGCCGCAATTGACATTGAAGACGTGTTGAGTCGTGCTCAGCATCGGTTTATCGTGAGTTTTTTTCTTTATTTTCTAAAATTTTGTAAAAATTTTTAAAAATTAAAGATTTTTTTGAAATTTAAAACATTTTTTTGCCATTTTCAATATTATCTACTCCAAACTCCATTACAATACCATATGAGCCATTAAAACGAGCCTTTGAAGCACACGCCATGATAGCTCAGTTGGGAGAGCGTTAGACTGAAGATCTAAAGGTCACCGGTTCGATCCCGGTTCGTGGCAGCGGGCTTCTCGGAGCTCTTTTGGTCTTTTTGAGTGTTTTTAGGTAACAAATTGAATTTAAAATTGCTTTTTATTTATTTTTACAATATGAAATGGCATTTTTTGTAAAAATTTAGTAAATTTGTAAGTTTTTTAGCTAAAGTTTAAATTTTTTGACCAAAAATGGCAAAATTGCTTACTTTTTTTAGTTTTTTTGATATTTTTAGGTAATAAAAGGGATAATTTTATATTATAATAGTGATCTAATATTAAAATTTTTATGGTTTTTAAAGAAAGTGCAAAATTTCCAAAAAAATCGTTTATTTGCATAAAAAACATTAAATTAGGTATGATAACATAAGATAATATAATTTATTGGCGACCGTTTGGACGTTGTCTCATTCTTCGGTTTCTTCTGACCTTACGGTAGCCTTTGCCTTGAGCACCACCTGAACCACTTCCTTGGCTACCACCTTGGCCACCGTATCCTTGGCTAGCGGATGATCCACTTCCTCCTTGGCTATCGTATCCCTGGCTAGCTGGTGCACTTTGGCTAGCTGGAGCTGGTGCAGGTGCTACTTCGGTACCGTAACTCTTACTGGCTGAAGACGAGGCTACTGGAGCTTCACCGCTTCGTGGTGGGCAAGGACAGTAGGCAGCGTCGTGACCAGGTGTACCAGCACCACCAGGTGCACCAGGTTGACCATCCGATCCCGGTTGTCCTGGTTGACCTGGGGCTCCAGCTGGACCAGGTGGACCAGGAATTGGTGCACTTGATCCGGTACCATCTTGTCCGGGCTGTCCTGGAGTTCCGGGTGGACCAGCTGGACCAGGTGGGCCAGGAAGACCAGATCCGCGTGTACCAGGTGCACCAGGTTGTCCTGGGGTACCTGGAGCACCAGGTTGCCCGTTTGGTCCAATATCTCCGGATGGTCCTGGTTGCCCTGGAGTACCAGGATTACCAATTGGGCCAGGTTGACCAGGTTGTCCATCGTTGCCGGCTGGTCCTGGTGGTCCGTTGGGTCCAGGTGGGCCAGGTGGTCCAGCTGGGCATGGCAAACAGCCTTTCGAACCTTCATCGCTTCCGAATGCGGTACCAGCTGTACCAGACTTTCCCGCCTCTCCAGGTGTACCATCGTCTCCGGGTAGGCCGGGTGTACCAGGTGGACCAGGAGGACCAGGTGGACATTTGCTGGCTGAAGCCGCGCAAGATCCGCAAGAGCCTCCAGAAGCACCACCTTGACTGGCACCGGTATTTGTAGCTCCAGCATCGTACTGACGACGATGACGGAGAATCAACCGGTTGAAGGATTCTGGGTTCTTACGGCTAGCCCGAACCATCACGTTCCAAGCGTCGTCAGCGTGAGTTCTGAACTCCTGGATGTCAGACATGATCTCATCGTACAAGGAGTTGATGTCGTTCACGATGTAGAAGGCCGAGAACAGGCTGACCACCACCATGGTGGCTGTTATGGCCGCAGTCGCTTGAACTGCTAGCTGGCCCATTTTTCTGAAAAAAAATTTTGTTAAAATAAAAATAAATTAAAATGACAAAAATGTTACACTTCAGTTATATTTAGTCATAAATTACTAATTTTTGGCTTAATTTTAATCTTTTAAAGTTTTTGGCCTGCGCCCTAGGGTTATGCAGGCTGCAGACGTAAAAAATTAAAAATTTCAATTTAAATAATAGAAAATATTTAAAAAATTGAATTTCAATTATTTTTTATTACAAAATACTAATATTACGCTCAAGTTTAATTTTGACTTGCGCCCTAGGGTTACGCAGGCTGCAGACTTGAAAAACGATACGTTAGAATTTAAAAAATGTAAAATACGAAACAAAATCTCAAAACTTTAATTTTTAATTATACTTGGTCATCAACTAGTAGTTATAAGCTCAGTTTTAATTTTTATTTTGCGCCCTAGGGTTACGCAGGCTGCAGACTTGAAAAACGAATAATTTTGAATAATTGTGAACTTGAAAAGTGAAATATTAACAGAAATGTCAACATAAATTATTACTTATATTTTGTCAGAAAATACTAAATTTAATCTTAATTTTAAGTTTTATATTTTTAGTTTGCGCCCTAGGGTTACGCAGACTGCAGATTTGAAAAACGAATAATTTCGAAATTAAAATTTTAAATTATAAATTAAAATGACAAAAATGCATAATTTTATTTATATTTTGTTATAAATTACTAATTTTAAGCTTAACTTTAATTTTCTATATTTTTGGCTTGCGCCCTAGGGTTACGCAGACTGCAGAATTGGAAGCTCTAAATAAAAACAATTTATGATGATGTATTTAAAAAAATGTTACAAAATATATTTTTAATGCTATTAATCTAAATTTTGTAACTTTTGCTATAAAAGTGAATTATTACAACTGCGCCCTATACTTGGAAAAAATCGTTTCAAATAAAATTTAAAATTTTCAAGCTAAAAATGTAAAAACATATTTTTATTGTAAAATACGAAGGGATATCCAAATTTGAAAAACTTTGCGTATTACTGCGCCCTATAGTCTGCAGGCTGCAGGACTCAAATCCGAATGATTTCCTTAAAAACTTTAAAATATGTATTTTTACAATAAAAATCAAAAAACTAGTCAATTTTCAAAAACAAAAAAAATTTTTCGGTTGTTACAGTAACCTTTGAGTACTACTTACCGTAATCCAAGACCACCAGGAAGCTAGGAAGTGCAAATTTCAATCCTTTGGTTACTGTAACCTTGCTGGCTAGGTGTCCAAATGATTGATGACATTTCCGACCTTATCATGACCTTTTATACCCCACCTTGACAATACGGTTTGATTGTTTTTGTATTGTGTAATATGTCAAATACCCGTTCCAAATTAGCGAATTTAATCAATTTGCAGCTGAAATCCCGTTTTTTTCGAAGTGAACAACCCGATTAATCGGAAGTCGAGAAAAAGTTTAATGTCAATATAACACGGCTTTTTGTAATGCAAATTTCAACTTTTTTCAATTTCAAATTTTATATTTGATTTACCAAATTACTGTACTTTATTAAATGAATTCTTATCGAATATGCTTCAGATTATGATACGTATTGTCACCGTAAGATTTGAGTAGGGGTGAGGACAAAACAGAGTGGGATGTTGTAGGATAGGATGTGGTAAAGTAGTATGGGGTAGAGTAATGTATGATTTAAAAGGTTAGGTTAGGATAAATCAGGGGAAGGCTGCGAAAGGCAGGACAGAGCAGGGCATGTTAAGGCTAGGGCTCTGGGCACTGGGCTCTGGACCTTGGGCTAGGGTAGGTTACAGTAAGGTAGGGTTGGGCAAGACAAGGCGGGTAAGGTAGGGTAGGGTAGGTTAGGGTAGGGTAGGGTAGGGTTATTTTATAAATTTACAAACCATGAAGAGTTCGTTCTCTATACATAGAGCATAGAACCCCCAGGCAGTTTAAAACTTTTTTTTCAAAAAAAAACCGGAAATTTGGCCAAATGCACAAATTCAAAACGACCGCTTTAACTGGCATTAAGCGCTGAAACAAGGAAGTGTTGGAGGTTTAAATGGTGCTCGAAATGAATTTACTGCCATTTCGGTTAAATTCGTTTTTCTACTGACTTTTGGTCGATGAAACCGCTGGACCAATCAGCTGGCTGGAGCTCGGACAATTCGGCTTTGACTAAACGGAGAATTAGGTATGAAAACGTCTTGAAGTGCTGTATTTTGCTTAATTTTTGCTTTTTACTGTGTGGCAAGGACATATTATACGATGAAACATGTCTTGGCTTTTAATAGGGATTTTTGCCATCTGCAGGCTGCACGAGACATATTATACGATGAAACATGCCCCGGCGCTTTAATTTTAAAAATTAAAGTTTTATAAGTCTTGTTGTGATAACTAAGTTTAGTTTTTTGGTTTTTTAACGCGTTTAAGCAGTTTTTTGCCACCTGCGGGCTGCGCGAGACATGTTATACGATGAAACATGTCTAGACTTTTAAATAAAAAAATAGATATTCTTAAGGTTTTTTAAAAATAAATATTATAGTTCTTTAGTTTTACGATGTTTTTAATCAGTCTTTTATCATTTGCAGACTGCGCGAGACATTTTATACGATGGGACATGTTTTTTTGTAGTTTAGGCTTATTTTAGTAACTAGATAGTCGAAAACGCAAAAAATTACTTTAAAAATCAATTCAATGACAAAAATTTTACAAATTTTTTAAAAATTTTGAAATTTCTTAAATTTTTTAAAATTTAAAAATTTAAATTTTTTAGTATTTCCAAGTCAGCAGAGAACCTAAAACCAACGGATGCCAGCCTAAAAAAGTCTCTATACCTTCAAAAACAAACTTCGGACGCTTCGAAGCCACCAATCGATCCGAAGTCAAGGTTTAGATCACTTTCAAAGACGGTTTATCACAATAGCCATAGGTCAAGTTCATCCGATGAAAGTTCAAGTGAAGACGGGCTTCAGACTGACAATTTGAAACAGAGGCAGCCAGCTATTCGAGAAGTGGTGTTTCAGTTGAGGAGGTACAACGACGCTTGGTTTAGGGTGAGTTGGGTAGTGTAGGGTAGGGTAGGGGTAGGGTAGGGTAGGGTAGGGTAGGGTAGGGTAGGGTAGGGTAGGGTAGGGTAGGGTAGAGTAAGGTAGGGTAGGGTAGAGTAGGGTAAGGTCAAATTTTAAATTTAAAAAAATTTTTTTTAGAAAATAGCTACAGAAACGCCAGAAGTCTTCGTAGACTCGAGTAACTATGCGTATTACCAAAGAAGCGGACGCAGCCGCAATTGACGTTGAAGATGCGTTGAGTCGTGCTCAGCCTCGGTTTATTGTGAGTTTTTCTAAATTTTTTAAAAATTTCTAAAAATTTTTAAAAAATAAGAAAAATTTTCAAATTTTCAAATTTTTTTGCCATTTTCAACATTACCCACCCCAAACCTCATTACAATACCATATGAGCATTAAATCAAGCCTGTGAAGCACGCGCCATGATAGCTCAGTTGGGAGAGCGTTAGACTGAAGATCTAAAGGTCACCGGTTCGTGGCAGCTGGCTTTTCGGAGCTTTTTTGAAGTTTTTGTGTATTTTTAGGTAACAAATTAGATTTAAAATTGATATTTCTTTATTTTTACAATAAGAAATAGCAGTGTTTTTTAAAAAAATGTTGTTAAATTATATGTTTTTTGACTAAAAATGGCAAAATTTCTGTCTTTTTTCTCTCTTTTTTACTCTTTTTTGATTGATTTTGAAGTTTTTTGAAGGTAAAATACGATTTATTCAAAGGGATATAACAAAAATAATGTTAACGTAACTAAAAATTTTTAAAAATCTTTGTTTCAACATCAATTTTAAGCAAAAAAAACCCTTATTTCAGCCCCAAGTAGGCTTCGAACTGGACAGAACTCTCTTCATTGGTCATGACAAGCTGCTCCTAACGACCGGTCGATATTTATGTCAGCTGGATGTTGCCAACTGTGCTGATGAGTTGACTTTCATCGACATGAGTGGTCGTATCACGTCGATTGGCATCAATGAAAACAATGACATGTTGGTGGTGGTGGTCGATTATCGTCGAGGTGCTACACTGTTTGTGAAGTCGATTAAGAATGTTAATGTCACTCACAAGAGCTTCATTGTTGGGTAAGACTTTTTGATGATTTGGAATTTTATGGACTAGGATTACGACCAGGACTAAAACTAGGACTAAGGCTAGGGATTTAGGCTAGAACTCTGGGCTAGGGCTCTCGGGCTAGGGCTCTCGGGCTAGGGCTCTCGGGCTAGGGCTCTCGGGCTAGGGCTCTTGGGCTAGGGCTCTCGGGCTAGGGCTCTCGGGCTAGGGCTCTTGGGCTGGGGCTCTCGGGCTAGGGGCTCTCGGGCTAGGGCTCTTGGGCTAGGGCTCTCGGGCTAGGGCTCTCGGGCTAGGGCTCTCGGGCTAGGGCTCTCGGGCTAGGGCTCTCGGGCTAGGGCTCCCGGGATAGGGCTCTCGGGCTAGCGCTCTCGGGCTAGGGCTCTCGGATTAGGGCTCTGGACTAGGGCTCTAGGCTAGGGCTCTCGGGCTAGGGCTCTTGGGCTAGGGCTCTCGGGCTAGGGCTCTCGGGCTAGGGCTCTTGGGCTGGGGCTCTCGGGCTAGGGCTCTCGGGCTAGGGCTCTTGGGCTAGGGCTCTCGGGCTAGGGCTCTCGGGCTAGGGCTCTCGGGCTAGGGCTCTCGGGCTAGGGCTCTCGGGCTAGGGCTCCCGGGATAGGGCTCTCGGGCTAGCGCTCTCGGGCTAGGGCTCTCGGATTAGGGCTCTGGACTAGGGCTCTAGGCTAGGGCTCTCGGGCTAGGGCTCTCGGGCTAGGGTTCTCGGGCTAAAGAAACCTTAGTCCAAGCCTAAAAAACGCTGGTTTAAGCCTAAAATAATTTTAATTTGAGCTTAAAAAAGCTGTATGTAAGCCTATATAAAATGCCTAAAATAAGCTTGATTTAAGCCTAATATAAGTTAAATTCAAGCCTAAACAAAGCTCATTTTAAGCTTATTTTAAGCCCAATTCAAGCTTAAAATAGGCTTACTTTCAAGCTTATAATAATTCTAATGAAAGCCTAAAATAAGTTTAATTTAAGCCTAAACAAAGCTCAATATAAGCCTAAAATAAGTCTACTTTAATCTTATAATAAGCCTAATGTAAGTTTAAAATAAGTTTAATTTAAGCTTAAACAAAGCTCATTATAAGCCTAAAATAAGTCTACTTTAATCTTATAATAAGCCTAATGTAAGTTTAAAATAAGTTTAATTTAAGCTTAAACAAAGCTCAATTTAAGCCTAGCATAAGCCTTATCTACGCCTAAAATAAGCTTTATTCAAGCCTAAGACAAGGTTAATTTCAAGTTTGAAATAAGTCTTAAACAAGCCTAAAACAAGCCTAAAACATAATATTTTTAAGCCTAGTAGCCACCCAGCTACTGATAACCCCAGATGGCAAAAAAGTAGTATTAATGGAAGTAGATCAAGCCAAAACTATCGTCAGATTGACAGCATATACAATAGAAGATGGCAAGATTTTTGCCGAAGTAAAATACGAGTTGGAAAAGAAAAGTTCGAAATTCGAAATTTCACTTTGTCCGGCCGACGAAGACGTCGTATGTTTGTTGACAGACGAGTCAGCCAACCTATATCGCATCATTCCTGGTCAACTATTGATCTTTAGTACGGTTAAGGTATGTTTTGTCATATAGTTAGGCATTTGGAGGGTCTAAAAATTCTTGTCGCTTTTGACTATGAAAATACACTGAGATCGGCGACAAGACTTTTTTTATTGAAAAAGAAAGTAAAAAATGCCGTTATTTTTATGATGTCATAGTAAAAACAAACTTTTCAGGCCGATATCTTCACTTGTCATGCCTGGGCCGATGATGTTACATTAGCTTTTGGCAGCTCAGAAGGCAAATTGTTGTTATATAGAGAAAGCATCGCTTTGGAAGCCATCGACCTTGGTAAAATGCATGGAAAGTAAGCTACCCTACCCTACCCTATCCTACCCTACCCTACCCTACCCTACCCTACCCTACCCTACCCTACCCTACCCTACCCTACCCTACCCTACCCTACCCTACCCTGCCCTACCCTACCCTATCCTACCCTACCCTACCCTACCCTACCCTAACCTACCTTACCTTACCCTACTTCGCCCTACCGTATCATACCCTTAGCAAGCTCAACTTAACCTACAGTACCCTTACACCTTCTGCCACACAATGTCCTATCCTACAGTACACTTTCTATTCTTAACCTACCTTACAATACCCACCTCGGCCTTTTTTTGCCCTACAGTACCCCAGTACCTTTATGAACCCTACTTTACACTTATTTACTCTACACTAACCTTGGCTTATTTTAAAAGTTTTTTGATGAACTCGAATTCTACAGTACCTCTGACTTATTCTATGCGAAGTTCTTACTGTATTTCTATGACAGACATACCCTTTTCATTCCCCCCCCCCTTCTTCTTCTTTTTATCTTTTTACCCGACCTTACTGTACCCTAGCCTACTCTTGATCATGCCCTACTTTGCTCTACCGCAATCTCTACTACTACTTTACCCTAATTCTACCTCACCCTACCCGCCTTTTTTGAGTTTATAGTTTAGCTAATATTGGATTTTTAAGCCTATAACTAACAATTTTTAGGCTAATAGCCGACGCCCAGAAGTCGAACAAGGCAGGGGTGATCAAGATGAGCTCCAGCGACTCCGGCCTAGTCGTCTGCGTCGAGATCGGTGTCATCTTCATCTTCCCACCTCGCTCCGACGAGGAATCCACGAATCGTTGGAAGAACTCCCGAGCCATTGTAATCGACTCACTGCACAGTAAATCCTACTGTAGTCAGTTGTGCCTGGATCCGACCGGTCAAAACCTATTTTACGTAGATTCGGAAAGCCTGTGGTACTGTAACATACAGTATATTGAAGCCGTCTGCCGGGATGGCATGCGATTGGTGTTGGCACAGCATGCTAAGAAGGTTAAGTGTATTAGTAGTGACTTTGGTGCAACAAAGAATGTCATGACAATCGATGAAAGTGGACTGGTTATTGTCAGTAGTGGGGTCACCAAGTAAGTGGTACTGTAACTTCGTCTAAAGATTTTTGAAAATTGGAGTTTTTAGAGTTTAATGGCTTAGAATAATATAATTTTTGACCAAAAATTGAATTAAAAATTTTGGGGGGGGGGCATGTTATACGATAAAACATGTTTCAGCGTATAACATGTCGCTTTTTAAGCATATTTTTTAAAACTTAGTAAAGCTATGTAAATTTATGGCTACAAATGATTTTTCAGGTTAGTATTCACTTAAAATTTTTGTTTTTTTTGAAATTAGAAGAGACATTTTATACGATAAAACATGTTTCATCGTATAACATGTCGCTTTTTGAGCATATTTTTTAAAACATAGTAAAATTATGTTTGAAAATTATTTTAAGCCTACACTTTGATAAAAAATTTTAATTTTTTACTTTTTTGAATCGAAGGTGACATATTATACGATAAAACATGTTTCATAGTATAACATGTCACTTTTTACAGACATATGTTGAAATATGGCAAAAATATGGTTGAACGTGATTTTAAAGCTTAGTTTTTATTGAAAAGAACTATTTTTTAATATTTGAATTTATAGGTGACATGTTATACGAAAGTACATGTTTTATCGTATAACATGTCGCTTTTACAAATTTTATTAAAAATAATCATTATATTGTAAAATACGTTGTAGTTTCAGAATAATATTAATTTTTTAATCACGAATTACTTTTAGAAAATTGCTAGCAACACACCTAAACGATGAAATTATAAGTGGAGTAATGCTGAAAGGAGGTAACAAAGTGTTACTGCTAACCTCGGAGAAGCTGCAACAATATTGGATATTGTGTAGAAGTTTGGTCAAAGATGCGGTAGTTATGAAGACAAAAGAAAGCCATCTATTTCAAGCGGTATGTTGTTAAATTAGCCCTAGCCCTAGTCCTAGCCCTAGCCCTAGCCCTAGCCCTAGCCCTAGCCCTAGCCCTAGCCCTAGCCCTAGCTCTAGCTCTAGCCTTAGCCCAGCCCTGTCTAAGTAAGCCAAGCTCAGTCCAGCCATGGGTAGCGTAGCCCAAGATAGCCTTGCCTTGCTTATGACCTTACCTTACAATGCTCTATTTAAAAGTAACTGTACGATCAGATGTCGCAAAACATTCAAGCTACGAAACTGGCCTTACTAACTACAGACACCTTGTACATATTAGACATGGATACGTTTCGAAAAACGTGTTATGTCATTGTTGGTTCTAAAGAGGTATGATTACTTTTATACTTCTAAAAAATGAAAAGTGCATTTTTACGATTGTTTATTAGCGAAAAAGAATATTTTTTGGCATTTCTGCCTAAGGGCTTTTTCCAATTTTAATGCCAAAGCTTTTTTCCAACAAATATTTTTTGTTTATTCAACAGCCTTATGACAGACTTATTGTTAGAAACACTGTGGTAAAAAAGTCACGTAGCCCTATACTCGACTGTTTTAGAGTGTGGTAGCCCTGAGATGGTCGGCGGACGACAGTACGATTGCTTGCTTGTCTAACAACGACACGGTTTGCTTGATTGATGTTATTGAAGGTGGGTTTATTGTTCTATTTTTAGCTTATGTGCTTGAGCCTTAGCCTGAGGATGACTGTGAGCCTGAGCTTGAGCCTGAAGCTGAGTGTGAGCCTGAGTTTGAGCTTGAGCCTGAGCCTGAGCCTGAGTGTGAGCCTGAGCCTGAGCCTGAGCTTGAGCCTGAGCTTGAGCCTGAGTTTGAGCTTGAGCCTGAGCCTGAGCCTGAGTGTGAGCTTGAGCCTGAGCCTGAGCTTGAGCTTGAGCCTGAGCTTGAGCTTGAGCTTGAGCTTGAGCTTGAGCCTGAGCCTGAGCCTGAGTTTGAGCTTGAGCTTGAGCCGGAGTCGGAGCCTTAACGAGAGCTTAGTCTAGCTCTGCTTAAATAAGCCTAGCTCAGTTCAGCCATGCGTAGCGTAGCTCAAGTTAGCCTAACCCAGACCGGCCAAATCTAGCCTAGCCTAGTCTATACCAGCTCAACCCAGGCCAAACCAGGCAAAGCCAGTCCAACTCAGGCCAACCCAGGGCAACCCAGCTTAGTCTTACCCAACCATTGTTTTTCTGTTATGCCTTACTCTAAATAGTCCTGACATGACCTAACCTTATCTTACTAATTTACAATAGCCCTAGCATTGAATTGCTGTAGTCTCCCTCTCCCCCTCCCGCGTATGCCTCTATCCCCTTCCTGTCTACACTAAAATACCCCACCTGCCCGCTCGTCCGACCTATTAAACATAAATATCTACCTTCAGGACGTCTCCTCTGGACGATTGACTTCAAACTTCGCTTCTTTGTTGACCTATCTTGCTACAAAGACACCGTATACGTGATGGGTAACAAATTCATGATGACACGGCTACAGAACGGTAAAGAGTTAGAAGCCACCAACGTGCATCAAGAAGGCATCTCTCTGAAAGCCAACTCAACAGCACTTCTGACTACAGAATCTGTTCATTTCGTAGCCTCTAGTGGTGGCAATGTTAACAAGGTTGATATTGACAATCCTGACCAAACATATCTAATCAACTGCCCTAATAAGGATACTGTAACTACTTTATATCATGACCCAGCTCAAGATCAACTCTTCGTGGGCTTTGAAGATGGCAGGGTGGTGTGTTTCAATGTAATTGCAGCTGATGACAAAGATAATGACACTACCGTCTATTCAAATGACTATGTTCTTTGTGCTGTTTCTAGGCTACAACAACTTGTAAGTGGGGGTGGGGTAGGGCAAGGTAGGGTAGGGTAGGGTTGGGTTAGGTAGGGTAGGGTAGAGTAGGGTAATATAGAGTAAGACATTTTTTAACGAGAAAAAGGAGTTTTGTAAAAATTTGACGAAAAGTCACAAAATTAATTGGTTTTTTTTTAATTTGACGAAGTGTCACTAAATTTATTGGTTTTTTAAAGACTTGTAAATATCGTTTTTAAAACGAATTACAGTTTAAAATTGCATTTATATGCATTTGTCACCCAAAAAATGAGTTCTTCAAAATTTGACGAAATGTCACAAAAAATATCGATTTTTTAAAAACCGCCTAAAAAGCATTTTTAAGCAATTTTAAACTTATTTGAGTTAGTATTTATTTTATAAAGCGGCATTTTTTGACAGTTGAGGAAATGTCACAAAATTTATTGAAAAAGTGAACGAAGTGTCACAAATATTTTTTTTTTTGGATTTTTCAATAAAATATTGTGTTTTTATTTAATATATCACTTTATATTTGAAAACTATACTTTTACTTTGCCATTTTAAGGAAACAGAAATAAAAAACCTAAAAGTTCAATGCAACTTGATTCGGGCGCAATCTGCCGGTGTGTTAGACGAATACAAACAAATGAAAGAAGGTGAAATCACAGACTTAAAAACCGAATTGGAAACGACATTATTGGCTATGAGAGAGAAAATGAAGGTAAATTGAAGCTAAAATACGAATTTCGAAAAAGTTTTTAATTAAAAGAAAATTATTTAATTTTTTTGATTAAAAAAATTTTAAAAATGACAATTTACAGAGAGCAGAAGAAAAATACGAAGCCATTGAAGCCAGTAAAGAAGAAGCATTCGCAAAAATGAAAAAGGAAATGGACGAACAAGTGGAGAGCCAAAAGCAATATTACGAAAAATTGGTCAATGACCAAATCAAGTAGGTCTGAAATGAAAAAAACTACCAAAAATTTTTAAAATTTGTTTTTGTATTACCATTTAATTAAAATTTAATCAAAATTAACCATATATTGCGTCATTTTTTGCTGTTTTTGCGTTCTGCAGGCTGCGCGAGACATGTTATACGATGAAACATGTCCCGGTCAATACTTTTAAAAAATTGAATGTTTAAAGTGCTGTAGTGACAACTAAACTATACTTAGTTTGTTTTTTAACGCTTTTAGTCAGTTTTTTGCTATTTGCAACCTGCGCGGGAAATTTTATACGATCAAACATGTCCCGACTTTACGTGTAATAAATGAATCCTTTTAATTTATCGTTTAGTGTAATAAATGAATAATTAAGAGATTTTAGTGATAAAACTAATTATTATTTAGTTTTTCGATTCTTATGATAAGTTTTTTGTCAACTGCAGCCTTCGTGAGACATCTTATACGATAAAACATGTTTTTTTGTTTTTTAAATATCTTTACTGCTAAAAAACTTTAAAATTTATAAATATAGGTTTATTTCAATATTAAAAACTTTAAAAAATTAAAATTAGTACTAATGGTATTAATGGTACACTTGGTACTGTATTATTTAAAAAATTTTTTCTTGTATTTCTATACCTATTATAACATGTTTCAGAGGTTCGTTAGAGAAAGACGAGCTAAACCAACAACGAATCGAGAGTGTTGAAGAAGATTTCAAAGAAAAACTGGTCGAAATGAAAGAAAGCTTCAAAAAAGAAGAAAAACAGTGGAATAATCTTCAAAATGGACTGTTACAGGAGATAAAACAACTAAAATACGATAAACACAAGCTGGAGAAGGGGGTGGAGGTATTGATGACAAAGAGAAGTGACGAGAGGAAGATCTATGAACAAAATTTGGCCAAAATGAAACAAAAAGCACATGATGAGAGCAAAGAGAACGTGAACCAGATCAAGCAACTCAAGGTAAACCCTACCCTACCCTACCCTACCCTATCCTACCTTACCCTACCCTACCCTACCCTACCCTACCCTACCCTACCCTACCCTACCCTACCCTACCCTACCCTACCCTACCCTACCCTACCCTACCCTACCTTACCCTACCCTACCCTACCCTACCCTACCCTACCCTACCCTACCCTACCCTATCCTATCCTATCCTACCCTACCTTACCCTACAGGACCTTAACTTACCCTACTCTACCCTACCCTACTCTACTGTTTCCTAGCCTTACCCCACCCTAGCCCTACGTTACCCCTACCGTGTCTTGGCTTTAACTTGTTTTATTAGGTTGTTCACTTAATTCTGCGCCTCTCCACAAAGCTAATTTGTGGGGTACGGAGCGCAGAATTATGTGAACAACCTAATAGCTCTTCTCTGTTCTATCTCTAGCCCTACTACCTTACCCCCCTCCCCACTCTAGCTCTACTTTACTCTAGCCCTACCCTGCTCTAGCCCCGCTTTATAGCTGTACTCAGTTTCTACCTCACCTTACTCTATCTTAACTTATCCCTAATTTACTTAGGCTTCTATTTACTACGTTTAAGCCTAGGTTTTTAGAAGGTAGGCTTATATTACTCATCTTAGCTTTATGTTTTATTAACCCTAGTCTTATTTTCCTAATTTTAGGCCTAATTTTGTCGATTTAGGCTTATTTTATTCATCTTATCTTTATGTTTTTTAATCATAGGCTTATTTTCCTAATTTTAGGCCTATTTTTGTCATTTTAGGCTTATTTCTTAAATTTTAGGCCTACCTACTTCGTGAAAAAGAAGCCCGAGAGAAGTCGGACTCCCAGACGGCCGACGTCCGAACAGAATTAGCCAATACTCAAGAAGAATTGGACAAAGCAAGAGATGAATTAGAACATGTAATGAAAGCCATGACAGAAGAAAACCAAAAAACAATCGAATCCATGAAGAAACTTGAGGAAAGGAACAAAGAATTCGAAGTTTTGAAACAAAAACAACGTTTGTTGGCTAGCGAGCTGGAAAAGGAAAAGACTTTGGTAAGGTAGCATTAATATTGGCAGAAGTTTAACAAATGGCAAGAACTTTCTTTACACAACAGAAAACGGCAAGAACTTTCTTTACAAAACACAAGATGGCAAGAAATTTCTTTACAAAACACAAAATGGCAAGAACTTTCGCTACAGCACCCCAAATGACAACTTTTAAAAGTGGAATTTGAGTGGAAGATTTTCAGTGCAAAATACATTACAAATTTTTCACGAACCTTCCATTTTCAAAAAATCTTAAAATTGCCTAAAACCATCAGTTTTGAGGTTTTTACAAGTGGAAGTTGAGTGGAAGATTTGTAATGTATTTTGCACTGAAAATCTTCCACAAAACTTCCACTTTCAAAAGTTGTCAAAAACGTGTTTTTAAGTCATTATAAGACATTTAAAAAGTGAAAGTTAAGTGGAAGGTTTTCATTGCAAAATACATTATAAATCTTCCATTAAATTTTCATTTTTTTTAAATGTTATTTGGGTGTTTTAAAAAAAGTCCTTGCTCTTTTTTATAAGTTTAAGTCAATTTTTAACAGCTAAAAAGATGATTTTAAGCTATCTGACTAACTGCAGGCTGCAGGCGACAAGTTATACGATAGATGTATAAATCGTCTCATTTGTCTTTTGTAAAGAAAGTTCTTGCCATTTTTCAGTTTGTAAAGAAAGTTCTTGCCTTTTTTTATCTTGTAAAGAAAGTTATTGCTATTTTGTATTTTGTAAAGAAAGTTCTTGCAATTTTTCACTTTGTAAAAAAAGTTCTTGCCATTTTTTGTTTTGTAAAGAAAGTTCTTGCAATTTCAGCGTCATGCCCACCAACGTCGCCTCAAGCACTTCGAGATGCTGATAGACGAAATGTCAGAACATATATATGATTCTCGTCGCCTGGAACAGTCCGTCCTTGGCCTTTTGGCCTTCTTCAATTCTGTACCAAAAAGTGGCCAAATGATGTCGGCCGAACAGCTCAAGGGCCAGGGCAAGAATCAGACGGCTAAGACAAGAAAAGTGGTTCAATTGGGAACGTCGAGACATAAAGCTCATTAAAGTTACTAATATTAACACTATACTATGATACTTATCAGAGTGTATACGTTGGAACTTACTGTATATATGCTGTATTACTGTATTTTAATGATAAACAAACTACAACAATAGTAAAGTATCAACAATTCTTTATAAAATCTATATAAAAAATTATAAAAAACTGCCATTTTTTATTGTATAGTAAAAAAATATTTTAAGTTTAAAAAAAATCATTTTAAATCTAATTTGTTACCTAAAAACACTCAAAAAGCCCAAAAAAGCTCCGAGAAGCCAGCTGCCACACCGGGATCGAACCGGTGACATTTAGATCTTCAGTCTAACGCTCTCCTAACTGAGCTATCATGGCGCGCGTTTTGAAGGTCCTTTGTATTGGCTCATATTTTATTGTAATGGTGTTATTAGGTAGGTAATACTTAAAAAAGCAAACCAACTTAAATTTAAAAAAATTTTAAAAAAATTTTAAAAATTTTAGAAATATTATATAAATTGAAGATTTCAACGATATTTTTGACTTTTGCCTGATTTCTAACTAAAATAATACTGAATTTACACGGAAAGTACCCAAACTGCACCGTTCAGAATCAGCAGAAATTTTTATATGAGTTCCTTGTACTACCAATAGTATACATAAAAAATTTAAACTCGCAGTTTTAAGTTTTAAAAATATTTTAGTTTTCCGCTAATTTGGCAAAGTTGGCATTGTGTAGCAAGCAATTTTTTCAACTTTTCAGATAAGCTACGCTTACAAATTAAAAAAATTAGGTTTATTTAAAGGTTTTCTACTAGTATATCAAAGAAGAATTCTTAAAAGTAAAAAAAAGGCAAAGTTATAAGCTTGAAACACAATGCCAACCTGGCGGGAAATTCAAAATGTCGTTTTTAATCTCGATTTTCTCGAGATTTCCTGGAAAACGCGATTTAGTACTTTGCTGTAGATCTCATATTTACATGATTTTTCTTTATAAAAAGTTTGAAGTCAATCAGAGCGGGGCAGGACTTTCATTGTTAATTTATTCACTTGTATCCGCTCAAAATTACTGAGGAGAGTCATCGAGTGCAGAGTCAAGATTTTAACGAGAGGAAGCTCATGACGTATTATACATTATAAAAAGCTCCTTGTTAGTCATTTTTTTTTAGTTTTTACCCAAAAACTCATTTTAAAAACCTATAATTTCACCTTATCTTAACAGAATAACATTTATTGTTCCTAGAATAAAAGTTTGTCTATACAATTTGTAAGTTACAATAACACTGTTGGACACGTATATAGCGACTCGGATGAAACAATGACAATTGAGATATGGTACGAATTTAGAAGCTGCGGAATCCGTAATAAGCGTTCGAAGCGGGTGGAACCATTTCGAACGGGCGTGGGCCAAATGCTTGGGGTGGGAAGGGGGCGAACGCCATGGCTGGAGGCATGGGTGCGGCGTTCATGTACTCGGGGAATGGACCTGCAATGACAAAATATATACGACTGGTCGATAAAAAAGTTTTTTTATGTTTTTAATCTTATTTTACTGTCGCAACTTTAATTTCAACAGTTAGGTGATTTATAAACAATTTTTAAAAAACCAATAATTTTTATGTCATTTCGTCGAATCTACTATAAACATTAAAAAATAAAATTTAAGCCTAAAATTTTGTTTTTACTGTGAAAATTGTGTGGTGTTAACGCCTTTTTACCAAAAAATTAAAATTTTTATTTGTGACACTTCGTTCACTTTTCCAATAATTTTAGTGACATTTCGTCAAATTTTCAAAAGATGTTTTAAAATAACTCTTTATTGCTTAAAGACTTATTTTTACTTTCAAAAACGTTTCTTTTTCATTTTTTTTTATTTGTGACACTTCGTTCACTTTTCCAATAGATTTTGTGACACTTCGTCAAACTCCTCAAAAACTAAAAATATTCAAAACTTACTGCGTTTAAAGGGTGCCACGGGCATGGGTTGGAAGTTTTCGTAGGGTTGTCGGGCGGGTAGTTCGAAGTTGCGCATGTGCGGTGGCTGCGGAACGGGAGCGGCGGGCGCGGCCGCGGTGAATGCGGCAATAAGACCAAGCACGGCGACCAGTGATACGATCATACTGCGATTACACTTCGTATGTTGGCTTGGATTTTCTTATATATTGGTGTAAAATGGGCGTGGCTGGATTAAGGAGGGATAGAAGGTGAGGGCAGGGGGAAGGATGAAATTTGGTTTTTAGGGGTTTAGCGGCTTAACTGATGTTTTTTTTATTCTGTGTTCTGTAGTATGTGTATAAGTCTGTGTGTGTGTATGTGTATATGTGTACGATGTGTGTATGTATGTCATAGTTTGCCTGATGTATAACCTATTACATATAATGCCTTTGGTGTGTGTGTATGTGTACTGCAGTAGAGTGAGGTCAGGTACGGTACGCTAGGATACAATAGTGCAGGGTACGGTAAGATAGGGTAAGGTATGATACAATAGTGCAAAGTAAGGTAAGGTGCGATACTCTAGGGTACAATAGGGTACAGTAAGATCGGGCTGCGTAGATTAAGATAGGGCAGGGTAAAATACAGTAATGTACGGTAGGGTAAGGTAGAGTAAGGTAGGTTAGTAAGGTTGAGTAGTTATGGTAGGTTAGTAGAGTAGGGTAGGGTAGGGTAGGGTAGGGTAGGGTAGGGTAGGGTAGGGTAGGGTAGGGTAGGGTAGGGTAGGGTAGGGTAGGGTAGGGTAGGGTAGGGTAGGGTAGGGTAGGGTAGGGTAGGGTAGGGTAGGGTAGGGTAGGGTAGGGTTGGGTAGAGTAGGGTAGAGTAAAATAGGGTAGAATAGGGTAGGGTACGGTAAGACAAACTAGGATAGAGTAGGTATGCACCTCTATATCATTATGTCCTCACATTCTATTAGATGTTACATACCTAATCTTCACTTTTCAATATTCGAATGTGATATCTTTGGTAGGATTACATAAGATTTGCCAATGGATTAGTGGGGGTTGAATAAAAGATTAGCAACGAACGGCTTATCGTACCCACTTTTCCGGTGCTTTTACACTTTGGCACGGAGGAAGTGAATGTTACGGTTTTGTAAATGACTAAAAATAAAAAATAGCAAGAACTTTCTTTACAAAAGAAAAAATAACAAGAACTTCCTTTACAAAACAAAAAATAGCAAGAACTTCTTTTACAAAACAAAAAAAGGCAAGAACTTTCCTTACAAAACATAAAATGGCAAAAACTTTCTTTACAAATCAAAAAATGACAAGAACTTTCTTTAAAAAACAAAAAATGGCAAGAACTTTCTTTTCAAAGAATAAAATGGCAAGAACTTTCTTTCCAAAACATAAAATAGCAAGAACTTTCCTTACAAAACAAAAAAATGTATATTATTTTAGATTTTCATGTCCATCCAAGAATGCTATGTGATGTTTGAACAAATGTCATTTTATGGTCAGTTTGTTTCCATGCATCGTTCTCAGTACCGTTTTACAATATGTGTTCAGCTGATTAGTACAATGCAATGACAACATATATTTAAGTATTGTTTTGTCACACATTTTTACCCTACCCTACCCTACCCTACCCTACGCTACCCTACCCTACCCTACCCTACCCTACCCTACCCTACCCTACCCTACCCTACCCTACCGTACCCTATCCTACCTTACCTTTCCTTGTTTTACCCTATACTGCCCTACTCTACCTTACCCTAACCTCACAACTTGTCCCGCCTTAAAAATTTACCCTACCTTTATGATTTACCCTACCTTCATAACCTGCTCTGCCTAAAAATTTACCCCGCCCTCATAATCTGCATTGTCTTGAAAATTTACCCCGCCTTCATGACCTACTTTTCCATTTAAATTTACCCTACCCTAATAATCTTTATTGCCTTTAAGTTTTATCGTTCTCTCATAATTTCCGCTACCTTTTTAAAATTTACTCTACTTTTATAAGCTGCCCCGTCCTTAAAATTCACCTTACGCTCACAACTTGCCCTAGCCTTAAAATCTACTTTTTTAAATTTTTAAAATAAGTTAAAACTCAAAACAAGTCCTTTTTATGTCATAACATATCACCCCATACACGTTATGTCGCACCTTTTCCCACATGACTTTCCCTCACCCACTGACTACAATAAAATCGAGGTGGGGGCTTTTTTAATATCCGAGTGATTCGAAAGATCTGGTTTTGTGGAGCTTCTTTAAGACTCATTTCTATGCGTGAAAAGGCGATCCACCAAAACTTTACTTTTACTCTTTGCAACCCTTTTTTATCTGTTTTACTGGGCATTTACACCTTTTTTTGTTTCTTTTACTGTGACAGTTCTATCGACATTGTAACTTGGGTAGAGCGAGCAGTTTGAGCCTATAAGGAAAAAACAAGAAGCGAGGGTAGGGTTAGATAGGGTAGGGTAGGACAGAGTAGGGTAGGATAGGGTAAGGTAGGGTAGGGTTAGATAGGGTAGGGTAGGACAGAGTAGGGTAGAAATGGGTAAGGTAGGCTAAGGTAGGATAAAGTAAATTTTCATTGTGTAGGGCAAGGTAAGGTAGGGAAAACTAGGTTAGAAAAGAACAAAATACTAGGTAAGGTAAAATAAAACAAACCTAAAATTATACGTAAGCCTAAAATGCTGTATTAAACCTAAAAGTCTGAACGAGGTAGACCTGTAAAGCCGGGCTGTGTCATACCTTCCGGCCCAGCCCTTCGCAAATTTGTTTTGGTTCGGGTCCAAGGCTAGGCCCAGTTTGCCCTCTTTTAGATCTAGTACTAAGCTTAAAATTGGGTTTCTAAGCTTAAGATTGTATTTATTTTAAGCCTAGAGGGTCCGGCGCTAAGCCTAGAATAATAGTTAGTATTAGGGCAAGGTAAGGTAGGATTTATCTTCTCCTACCCTACCTCACCCAATCCTGCCATACCTACCTTACTTTACCCTACCTTATCGTATCTTACTTTGCTCTACCATAATCTGCCCTACCTTTCCTACCCTAATGCTCCCCCCCCCCTCCTCCTCCCCCTCTTTTCTACTCTACAATTTTTATTATACTATCTTTTCTAATTTTGAGATTTTCAGCGATTTTAATGTCAACTCCACTAACCCTCTAAAAATGACAAGAATTCGCGTTGCGTCATCGAACTTTTTACTTTTCACCCTTCTCCTACTGCCACTGATATCAGCCCGCTTCGGCGGCGATTTCCGCGCCTTCGTCCACAATCGCTACGGCCTTGAGATCGCGCAGAAGCTGGAGCGGCTTGACATTGGAGAAGACGCATCATTCGGAGGCAATGAAGCCGGCGAAGGCCGCTACAGAGGCCAACCAGTCATCATTGTCCATGGCATTACTAACAAGGTTTCCAGGTTTCAGGTAAGGCGTGGGTTTTGTAAAAATAACAATTTTATGTGGGTGCAGAGTATTTTAAAAGGACTAGCGTTCAGGGTAAGCCAGGGTAAGGGTTTTCAAGATAAGATTGGGCGTTTTAGGGTAGGGTAGGGCATTTAAAACAGGGTAGGACGTTTTCAAGAAGGGTAGGTTATGAGAGAGGGGTAGAGTTAAGAGTAGGGGTAGAAATAAGGGTAGGGATAGAGGTAAGAGTAAGGGTAGAAATTGGGGCAAGTGTATGGGTAATGATATATATCCCTGCCATTTTCAGCACACAGTGAATGAATTACGAAAACATGGCTACAAAGGTGGAGTATTTGGTACTACTTATGGCGATGGAGGTACTACGCCAGCTGGATTGGTAGAAATGAAGTGTGAATACGTTAAGCAGATCAGGTAAACCCTTACCTACCCTATCATACCATACTCTATCCTGCCCTACTCTAACTTACCGTACCATATCTTACCCTGCCCTACTCTAACCTACCTTACCGTACCGTACCCTACCCTGCCTTACCGTACCCTACCCTACCCTACCCTACCCTACCCTACCCTACCCTACCTCACCATATTGTACTCTAGTTTACCTCTCCTCAGCCTACCCTACTCGAAACTTTATCAAAAACTACAGTAATCTCCCCTATTCAGAAGCCTAATAATAGCCGTGTACGAGTACATTGGTGACAAAGTTGATATAATCGCCTACTCAATGGGCTCCCCAATAGCACGTAAAGCAGTAATGGGTGGTCTATGTGTCGACACTAGAGAAGTGATCGGCCCTCCAATAACAGAGCTGGTCGATACCTTCTTAAGTGTAGCCGGCTCCAACTCTGGCACGACTTTATGCTTTGTACCAATACCTGTTGGTACTTGTAATCGCAAAAACGGCCTTCATTGTGATTCCGAATTCTTGGCCGACATTAATAGTCAGCAAAGATACGAAGGATCTCATACCTTCAGCATCTTTTCGACTCATGATGATAAAGTAAGTTTTTAAGGGATTTGCAAAAAAATTAAAATTTTTTAAAATTTTATTTGACCTATTTAAAAGTCCCACTGCGCCGCTTTTTATTCTTCAATTTATGCACCGTGCAGTCGTTAAACTGACTGCACCGTGCAGCCTTTTAAAAACTTATTTCGCACTGAAAATAGAAATTAAAAAAAATATCGATTTAAAAGTGAAGGTTTAAATTTCATACTTTGTGTCATTTTCAAAAATTTTATAATTTCGCACTAAATTGACTGCACCGTGCGGGTTTTGTTTGTTGCACCGTGCAGTCGCCAAATTGATTGCACCGTGCAGTCAACAAACTCACTGCACCGTGCAGCCACCAAATTGATTGCACAGTGCAAATTTTAAAAAATTTTTATTGCGCAATAGAAACAATGATTTTCGAAAAATTTGACACAGCAATAAAAAATGCAACTTTAAAAACTTAATTTTTTTACAAAAAATAAAATTTTAAAAAAAATTTAGGTTGGCTACAGAGCCTGCGGCAAACTAGCCTCCCCTATCCGCGGCGAAGACGGCTTTGTGCGAAAAAAGAACCTCAACCACGACCAAACCATGGACACAACTACAGGATTACAAATCAATTTCATCAGGAAACACAAACCATAAACAGCTCACAGTTTCTAAACTGATTCTTGTGGGTAGGCTGATTATGTAGATTTCTATATTGTACATTACTTTTAGGCTCATAATGTTAATTAACTTATTAGGTTTTGAAAAAAAAACGTTGCAAATTTAATAATAAACGTATCATTTCAATATGTTTTTGTTTTTTATTGTTCAGCGGGGTATTAGGTGCCGACATAAAGAACCCGCCATACTTTTCCTGTAAAAAAAGGCGGGTTCTTTATGTCGGCACCTAATAGATTTTTAAAGACCGGTAGCGCTAGGCTTCATGTAAAGTTTGCTTTATAGAAACAGCATCAAAAAAACCTCCATTAACGTACTTTACTCGTACAGTACCATACCTTATCCTACTGATCATATCTTACCCTATTCTAACAGGTCGTACCCAACCACACCTTACTATACCTTACTTTAATCTACCATACCAAATGCCCAAATGGTAGATTAAAGCCTACCCTGTGAATACCTGAAGCTATCCTAACCTAACATTCCCTACTTTACCCCATCGTACTTTCTACCCTACTCGACCCTACCTTCTTCCACTTACCGTTAAGGCTTCTTAATAGCTATTATTCAAGGCAAAGTAACTGTATCCTCTTAGAATCTCGTACAATTTTCAGTATAAGTAGTATAAAGCTCTTTAAGCAGTTTTAAAACCCATTTCTAGAAGTGGTTTTAAAGCAAATCCTTCGAACCAGCTTTAGAAATGAAAAGTGCATCCCTTAAATCAGGTTTAAAATTGTAAATTTTTTAATTTTAATACGTACTACAACAAATTTTGTACAAAGTAGTCGTTTCTCTAAAGTAAAAACTTTTTTAAAACCCAAGTAGACCAAATTTTTCGGTCAGTCTTTTAATTTTTTTATCAGTGCGGCCTAAAACCAGGATTATAATGTATTGAACCAAAAAGCTCAAGCCCTCGGTCAAGCCAGGTTTAGTCCAAAAAACCAAAATTTTCGGTGAAGAATGCATGTTCTTTGAAAATCTAAGATCTTACCATGCCTTAATTTAACATATGTATTAGGTGCCGACATAAAGAACCCGCCTTTTTTACAGGAAATTACAGGAATAGACCTAATACCATTTTTCAGTTTAATATGTTTACAATGCCCTGTCTATTCTATAATAATATTTTTGCTATGCCCTACTACATCAACAAAAACATTGTAACGTACTCTATTGTAATCCACCCCGTAAATCATCAACCGGCCCAAATATTACAATACCAACCCTACAAAAAACCACCTCCCCCAATTCAAACCCCCCCCTCCTCATTATAATTACGCAAACAAACTAGTTATTGTTAGCGCACTTGTTATTACAATTAAAAACTCGTAACCAATTCAAACTTTTTTAAACCTACAAAACTCGAATTCGTAGAAAAACAAAAAAAGTGAAAGTCGGGCGGCGCAAAAATTTTAAAAATTTTTGAAAAAAACGAGAATATACCTTCGTTTGCGTTAAACGTGAAAAAAAAACGGTTCAGGTAACTCGGAAATAGACATTTTACGTCGTAATTTCGGGTTCGGGATGGCGGTTGGGTAGTGGTTTTTGGCCTGGGGGTTTGGATTTGAAATCTTTGTAAAACCCATTGATTTAACCTTGATATTAAGGCTTACTGTGGCAATTAAAAGCAGTAGTAAAGTAGTGATTTTAATTTGTCGCTGGTTTAAAAGACAGAATGAAAGAGGGGGGGGAATTTTTGAGGCTTTAAGGCTTTGATGAGGACCCAATAGGCTTGGGCCAGCATCTGGGCAGGTTGGCCCGGGCTGGCCAAAGGCCCTCTTTAATAAATTTGAAAAGGACCGGGCAGGCACACGTGACTCCGAGGTCCTAATCAAAACTTCAATGTCCCAGCTTAGGTCCCGCAACGAAAGATTTGGCATGCCAAACGCGCAAAACATTTTTTATAACGAAAAAATTTAAAATCCCCAAGCGATTCGTATACCGAGTTATTTATTTTCAAGTTTTAACCTCATTTTACAAACTGTATTTTCAAATTTAAACTTAATCTTACAAAATTTTCAGAATGTCCATACCCCTCAAAACAACCCTATGTTTACTCCTAATAGTACCCCTAACACTATGTGAAATTGAGACATCAGAAGACTGCAAAGACTTTGACTCAAACTGTAACGATTGGGTAGCTCAAGACAAAACGATATGTGACAAAACAGTCTACATTAAGCAAAGCTGCAGGAAATCTTGCGGATTCTGCCGGCATATGCCTAGAAGTGGGTTTAAACTTTGAGGTTTGATGGTTTATAACTTTTAAAAAAGCCTAATTCTAAGAAAGAGACCCCGACCTACGTTAACATCTTAAATTCTAGAATTTGACATAAGCCGCATCCCGGCCAACCTTCAACATTTGGCATTTTTGGTCGGAATCTGGAGGTCCGAACATGGTGGCAAAGCTTTTTTCCCTACTATCCCTAAATTTACCTATGGTGAACAACTTGAATTTGCTTTGTCTGACAAACATATTGGGTCTATGCCGGCTTTGAATTATACGTAAGTTCTACTATACTCACCACAAAAAAATATACCTGAATGTCCTACACATAACATACAGTACCCTAGAAACCCTACAAATCCATCTAACATAAGGTGCAAGCCCCCTAACTTAAGGTGCAAGAATCTAACTTAAGGTGCAAGACCCCAAACTTAACGTGCAAGCCCCCCTAACATAAGGTGCAAGCTCCTAACTTAAGGTGCAAGTCCCCTAACTTAAGGTGCAAGCCCCCCTAACTTAACGTGCAAGTCCCCTAACTTAAGGTGCAAGCCCCCTAACTTAACGTGCAAGCCCCCTAACATAAGGTGCAAGTCCCCTAACTTAAGGTGCAAGTCCCCTAACTTAAGGTGCAAGCCCCCTAACTTAAGGTGCAAGCCCCCTAACTTAACGTGCAAGCCCCCTAACATAAGGTGCAAGTCCCCTAACTTAAGGTTCAAGCCCCCTAACTTAACGTGCAAGTCCGCTAAATTAACGTGCAAGCCCACTTTTCCTTGTCCCAGATCTTTAAAATAAGATAAATTAGCGATGAAATAAGCTTAGCGTTTGCACACACATTAACATGCCACAAATAGCAAAAGTAATTAAATATGTTTTCATATCACATGTTATTGATATTGAGATTAATGTTTTTGAAGGGTTTAGCTTTTGGATTCAATCATTTCAAAATGTGCTTAGTGAAGTGTTTTGAAGGCCTGGGGGTGAAGCCAGTTTTGTTGGAAAAATGAAGCCAAAACTTTAGCAAAATTGACTTTAAATTTAAAAAACATGCCTTTAAAATGTTACAGTAACCTATGAAAATCTATTTTAGTTACAGTAATCAAATACTTTTAAAAAACTTTACAGTAAATGGCTTTTGCTACCTAAATTTTAACAGTACGTAGCTTTTATTACCTAAAAATTTACCGTACACGACTTTTAATACCTAAAATCTTACAGTACATGCCTTTTATTACCTAAAATTTAACAGTACATAGCTTTTCTTATCAAAATTTTACAGTAAGTGACCTTTATTAACAAAAACTTTACAATATATGAATTTTATTACCTAAAACTTTACAGTACCAAAGCGCATGATAAAAAAGCGTGGTAGAAACCAAAATCCACACGGAAATCCTATAGCTTATCCCAACGACAAGATTAGGCTTTCCTTGACGTAAAACAATAATCGGCTTGAGGAAACCTCTAATTAGTCTTAAGGTTATCTATCTATAACCATGTTAATCCGCACCAACATCAAACGACATGTTTTATTCCAAAAAGCTTGGCCCACGCCCACAAAGATTTTGCAAAAGATTTAGGCCTAAAAATAGATTTTATAATAAACTATCAAATATAATTCACAAGGGAAAGGCAAATAGGGGGGTATCGGACCTAGAACTGAGACATATATCATGTGAAAGAGCGTGAAAAGTTATGTAAAAATTAAAATTTTTAGCGGCCCAAAGTCATATACTAAACAGTTACAGTAATTCAAAGTTTACTACTTTCCAAGATTCCAAAGGGTCCCCCCTGTGGATTTATTTGGAAAAAATTTTTAGAAATATTTTTTTGTGTTTTGTAATGAAACTTTAAAATAACCTTTTTAAGAGTCGTTAATGTGCTTTTTGATTAAAAAAAACTTTTACTTTGTTAAAATTGAAGCGTTAAGGAATTTTTAAAGTTTAACACTGTATAGTAAAACGAATATATTTGGACTGCCTGATTTTCCATCCAAATTGACGAATATACAAATAAAAATCTTGAAAAACTCTTATTAGGCTTTTTTTAACAAAATAAAATAATTGCAACTTTTTTGCAAACCTGCAGGCATCAAAACAAAGCGATGGCAAAAGTGCGACCGCAGTGGGATTCGAACCCTCAGCCTTTGGAACATAAAGCTAGGTTTCAACCCACTGGGCTACAGAAACACACAGCGTTACGCTGTCCTTTTGGGCGCTTTTTTCCAGGATATTCCCTAATAAGAAATCTTATAGGAAAAACTTTATATTACTGTAACTTTTTACTATATGACTTTGGGCCGCTAAAAATTTTAGTTTCGACATAACTTTTCATGCTCTTTCACATGATATAGGTCTCAGTTCTAGGTCCGGTACCCCCCTATTTTCCTTTCCCTTGTCAATATCCTGTAGTATAACATAAATTTTGATGTGAAAAGATTTGCCGTTTGCCAAACTTTACTGATAATAAACATGTAACCACGTATTTTACAAAAAAATCAATTTCAGAGCATTCGCCTGGAGTATGGTAGACAGAGAAGAGCTTCACGCTGAGAACGGCTACCTCACTGTCCAACCTGGCGGCCGATTGGTTTCCATGAACACTGTGATGAGCAATGGTAAGTTAAAAAGCCCTATTTGGGTTTTAAAAGATCTTTCAATTCTGTGTTGGATCAATTGTAATTGAAAAATCTGTTAAAGAAACTAAAAAACCTATCTTGTTGGAGTTTATCTTGTCCACAACATCAGATGTCTAGTGTAATATCGAAAAACTTGACCAAATGGGTCTTTATAGACCTCAGAGTTAACTCAAAACCATTTTAATAGATCCACAAGACTTTAGAAAACCTAACACAAACAAAATTAAACAAGAATTAACATACCAACCTTTTATATTATCCATGACATCTGATGGGTAGTGTAATACCCCAAAATAGTCGTGAATTGTTAGTTTTAATTCTTTTCTGTATCAAAATAAAGCCAGAAGAAACCTGAAGCACTTAAAAATGCTAAAACAATCAACAAAAAGCCATTTTAGCCCTACGTTATCTGTTTTTCCACGCCTTTGTCTCCGATTTCTAGTGTAATATCCGAAATTCGTTGAAACCTTCGAAATCCCAAAAATTCACAAACCTTATAATAAATCTAACAAAAATACAAACATTTCCAAATTATAACAATCTAAAATGCCCTCTTTAGGCTTCGCAACAATTGAAGAAGGCCTGGTGAACCACAACCGGATCCAGTTCCGACTGGTCGATATTGGTCGTCTCAGCTTCTCACGCGATTTGCCCGTTCATGACGTGAGTTGAAAACAAAGAAACTTCAAAATCCAATCCGTAATTAGGCATTTTAATTGTTTTTTCAGCTAATCCGCGAATGGACGTTGTTGGATTCTCGAACGATGGAGAGCAGATTAGATATGCAGACGTTAACTCACGGAATGCGCGAACATACCACCATTACATACACCAAGGTCTTCCCATAAGTATGACGAGTCATATGCTAACCAACGGCTTCATGTTTTGACCGTTTTTGGGCTTGGCGGATCACAGTTGGACCGTTTTTCTATATTAACCATGTCTGTACAGCTAATTATTATTCATAACTTATATTCTCGTACCTCAATGTCAATCTAGCATGTATAAATAACGTAAAAATAAATAAATTAAATATGAAGAACAAAAATTTCACTTGAAAATTGAAAAAAGTCCAGAAAAGTTCAAATAAAGTTATACTAGCCACAAAAGATAAGTCCCGCCACGCAAACGAGCTACGCTAAAACGTTTTGGCGTTGTGTTTAATCTCGCAAAAATATTTTTTTTCGCTAAATTTTGCGCTTTCTGGCCGTTTCTGTTTGTCCAAGGAGATTAAAGCGAATTGATTTGCTTTTTAAAAGTTTCTTTACTGCAATAACTACAAACTTCTATCTACATATTGATCTATATTTGTTGATTTCTACAAAATATGGGGTTTACAAACACAGCTCCGCCGAGAAACTGGGGTGAATATTATGTTGGAGGGCGGAAAAAGCGGCCATGGTTATTGGAAATGGTGCACTCGATAAATCAGATGATTCCTGGATTCAGTGAAATGTTCGACGAGGTTGGATGAGTGGAGTGTGATGTGGTTGGTGTGATTTTGTGCTCGTTTTTCTTCTGTTTTTAGGTGTGCTGATGTTGTGGTAGATTGATTTTAATGTATTTTTGCGGATTGTTGGCCGATTCTTGTGGTTTTGGTCTTTAAAGATGCCTTATGGTCTTGGGAAGCTATACCGGTTCAATTGACCTAGTTTTGAGCTTATTGATAAAGCCACATCTCATTTTAGTTGGTTAGCTATACCTAGAAGTGTAAAATCAAAATCTTGTTTCGTGGCTATTATAAATGGGGTTTCCGTATCTTTCTAACATCTCTAAAACAATATCAAGTTATTGTTGTGCCTTTCTCTAACAATCTTCGTCAATTCCATCAAAAGTCATGTTGTTTTATCTTACAGGAGACCTTTTACATGTTCGCCTTGCTGACGGTGGCTTCCGCGTTTCTTTTGGCATTCTTCTTGTCGAAAATAGTTGGAGTGAGTATTCGTGAGCATGATATTCAGATTACGAGAGAATGGCGTGATTGGCGACCGGCGAATCCGTTCCGCTTCCCATGGACGGTGGCCAAGGAGTTTCATCAGAAGATGAAAAATAGAAAAAAGGCTGTGAAAGCTGAATAAGGCAATATTTTGATGTTTTTTTAGATTGAAGATTGTAAATAAATGTATATTTCATTCCAAAAATTTAGTTTTTAAGTTAAACTCACGTCAGTTTAGGTAAAATACGCTAAACAATCAAAAAATATATGTAATTTTCTAAAAATTTATTCAAAACCAGACAAAATCTTACAATCTGTATAAACGTATTTGGAAAGGCGTGGATTTGGAATGCTGGAACCAGGTTCGCAATAAATACTATGTTAAGGTATGATAAAAATTTGAGATTTGACACAATATTATAGTAGATTATTAATTGAGCAGCTGAATTGACAGTCGTTTTTGACAGTGATTAGAGTTGAAAGAGAAGAAACTTTATGCTATGAATGGTGGAATATTGTAATTTACAAGTCCTTTAGATCCATTATTAAAGTTAGTACCATTAAATGGTACTAACCCCTTAATAATGACGATAATACGAAGGTGGAGGCATTCTATTATCGGGAGTCATAGTATAATACCCTGAGGGTACATCTGGTGGATAACTAACGTAAACCGGGGACTGTCCTTGAGTTATAGCCATCCTATTCGGTGGGGTTTGATAAACGCTTTCTTGATGATGAGCTGGGGTCTCTTTGGACGCGACCTTATGGTACCACTCTTGGTACGTCGCCTCACCGATACCTTTTGGCACTTCGCTGTGTTGTGAGTCGGTACGACGGATTAGAGTGCCAGAATGAGGTGGTGGGCCTGAGACTTTGCTCACTTCCGTTCCCTTCTGGCTATCGTATGTTGTGGTAGAGGCGGCTCCGAGGTTGGCAGCGTAGTTGGCAGCGTACGGTTGGTAGGTGGCACCAGCTGGTGGGCCGAATGACATTGGTTCGGGCTGAAAAGAGGTGATATGTTTGAAAAATATTGGAAAATCAAAATTTTTTTTAAAAAGTTTAAAATTTAAAAAAAATTTTCAAAATTTTTAAATTTTCAAAATCCTTAAACTTACATGAGTCTTTTTGCGTCTCATACACAAACAGCAGCACATCAGGGCCACAAGGACGATGGTTGCCAAAATAACAGCCACAACAATCACCACGTTCTTGATGCTCTTCAATGGAGCCCACTTTTCGTCGGTTTCTGAAGTGTTAAAAGCCATTAATTGATCAAAGACCGATCCTTAAGATCACTAACATCATAGTCCAACTATATCTATACCTACTTATCTAATTTTCTTGTTTTTATATTTAAATTCCCTCAAAAAACCTACTTTTATCAGCCAGAATGACCTGAATGGCCTGAGGGTCGATAGTCAACTCTTCGTTGGCTCCTTTGGCGGCGGCTTCTTTCAAAAAGTCTTGTAGTTCTTGAGCTGTTGGACTATCGCCTCCGCCAGAGAATCTCATTCTGATCAGGGCCAGAATGGAAGGTTTGTCGCTTCCGTCCGGTTCGGTGATACCTATGGACATGGTGGTGGCGTAGGCGTAGTTGGTGATTTTGAATTCTTCCAATGATTTGTATTTCTCTTCGACCGCTGGTTTCAACTGAAATTTGATGTTTTTTCTTCTTTTTATTCATCATATTAAAAAAAATTTAAGTTTTGGGCCCCACCACGAAAACCCTGATTTTCTTGGCCTTTTATTACGCCAAAATTTACAGAACGTATTTTACTTTGAATTTAGCGTTAAAAAACTAAAGTAAACGTATATATTCACCAATTTGCAAACTTTTTTGGATCCCACCACGAAAACCCTGATATTCTTGGCATTGCGTGAAACCTTCTCAAAAATACTCTGAATAGTCTTTCTAACCAAACTTAATGCTTTATACCAATTCCACTGTAATCTACCATCATTTTTTTAACTTACATGTTTCATGAGATCCCTAGTCAATGCTGTTGAGGTGTCACTGTCCAGTCGTGCCATTTCCAGTTGATATGGTTTGTTCATCACTCTCACCGCGGCATCAAATTCTTTTTCCTTGGCTGGCATGAGTTCCACGTCAGGTCTTGGGTTGAATCCGGCATTGGCTGTAGCCACTTTGACCGTTGTGGCTGGTGGAGCTGGCGTAGGCTTGGCGGTGGTGGTTTCTTCTGGGATTCCGCACTTCTTGGGGCAGATTCTGGTCTTGGAGCGGTCGGGCGTGTCTTTGTGTTTGCGGATTTCGCCGGAGCCGGCTTCTAGGGATCCGCCTTCTTGAGCGAACACAAAGTAATGGCAGTCGTTGAGGTCATGGTCATCGTCGTCGTTGGTGGCCAAGTCACGGACGAACGTGGCCAAAAGGTGACCGTCTGTGTATTTAGCGTCAATGTTTCTAAAATTACATTAATTTTCAGTTTTATCAATTTTTAATCATTTGATAAAATTTTTGGGTCCTACCACGAAAACGTGAATTTTCAAAAATAGGATAGGCAATAGCCCAACATAACTTTAAAAAAATTTTATATCAAGTTTAACCTCAAAAACCTCTAAATTTATTAATTTTAAAAATTTTGTGTCTCACCACGAAAACCCTGATTTTTATGGCATTATGCCAAAACTATCCCTAGAAACAAAATTAACTATTTTCCATATAATAAAGCCTTCAAGCCCCCTAAAACTAACCTCAAATCCTGTTTCTTATCGACTCTTGGTCTTCCATAAGCTGGACTATATTGATCAGACACACTGATGGTACCATCTTCCAGAACCGACACCACAACCGTATCCATGTCGGCCATGGCGCCGTCTTTCGTGAATCCGATGGCGGTCCATTCGGCCGGTTTCAGATGGGCGTGGATTTGGAATTTTAGGGCGGTTTTTTGTTCGTTTAGGGCCCATTCGGCCGAGAATTGGCAGTTGTTGGTGCAGTTCGCAGGATACGAATAGATGGAGGCGCAGTTCGCGTCACCGGCATCGCCGAACCAGCGTTCTTGGACCTCTGGCGCTTTGGTGGGGATGTTCACCACTTCGAGATCCGAGATTTCAATTGGGGACTCTGAAGCTTCGGTAGCTATCGTCGATTCCGATGCCTTCACTCCTTCCGTGACCTTTGAAGCTTCTGTAGCCGATTCAGTGGTCTTAACTGAATCCGTAGCAGCTTCTGTGGTCCTAGCTTGTTCCGTGGACTTTTGTGTAGCTTCAGTAGACTTTGTAGCTGCTGTAGTCTTCTTGTTTTGGCTGGATTCTGGCTTCTTTTCGGTCTTCTTGTCCTTTACCTCAACCTTCTCGACTTCAGGTTCCACGTCAAGCAACGCTGTAGCTTCGAATGGAACTTCTGTGGTTGTTTCGATTGTGGTGATGATCTTTGTAGTCAATTTTGTGGCTTCAGTTGTTTCAACGGCTTCTGTTTCGGCTTCGGTTGTTGGTTTAAGCTCGACTGTAGTCTGCACGGCTTCTGGAGTCGTTGGAGCTTTAGTGGTTGTTGTTGTAGGCTTGACTGTTGTTACTGTTTGTTCTGGTTCTGAAAATTATATTTTTAAAATTTCTATAAAATCAGTTTAAAAAATCATATTGCTAGTTGCGCCCAGCGTTTCTGCAGGCTGCAGGACAAAAATCCCTCAAAAGATAAAAAAAATTCAAAAATGACAAAATACTGTAAGAAAAAAATGTAAAATACGATCATTCCAATCAATCAAAAAAATCTGCTCAGGTCTTATCAAACGCGTTACTTACTCAAGAAGTTCACTGGGAACGTTTCGACGAATTTGGCGTCCGAAACTGGTGAGCCGCCTTTGCCTGCGGCCACAACAAAGGTTCCTGGCTCGTCGTTCAGGGTGAAATCACTAATGTCTTCGGCTGAAAAAAATACAAAATTGTAAGCAAGAACAGTTCGGATGCCGTATTTTACAAATAAAAAAATTTATTTTGTATTTTGGAAGCATTCTCATATTAAAAATGGCATTGAACACCAAAAGCATAGCTTAAACGGAAAATCACATCCATTTTTTTGCTTACTTTCAGTTGTTGCGAAAAGAATGGCGCATTACCAAACTCAAAATTGTACTTAAAAAACGCGCCATTCTTTATGCTTTAAACTGACACTAATCTTGTTTTAATATCCTTGCCAAAAATCGACTGGTCGATAAAAATCCAAAGTGAATCCGAAGATTTTGAGAAAAAAGCCGAAAAAACCCTTTGATGCAAAAAAATGGCGCAAGTTAAAATTTGAAAATATATTTAACAAACGCGCCATTCTTTTTGCTTCAAACGTACACTAATCTTGCTTTAATATCCTCGCCAAAAATCGACTGGTCGATAAAAATTCAAAAGCAATTCGACAATTTTTAAAAAAATTCCAAAAAACGCTTTGATGCGAAAATAATGGCGCATTCTAACTCCCAAAATTAAACTTAAAAAACGCGCCATTCTTTTTGCTTCAATTTGACATAACTTACATTTAACTTTTCTCTTGATAACCACCTTAGCGCGATCTTTTTCGTCCGATGGTACTACAGCAACATCGACAAAGGATTGAGCTCCGCCGAAGGATTCATCTGGATGCATGTTTGACGTAGATAAAGCGAATCCATCATACACTCTCAACTTATAATTTTTAGAGACTTCGACCAAAGCTACATCGGAGCAGGCGAATGGGTCGTCTGGAAATGGCAATTATAATATTGTTTTTAAGGCATGTCAAGCTGAAACACTAACCTAAAACAATATTTTTCGTTTTTGACTCAGTTTTAAATAAAAATAGCTTACCCTTTGACTCTCCAGTCTTATCAGCAGAAGTGAACAAAGGTCCCAGTTCACCTGATGTCAATTTTTCGTCAAATGGATCCGTCTGACGTCGCAAACGAACTTGAGCTGGAGCTGGTGTTTCACCGACCGGTTTGTCGTTGTGACAAATGCAAACAGGTACAGCCGTTCGTTCTGGTGCTTGCCTATCATGATAAGCGATTGGAGTCTTTGGGTTTTCGTATTGACCATTGTTTTGAGCCAGAATTCGACCGCCACCAACTGGGAACACAAAGTAATAGCACTTGTCCAATGGGAAGTCGGACTTCTTATCAGCGGTGACAAGTTTTCTTTGGAAGGAAATTGTCTGAAATTATTAAAATGAGGTTTTTAAAGTATACAGTACAATAGTGCTTGTTAAGTGTACGAAATTTTTTCAATATCGATCCACCACGAAAACATGAAACTTTTGGCATTCTGTTTCAGATGATTCAAAAATCAATATACAATATTAGGATCATTTCTTCTCTAATAAAACAAGTTTTACACCATAAAAAAAGTATGTTCATTCAAAATTACATTTTTGGGTCCCACCGCGAAATCCCTAATTTTTTAACATTCCGCATCAAAATTTTTAAAAGTTTACAATTCACTAAAAATACTATTTTATATGCCTTTTAAATACAACAATTTTTAAGAAAATTTGAAGTTTTTGATCCCACCACGAAAATCCTGATTTTCTTGGCAATCTATTTCAACCGTCACAAATCATTCAAAATCCTAAAAACACACCTCTAAAGCCCAAAAAATCTAAGAACTGTTTCAAAACCCACCTGAACATCATCCACCGCACTTCCACTAATATTGTACAGATCCTGCCTATCAGCCGGATCTATGGCTGGACTTTGACGGCCGTAAGCAAATCGATCCAAGACGTATGCCTTCTTGTTATGAACCCATCCGGTCACAATGTCCGAGTTGGTCATTTGACCATCGCGTGAGAAGCCAATTCCAGTCCAACGGCCAATTCCTTTGGCCGAGACTTCGAAATGAACTGACTTGTCGGCTGGGACGTAGTTCCACTTGGCTATGTAATCACACTCTTCGCCGAAGCAGTCAGCCGGATGACGGTATTCGTTTTGGCAGGTGTAGGTGGCTGAAATTGTCATTGTAAAATACGAGTTTCAAAAATTTTTTTGGTTATTTAAAGAAAACCAAAGAAGACATAAAAAATATATTATCCATGAGATCAGGCGCGTTAGTAAAAGAAAATTGATCATAACTTTAAAATCTGACAAAAAGATAGTTGTAAATTGCTGTAAATAACGAAACAAGAATCTGATTCACAGTATAAAGACATCTTTCCACCAAGAAAACCAAGAGCCAATCATTAGTGACAAAAAGTATATTAACCATGGCATCAAGTCGACTCAACTAGACAATCTTAATCATACTTCTAAACTTGACTATTATAACATAACTAGTTGCTAACAAAACGTTCAATAGCCTTTTCTAGACATTACAAAGCTAATTCCAAACATAGCAACTCAAAAAGAGTGTCAGCGACCAAAAATTATATTAACCATGACATGAGGTAAGCCCAACCAGACAATTTTGATCATACCTTTAAAGCCTGACTAAAACAGAACAAAAATTTATTAAAAGCATTTAAAACAGGTTTTTATAAACACAATAAAACTAATTTCAACCATTAAAACTCAAAAATAGAACAGCAACAACACAAAGAATATGAACCATGACATCAGAAATACCATAAACAATATAACAGCCCATAACTTTAAAAATAGTCAACAAAACTGCCTGTAACTGTTATAAAGTCTATGTCAATTGCTTTTAAAACTAATTTAAAAAAATCAACACAAAAGCTTACGTTGATGAGTAGCTGGAGTTTCTTCAACGGTCTGACCAACGCAACTTCTAACACAGACCTTCTTGGCCGATACTAGCGGTGTTACAGCATGGTAGGCAATACCTCCTTCCTAAATATATCAGAAATTACTCCTTATTTCATTTTTTTATCAACTTTAATATCAAAATTTGTTTTTCTAGCCCAAAACACTAAAACATTATATTATCCATGACATCAGATAGACAAATTTTGTTTTTTTTGCCGTTTAGCGCCATTTTTGACAATAGTTAAAAGCCTTTTTGAAGAAACAAATAGTAAATCGTATTTTACTCACATCAGTCAAGTTACCACCGCCAACCGGGAACAAGAAGTAGTAGCATTGTTCATCCAAATCGCCAAAAGCAACATCATCTTTGTCCGCAGTTTGGCGTTTTCTCGTGAATGTAGCCTTCAGAATGCCATCAGCATGTGTTCCTACAGTCTCTGGTGATTCTACATCAATTGACTTGTCTTCCAATGGTGGGTCTGCAATAGCAAAAATGATATTTTTTCCAAAAATCGACATTATATGACAAGACATGTTTCATCGTATAAAATGTCCCATTGAAAAAAAATTTCAAAAATAATTTTCAAACTTACTGTAACCATCAGTATGCATGTCATGAACGCTAATTTTCTTGCCATCCGACTTTACCAGTAGGAAGTCAGCGTCTTGCATGTTACCCACTCTACTGAAGCCGACTCCGCTCCATCCGGAGCCAGCTAGTCGCGTTTCCAATGAAAATTCGACATTGTCCTTTTCGGGAACGTAGGCCCAGCTTAGCCTGTAGCTACATTTGTCTCCTTCGCACTTGTTTGGGTATGCAAACTCGCCAAAACATTGCATTTCCGGGTCCGATGGGGGTAGCTCTACTACAAGTTCGGGTGAGACGGCTGGACTGGACTGGGTATTGGCAGCATTGGTCGCAGTGTCAGTCTGAACAATCTCTGGCAAGTTCGTGGTCAGCTGCTTCAAATTTTCATCGATATGACCATCCAGAGGACAGTCACCCCAATATACACATTGGCCATTGGAGCGAGCGAAGCCTTGCTGACATGAACAAGTTGGCTGTGAGCACTCTTGACACTCTTCTCTGGTGAAGATTGACACACAATCGGCTTCACAGATTCGGCCGCATTCATTCCATGTCTCGTTTGTGGCACACTTCACATCAGGTTTTACAGTGCCAGTAGCGGCGGATACGGTAGTTAGTGGTGCTTCTGGTTCGGATGGTACTAGTCGCTTTTCTTCGAGATCTAGAAATTTTGTTTATAGGGTGTATGTAAAAAGCATAAATTTTAAAATTTTTAAATATTTTTTGGCATTTGGGAATCATAAGATACTGCAGTGACAAGTTATACGATCTAATATGTTTCAACGTAAAACATATTTCATCGTATAACTTGTCACATTCTTAAAATAAAACGATAAATAAAAAAAGTCGTATTTTACACCATCTAAATATCATTTTTTACATTTTGTTAAATTTTTTCTCTATAAGGTGACAAGTTGTACGATCAAACACGTTTAAAAATAAAACATGTTTCATCGTATAACTTGTCACATTCTTAAAATAAAACGATAAATAAGAAAAGTCGTATTTTACACCATCTAAATAAATTTTTTTACAATTTGTTAAATTTTTCTTATAAGGTGACAAGTTATACGATCAAACATGTTTCATCGTATAACTTGTCCCCAAACCTCATATCCCCTTAAAATTCAAAAAACTAACTTGGACAATCGCCCCAGAAGATGCATTCCCCATTGAATCGGACATAGTTGTCAGCACAAGTGCACTGTGCTTCCTTGCATGTTGCAGTACATGGATCCGTGTTGTACATGGTATCACAAGATGGCTCACAAGCCGTGCCACACTTGGCCCAGGTCTCGTTGTGTTTACATTGTTTTTGGTCTAGCTGTAAGTACTGTATTTTCATAAAATTTTTCTTGACATACCTGAACTTGAGCGCAGAAGTCGAAAGGTTTGCATTCGTTAGATTCAGAATTCACACGAACGAAGCCTTCGTCACAAATGCATCTGGGCTCTCCACAAGTTCTCGGACAAGTTGGTACGGACTCTGGGTACAAAGTCCATTCACAGCTTGGCTCACATTCGCGTGAAAACTCTGGACATGAGCTGTAGACTTCATTTGGGCCACATTTGCCTACAATAACATCGTTTTTAGTGGATGTATACAGTAAAAATGATGTTTTAACCTCTTTCGTTTCATTTAAAATCATTTTACATAAGTTGTAAGTGTCTTACCAGGTTCAGCTTTGTGGCTTTTAGTCGTAGAAGTCAATTTTTTGATGTTCAAAGCCGGAGCAATGGTGTTTCCAAGCGAATCATCGACCAAAGAGTTATCCTTGAAAGGCTTGTCAATTGAAGCACTACATTTAGCAGCTGCCTCTTTATTTTTCAAGCCTAAAGCTACCCAAGAATCAGCGGCCATATCCACCACCATTTGAAGCTCCTCGGCTTTGGGATCGTAGCTCCAGCTGACCTTGTTCATCTTCTTGTCTTTTATTGGAAGCTCCTTGAACTTGAGGTCCTTTGACAAGGTTTTTAGGCTTGATGCTAAAAGATATATTAATTTATAACAAGGTTATTCTCAATATTTTAATATAAAAAATTTACAGTTTTAAGCTAAAATTAGCTTAGAAACAGAAAAAACCAACTACAGCATTAAAATTTCAGGTAACGCAATTTCGACCGGTAATTTTGCCATTATTTCTTACACGTTTTTGTAAAATTCATATACGAGTATGTAGAAAATTCAATTTCAAACATTTTAAGCTCAAAAAATCCGACATTTAATCAAAACCCGTTTTTAAACAAGCTAAAACCATCCACAACATCAAATTTCACCTAACACAATATCGGAAAATTATGTTTTTTAAAATTTCTAATAACTTTTTAAAGCCCAAACTTATACTCAAGAAAGAAGAAGATATTGACTTACTTTTCTCACAATTTCTACCAAATTTGCCAATGGAACAATAGCAAACATTCGATTCACAAGCGCCATCTTTACCACATTCCGCGTTTGATGTGCACTCTGGAAAAATGATTGTAAAATACGTCGAAATGTGCTGTTTATGTCAAAACAAAACAAAAATATTCAGAACTAAATAAAGAACGTGTTTTAATTACAAAATTCAATTAAAAGAAGTTTGGGCATGAAAAACCGATCATTATATTATACATGATAAAAATTTGCAAAAAAACGAACATTTTTAGCCAGATTTTACAAAAACAACCTAAAGCCAACAAAAAATAAGATAAAAACACCTTACCAGTAGTATTACCATTGCTAGCCAATGGTAACAGGTCGATATCAGCGCAGGAAATGATCTGAAAGTCGCTGGAATCCGTGAATTGAGTCAATCTCAAGGTGCATCCTTTGCATTCAAACTCTGGCAATTTGACGCTTTTAACGGATTGTCCATTCTTCAATTCAGCTGGAGATTTATCGACCGCAATCCGTTGAATAATCTCTTCGCCGCTGAGGATTTCGAAGCGCGCTTCACCGTGCAGTTTGGCCGGATTCTGCCAGATAATCTCGACGACGCCGCCGGCTGGTAATGTCGTTTTTGGATCTGAAAATAGTTATTTTAATATTTTAGGTAGTACGAAGGACAAAGTTAAAGAAGACAGCTCAGTACGTCGTATTTTACATTTTTAACGAAAATTCTATCAATTTTTTGCTCTACAGCCTGCGGCGATCATTTTATACGATGAAACGTGCCTTAAATGTTCTGATTTTTTAAAAAACGAAGTGTATTTACGATTAGTAACGTAGAATGTAACTAAAAACAATATTTTTTAAAATTTTTTTATTTTTTTTTCATTTTTTTTATATTGTAGTAGATAAGTAGATAACACTTGTAACTGTTCCAAATGTCTATTTTACCTCCCGCAAAAGGCAATAAATCAAAAGAACAGAGGTAAGGTGTCAAAACCGTCTTTTTGATTCTAGTGTGCGTTCTTGAGATTGTCGGTATGATAAGTAGAAGATTAGGTATTGATCTGACAGAAAGTGCCAGTTGATAATGTAACATTGCTTATCTTTTTAGTAGTTTCGTGTTAAAATACGATCATGTTCACTTCTACAAAAAAAGTTCTTGCCATTTTTCGGTGATACAAAAATTTCTTGTCACTTTATGCTTTGTAAAGAAAGTTTTTGCAATTTTTTGTTTTGTAAATAAAGTACTTGCAATTTAGGTACAAAACTCGCATTTTCATGCCATTTCTAACCTTTTCACCTCCCTCCCCAAAAATATTGTCATTCAGATCAATTTCAATGTCCCTTATCAAGATGCACGCCGATGACATATCGACCGCTGTAAACCGCATTATTTATTACAATTAAATCGCTCGCTAGCGATCGACAAACCGCGGTATTTTATGTTTTTGGGTGGCCGGCCTTGACCGCTGACATACAAAATTCAAGACAATAAACTCTTTAATTGATTACATCTTCTGTTTTGTGTGCCTTTTTGGGAATTTCACAAAAAAATACGGAAATAGAGATTTCGGAAAAAAATAATAAAAATGATAAAAAAATTGAAAAAGGGAAAAAAATAATAAAATAAAAGTCAAAACAACATTTTTTTCATTTTTTTTACTCGTAAAGAAAGTTCTTGCCATTTTATGTTTTATAAAGAAAGTTCTTGCCATTTTGAAAGTTTTTACTTATTTTTGGCCTTCGTATAAATTGTCACCCGCAGCCTGCTGTACGTTCTTTTTTTTGGTACAAAAGATCTTTGTAAAGAAAGTTCTTGCCATTTTAAGCTGTGTAAAGAAAGTTCTTGCCATTCTAAGATTTGTAATGTAAGTTCTTGCCATTTTTGTTTTGCGCTCTTTATCGTATAACATGTCACCCGCGGTATGCAGTACGCTTTTCTGCACAAAAAGAGCTTTTTAAAGAAAGTCCTTGCCATTTCTTGTTTTGTAAAGAAAGTTTTTGCAGCAAGTTTTAAAACTTTTTTCCCTAGCCTTTCTCTTACCTCTACCTTATCCTGCCGTACATTACCCACCTTATCCTAACCTACCCTTTTGCTTTTATTGTGCCCGTTAAAAATATACCCTACCATGTTAAAACCTACCTTAAAATTTATACTATAAACCCCTTTAAAATCTTTTACCAAAGCTTTTCGTACCTAAGCCTTAAATTTTCAAGATTAAAAATTTTTAAAAATTCAAATTTTTAAAACTTTAAAATTCAAAACTTCAAATCCACTTACCTTTATCATTCTTAGGCGTAGGACATTTCACTTCGGTCAACCTGGTGATGTTAGCCTCTCTTTCCTGCGATCTCGACGCTGGTTGAACAAGCCAAACCGTAAGTGCTTCCTCTGCTTGGATCAAACAGAAAAGGCTTACAAAAATGGGGGCAAATGCCCAAAACCTAATCATACCTCCAAGATTGGCTTATGGCTTGTCTTGTGAGTCCCAGATGTTTGGAGAGTACTAAAAATTCAAATTATTAGTGATGTTTTAAAAAATTTTATAAAAAAAATTCAACAAGGGGGACCACGTTCAATATTTTTTTCAAAAAAAATTTTTTTTGATAATACAAAAAATTTAAAATTTAAAAAATTTAAAATAAGTCGATCAGCTCGAAGGTAAAGACGAAGTTCAGTTTCAAATTTTAAAGCTTTTTTGGGAACTTATTATTAAAAAAATAAAAAATAATCAAAAATGCCTTTACAATGGAAACCAAGCCCAATAATTTTATTTTTTTCATCAAAAAAATTTTAAAATGAAAATAAAAATTACGAAAATTATCAAAAGTTCGACATTTTTTTGTATTGTAAAGAAAGTTCTTGCCATTTTTTGTTTTGTAAAAAAGTTCTTGCCATTTTCTATAATATTTTGTAAAAAAAAAGTTCTTGCCATTTATAATTTGTAATGAAATTTCATGCTATTTTTTGTTTTCTAAAAAAAGTTCTTGCCATTTTTTGTTTTGTAAAAAAAGTTCTTGCAATTTTTTTTGTAAAGAAAGTTCTTGCCATTCTGGACCTTTAAAATAAACTTCTTCCCAGCAAGGATAAATTAAAAATTTTTTATAGTAGCCAGCGACCTGTGCACCCATTTTTCGACATTTTTCTCCTATGGCATTTTTTTACACCAACTCTGAATATCCACCCCCATTTACCCCAAACCACCTTATCTTCCCCTCTCCCACCCTAGAGGCATCCCTGAGATCAAGTCCAACTTTTTCAAACAAAAAACGTCATTTTAAAAACTTCGAGAAAATCAAAAAATGACAAAACATATTTTGTCAGCAAAAACCATCGACAGAGAAAAGGAAAGTGTGTTCCGGAACAGCAAAAACTTATGAAAACACGCTACAATAAACGCTTCTGAAGACTCATTAACCGCGACATTACTCTTTCCACTTCAGCATCGCGAGGAGGCGAACTTTCTGTTTTTGAAACAAACAATCCTTTCAGGGTAAATGGGTTATAACCGTTTGTTCTAGTGGTATTACTGGTAAGCTAGCAAACTTGTTATGAATGGTCGGTAATAAGCCGTGTTATTATTTGTAACATTTGTTTTGATGTAATGACAGAACGGGTTTTAGTGGACAATAGAGATAGAAAAGACGTTGGAGAGTAGAAAAACTACACTGTAAGTAGAGGTGGGCATGAGAGTAAGTTTAATTATAGGAAAGTAAGATAGAGGTAGAAGCAAGAGTACTAAAACAAGGTAAAACACGGCATTTTAGGGTAAGTTGGCTAGGGTAGAAAAAAGTTTGCTAGGGTAAGAAAAACAAAGTAGGGTATAGTATAGTAAGAGTATAGTAAGATAGGGTAAATAGTGTAATTTAGGATGGAGTAGGGTAGAGTAAAGTAAAGGGGATAGGGATAAGGTAGAGCAAAAATAAGGTGTGATGATGTAAGGTAGGAGAGGGTAGAACAGAGTACGGTAAGGTAGAATAGGATAAGATAGAGAAGAGTAGAGTAGGGATGTTAAAGTAAGGTAAGCAAAAAAAAAGTTGTAAGTATGTCAAAGGCAGGGCGGTGATAAATAGAACTAAGGCTATTTTAAAGTTCCTGCCATAGCCCCTACCCTGACCCTTAGCCCATCTTGCCCTACCCTATACTACGCTCAACATATATTTAATTTAAACATACCTCAACCTTTCTCTACCCCCGGTGTGAACCCTAGAATAGGCTTTGCATAACCCACGCCTTACCTAAATAAAATCCCCGCTGCTGCCCTACGCATGCTTCTCACCCCTCCCCTCCCTTTATATTCGAAAGTTGTAAAATAACCCCAAAACCCCAAAATCATATCCCATTTAACACCTTCAAAACAAGTGAAACCAAAAGTTTTTCGAGCATTTTTATGAGATTAGCGACATTACACACGATATGACATTAGAAACATAAGATAATATCGACCAAATCGTAATGTAAATCGCATAAAAACGTAATTAAACAATGTCGGTAACAGTTTTTTTTTATAAAAATCAACGTGATTACCAGACTGTGACTACTTTTTTTTAAATTTAAAAAATTTCAAAACTTTTAAAAATTTAAATAAAATTTTTGAAAAATTTTACTTTAAGCCTAGTGTAATCTCAAAAAGCTAAAAATAAGCATTTGTAAAAAGCCTAAAAAAACAATTCACAAAAAAATTTAAATTATCTATAAAAATAAACCTAACAAATCGAAAAAACCCTGTTTCAAAATAAGTCTTAATTTTAAGTTCAAGACAAACCTATCTAAGCCTAAAGTACGTAAGAAAGCTTGAAATTTATAAAAATAAGCCTAAAAATCATAAAACCCAAAAAATAAGCCTAATCTTAAACCTTTAAAAATAAGCCTAGAAATCTGAAACTTAAACCCAAGACCCAAAAAATAAGCCTAAACCTTCAAAAACAAGCCTGCAACCCTAACAATAAGCCTAAAATTTAGAAAATAAACCTAAAACAAAAAAAAATTAAAACCTAAAAAATAAGCCTAAGACATCAAAATCCAAGCCTAAAATTCAAACTTTTCAAATTTTCAACAAAGAATCCCTAATCGAATTAATAAAAAATGGCTTATGCCGCACTTTAGCGCGATGTGTACGATGAGGTCAAAGCAAATTAATGAATCAAAATCAAGGACGATGGAACGGCGCCACTTCCAGTAACCCCCCGCCGAAACACCGCCGCCCCAAATTTGGGATCGCCTGGATTCTTCCATTGACCCCCCCCCCTTCGCTTTTTCGGGCATCAACCCAGAATCAGAGGCTTATTAACCTGCGGTTAACACCGACCACAGTTGTTTTTACTGGAATGTGGGTTTATAGCTTCCTTATCTACTCTATATTACCCTACACAAGCTTATCTTGCTTTACTCTACCCTACTTTATCCTACCCTACCCTACCCTTTAAAATCCACCCTGCTCTTAACAGTTTTGTCCCACCCTTTCAAATTTATTATGGCCTTTTAAAATTTACCCCGCCCTTTAAAAACCTGCCCCGTCCTTTTACTATTTACCCTGCCCTTAAAAAATCCGCCCTAACAAGCCCAAATTGCTGGTAAAAAACTACCAAGCCCATTCAAAGCATACTTCGTTTGTATAAAATTTACCCCACCCTTTAAAATTTCTACCCTGCCGTTTAAAAACATTTACCCTACCAAAACCATTCTATGATAAAAATTACCATGCCCTTTCAAAGACTACCTTATTTCTACAAAACCTACCCTACTCTTTTACAATATACCCTATCTCTACAAAACCTACCCTACTACAATCTACCCTGCCCTACTATAATCTACCCTACTACAATCAACGCTACCCTACTATAATCTATTCTCCCCCCTTCACACTCTACCCTAGCAAAACCATACCCCACGCCAGAAAAACTATCACAATAATCGTTTTATCACTTCTCAATCGCTCTACTGTAACATATCCCTGTTCCATGTCTCCTTCCTCCTCCCCCTCCTTTAATCAACTCCAAAACAACGACCAGGATGAGTCGATTAGCTAATCCTGAAGCGAGTTTTGGAACCCACAAAACCCGTCCGTACAAAAACCGCCCCGCTTTTGGTCAGAGAAAGGAGAAGGAAGGCGAGGAGATCGGTGCCGAGATCTCCACCAACCATTTATCACAACGCCCTAAAATAAAGTCGAGCACTTCGGTAAAACGAGAAGAAGATTATATGCCGTTTATTAGGTGGTTAGGGGTAGGGAAGGAACTTTTTTTACAAAAAATGGCAAGAACTTTCTTTACAAAACAAAAAATGGCAAATGCAGGCTGCGGGTGACATTTTATACGCCAAATACTAAAAATTGCCAAAACTTCTCTTGTATGACAAAAAATGGCAAGAACTTTCTTTACAAAACAAAAAATTGCAAGAACTTTCTTTACAAAACAAAAAATGGCAAGAACTTTCTTTACAAAACAAAAAATGGCAAGAACTTTTTTTTGCAACACAAGAAATAGAAAAACTTGTATTGCCCTCAAGGTATAAATTTATTTTGAAAAAGTTGAAAAGAAAGTTCCAGCCGGATCTCACCTGTTTCTTCTTTTTTCGACAGGTATATAATTGTAGAATCGGCAAATTTCGTGGAGAAAAATTAGTTTGAAAAAATGTTATTCTATAATTTGATGTGACGGAAAGTTGATTTTCTTTGTTACTGAGGAGAGTAACAGTATAAGTTGATTTAGAATGCTTAAAAAAGTTTAAAGTTTAAATTTGAAAATGTTAGAAAATATTAAAATTTTTAATTTTTAAAAATCTTAGGCTTAAAAATAACTTTTTAAGTTTCAAACTTAAAATTTAAAGACCTTTTCATAGCCCTCGCTTTGCCATAATCCTACCCTAGCTTTAAAAAAATTAACCTTACCTCCCTAGCCCTTACTTTGCCGCGCCAAGTTAGCTACGGTGGAATAGCCCTACCCCAACCCTAACATAACCTTATCATACGCTTGATTCTACCTTGCCTTATCCATAGATTTACCCCGCTCTATTTTCTCTACCCTAGCCCTAATTTGCCCCAGGCCTAGCCCTATGTTTGCTCCACTTTAACCATACTTCCCTTTTTCCTATTTAAGGAGTAAATTTGTCTTAACCTGGCCCCATATTAGTCTTGCCCTAGCCAGAGGTTTATATCCTAGTCATACTCCAAACTTAATCTTGCGTTACCCAGCCACAAACAATGGCAAGAACAACACAACAACAAGAACATTAAGTTTACTCTACCCTAGCTCACTCTGCCTTACTCTAACCCCAACTTTTCCCTACCATAGCTCTAAGTTTGCCTTACTCAAGCACTGGCCATGCCCTACCGAACCTTAGCCTTGCTATACCCTAACTTTGATCTACCCTAGTTTTATCCATGGCCTACCTTAGTCCTAGACATGCCCTACCCCAACTCTAAGCTTGCCTTACACTAGCTAGCGGTAACCTTGTCCTACCTTACACATAAAAGTGCCCTACCCTTATTCAAAAAATGTCCAATTTCAAAAAAAAATTTCAAAAACTTTTATCCAAAAATAACAAAGCCTTTCATCCTTAAAACAATTTTGAAAAGTTGAAAAAACCTTGGGGGGATCCTCAGGTAAATCCAAGAAAAGTCGGCTCTCTAATTAGGTGCGAGATTCTGTGGATTCGGACGGTCGGAAAAAAGGGAGAAAACTGTCAATTCGACGCCGGATGCGTTTAATTAGACACGCTTATGCGGTTGGGGCGAGGTTCAGGGTAATGGGTATGACCGAACAAGCACGGCCGATTGATCGGGTTGTGTCATCGAGAGGGAAAGTACAGTAGAAAAATCAAGGCTAAGGTTAAGACAAGGCTAAGGCAAGACTAAGGCTGGGCTTAGGCTGGGCTTAGGCTGAACTTAGGCTAGCGCAAGCCTAGGGCAAGGCAAGACTAAGGCTGGGCTTAGGCTGGGCTTAGGCTAGAGCAAGGCTAAGGCAAGACTAAGGCAAGGCAAGGCTAGGCCAAAGCTAGGGAAAGACTAGGGCAAGGCAAAGGAAAGGCAAGGCTAAGGCAAGGCTAAGGCAAGGCTAAGGCAAGGCTAAGGCAAGGCTAAGGCAAGGCTAAGGCAAGGCTAAGGCAAGGCTAAGGCAAGGCTACGGCAAGGCCACGGCAAGACTAAGGCTAAGGCAAGGTTATGGTAAGTGTAAGGCAAGGCTATTCAAGAATAGGGCTCTGCTTTTTATAAACTTTCAAAACCTGCAAGCCCGAGCCTGTCACCCCACATGCTCACTATACAACCCTGATCCAGATAACTTAATTTTTTCGAAAACCGCAAAAAAAACTTCAAAGTATCATGCTGTGATTGCGCTTCGAAATTTTACGCTTCAAAACATTTAGGCTGGGCTAAAGCAAGCCTAAGGCAAGGCTAAGGCAAGGCTAAGACAAGGCTAAGGCAAGGCTAAGGCAAGGCTAAGGCAAGGCTAAGGCAAGGCTAAGGCAAGGCTAAGGCAAGGCTAAGGCAAGGCTAAGGCAAGGCTAAGGCAAGGCTAAGGCAAGGCTAAGGCAAGGCTAAGGCAAGGCTAAGGCAAGGCTAAGGCAAGGCTAAGGCAAGGCTAAGGCAAGGCTAAGGCAAGGCTAAGGCAAGGCTAAGGCAAGGCTAAGGCAAGGCTAAGGCAAGGCTAAGGCAAGGCTAAGGCAAGGCTAAGGCAAGGCTAAGGCAAGGCTAAGGCAAGGCTAAGGCAAGGCTACGGCAAGGCCACGGCAAGACTAAGGCTAAGGCAAGGTTATGGTAAGTGTAAGGCAAGGCTATTCAAGAATAGGGCTCTGCTTTTTATAAACTTTCAAAACCTGCAAGCCCGAGCCTGTCACCCCACATGCTCACTATACAACCCTGATCCAGATAACTTAATTTTTTCGAAAACCGCAAAAAAACTTCAAAGTATCATGCTGTGATTGCGCTTCGAAATTTTACGCTTCAAAACATGTTTATGAGATTTCTTTTTATTCGTAAAAAAAGAACTTGCCGCTTGCGTTTTTGGCTTGCTTAGCGAAAATCGAAAAACATAACCTTGATTTTTAGGTAATGCAAAAGTTTTGCGTATTTTTTGAAGGAAAAGGATGTTTTTAATAACAATATTTATTTTCTTCTCTATTCTGACGTTCTTTTTTGACAAAGACTTTCTTTACAGAACAAAGAATGGCAAGAACTTTCTTTACAGAACACAAATGGCAAAAACTTTATTTACAAAACAAAAAAATGGCAAGAACTTTCTTTACAAAGCATAAAAATGGTAAGAACAGTCTCTACAATACATAAAATGGCAGGAACTTTCTTTACAAAACAAAGAAGTCCAACTTTTACGCTTTACCCCAAAAAGCATGTTCCGCCCTGCTCAACAGCTTTACCTTACCTAGGTACAATTTTTCAAATCCATCCTGCCCTGCTGTTGCTTATGACATTCTACCTTAACCTTAATGCCTCCACCACACCCTACATTAAAATACCTTCACGCTACCTTGCCCTTAGTACCGCTTATGCCGTTCTAACCTACCCTAATATAACTTTGCTCTATCTTACCCTTAGTACCTATACTGTACTTTGCCCTACTCTTAACACTTTTACTGTACTCTGCCCTACACTTACTACCTTTACTTCACCTTACTTTACATGCTTTCATTCTACTCTGCCCCCAACATCTTCACTCTACCCTACCCTACAATACCTTCTCTCTATCATTTCTTACTATACATCGCACGCCACAGCGTATTTTACAAAACCACCTCTAAAATTTCCTTTTTTATGTAATTTTTACGTAAATTCAAAAACTCTCGACGCATAAAATTAAAAATTAGTCGGCTACCAATTTGTGCGCCCAAGGTAAGTGACTTTCTCCCCAAAAAAAGACAAGTGGAATGTCGTCGGATCGTTTTCGGACCGTTGAAGGACCCAAAACATTCCCTTCAACCGCCGGCATCGCTTAAGACGTTCGACCTTGATTCGAGACGAAAAAAGTTAAAATGCGAATTCGCCCGAATTTCGACCGAAATACCAATTTTGGTTGCAAAAATGTGTACATTCTTACCACAAATTGTACTAATTTAAAAATTTAACAAAAATTTCAAAAAAATTGACGTGCTGTATAGTACTTAAAATTATAAAGGCTTCCCAAGCGGTATAGCACATAAAAATAAGATTTAAAAGTACTGTTGACCTATATAGTGACCCTTGGTTTGGACTTGTACTGTTATATTTACTATATAGTACTAACGGTATGCCAAACCGTTTACAAGTCTGTCACAACCTTGTTGTACTAAATAGTATTAAAGGTTTCCCAAGCCGTTTACAATACTATGACCGCATGCAACGTACTAAATAGTACACACGGTTGCCCAAGCCGTGTATCACTTTAATAATGTCTGTCACTACTTTAACGCACTGTATAGCACGCTGAGTATATAACGGTTTTCCAAGCCGTATATCTCATTAAAAATGTCATTTTGAGAGTATTTCTGACATATATTCTGACTTTCGTTCTGTACCAACACCTTTTATACTGTCACTACCTTATCGTACTATATAGCACGTAGAGTATATAACGGTTTTCCAAGTCGTATATCTCATTAAAAATGTCATTTTGAGAGTATTTATGACATATTTTCTGACTTTCGTTCTGTATTAACACTTTGTATACTGTTGCTACCGTATCGTACTATTATATATAGCACGCTGAGTATATAGCGGTTTGCCAAGCCGTATATCTCATAAAGAATGTAATTTTGAGAGTACTTCTGACATATATTCTGACTTTCGTTCTGTACCAACACCTTTTATACTGTCACTACCTTATCGTACTATATAGCACGTTAAGTATATAACGGTTTTCCAAGCCGTATATCCCATTTAAAAATTCTGACTTTCGTTCTGTATTCGTACTGTCACTACCGTATCGTACTACATAGCACGTTGAGTATATAACGGTTGCCCAAGCCGTATATCTCATTTAAATTCTGACTTTCGTTCTGTATTCGTACTGTCACTCCTGTCACTACCGCTTGTACTATATAGTACTGTGAGTACGATTGCCCAAGCCGTATATCTCACAAAAATATCATCAAAAATAAAAACCGCCACCTCTCAACCCTCAAAAATATCAAATGGCATGCTTTAGCGTCACTTTGGCTTTTGATTTTCCGCACAAAAATTCAAAAATCAATGTTAACATTGCGCAACTTGGCGGGAGGTGACTAAAATAAAACCATAGAAAAATAATATGTTTTAGATCTCTATAGCGGGATCCCGATTTTACGCATTTCGTGAAAGAAGAAGACGCGAAAATCGAGTTATATTAGATTTGTCCGTCGATTACGATAGTTTTATCGAGCGCAATGGCGCAAGTACCGTAAAGGTAGTGCAGATACGATAACGAGGCATGCCTCGCAATTATAAACCATTGTTTGTCGATACAGTTACGACGTTTGTTCGAGCTTTTATAAAGCGGTGTAAAAGCGGATTTTACAAATCCCTTGCCGTGTATGGCACTTATATAGCGGAGTACGCGGTTTTATAATGCGGATGCATTTTACTGCTGTGGGAGTGCTATATATACGGCCTGGGCAACCGTATGAGTACTGTGAGAGTGCTCGATTAGTATTTTAATTCCTTTGCATTTTGGTTTCATTACTGACTTGTTGTCGAATCCATACGATTGTGTTGTGTGGTTGATTGTCGGGGTGTAACGGTCGTTGAGATATACGGCTGTTTTTGACATATATAGATTTTTTCTTTTACCTGGTTTTCGAACTTGTGTACGAGCGAATATGATATATGGTTATATATACATATAGTTTGATTTTTTGCTTTTACATGGTTGTTCAACTTATGTACCAGCGAATTGTCGAATTATATGATATATATGGTAATATATACATATAATTTGATTTTTTTACTTTTATATGGTTCTTCAACTTGTGTACGAGCGAATTGCCTGATTTTATGTTATATATGTCTACGTAGGGTTTACTCTTTTACTTATAGTTTTTCAATTTATGTACGAGCGAATTGTCTAATTCTATTTTAGTATATATAAGTTTAAAGTTTTTTTTATTACTTGTATATTGAACTTATGTACAAGCGAATTGTCTTATTATATGTTATATATTATACGTCCAAAGTAACATAGGGTTTAATTCTTTATTTTTAAAGATTTTTTCAACTTATGTACGAGCGAATTAATATGTAAATTCTATGTTATTCATCATTATACATATGTCTATGCATCTTTACTTTGAACATACATTTTTACTTCAACTTATATTTTCAACTAACGTACGGCCGAATTACTATTTCTTTTATATATTATATTACTATATGTCAGCTGTACAGTAATCCAAATTCTTATACAGTAACCACAATCGCTTGAAACAAAAACCAAATTAAAATAATTCTTTATCGTATCCAAATTAGATTACAATTACAAATAAGTCCATATTATGAAGATTCAATTCTCCTTGCCCAACTTCCAATCGCAAACCAGTCCAAACTTGGTCTTGTTGTAGTGAACTTGATAGCTGCAGACTTTGGCCAATAGCTTGTCAAATCGTTCATTAAAAATCTAAAAAAATATTAAAAAACCTGTATTTAAAACCCTGTTTTTAAGCCTAAAACAACTAAAACAAGCCGAAAATCACATATAAAGTGTCATTTTTAAAGATAAAATTTAAAAACAACCTTTAAAATTTCAAAAATACTTTTAAAATTAAAAAAAACCGACGTTTTTCGGTCCACAATAGTTGAGGAAGATCTTGTTGGCATCAACATAAGCTTCGGCCAATTGATTCACATGTCTTAACACTGTCAATTCAAAATCGAAAATATTTGATACCGTAATCATGGCCATACAAACCGAGTTGTTCTTCGGGATCCTGAAAAAGCAAAACGTTGCCTCAGGTTTTTTACAGCCCTTTCTAAATTCAACTCTACCATGAGCTCTCCTGTTGTAAACTTATCCTTCCCTAACTTATCTTGCCCTGCCATATCCCATCCGAACTACCCCTCAGTTTTACAACAAGCTAACATAATCTTATCATATCACTACTCTAACTTACTCTACCTTTCCTACCCTACTCTACTCTACCCTACATTATATTACTTTACCCTACCTTACCCTACTTCACCTTACTCTACTTTGCAATACCCTACCCTGTTCTAACTTTCCCTAACCTACCCCATCTTACCCTACCATACTCTTACCACACCACTACTAAAATCCAACCCTGCTCCACCCAAGATGCCATATTCAACTTACACTGCATTTCTGAACACTCTTTGAGCACTCTTAGTTGAATTCAAGTTGATTTCTAGAATCTTTGTATCAAACACGATATTAATCGGCTTCTGAATCGAGAACACTTTGGTAATAGTAATTTCAGCTGATTCCGGAACTTTTTCGGCCAGATATTGAGGTGCTACCAAGTAGTCCATAAATGTCACCAATGACAAGATTTGACCAATGACTTTGGCTGATTCTTTTAGGTCTTTGATGTCTTTTGAGTCTTGAGCTAGAATAATATGTTTTAAATGGCGTTACCTGTATTGAAGACTGAAGATTTGAAATATATGTATCGAAGTCAATGAAGATTTCAAAAAACTTCATAATAATATCCAAAAATCCTTCAAATAACAAAAAAATAAGCTAAACAGTACAAAATCAACTTAAAATGGCCTTACCTTTAACCTCAAGCCCAATTTCAGAATAATCATTGAAGCCTTTGATTTCAGAACATTGAATTCCACGTACAACGTGACCAAACCATAACAGTTCGAATGGAAATTTAATGACAATTTCAATCGTCTGTAATTTGGCAAATGGTCCTAGCTTGATGGTCAGCTTCACAAAATTAGTCGTACCAACTTTCAAGGCACAAAATGTAACGGAATTCAGAAGAACCTCACGATAAAATGAGTTTACACGCTGTAAAATGACATTTTTAAATAGGTTTAGCGTATTATCTACTTTACTTTGGTTTATATTACCCTACCAAAGCTCTACAATTAACTTAAATACTATAACTAAACCCTTATCACAATGTCATATTACCACGCCCTAAATATAACTTTACCCTACCTTATCAGTTTTAGCTTACTTTTACCATAACTCAACTCTACCTTACCTTAAATTCTCCAAACCCTACCATAAACTCATTCTACTAAACCATAACTTTACCATACCCTACTCATATCAAACTTCGCCTTAATTTACCCTCACCCTACCCTAAAAATCAAAAAATTTTAAAAAATTACTTCAAAAACTCACAAGTAATCGACCAACATTGCCACAATTTTCCTTGTCCTGAAAAATGTCCGCTTTTGAATGAAAATTGTAATAGTAAGCTACGAAACTCATCAACGCTTCATCCTTCAAAACCATCATTCAACAAATTTTGAAACAAAAAATTCAAAATCGACCGATTAGGCAATTTAAACAATGTAAAAAAAAATGTGGCAACAAAGTTTTTTTTATTCAAAAATGTCTATTTGAAGTTCATTTCGACAAACGTTTATATTATCCATGACAAATCTTAAATTTTCAAAAATTATCATAAACAAATAAAACAAAAAGCCAGAAAAACCTGCATAATGTTAATACCTATTTCAAAAAATAACTCACATAAGCCATTTCATCTACTTGTCAATGTTATCCATGCAGCCGTACCACCTTGATTTCAAGTGTTAATCTTGAACTTAAAAGCGCTCTCCTGATCTTCATTTCTAGCTAAAAACGTCAATCAAAGTTCTGTACAAAAAATTTCTAAAACTTATCAATATTCCTTAATTAAAAAGCACAACTTTGATCAAAAGTATCTTATCCATGATTCAGATATTCAAATCAGACGAAAATCCTCAAAATTAACCTAAAAACCAAAGAAACAAAGCGAAAACCATACTTACATGTATATCAACTTGTTCTGCTTCTAATCAATCGAATTTTATCGTACTTGGCATAATATCTAGCCCTTTCTGTAAAATTTCCTTCAGATATCCGAGAATGCAGCATGGTGAAGGTGTTCTTTTAGCCATAACTCCTAATTTTCCGTGTTTCAGGCGATTTGTGGTTTCTGTAAATTAGAAAACAAAATATTAAATAATAAAGAAAATATTATACGTATTCAAAAGATTTACTTCGCGCAATGTAACATGATGAACATGATTTTAACCAAGAAAAACGCATAAAAATTCCAAAAAATCAACAAGTCCACAAAATGATACCCCAGAAAATGTTTGTTATCACAATTTCCATCAAATTTGTCAAAGTTTAAACCCAGATTTCAAAGAAAACGAGATTAAACGCTTATCAAAGCAACTTCACAAAGCAAAAGTAAGTTCAGAGAGCCAACGGCTGCGAAACAAAAAGCGCAAGCTGCGATCGGCTAAGTTATACGATGAATTATGTACGCATGTAAAAAACCATAATTCTAATCACTAAACTTGTGTGATTGCGGAAGAAGAGTTTAAAGTTTTCGTTAAGTTTAACAATAACGAAATTATTGCGCTCGAAAAAACATTTTATTTCATATTTACCTTGAAAACTACTATGATATTGTTAAAAGTCCTTCTTATCACTATATTATTGTTTGTTTCGCTTGTACTTGGTCAGGATCACACATTTGAGCCAATAGCATGTGGTGGCAAGAATAGGACTATTAATAAGCCTGAGGCGTAAGTTACAACGGTAAAAACTTTGTTTACACATTGAGAAATTGCAAGAACTTTCTTTATCAAAGTTTAAAACGGCAAAAACTTTTTTATAAAACAAAAAATAGCAAGAACTTTCTTTACAATACAAAAAATGACAAGAACTTTCTTTACAACATTCAAAATTATGTTTTTTAAAAGTGGCATGGCCAGAAAAAAGTTTTGTCGCCTTTTCTCAAAGTCTTTTAAGTTAAAAAACGACAAAACTTTTTTAGCTATAACAATAATACAAATTTTAGCTTAGATCGCCTAAATGTATGCCTAAAAGGCCAGATGGAGAAAGAAAAGTGTCAAAACGCGACAAAACCTGAGATTTTGCTTCAAAAAATATTCAAGATGATCAGCCAAGGCACTGTGAAAGATGTTAACATAGCCAATTTTGAGGAATGTGCTATAAAAGTGCATGAGAGTGTACCGTGGGAGTATGTTCGAGTCATGCACAAACATAACCAATTTTCGACCGGTCGAAACAAGCACAAGTGTTTGTCCATTGAGCAGGTTTGTCGGTGAGTCATTTTTTTATTTTTAAATTTCAAATTTTAAAAATTTTTTTTATTTTAGGTAATAAATTTTAATTTTTTTATTTTTAAAGTCAAAAAATAGCTTAAAAATGTCATTTTTTAATAGAAAATGTTATTTTTAGAGACAACGAACAATTCCTTGGCCCATTTGCCTGTTTCGTTCGAAAGCATTGTGACAGAACGATTGCAGATCTTGGTTATGCTATGCTTTATGCTTTCCAACAGCTCAGCTTGGAACAGGAAGGACCTATTCGGTAAGGATATTATAATGCAGGGTAAATCAAGGTAAGATAGGAAAAAAGTGGACAAAGATAAGTCAAAGATACAACAAGGAAAGAATAGGGCAAAGGTAGAATATATAAGGTTAGAGTACACAAGGCTATGGCAAAAGAAAGTTAGGGTAAACGTAAGAGATGAGCATGGCAAGGGCAAGGCATATTCAAAAACAAGGTTAGGATGACGTAGGATAGGATGGAGTAAAACTGGGTAGTAAAAGTGGCGAAAAGTAGGGTTAGGTAAGGGTAGGGTGACATAAGTTAGAGAAGCGTAGAGCGAGGTAGAGTAGATTCGGCTAGGCTACGGTAAGATAAGATAGGTTAGGGTAGACTGGAGTAGAATAGGATAGGGTAGGGTAGGGTAAGGTAGGGTAGGGTAGGGTAGGGTAGGGTAGGGTAGATTGTGACGGCCTGATGAACAAAATCTCATTGCCAATTCTTTCAGCTGCACATCCGACCCAACAGCTTCAAAGTTTGATTTAAATCCAGAAGCATATGAACCTGACAGTGATTTAAGTTCGATTGAAATTGTGAGTGAAAATCTTTGTGATGGAGTGCCAAAAATCAATGAAACGCTATCGACCGACCACAAACACTTCTTGCCATTGACAGTTTATGAAAGATTGTTGTCCAAGAAGAAGGATTCTAATTAATTTACTATATAGTAAAAAGACGATCAGCTAATCAACCATGATTAATGTCATCATATCATAGGTTGTCAGTAAAGTCACGTTTATACTTAAAAAATGTTAGTCATGACTAATATTATGGTACAAATTGTCAATATTGTTGACCTTGTCAATGCCACGGTTGACATGTAATTTGTCAGTCGTTTGTTTTTGCCAAATATTTTGTTTTTATGAAATTAAAAGCACGCTGCAGACAGGTATGTCCCGAGGCATATATATTGTAAATCAGTCAAAATTGAAGGGTTATGTCACGTGGTTCAGCTATTAATTTGTTATATACTATTTTTTTGAAATAAAAATGAGATAGGGCAGCTTAGGCTTGGTTTAGATTACGGTATGATAGGGTGGGATAAAGCAGGATAGGGTAAGGTAGGGTGAGGTATGATAGAGTGAGGGTACAGTAGGGTGAGGTACCGTAGGGTGGTGTACGGTAGTATTTTTTTGAAATAAAACTGAGGCAGGATAGGTTCGGCTCGGTTTGGATTACGGTATTTTAAGATACGGTAGGATAAAGCAAAACAAGGAAAGATGGGGTAGAATAAGGTGAGATAGAGTACGGTAGGGTAAAACAGAATGCAGTAGGGTAGGATAATGTCAAGTAAGAGTAGGAAAAATAGGGTAGAGTAAGGTAGGGTAGGGTATTGTATTCTAAATATCCACGTTACAGTAGGTACAACAAATGGAACACCGTTTGACCAACAATCCTAAACAAATTCAAGGTTTTGTCGAATTAAACAGATTAAATTTCTCCGACATTACAACAGCAAAAGTTCATAGAGTTTGATCCTATTCAGCTTTACCTTTGTTTACTTACTTGTTTTTTACATGACGTGGCGTGCGCTTACGCCTGGCCATACTTTAGGTTTACTATAGGCGTATATGATTTATTAGGTTGAACCAAAAGTAGCGGGACACTTTTTATTTGAAAAGTATATGAAAAGTGCCTCGCTACTTTTGGTTCGACCTAATAGATTTAGTGCAGGGCATGGTCATAGTAACGCAAAGATAAGGTTAAGTTAAAGACATGTTAGGCTAAGGGGTTTAATAGTGCCAAAATAGCTGCAGCCTCGCTGGTCCAGCCGTAGCTTAGTTTTATTGTATGCCCCACCCGACCCTACCCTAATTTACCTTAGCCTACCGTATTTTATTTTAAATAGCTTTACCTTGTAACGTCTTTACTGTTCTTTATCTTACTTATATTGAATTGTAGGTTCTTTAGCTTGCTCTGTAGCTTTCTTACTTTACACTGTCCTAGTTTACCTTACCCTAGCGTACTTTATTTTAACCTACCCTTTAGTTTTTTTACCTTGTCTTGTCGCTTCCTTACCTTATATTTTACTTTAAAATGCTCTACCTTGTTGCTTCTTTACTCTGTAAAACGTACTAAACAAGTACAACATTATTTTGCACCAAATTCTTTGGAGACGTAGTTTTTTTTACTACAAGTTTATCTACTTTTTTTACTTTTTCGTTTCCGTTGAACCTTTGTGAACGTCCTCAAAAAAAACTTTCCAGCCCTTTTTTGTCTTTTGTCTCCGGGAGTTTCGGGGAGGGCTGGTTTTTGGCACTAAATTAAGTTAAAGACTTTTTCCTTCAAGTCATTAAAGTTTTATAAAGCTTTTGAATAGTTTTGACTTTCTTTTTCCGTTCCAACGAGTAGTTGGAATAGCAAATCAGCTTTTCAAAATGACGGTTTTTTAAAAGTTTTAAAGAGTTTGGGGATAGTTGAGGTGGGGTAATGAGTATGAAGGGTAAAGGAAGGTAGGGTAAGGTAGAGATTGAGGTAAGGTGAAGTACGGTGAGAAAAGTAGGGTTAAACAAGGACACTAGGACTGGGTAGGGCAAGACAGAGAGACTATGAAAGTTGCGACAGATACAAAAATAGAGCTTGAATAAGGCGGGGGGGGTGAAAGAGTGGATCGAGAAAAAAGGTTGAGGATAAGAGTCATACCTGGCGGCTAACTTGTGTTTAGGCCAAGCCAGACTAGAGCAAAATTGAAGCCTGTCAAGCCGAGAAAAATTTGAAACGAGCCAGGCTGAAAAATCGGTTTAGCCTGGCAAAAATGCCAGGCCTAGTAAGGGTAAAACAGAGCTAATGTAGATGTGGTTAGGCTAGAATAAGCTACGGTAACGCTTATTTTAGGTTACTGTAGGCTAAAGTAAGTTAACGTGAGCTTGGGCTAGAGCTCTGGGCTAGGGTTCTGGGCTACGGCTCTGGGCTAAGACTCTGGGCTAGGGTACTGGGCTAGGGCTCTCGGGCTAGGGCTCTGGGTTAGGGCTCTAGGCAAGGGCTCTGGGCTAGGGCTCAGGGCTAGGGCTCTGGGTTAGTACATTATAATTTCAAATTCAAACATTATGTTCCTCTAATTTCTTCTAACGTTCTCAACATTATGTTATAATTAAATAACATGCCTTCTAATTATGTTTTTCTTTTTTTGTTTTGTCTGAGAAAACAATAAAAAAGTTGTTAGTGACACATTTTTGACATTTTTTGATTGTTTTATAAACCAACTGTTTTCGGTTTTGAAAAACAAAGACTAATAGCATAAAATTTGTTTTTTAGTTTAGATTTTGTTTGTAAAGAAAGTTTTTGCCATTTTTTGTTTTGTAAAGAAAGTTCTTGCTATTGTTTGCTTTGTAAAGAAAGTTCTTGCCATTTTTTGTTTTGTAAAGTAAGTTTTCGCCATTTTTTGTTTTGTATAGAAAGTTCTTGCTATTTTTTGATATGTAAAGAAAGTTCTTGCCAGTTTTTATTTTGTAAAGAAAGTTCTTGCTATTTCTTGCTCTGTAAAGAAAGTTTTTGCCATTTCTTGCTCTGTAAAGAAAGTTCTTGCCATTTTTTGTTTTGTAAAGAAAGTTTTTTCCTAAAAAACCCTTAGGTTTACTTTGCATACTCTTAAACATTTTGTGCTGATCTATAGCCAGCCGGCTTCTCGTCTTGCTTTTGTTTTTTGAGGTTTTTGTTTGATTTAGGGTCGCACATTCTATATTCTCAATTTACTACTGAATAAGACCGGAGGGTTTAATTTGTGGGTTTGTGGGAGGAGAGAAAGGAAGGGATAGAAAAGGGGAGATAAAGGGTAGGGTAAGTCTAAGGAAGTGATGTCATTTTTTTAATGACGTCCATTTTTTTTTATTTTTGCGATAGCTTTTGTAAAGAAAGTTCTTGCCATTTTTTGCTTTGGAAAGAAACTTCTTGCCATTTTTTGCTTTGTAAAGAAAGTTCTTGCCATTTTATGTTTTGTAAAGAAAGTTCTTGCCATTTTTTGCTTTGTTAAAAAAGTTCTCGCTATGTTATATTTTGTAAAGTTCTTGCCATTTTAAGATATTCAAAAAATTTTTTCAAATTTTTAAATTTTTAAAATTTCAAAATTTTGAAAATATAAATTTTTTCCAGCCCCAAATCTTGTGACAAAATTAGTAATTACTGGCGAAATTTGTTTTCCACAGTCCAGTAAAGTCATTTCTTCTCCGTCAATTTAAATTCTGTTTATTTTTCAAGTTATTAGTTCAAATTTTATGTTTTTCGAATTTTTTTAGTGATAAGAAAAAATATTGCGTTCAAAATTTTACTGAAGGTTAAGACAAGAACGGCAGCCCTAGTTAGGGCAAAAAAGACGGGGGATGCTAAGGTAGAACGAGTAGGATAGGTAAAAAAAAGGTAAGAAGGACGGTTTTACAATGTAACACTGGTAGGATAGGGCATGCTAGGGCATGTAAAGAAGCAATGATGATTGGTATTAGCCTGGAGTTAGTTAGAAGTAGGGATGAGGGAGTGGTATGGGTATACTATAATATCTGAAAAAGGGCAAAAAAGTTCAAATATAGGGTAGGGCAGGGTAGGGTAGGGTAGGGTAGGGTAGGGTAGGGTAGGGTAGGGCAGGGTATGGTAGGGTAGGGTAGGGTAGGGTAGGGTAGTGTAGGGTAGGGTAGGGTAGGGTAGGGCAGGGTAGGGTAGGGTAGGGTAGGGCAAGGTAGGGTTCAATTGAACAAAAATTTTCGAAATTTTTAATTTAAATATTATTTCAAAAATTTTTATTGACGTGTTAAACCTATTTCGTTGCAACAAATCCGCACATAAATGGTTTAATTCGCACTCGCAGCAGCAAAAAACGTTAGCACAGAACGTTGGAGTAAAAACAGGAAGAATGTTCTCTCTTTAAAAAAAATAACAAACGTCTAGGGAAAGCGAACTCTCATGTTATTTACATGTTATTCCCAACGTATCTTTAAGAAATAATCCCTCGATATTTCAACTTAACAGCTTGTTGCTCCAGGCGGAAATTTTGATTTGTAGGATCGAAAATTTTTTTGTGGTTTATGGTTTTGTATATAGAGTAGATATAGGGATACGGTAGGTTAAAAGGTATAAATGAGAATGATAAGAACTTTAAAGTGTAAGGGGATCTTTAAGGACAGGGTGTTTTTCAAAGGCAGGGAAATTTTTTAAGGGAGGGGGATTTTTATGTTGTGAGGGGCAGTTTCTTGAGGAAAGTGAATTTTTAAGATTAGGGCGGGTTTTTAGGGCAGGATAATTTTTAATGAAAGGAGAATTTCGCAGGGTAGGGTAATTTTTAAAGGCAGTTGTGTTTTTTAAGGCGGGTAGCTTCATCAGCACAGAACAAGCTGCATTCAGGAAGGGTTGGTCAACCGTTGATCACTTAGCAAGCCTAAACCTGCTGATAGAGAAGGCAGACGAATGGAGAAGACCGATGCTAGTAGGTTTCATCGACTGCACAAAAGCCTTTGACACTGTAGAGCACGAAGATATCTGGAAAGCGCTTGAAGAGGCTGGAGCTGATCACAAAACAATAAAAATGATTAGGATACTGTACCAAAACGCAAAGTCCTATGTACAAATAGGAAAAGAGAAGGCTGAGTACGAAGTTTACCGTGGAGTACGTCAAGGAGACGTTATGTCACCCACCATTTTTAACTTAGTGATGCAGATGGCTCTAAACCAGATAGCATGGTCTGGAGGTATCGAACTGGAGGATGGAAAAAGGAGGTTAACTCACCTATTATACGCCGACGACCTGATACTGATGGCAAATGATGTAGCCGAGGCTGAAACAAATCTGGAGAAAGTGGAGAAGAAACTGAGGGAAATGGAACTAGAATTGAATAAAAAGAAGACGAAATGGATGGGCAGTACAGGAATAGACCGAGACCAATCTCTAGGTCTTGGAGGTGAGTCTATCGAAAGGGTGGCTGCCTTTATATACCTCAGGAATCCAGAATCCGAAGTGGGAGCACGAGCAAGAATGGCATGGTCAACTTTCCAAAGATGGAGAGAAGTACTAACCAGTCCAAGGACCAGACTACGACTCAAGCGGAAGTTCTACATGACTTGCCTGTTACCTACAATAACTTATGGAGCCGAGTGCTGGAGTCTCACAGTGAAAGCCAGATGGAAGTTGATTAGAACGGTCAGAAAGATGGAAAGAATGATGTTGGGAATAACATGGAGAGATAAAAGAAGAAGTGCTGAGATCAGAAGAAGGACGGGACTCAAGAGCGCCAGTCTCGTAGCGACTGAGAAGAAGTGGAACTGTGCTTGGAAGATGTTGACAGCACAAGATGAAAGATGGATAAAGAAGATCATAATGTGGATCCCCCCCCCCAGGCAAGAGACCCGTTGGTAGACCGAGACTACGATGGACAGACGAATTTAGAAAGACAATTGGACATAATTGGATGGAGACGCAAGATCCTAACACATGGCAATCCGGTATGAGAACCTACATCAGTTCTAGTGAATACAATATATTCTGATCAACTCATAAGTTGTATTTTACTTTGATAGAAAAGGTTAATAAACTGTAAACTGTAAAGGGCGATTTTTAATTAGGCATTATAAATTTCTTTCATCCAAACAAGATGATCTCTTGTCTGGATTACATTGTCTACTATTACGTAATACGTATGTTTCAAATTAGGTATTTGCTGATAAAAGTATATTCTGGTGTCTATATTATTTTATGTATAATAATATTATATGTATGTGCTTGAGTAAGCCTATAGCCAAGTAAAGCCAAACAAGTTCAAGCAGAAGGCTTAAGCTGGGCTAGAAATTTGCTGGGGCTTAGGCTATGGCTGGGGCTGTGGAATTTGTTAAACACACAATGTTTTCACACCCACTGTCTTCATTATCAAAAACCACCCAAAAATTTTTAATAGTACATACCAGTCCCCCTAGTATTTGAAAATATGTACATAACAACCCTATCGTACTGCACTTGGCTCTATTTGTATGTTTTTATTCTGTTTACAACATAAACACTACATTCTACTCTACTATAATTGTATTTATACGTTTGCAGTAACTTTATTCTCCGGAAAAGAACCTTCTTTGTTTATTTGTTTTTTGCATAGAAACATTGAGGAATGGCACTTTTGGCACGAAATTTCATAAAGTTACAATAAATCTATTGGTTTTTGGTTTCTTGTCATAGTAAACACAAAGTTTTTTAAAGATTTCATTGCTTTGTTTTTAACATATCTTGCCCCTAGGCTAAGCCCGGAGCCCTAGCTTTATCTTTTGCCTGGGTTCTAGCTTTAGCCCTAGCCTTGGCTCTAGCTTTAGTCCTGGCCTTGGCCCTAGCTTTAGTCCTGGTTCTGGTCTTAGCCTTAGCTTTGGCTCTATCCTCGGCTCAAGCCGTAGTTTTCGCCCTAGCGTTAGTATTTGCCTTGGCCCTAGCCTTACAAGCTGCTGTAAAACTGTTGCACAAGGCCGAGATCGAACTCCCCCAACGACATCCGAAAGAAAACTGACTCACCACTCGGCCACGCCGCTACTTCTTTTTCCTTAAATTAATTGCGCACTTCTTTCCGGCGCGCTCGTTTCGTCAAAATTCTTGCCATATTTTAAAGGCGATTTTTTCAAAAACTAAAAGCCGCACAGAAAAACGGTTTTCAGATCCGTACTACCTGTGAATTAAGCTTTCAGAATATATAGGGGTCATCTCAAAGTCCATCTGCGATTTAAGTACCTTCCCTTGTTAGCCTTAGCTATAATCCAAGTCTTAGCCTTAGCCAAAACTCTAGTCTTAGTGCTAGCTCTGGTTTAAAATAATATTTAAGAATATAGTAATATAAGTACTGTGCATCAACAAACTTTTTCGAGACGTTACTCGAATTGCCCATTTGTTATGTCGCATTTTTTTCTCATGGTTTATAACATTTCGTCAAATTTCGCGGCCGTTCCGTTCCAATTTTTTCGCTCCGAAAAGTCTGTTTTTGGCGTTTCAAAAGTCTTCTCTCGGAAAAAGTTGATATAGCTATTATATGATTATCGGCCAAGGAACTTGTACGTTCTAAGAGGGGATTTAGGGGAGGGTAGGAAGAAAGGTGGGAGGGAAGGAAGGGGGTGGGAGAAGGGGTAAGGAAAAAGTAGGAGACGAGGAAGGGGGTTAAGTTTTTGATAGTGTAAGGTTTTTGGCTAAGACAGGCTATGGATAAGGTAGGGTAGAGTCATTTAACAAATGTCTTGTTAGTTTTGGTTTTGTAAAGAAAGTTCTTGCCATTTTTTGATTTGTAAATAAAGTACTTGCCATTTGTTGCTTTGTAAAGACAGTTCTTGCCATTTTATAATTTGTAAAGAAAGTTCTTGCTATTTTTTGATTTGTAAAGAAAGTTTTTGCCATTTTTTGATTTGTAAAGAAAGTTTTTGCCATTTTATGATTTGTAAAGAAAGTTCTTACCATTTTATCAAATTTTTAATTTTTTGTTTTACAGACTTCGAAAACAATACCAATATAAACCATGTTGTCTATTCTTGTTCGTTCTTGCGACATTATTATTGCTTCGTTGGAATGTCATAAATTGTCATTTATTGCATGTTCTTATTGTTATTAGCTTATTTTATGGGCAGTTATTATTATAACAGTGGTTTTCGGAGAGAAAGGAATAAAATATGTTGCTTTTGTAATGTTGGGCGGGGTAAAAAAATGTAATTTTTTTGGGCAGAGTAAAAAATTTTATTTGGTGGAAGGGGGGGGGGATAGAGGCAAAGAATAGAAATAAAAACTTTTTATTTTTTATTGTTAATTTTAAAATAAAAAAAAAAATTTTGGGCGGGGTAAGAAATTTTTTTATCTGGGTGGGAAGATGGTTTAAAAAATTTTTTTTTATAAAGGAAGTATTTTATAAACAAATGGTAGTGCGAAAAATTTTTTGGGGAGTGGAGGAAGGGTGTGAAAAATGGGCGGGGTAAAAACGCGATTTAAAGAAAAAATGATAATGGAGAAAGCAAGGGTATGGCAAAATAATTTTTTTTTTCAAAATTTTAATTAATATAACCGATTTATCTTCCTTAAAAACGATAATTTGATTTGTGTTTTTCCTCAATATAAAACGTCTGAAGATTTGTTTTTCTAATACTGAACGTACTGAAAAAGGGCCCAGAATGAATAGGGAATAAGGTTTGGTTGTGGTAAAGAAGGGAAGGGTAAGACTGATTTTTATGGGTAAAATAAGATATGGTACGGTAGAGCAGGGTAGAAAGAGGGCAAGATTAGGGTACGGCAGGGCAGCGGAGCGCAAGGTAAGGCGGAGCAAGGGTAAGACGAATGTAGGACAAGGGTAGGACGAGGTTAGAGGCAAGGGTAGAGTAAGGAAAGGGTAAGCCAAGGGTAGAATAGAGCGAGGGTAAGGGCGAGACCAGGGCAAGAATTGGGCATGGCTAGGACAAGGCAAGACCAAGGCAAGGGTAGAGTAAGACGAGGGTAGCGAAAAATGTAGGACGAGGATAGGGCAGGACAAAGCAAGATAAATCAGAGTTGGGCAGAGCAAAGTAGGGGAAGGTCAGTTAAAGTACGATAGGGTAGGGTAGAGTAGGGTAGGGTAGGGTAGGGTAGGGTAGGGTAGGATAGGGTAGGGTAGGGTAGGGTTCAGTTCTTTGAACTTTTGTTTGTGTCATTTTAAAATGCAGAGTTGAGGAAGCGCTTTGAGGATAAACAGATTGATGACGAAGTGAAAGCCAAAGCACTAAAATCAGACTTCCGTTTGGTTTTGGAGGCAAATTTTAATGACATTTTACATTGTAAACATGAAAAAAATCGGCTGTTTTACCAAATTTTTCATTCTCTAAAGAAAGTTTTTGTTATTTCTGTAAGAAAGTTTTTGTCATTTTTAACATGTATGTCGATAAAAGAATGCAAAGTCTGAAGAACGTTGCAGAACGTCGGCCGGAAGTACAGTGAAGCATAAAAATTGGCCATTTTTGGGCTTATTTGGAATAATATTTGTAAATTGACTACTCTTATTTATGGCATGTATGAGGAAGTATGTTATATTTGTTTATACTGTCAATAAAGCTTGGTAAATATTACTTTATGCTATCTTTTTTATTTTTTTTCGATAAAATTTTTGTTGCTAGGACAGAGGCAAGGGCTGAGGCTAAGGCTTGAGGCTAGGTCTGAGGCTAGGGCTGAGGCTAGGGCTGAGGCTAAGGCTGAGGCTAGGGCTGAGGCTAGGGCTGAGGCTAGGGTTAAGACCAGGGCTGAGGCTAGGCTTAAGGTTAGGGATGTGAGCTAGAGCTAAGGTTAGGGTTAGGGCTAATTTTGATTTAAGTTTAGAATTAATTTAAGTGCTCTTAGACTTAGGTGTAAGCTTAAATTTATTTTTTTTAAATTTTTGTTGGTTTAAAGTTAAACAAAATAAATTGTTTTTGGATGCTTAGGCTTAACTTTAGGCCTAAAAGGCAGTTTTTTTTTAATTTTAGGGTTAACTTTGAGTTTAAAAACCATATTTTAGTAATAGGCTTATGATTGAGCTTATAAATTAGTTTTTTATTGTATTTGTAGGTTTAAAAAAAAGTTTTTGTTTGTGATTTTAGGCTTAAAATTAGGTTTAAAAATAACATTTTTTGGAAGCTTAGGCTTAAATTTAGACATAAAAAGCATTTTTTAGTTTTAGGCTTAGGCTAAGATTTAGGTAAGTTTTTTTTCTTTTAGGCTTAACTTTAGGTTTTCATTAGCCTAATTTTTAGTTTAAAAATTTTTGAACTGACCAATTTGAGACCACAGAATACCTTCACATAAAAACTGATGTTTCGATTGTTCCGTTCTCACGTTGGTCTTATTACTCATAATCGCAAAGAACCAACGGGATCTGCATAGTTATTTAACCAAGCTCTGCAGAAGGAATTATTAAATCATTCTGTTCAACGTTTGTTTTTCGGTTTTAACTTTATGGAACTTTCGATTTTTCGCGTAAATGGGCTAGGACATCAGGCCAGGGCTCTGCGCTAAGGCTCTCTGGGCTAGGGCTCTAGGCTAAGGCTGTAGGGTATTGCTCTGGGCTAAGGCTCTGGGCTAGGGCTCTGGGCTAAGGCTCTAGAGTTAGGGCTCTTGGCTAGGGCTCTGGGCTAGGGCTAGGGCTAGGGCTCGGGGCTAGGGCTCTGGGCTAGGGCTCTGGGCTAGGGCTCTGGGCTAAAGCTCTGGGCTAGGGCTCTGGGCTGGGGCTGTGGGCTATGGTTTCTAAATATAAATCTCTATATCTTGCTTTTGCTCTGTAGTATAATATATTATAAAAGTTGTTGATACACATCTATTTCTGCATCATGTAGAAAACAAAGTCATACGAACGGGGAATCTGAAATTTTATACGTTTGTGGCGGAAACGTGCTTGGCGTCCTTCTTTATAACGTTTTCTCAAGAGTGTTTTTTTGGCTTTTTTGGTACGTTAAGTGGAGTTTTTCGTATTATCAGCTTTTTCTATTTTTACATTTTGTAAAAAAACAAATCCGACGTTTAGGCTAGCTTTGGCTACAGAGGACTTGTTAAAAAGGACAGTGGCGGTAAAAATAAGGGAGCTTGAAAAACGAGTTACATACGTTGTAGGTTATGGTTTATTAAGGGTAAACTAGGACAAGAGTAGGGAGAGAGTAGGGCTGAAGTAAGACAAGGGTAGGGTGAGAGTAAAGCAAGGGTAAAACGAGGTTAAGGCAAGGATAGGGCGAGGGGTAAAGCCAGGATAAGACAAGGGTGGCAGGGCAAGACGACGGAGAGGGTAGGATGACGGTAGGACAATGGTACGACGAGTTTATGGGAAGAGTAAAGCGAGGGTAGGACAGTGATAGGGTTAAGGTAAAGCAATGGTAGGATAAACGCAAAGCAAGGGTAGGGCAACGGTAGGGCTAGGATTGGACAAGGGTAGAGCAAGGAAAAGATGGCATAGGGCAAGGGTAGAGCGAGGGTAGGGTAGGGTAGAGTAGGGTAGGGTAGGGTAGGGTAGGGTAGGGTAGGGTAGGGTAGGGTAGGGTAGGGTAGGGTAGGGTAGGGTAGGGTAGGGTAGGGTAGGGTAGGGTAATTTTAGAACAAAATAAGGACAAGGGTAGGATGAAGTTAAGGCAAAGGGTAGGGCGAGTGTAAGACGATGAGGGTAGAGCGAAAGTAAAACGAGGGTAGGGTAGGGCACGTTCAGTTATTTTTCGCGTTAAAACGTGATTTAAATTAATTTTTTTTTATTTTTAATATTATTTTTTTAGGCCTTGCTCAATTTTCGTGGTTACATTAACCTACTTTGTACTCATTACAATGTCAGATGCATAAACGGATAACTCCATTCTTGGTTGTATATTACTCTACAGTATTCTACAGATACTAATATTACTATACAAATACGGTTTTTTTAATATTCATCTTATTGAAATGATCGATTTATATTACTATTTCCTACTACAATATAACTGATATTTTGAAATTTTAAAATTTTTGGCACTCAAAATAGTACTAGTACTGTAAATTTAATACTCAGGCTTTCTATTTAATACTGGTGTCACTTTCATTATCTTCAAGTTTGGTACTGTACTATTGACTTTAGTACTGTAATTTCACAAATAGCACCAAAGCCTCATCATATCTACTATAACATCATTTGTACTTCTAAGTACACAACGCATCAGTACCACCTCAGTACCAAGTCATACCCAAAGCAATAAACATGCAATCCTCTCGATATCCACCCCCAACTTCTACCACGCCCGCCAATTCTTTGTCTCAAAAGAAAAACAAACCTCAAGACTTGGATCTTCGTGCCACATCCAACTTCAACGCGTTAGACGAGAAGGATGAAGAAGATGTGGATGATCTAAAGCCCTTTCTAAGCCGCCTAAGGGCATGTAAAAGTTCGGCTGATAGTTCGTTGGATTCACCCATGTTCAAGTTGAGAACGTCTTCGTCGAGGTGCTCTGGACGGTTTGTAAGTGACAGTTTTTAGCTTTTTGAAGTTTAGGTATTAAAAATAATTTTGAATTGTTAGGTAAGGCTATGCCATAAGATAAAGCGGGTTAGGGATGAGGATATAAGGCAAATATTTGGAAGTGTAATAAAAGGTCGGGTAAGGTGAAAAAAAAAGCAAGGGTAAAAGAAAAATGAAACCAGGGTAGGGTAAAGATGAGACAAGGGTGAGATATAGGTAAGAAAAAGTAAAAAAGAGTAAGGCAAAGCTAAGGCAAGACAAAGGCAAAGCCAGGGTAGAATAAAAGGCGTGAGTAAGGCAAGGGTAAGGCAAAATTAATGCAAGAGTAAGGCAAGAGTAAGGCAAGGGTAATGCAAAGGTAAGACGAGGATAAGACATGGGTAAGACAATGATAATAAAAATGTAAGGAAATAGTAAGGCAAAAAGTAAGGCAAGTTTAAGGCCAGAGTAAGGGAAGGGTACGGCAAGGGTAAAGCAAGAATAAGGAAATGGTAAGGCAAGAATAAAACAAGGGTAAGACGAGAGTAAGGCAAAGCAAGGCAAAGGCCAAGGCAAAGGCAAGAGTAAGGAGATGAGTACGGTGTCGGATAGGGTAGGATAAAGTAGGCTTGAAAAAAAATGTTGTTTAAAAACTTATTTTTCAGAGTGTCAATTCACCATTGACTCGAAGTTTCAACTGTGATTCACCTCATTCTTTACACCAAGCTTTCTACAATGATCTACAGTTATGTGTAAGTTTACATTTTTTTTAAAAAAAGTTATTTTTTCTTTTGAAATATAAAAAAAAGTTTTTTTTAGTTTTAAAAAAGTCTTGTCGTCAATTTACATGTGTTTTCACTGTGAAAAACGACAAGATTTTTTAAAGCTTTATAAACCTTCTTAAAAATTCAAAAAAGAAGTTTTTTTTTGTATTTAAAATCAAAAAAAAGTATTGTCGCCAATTTCAATGTGTTTTCACGGTGAAAAACGACAAAACTTTTTAAAACTTTATTAAATCTTAAAAATTTTAAAAAATTTCAAACTGCCAAACTTATAGACTTTGTTTTTATAAAATTCAAAAGTTGAGGACAATTTAAAGCCGTAAAATTGTTTTGAACGCACGAATTTGTGCTGAGTGTTATTCTTGGAAGCAGTTTTGTTTTATTTCGGCCCGGAAGGCAAATTAAATTGCTCTGTTTAATTTCAATATTTGCCACTGTCTTTACTCTTTATTATGCTGTAAAAGCGTTGTCAATGCAGTACGTATGCAGTTAATTTAGTGGGTCAAACTTCTTTAGTAGGGCACTTAAGGGGCTGAGTCAAGGTGTTATTATAAGTTGATTGTCATCAAAAGAAAGGAAAAGCACACCTATCTAGGTACTTTTTGTTAGAAGTCCTGTTACAAATAGCAGTCTGAAACCTGTCATTAGAAAAAAGCTGTTCTACTAAAGTTGTAATTTATTAGGGGTTTAACAAAGAGTGTCATACTATCAATGTTTTCTATACAGAGTAAGTTTTGAAAGTATGGTAGATTTTGGGAAACCTGCTGAATTTTGATGGTAGGGTATATCTTTAAAGGCAGGGAAAGCTTTAGAAAACAAATTTTAATTTAAAAAATTTTAAAAAAAACTGAAATTCCTAGGGTAAGGTAAGTTTTTGGGGGTAGGCTAAATTTTTGAGAGTTGGCTATGCATTGATTGTAATGTCTATTTTAAAGGCGTGGTAAATTTTAGGGTAGGGCGGTGTAAGGGAAGGTAGGGTAGGGTAGGGTAGGGTAATGCTTTATTTTGGCATTTTAGTAACAGTTACGGTTATAAGTCAAAAATCATACAGTCATAAGCAGAGCCGGGCGCGAGGGGGAGGGACGGAGGTGGTACCCCGAAAAAAAAATTTCGGAAAATTAAACGTGGTCCCCCCTGTGGAGATTTGGAAAAAAATCGAAAAAAATCGGATTTATAACATTACCTTTTAGAACTTTTTTTTTGACTGTTGTAATCTATATTTTATTTTAAAAATTTTAAAACAAAATTCAAAAAAAAACTAAAAACTTTCCCCCTCCCCCAAATATTATTCATGACATTACACATGCCAAACAGATGCAACATGAATAATTCAATTTGATGTCATCAAATAGTATAATCTGTTGATGTTCATCTAATTCGAAGTGTTTGTGGTTAAAATAAAATAAGGCTTTCCTGCCCTCAGGGCATTTTATTCATTTGGATTGATTAAATTTGGAGACAAATACGACAGCTATAGGAGCTAGGGGAGAAGGAGGGGGGTTTTGGCATGGGAGAAAGGTAAGGGGGGGGGAGGCAAAATTTGGGTAGGGTAAAACTGGAGGAGAGGTGTGCTTTCAATAAAAGATTGCGTTAGGTGTTGGGGGAGGGGGGGGGGTTAAAATTTTTGGCAGGGGTAAAAGTTGGAGGACAGAATAAGCGGTGAGAGGGGAGGGGTTTAAGATGACGGAAAGGTATGGGTGAGGCTTGAGAAGAGGGGGGGGAAGGGTGATTAAAAAACGAATTAGAACAGGTAAGCATGGGTAAAAATGAAGGAACGAGAGAACTGGAAGAGGGTAGATTGTTAATAAAATTTTGCAATTAGGAGGGGTGGGAGGAATTAAACATGTGGCAGGTGTTATATTTTATATTTGGAAGGGTGGGTATGAAAAAAAGAAGTAAAATAAAGGTCGGAAAGAGGGTAAAGTTTAAGTAGGGTAAACAAGAGTACCAAAAGAGATTGGCATGGATAGTCTCATCAGCTGAGTAAAGCTGTAGGAGGGTAGTATTTCAATAACAAATTTAGCATGTGATAGGGTTGAAAGGCGGTGATAGGTATTAGTAAGGTCAGTAAGACTAAAGAAAACGGTGAAAAAGTTATTTTTGTCTTGTACAAAAAAGAAAATTTAATTAATTTAGCAAATTTGTATTTATTACACTACTAGTATTGTTATTTTAGGCATCACGAGGGAGGTATCATAAACTTAAAAATGTATTTTTAGGCAATTTGTAGTAAAAACTGTACGTTTTTTGAAGCATTTTATAGCTTTTTAATCGTATCGTAAAGATAGGGTAGGATATGGTAGAGTAATGTAGGGGTAAGCATTGGGGTAACGGTAGGAGTAAGGATAGGAGGATAAGGTAGAGGTAATGCTAAAGCTAAGCCTAAGGCTAAAGCTAAGGCTAAGGCTAAGGCTAAGGCTAAGGCTAAGGCTAAGGCTAAGGCTAAGGCTAAGGCTAAGGCTAAGGCTAAGCCTAAGGCTAAGGCTAAGGCTAAAGTTTTAAGTTAACTCTGGTAGACTAAACTATTTAAAACACGCTCTGTTGTATAGGCTAATGTAAACAAAAGCTATTTCAAAAAAAGAAAGCTTATTACCAAAAGTTCATGTCTATTTCTGGCTTTCATGATGCCATAATTTTTTAGACCTTTTCATAACAAATTAACTTTAAAGAGTGTTTTATAAGTGGCTAATCCTTCGAAATTACTAAAAATTTAAATAATTTCACACGATTTAGAAACTTTTCAAAATTATTTTTAAATTTTAGGATTTTGGGTTTATAAAAGATTCGAGCTTACGTTTACATTTGTAGGGTATCGATGGGTAGTGTAAGGAAGGGGTTGGATAAAGCATGGGTAGAATGAGGTATAAGTAGGATATGATAAGTTAGGATCGAGCATGGTTAGGGTAGTGCATGAGTAGAATATGGAATGAATAAAGTAGGGCGTGTGTAGGGTAAGGCATGTATAATAGAAGATATGGGTAAGGTAAGGCATATACATTATAATGCTGGGTAGAATAAGGTATTAATAAAAAAAGGCGTGGGCAATATAGGGCATGTGTACGACAGGCCAAGGGTAGGAAATGGGTATAATAGGACATGAGTACGATAGAGTATGGGTAGTATACGGCACGGATACGGTAGGGCTAAGGGTAAGTCAGGGATTTTGTTAAGATAAAGCATGATTAGGAAAGGGCAAGGATAGGGTAAGGCATAGGTAAGGTAAAAAATGGTTAAGATAGGGCACATCTAGGATAAAGCAGGAGTAGAAAAAGGCATGGTTATAATATCACATTAGCTTTTTTTAAATAGAAATACGTTTTGCGTGGGTTTTCGGTAATTTGATAAAGATAATGAATGTTTAGGATAGTAGAATCCAAAAAAAAGGAAAAGAAGAGATGAGATATTTTCTTTTTATAACTTCTTAATTATTTTCATGGTATCGAGGTTGAGTAGGATAGGGTACGGTAGGGCAGGGTAAGTTAAAGATCGAACGAGGGTAGAGCGGTGGTATAATAAGTAAGGGTAGGGCGAGAGTTAAGAAATAGTGATAGAATTTTTTTTCTAACTAATTTAGAGATTCACAAATATTTGTTACCAATGCGTAACATTACTGTATCATACGGTAGCCTCAGAGAAATTGCAAAAATCCTTGTTACGCAACTTTTTCTTATGTAATGTTATCAACTTTTGTAATATTTGCCTCGATGTAAAACGACTCAACAAATTACCGAAGGGTACTGTAATGTTTCTCTGTGCTTCATTGCGTCTTGATCTTATCTTGTACACAGCAAAATGTCTCTTTGGAGCAAGCCATAGGTAGAAGTATATGGTAGAGTAAGATACGGTAAGGACAAGGCAGGACAAAGTGAGGTTTGAAAAAGGTAGGACAACGTAGGGCAGGGTAGGGTAGAGTAGGATAGGGTAAAATAGGGTAGGGTAGGGTAGGGTAGGGTAGGGTAGGGTAGGGTAGGGTATGGTAGGGTAAGGTTGGGCAAGGTTGGGTAGGGTAGGGTAGGGTAGGGTAGGGTAGGGTAGGGTAGGGTAGGGTAGAGCACATTATAGTAAAGTAAAGTAACATATTGTAGTATAGCATATGTTGTGATACTAAAAAGATACATGTGCCATTTACATATTCTGTATATTTACATTCTTTATTACACAAGATTAACGTTAATGACGTCCAGAAATTTGAAAAAAAGTGGATTAACGGCCAATTTTAGGCCTAAAAAGTAATGCCGAGCACTTTTTGGCTAATCCACCGAATGACCATCAACATGTTTGTGTGGATGTGATGGAGTAAGATTATTTGTGTTTATCACAAACGTATATTAACTTATGATCTTACTCTTTTTGGAAGTATATTTTTATTTTTTGAAAAAAATTGCAAAAACAAGGGATACTTGGGTTGGTATAGTAAGTGAAAAATAATATGCAAAGTCATATTATTCTTGGTAACGAGCCAAATTTTGAGTATTGGTAGGCTTGATTAATCATGTGGTGGGATAGGACAAAAGAAGTGACATATTATAGTAGAACAGCTTTTAAGTACGGCATGGTTAAAGCAAAAGAAAGTTAGTTTAAGGCTAGAATTGAAGGTATTCCTAGGGTTAAGGCTAGTGCTTGAACTAAAGCAAGTATAAAGGCAAAAACTAAAACTAAACCTTAGATTAGTACTAAGGCTTAGAGCTAAGGATAGGACTGAAGCTAGGACTAGAGTTCTGGCTAGTACTAGCACTAGGGCAATCAGAAAAGTTAGAGCTAAAGTATAGGCGACTGCTTGGACTGGTATTAAGGATAAGGCTAGAACTCTGAAGCATAATTTGGAGTTTGGCTTAGAGCTAGGGCTCTCCGGCTCTAAGCTTGAGCTCTGGGCTAGAGCTCTAGACTAGGGTTCTGGGCTAGGGCTCTGGGCTAAGGCTCTGAGGTAGGGCTCAGGGCTAAGGCTTTAAACTGGCGCGCTAGGCTAAGGCACTGCACTAGGACTTTGAGCTAGGGTTTTGGGCTAGGGCTCTCGGGCTACAGCTCAGAGCTCAGGCCTGATGTTTGGAAGACCTATTACTTCTCATTTTCAATATTACAAATTGTAGCGTTTGTTAAAAAATGGCAGTTTGGATAATCTTTTTGTACTTTTTTAAAAAAATTTTGAAAAAATTAGCTTTTGTCTAGCCAAGTCAATACCCAGAATTTATTATTTTTTTGCCATTTTTTGTTTTGTAAAGAAAGTTCTTGCATTTAGTTTTGTAAAGAAAGTTTTTGCTCAAAAACCACGTGCTCAGCTCAGTTGATGACTACAAGCTCTAGACAGTCGAAAAGCGACCGGAAATGTCCAAATTCGAATAGCATATTCATCAATTTTGTTCCGTCTTTTCCCGTTTTTTCGTTTTTATAAAAGATATTTACATTTCGTATGACCGAATTATATACATCTGGGCCATAAAACGACACGTTTCGAATGGGCACGTTTAATGGCGGCGGGGACGTGTGTTACGGATATTGTGGCATGGTGCGGGTTTGGATATGGCTTTGAGCTTTTTGTATTTTCGTTTTGTTGGGAGTAGGGTAGATTAGAGTGGAGTAGGGTAAGGTAAGATGAGGTAGGCTGGCGTAGGGTAAAATAGTGTAGGATAAAGTTAGAACCATCTTTGAGCTACGTTATTCTTATAATTAGCCGAAGCTCTAGCTAGAACTCTAGTCTATTCACTAGTTTAAGAGTTAGTTTGAGCTCTAGAGTAAGCTTTAGCGTTGGACCAAATCCTAAGGCAAGTTTTAGCCTAAACTCTAGTCTAAGAGTTAGTCTAAACTCTAGCTTTGGCTTTAAACGTAGCTAGAGCTTTACCCCCAAGCCAAACATTTGTCTAACCACTAGCCGAAGCTCTAGATCTAGCTCTAGCTCTAGCTCTAGCTCTAGCTCTAGCTCTAGCTATAGCTCTAGCTCTAACTCTAGCTGTAGCTCTAGCTGTAGCTCTAGCTCTAGCTCTACCTCTAGCTCTAGCTCTAGCTCTACCTCTACCTCTACCTCTGCCTCTGCCTCTACCTCTACCTCTACCTCTAGTTCTAGCGGTAGTTAACTCTAGCTGTAGCTCTAGCTGTAGCTCTAGCTATAGCTCTAGCTGTAGCTGTAGCTGTAGCTGTAGCTGTAGCTCTACCTCTAGTTCTAGCGGTAGTTATAGCCCCAGGTTGCAACTAAGCTCTAGCCTAAGAATAAGTGCTACTTTAAGCCTAGCCTGAGATCTATTCTAAACTTAAGAGTGCTAGTCTAACTTCACTATGGTTTTACTTTCGCCTTCTTGAGGCTCGTAGAAGTCTTATTCTGGTCTTACTCTAGCTCTACTCTACCTTACCCTTCTGTACCTTCGCCCCGACAATTCCTTCTCCCCCTCCCCTTCCCTTTTACTCCCCCCTCCCCGGTCATCCCCTCTTTTCCTTATTACTCCTACCCAGCCATGCCTTTTTAAATGTGCCATAAAAACTTGAGGGGATTTGACAGTGTGAGAGAGAAGGGGGAATGAAAACAACCAGCTCATTTATTTAATTTCACGTACATCTCCATACCAGATTGGATTTGGTGTTTATTCAAGCGTGCCTTAAGGAAAACAAAAAGAATTGAAATATTGGCGGATTAGTCGTTTTTAATCGACCGCCAATGAAAAAAGGCTATTTGCTTCAAGGGCATGGGTAGGGCTTATGAGTGGCTTTTTTGAATGTTGTGGTAATATTTTTTGAGATTTACTACATTTAAAAGTGACATACTTTTGTTTTTGGCACTATGATCTTAGCTCAGAGCTTAGGGTTGGGCTAGGCCAAAGGCTAAGGCTAAGCCTAGGCTTGAGAAAAAAAATTCTTGCCATTTTATGTTTTGTAAACAAAGTTCTTGCATTTTTAAATTTTTTAAAGAAAGTTCTTGCCATTTTTGTTTTTTTTCTTGCCATTTTATAATCTGTAAAGAAAGTTCTTGCCATTTTATATTTTGTAAACAAATTTCTTGCTACTTTTCATTCTATAAAGAAAGTTCTTGCCATTTCTAGATTTGTAAAGAAAGTTCTCGCCATTTTAAGCTTTGTAAAGAAAGTTCTTGCTATTTTTTGATTTTTACAGAAAGTTCTGGCCATTTTTTCTTTTGTAAAGAAAGTTCTTGCTATTTTTAACTGAAAAATGCATCTATTAGTCTATGTTTACTTTGTTCTTTGCCCTTCGGCAATTCACACTGGTTTCGTCTTCTCGAAATTCGAATCCGAAAACAGATAAAAGCGAATCTTCTTGATCGGAAATAACGCAACCGTAAAATTAGAAGATCATAAAAAACTTCACTGAATATCGACTGGTTTTTCTATTTTTGCATTTTCTTAGTTGGTAAAATAGAGGAAGGGTAGGGTAGAATAGGGTGGAGTAGGGTAGGGTGGAATGGAATAGTGTAGAATGGGGTAGATAGGGTAATGTAGGGCAGATTAATGTTTTGGGGCCGTATATCTCGTACTGTATAGCCGTAGTGTAAGGAAGAGTAGTATCATTGAGCTGTTCAAATAATTATGTGCCCCTTTCATTAAAATACTTGTTTTGAGAAGGGCATAGCATTAGTTGAACAAACTTAATATTAAATGGGAAGTATATGTTAAAATAATGTTTTTTACTGTATAGTTATAAGGCAAGATATATTAGGGCATTATTAACAATTAAGGCAGGCATGGCGTCTAAATTTAGGTAAAGAGCGGTGACAATGCTAAATGAGTAGGGTAGGGTACGATAGTAAGGTAAGGTTACTACTCAAAAGGCCGGACTGGGCTCTAGAGCTAGCGTTAGAGATAGGGCTAGAGCTATAAGTATGTAGGTAAAAGAGGTTTCATGAAGAGCAGGGTAGACTTTGAAAAGGTAGTGTTGGGCAGGGTAATTTATTGAAAGCTAAGGTACAGTAGGACATGTTAAAGAAGAATATGGTAGGGTAGGGTAGGGTAGGGTAGGGTAGGGTAGGGTAGGGAAGGGTAGGGTAGGGTAAGCAACTGTACCCAAATTTAAAATTCAAAAGTTATGCTAAAACAAGTGTGCATTAACAGAATAGAATAGTAAAATATTGACAGGAAGAGGAGATATTGTGGAAGATGGAATCATTGTGAGGAAGGAATGGCAGCCGACAGGGCTGTTTTCTATCTTTGGCGGGTATTAAGTTTGACATTACGGGTTGTTGGCCGGGTTTTTTGGGAAAGAAAATGCGATTTAGTGCTTAGGGGGGGGAGGGGGATTGAGGGAGGAGGGAACTGAAAGGGAGAGGAGAAGGGGGAGGGGGAAGGTAAAGGCAATTGGGGATGGGCGGGGGGGGAAGAAAAGCATGGTCGAGGGTAGGGCGAAGGTAGGGCGGGGGTAAAACAAGAGTCGGGTCTGGTACTACTATGATTTTATGACGTACTATATAGTACGACACTTTTAAAAACTTGAAAACTTGCCAACAACTCATTTCTGCCATTTTCACTAAACTTATCACGTATTTGTATATAGAGTCACGCATGGCTGTGTACTATAATTGCAATACTCGAACTAATAAAAGTGTTTTTTGTATCAGCTCATGAGACAAATGTAATTGTTTTTCATATTTCACAGTATTTTAATTGCCGCATAATTGTTTTATGACTGGCATGTGAGCTATAATAAGACGGAGTATTGGAAAATTATAAATGAGGGTTTGCCTCAGCGTGAGTAGTGTCTTTATTGTAAGAAGGAGTAGTAGAGGTTGGGGTAGGAAGGGAAGGGGGTTAAACTAAAACAGGGTGATACGTTTTGTGTCAGGCTTAGGCTTTAAAGCTAAGACTTGGGTTAAGACTAAGGCTCAGAATTATGCTCGGGCTCAAGCTTGGGTTCGGGCTCAGGCTTAGCCTTAGGCGTAAGCTCAGTATGAACTCAGGCTTCGGCTTAAACTCAGGTTCATATCAAAGCTCAGGCTCAGGTTCAAACTAAGACTGACGCTCAGTCTAAGGCCCATGCTCAGGCTCAATCTTAGCTTTAGGCTCAGGTTTAGGGTCAGGCTTAGTATCAGGCTTAGTCTGAAGCCCAGCTTTAGGCTTAGTGTCCGGCTTAGGTTCAGACTCAAGTTTAGGCCAGACTCAGTCGTAGGTTTAGGCTCAGGCTCAAACTCAAGCTCAGGCTCAGGCTCAGGCTCAGGCTCAAGTTCAGGCTCAGGCTCAGGCTTATGCTCGGGCTCAGGCTCAGGCTCAGGCTTAGGCTCAATTTGAGCGTTATTTTAAAGCTCAGGTTCAAGCTTAGACTGTGGCTTAGCTTAAGGGTCATGCTCAGGTTTAGGCTCCAGCTTAGACTGAAGCTTAGTCTGAGGCTCATTCTCAGGCTCAAAAATAGGTTCAGGCTTAGGCTTAGGTTAAGGCTAAAGCACTTTTACTTTATAAACTGTATATACATATAAACGTACTATAATGTATCTTCTCACCATGCATAATTAAAGAATCCGATTTTTTATATTGTTATCGTATTTTCGTGCTGTTTTCTCTTGCAGTTTTATACTAACGACTTTATTCATACCACAGTGAAGGGAAGTCAGAAAAAGAATGGCAGTCGAGTTACAGCGGCTGTAACGCAACACATATTGTTCTACATACTGTGATTACTACGTGCTGAAGCTGTGATAAAGTGTTTCTACTGCGTGCTGATATAGTACTGACATAGTACTAAGTTTTATGATACGAACTAATACTGTGATACGTTTTTTCTACTACGTACTGATATAGTACTACAATTTTATAGTACGTACTAGTACTGTGATAATTTTTTTTGACTACGTGCTGATACTGTGATACTATTTTATAGTACAGGGTGGTACTATAATATAATTTTTAGCTTAGTACTATACCTATAGTACGTTTTTCTACTACTCACTGATACTGTGATACGTTCTTTTGCTAAAGAACACAAAAGTACCATAATTTTTACTACAGTACTAGTACTATATTTTTTTTGTACGTTTAGTACTCTCCAGTATTGTACTTTGATTTTAAAACTACAGAACTAATACTAGAACCTTTTGGTACGTTTGGTACTACTTAGTACTAATACCTACATCTCTTAAGTACAGTACGAAACAACTTTTTGGTTTATTTGATACTATTTAGTACTAATACCTACAAATTCTAAGTACAGTACGACTGCGACCCTTTGTTTCATTTGGTACTATTTAGTACCAATATTCACAACTTCTAAGTACAGTAGAGCTACTACTACCTTCAACTCTACCTAGCACATAATCCACCTCCCACAACAATGCCCCAACCCCGTCGTAACTCTCGAATGCGACGCCTAGCGTCCCATTTGTCAGCGATTCGAATATTTTTAAACCCGCCCAGTCCACCTTCAAGTGACTGCGACTCGCCTGAAATCGCGATTTCTCCAAATTGCAACCAACTCAGCTTCAAACCACCTCCGGCTATCGTAAATTCAACACCCACGCCCGAACCAACTGGGCTGAATCCATGGATGCGGACTGCTTCACCAAGCCACTTTTTACAGGTAGGGGTGTTTTACATTTTTTAAATTTTTTTGGGGTTTTAAGGTTTTGACGTTGATTTTTTAGGTATCAATTCGTCTTTTGTTAATGGTATTAAAATTTAAGCTAATAGTATTGATATGTGATAGATAAAGTCTATACATAAGATAGAAGTCTCATGACGGTAGTATTACTTCCCACCAAACTTTAAGTTGCGTAGTTGGCTATAGTAAGGCTTCGGGTAGGGAGAAGTTAGAGTTAGTTAAAGCCAAGATAAGGCTAAATAGAAATAAACAAAAGGCTAAAGTACGGTTATGGTCAGGGCCGGGCGTGAGGGGAGGGGGTGGGGGTGGACGGGAGGGGAGAGGGAACACACCACCAAAAAAAATTTCGAAAAAGTTGAACGTGGTTCCCCTTGTGGATTTTTTCGACCCCCACCTCTAAACCAAAAGTCTCCGCTCGACCCTGGTTAAGGTCAAGGCTAAGTTGGGTTACGATAGAACTAGAGCAGAGTTAAAGTAGGGCTAGAATAAGGCCAAAAAAAAGCTAGAGTCCACTTAATGTACATATAAACTATATTAAGGCTGATGTTAAAGGAGTCCAGGTCGAAATGTAGCTATGGGGAGGCTAGTAGAGCAAAGTCTAGCAGGGATAAGGGTAGATTAAGGCTTTAGAAGGCCTAGGATAAGATTAGGTAAAACAAACAAGATCTAAATTTTTTCTTAAAAAGTAGGACAAGATAATGTTATCATTTTACTTTAGTTCAACATGTACATGTACTTTATATACTTTGCTCTTTCTTAACTGAGTCTGCACTCTAATTGCAAACGTTATTTGTTTCATATTACATTTTTATAATAGGTCTTGTGGGAGAAGTTACGCTAGAGGAAAATTATAATAGTAAGGAGTTTAGTAATAGTATTCTTTAGATAGGAAGTTTAGGCTAAACTTTGCCTAAAGCTAGCATGAGGCTTAGGACTAACTCAAGCTAAGGCTAAGCTAAGACTGCTATAAAATGTCAGATTAGTAAACAGTAATACATCGTTTATGCTATAAAATATATGCTACTCTTTATGGCTTCAAAACGTTTGTTCTATGATTAAACGTGTCACTTAGTACAGCAAAGCCTCAGTTTAGCTTATTATATTATAATATTTACTTAAATTAAGTTAATTTTCTTTATAGTTTTTTTTTGTATTAGCTACTTGTCTTGTCATTTTTAATAAGGTAGTCTAATAAAGTAGTGGAGAAAATATAATAATATTGTTTACTACTATATAAGAATAAAAGTGTCTATGCCAAATGCTCTTTGGCATGTCTTTTGCAAATTTAATCGTGTTTTTAAGTTCTAGAGCTAAATACTTTTAAAGATAAAAGTATGACTAAGGCTAAGCTTAAGGCTAATTTTCAAACAAATACTAAGGCTAAAGCTAAAGCTAATGTAAGGCGAAAGAATAGTTTTTTAGGTAGAAAACGTAATTTTAAGGTTTAAAAATTAGCTTTTAAATTTGAAAATTTATTTTTGCACGTACTGAAATGCACTATTTACATAGTGTAAAAGTTTGAAAGTGTAACGTAAATGAATTACATTTTTTACATTTTTATTGCTTACCAATACACATTTACGTTTACTTTTACATTTACATTCATATATATCATGCATATTCATAAGAGCCGTGTTCTATACTTTGTCAAACTTTCTTTGTTATATGAAGAAAGGTTAGTGTAGGGCGAAAATAAGGCCAAGGTAAGGCTAGCTGTAGACTAAAGTAGAGACTAAACTAAGATTGAGGTTGAAGCTAAGTTAGAGTTAAGGTGGAACCAGAATAAAGCCAAAGTAGAGAGAATATAAGGTTAAAGAAGGGCTAGATAAAAGTTAAGCTAGAAGCTGTAGTAAGGCTAAAGTAAGACTTAAGTTAGAGTTAAGGTAGGGCTAGAGCAGGATTAAAAGGGGTCCAAGATATGATGATAGAAAGGCTAGAGTAGGGCAAGAGCTAAAGCAAACATAAACTAGAAGCTAAAGCAAATTTAAGTGTAGGGCTAACTTAGGGCTTAGATAGGTAAAGTATATGATTTGCAATCACAAGCTAGGATTATATGTAGTTAGGAGTAGGACTAAGACTAAGAAAAAAGCTAGGCAAAGGCTAAGTCTAACTATTCTTTGTAAGACTGACTTTTCAAGTTTAAGGCTATGAGAATCTGTTATACTTTTAATCTTGTTATTGAAGATTAGCCAAGTTTGTTTTTTGTCTTTCAAAATTCAGTCATAATATTTTCCTAGCCCTACTTTGCTTAAAAACATGTTTTTACAATTTAGAGCTTAAGAACATAAGTCAATTAAAATATAACATCCTTTCATAACACATAATCAAATTTCTAATACAATTTTGCAAGGCCTTAGGGCACGAGTGTCAGATTATTTTCTAAATATTTTCCTATTAGTTTTTTGCATTTGGAAATGGGGAAAAAATGTGTCACAATTGGCTTATTTATTGTCATATGGGCTGTGGGAACTTTGTGTTACACTCCAAGCTTGTAAATAATGTCTGGCAAATGTCACTCTGCAGCTAATGTTAGGGCTAGGGTTCTGGGGTAAAACCCTAGGCTAGGGCTTCGGGCTAGGGCTCTAAGCTAAAACTCTGAACTGGGGTTGTGGCTAGGACTAGCTTTAGAGGCTTAAGCTAATGCTCTGGGTTCTGGGCTAGGACTCTGGGCTATTACTCTCGGACTAGAACTCTCGAGATAGGACTCTTTGGCTAGGGCTCTGGGCTAGGACTCTTCCTTTTTAATCTAAGACTGTGAGACAGAAAAAGGTTAGGGCTCGGGCTATGACTTAAGTTAAAAATAGGTCTAGGGTTCATGCTAGGATACAGAGGTAGGCTAGAGCTTAAGTTAGGGCTTTGAGTTAGAGCTATGGCTTTGAGCTAGATCTTGGACTAGAACTTAAGCTGTAAATAAGTCTAGGGTTTATGCTATGTTATAAAGGTAGGTTCAAGCTAGACATGGAGAACGAGCCAGACCTGAGCAATATTTATATGAACTCGGGCCTGGAAATCTCAAAAAAACCCGGCGCGGCTTGAAAAGCCCGGCCTTAACCCAAGTAAAAAAATTTAAATCAGGCCGGCCTAGAAAAAGCTTAAATCAGGCTTGATTTAACATTCAGGCACAGGTCGTTCCCTATGTCTAGCTAGAGCTTAAGCCAGAGCTCTGGGCTAAGGCTTTGGGCTAAGGCTTTGGGCTAGGGTTCTGGGCTAGGGCTTTGGGCTATGGCTCTGGGCTAGGGCTCTGGGCTAGGGCTCTGGGCTAGAGTTCGGGACTAGAGCTCTGGGCTAGGGCTCTGAGCTACCACTCTTGGCTAAGGTTATGTTTTGGACCTTTTAATCTCAATACTATTTAATACTTTCAAATTCAGTTTTTTTTGTTTTCGGAAGACCTAAAGTTAGCCTTCTTTATTGTTTTCTTCCTTGTCTGTTAGTATGTTTTGGACGTTCAATAGTATCGTGCTGTCATTGAAATCTAAATCTGAAAGCTGCTTATTTACAGATTCTTTATATAATAGTATTAGGCTTTTCGAAAACTTTGAAATCTTCTTTTATCACATGGTTGAAGGCATGTTTTACTTATGGTTTTACATTTCGTGGGCTCATGGTATAGTATCTCTTATGATTTCCATCTGGGCTCATGGTATAGTATTCTTCCTGTATTAGGTGCCGACATAAAGAACCCTCCACACTTTTCCTGTAATTTCCTGTAAAAAACGGCGGGTTCTTTATGTCGGCACCTAATATATAAACCTATGGTTTGGAAGCTGGGGTTAGGCCTATTTCTATAAACTCATGTTATAATCACATATTATAGTATGATAGCTTATTCTTAACCTCAAATAACTAATATTAATCATCTTCAGCTTCTTACTAGAAACATTTCTAGCTTATTTTAACGATTGGTACCAACACAAAGAATCCGCCATTTTTTTACAGTAAATTACAGGAAAAGTATGGCGGGTTCTTTATGTCCGCACCTAATATGTTGAGTCATGGCCAGGGCTGGACGAAGATCGACAATCCCTTCCTTCTTCTTTTTCTACCCTCTGTACCCTACACAAATTTTCGAAAATTTAATTTTGATCGTTTTTTTTCGTTTTCGATTGATTTTAAAAAAAAATTGGTTTTTCCTGCCTCGCCCTCAAAAAAAATTTTACCCTGCCCGAAAAAATTTTTTAAAAAAGATTTGATTTTTCTTGGAATTTTTTTATTTTGGCTGATGCTTTGAAAAAAATTTTTTTATCCACCCCCCCCTCTAAAAACTAAAAAAAATTTTTTTTACCCTGCCCTTAAAAAATTTAAAACAAAATTTTTATTTAATAATTTCAAAAATATTTTTTTTCTCTCCCTCCTCTTTCCCCACCCAAAATTTTTTTTACCTCGCCCTTTCCTAATAATCTATCCTCCCTCCTCCCCAGGGCCCCCGTCTCAAAAAACCCACCCCCAGGCCATGACATCTATTGCCAATATTAACCATACCTTCTCTAACCCGCTTCCTAACCTTTCCAGGTGCCACGTGACGATTTTGCAGCTGAAGACGTGCCACGCCTCTTATCACCCCCACCTCGACGTGCCAGTAACATTTCGGCCTACTCGGCTTGTTCGGAAGCCTCGTCCAGTACCATCACTACTAACATGCTATCGCCGGGGCTCGCGTCCGCGACGTCGCGATCTTATTCTTTCGCTAGCTACGCTTCCGATGACAATGAAACACCGCCCAACGAGCTACAGGTGCCGGGCCTCAGGCCGTTTAGCACTCAGGTGAAGCCAAGTTAACACATGGTGATTGGGGCTGGTTTTTTTGGTTTTGGGGGTGATTTTAGAAAAAAATGGCTTATTTGAAAGTCAAAATGACATTTCTAATATAAAATGTCACTTTAGACATAAAACTGTGATTTTAGGCTTAAAAACGTCATATTGGCGTTACAAATAATTGTCAAAAATGCCATTATAAGGCAAAATGTTTGAGGCTTATAATTGTCAATTTAGGCTTTAAAATGTCATTTTAAGCTTAACAAATAGTGCTTTAGGCTTAAAAATGTCATTTAAGCTTTAAAATGTCATTTAGACTTAAAAATGTCATTTTAGGCTTAAAAATGTCATTTTAAGCTTACAAATGATACTTTAAGCCTAAAAATAACATATGGGGCTTAAAACTGTCATTTAGGCTTAAAAGCTATATGTAGGCTTACAAATGTCATTTTAAGCTTATAAATGTCACTTTAGGCTTTTAAATATCGTTTTAGGCTTAAGAATGCCATTTTGAAACTGAAAATGTCACCTTAAGCTTGAAGTTGCCGTTTTAGGCTTATAAATGGCACCTAAGCTTAAAAATGTCATTTTAGGCTTAAGAATGTTATCATAAGTTTATCGACGTAAGTATGAGTTTAAATATGTCATTTCAAGCTTTAAAGTTTTACTTTAAGCCTAAAAATGTCATATTGGGCTTAAAATGTCATTTAAAAATTTTAAATTTTAAAAATTAAAAAAAAATTTAAAACTTTTCAAATTATCAAATAAAGTTTAAAAATTGTCCTTAAACTTTGCATTAAGGCTTTAAATGTTGCCTTTATTTAAAAATTTAAAATATTTGGCAATTCGTTATACAGGAGTTCTACAGTAATTTTCATCAAAACCTAATTTCAAAATTTCAGTCCACGCCAGCCGGTAATGTCTCCCCCACCATCCTCCTCTCACCCGTCCTCTCACGACCAGTACGCTCTCAAAGTGCCCACTCTCCACCGTTCCAACGTTCCTCCCTCATGATGCTGCACGGTATGGGTCAGAGCTTCAGCAACGCGTCGGATTCTGACACAGAATCCATCAAATTCCGAAGCCTGTCACGCCAATCATCGCTGTTGCCGCAGCGTGCGCCCAGTCGAAGTGGGTCGATATTGGGCGCGCAGATCTGTACCATTGGTACACCGACCGGTATGAATGACAGTTTTAATGGGATGCACAGTGGAGCACAGACCCCGAGCAGTGGTGGCGTGCCCAGGTCGGCTGGTTCCTTTTCGTTTCATTCGCCGGCAGCACAAAAGTTTTGCAGCTCGTCGTATTCGCTGCAACGGCATGGGAGTAGTGCGTCAGGTAGGGGTGGATTTTATTTTTTTTAATTTGAATGTGCCAGGGTAAGGTCAAAATGTCATATTGCGGTGGGAATGTTACTTTGGGCTGTAAAATGATGTCTTAGGCTTAAAAATGTCATCTTTAGTTTACAAATGTCATCTTAGGCTTATAATGTATCTCAAGTCTAATTATGTTATTTTAGGCTTACAAATGCCATATTAGACCTAAGAATAGCATTGTAAGTTTACAAATGTCATTTTAGGCTTAAGAATGTCATTTTAAGCTTACAATGGCAGCTCAGGTTTAACTAAGTTATTTTAGGTTTTAAAATGTCGTACTAGGCCTATGAATGTCATTGTAGGCTTACAAATGTCATTTTAGACCTAAAATTCATATCAGGTCTAATTATGTCATGTTAGGCTTAAAAATTTTAGCTTAGGTTCATGAATGTTATTTTAGGCTTAAAAGTCACTTTAGGTTTAACTATGTAATTTTAGGCTAATAATTGTCATCTTAGGCTTAAGTATGTCATTGTAGACTTACCAATTTTACCTTAAATTTAATTGTTTTATGTTAGGCTTACAAATTTCAGGTTAGGCTTATAAATGTCATCTTAACTTTAACTATGTTATTTTAAACTTAAAAATGTCATTTTGCAAAACTGGTTCCAAAGATCTATTAAAAACGTATTTTTTAATGTCAGCCTTATTATTAATACCTAATAGCAATGTAAACACAATTACACAGGATTAGATATGGTGTAAATACAGCTGCAATCTACTTTACAATTGTTAAAGACAAAACTATTTTTGGCTCGAATTAACCTCACTTTAAAGTTATTTTAAGCCTTTGGGTAAAGGGTCTGAATGAACAAATTAGAGAGATTCAATACTAGTCATAAATGGCTTGTCATGAATTTAGTTTTTCAAAATTCTTCTTGAGGTAAAATGTGTCTAAAATTTTAAAAAATTTAGTTTAAAAATGTCATTTTAGGCTTAAAAACGTAATGTTGAGTTAGGCGTGTCATATAGGAATGAAAACGACATTTTTAGGTTTAAACGAAATTTTAAGTTTATAAATGTAATTTTAGACCTATATATGTTATATTAGATTCAAAAATGTCACTTTAAGCCTAAAAATCTATTTAGGCTTTAAAATGTTATTTCAAGCTGAAAATGTCAGTTTAGGCTTAAAAATTTTATTTTAAGCTTACAACTGTCGTTTTAGGCTTATGAATGTCAATTTGAACTTACAAATTTCATTTTAGGTTTACAATGTTATTTTAGGCTTAAAAACGTCATTTAGGCTTCCGAATTTTATTTTAGGTTTGTGAATGTTATTTTAGGATTACAATGTCATTTTAGGCTTAAAATTTTCATTTTAGGCTTACAAATTTTTTTTAAGCTTACAACTGTCATTTTAGGCTTACGAATGTCATTTAAGCTTACAACTGTCATTTTAGGCTTAAAAATGTCATTTAGGCTTTCGAATTTTATTTTAAGTTTATGAATTTCTTTTTAGGCTTACGAATGTCATTTTAAGCTTAAAAATGTCATAATTAATATGTCTGTTTAGGCTTACCGGCTTTACTTTAGGCAAAGAAAAGTCATTTTAGCTTTTAAAATGTACTTTCAGGTTTAAAATGTCATCTTAAGCTTAAAAATTGCCAAAGTTTACTGCCATGTTTGAACTCTGTAAAATATGTAAAATCGCCTGTTTTTTACTCGCTTTTTATGGCCAAGAAAGCTTTGGCCGAATGTTTCCGTTCTCAATAGAACAGAGAAGAGAACAGAGTAAGAGAGTTGTTAAGGACAAAGGAGCACGCTAATATCGACCAGCTTTGTTTATCCTTTACTTCTGTTTTTTAGGCTTAATTTAAGCATTTTTGAAGGTGGAAAGGAAGTTTTTGCCATTTTATGTTTTGTAAAGAAAGTTCTTGTCATTTTTTGATTTGTAAAGAAAGTTCTTGCTATTTTTCTCCTGTAAAGAAAGTTCTTGCCATTTTTTGATTTGTAAAGAAAGTTCTTGCCATTTTTTGTTTTGTAAAGAAAGTTCTTGCCATTTTGTGATTTGTAAAGAAAGTTCTTGCCATTTTTTGATTTGTAAAGAAAGTTCTTGCTATTTTTTGTTTTGTAAAGAAAGCTTGTTGTTTTTTGATTAAAGTACAACACGAACATTGTTAATCTTGTACTTGAACACTTGTCCTTCAATTTGTCTGTTCCCAATTTATGAATAAAAAACGCTGTCCAAATTGCTTTTGAGTATCAAAAACTCATACGGCCTTTTCTTGCAGACTTGTCATAACATCATGACGACAAAGTGAGAGGAGAGATGAATGTATGTAAATTAGGTTTGGCAAATTAAATTTCTCTCATTAAAAGCTAGGGCTTGGGCTCTGGGCTAGAAATGAGGAATAACCCTGGCCGAGCCTATTTTTAAGGCTTGGCTTGATCTGAATATGAGTCAAGGCCGGCCCGTTCTTCATTTCTATTCTGGGTGAAGGCTCGGGGCTAGGGCTTTAGGCTAGGGATTGAAGCTAGGGCCAAGAGCTAGAGCTCGAATTTAGGATTTGGTGCTAGGGCTCGGGGCTAGGGTTTGCAACTAGCGCTATGACTCGGGGCTAGGGCTACCTGCTAGGACCTTGGGCTCGACATGAAGAACGGACCGGGTCTATATTTCAGGCTTGGTTCGATCTAAGTTTTGGCTAGGTTTGGGACGGTCTAAATTTGTTTATGTACAAACGGTTCGGGCATTTCGGGCTAAGCTGGGTTTTGATTTTTAGGCTCGGCCCGACTTAAATTAGAGTTAAAGCTGGCTCGTTCTTCATGTCTACTACGGGCTAGGGCTTGGGGCAAGCGATGTGGGTTAGGTCGCTGGGCTAGGGCTCTGGGCTAGGGCTCTAGACTAAGGCGGCGGGTTAGGACTAGCGATTACGAACAAAAGTACAGACATCATATTAGCTATTAATACTTTAATTTTTGTTTTTTTGACTATAAATTTAGTTAAAAACGCAACAAACTGCATAGTACTACACTGCTATTAAAACGCTTTATGCTGACATTTTTGTGGTTATAATCTTTTTTTGACCTAGCTAAAATTGTGCGCTAATCCGTGGGCAATTTACTTTACTGACATGTTAAAATTGTATTATATAATATTTACCAAATATGTTAGACTGGTTGGGTGTGGTACGCAACACAATTCAAAATTTAAAATTTTCCGAATTTTTCAAATTGATTTACTTTTGTAAAATACGCGGCGGTGTTGTCTTGCAAAAATAGGAGGTTAAAAATACGTGTTATGACAATAGAACCTTTCATAGTGTACGAGTATAGTATAGCCTAAACTTTCCCAAAACAATTGTGTTCAAGTTTCTCATGATTAACACATCATTGGAGTAACAAAAGCCTTTTCAAACCTATTATATTACATGACTCAGTAGCATATTAATTATTGTTAGTTACTACTAAAACACAGCGTTTTATATACTAATAGGTTTGACCGCAAAGTACGTGTAAACTTCAAAGGGCATGTGGATATATATATATACTTATATATACACATATATATAAGTATGTACTATGTATGGGTAATTGGTTTGGAATTGAACTAAAAAGGGCATTTTTGGCAATTTTTAGAAAGTTTCGAGTTGGTAAACGACTATGGTTTTTGATAGAGCTGAGGCTAATATAAGGTTAAAGCTAGGACAGTCTTTAAGGCTAAGGTTGAGGATTAGGTTCATCTTACCTTAGGCTTAGGCTCAAGCCTCAAATATGGTTTTTTTAGAGTGAAGGCAAAGCTTAGGATAAAGCCAAGACGATGGTGAGGGCGCAGACAAGGCTTAAGGTTAAGGCTTAGGCTCAGACTCAGGCTCAGGCTCAGGCTTAAGCTCAAGCTCAAGCTCAAGCTCAAGCTCAAGCTCAAGCTCAAGCTCAAGCTCAAGCTCAAGGTCAAGCTCAAGCTCAAGCTCAAGCTCAAGCTCAAACTCAAGCTCAAGCTCAAGCTTAAACTCAGTTGTAGGCTTACGCTTAAGCTTACGCTTAAGCTTAAGCTTAGGCTTAGGCTCATTCTTAATCAAAGGCTTAGTTTTTGGGTTAGGATTAAGCTTAAGCACAAGCTCAGGCTTAGAATGACTGAATTTAACGTTTTAAATTTTCAATTTTTCCTCCAGCGTTCATTTTCACGATTCGTGTAATTTATTTCCGAAACGACGACGAATTTCCAATTTGCAATGTCTTTTCTCGTTTTTCTTTCTTAACAATGCCTAAAATAAGCCACGGCCAAAAGTTAGTCGGCCACGCAGCTAGTTATTGCTTCAATTCGGTTTAAACCGGATGCAAATTTGAATGGATCCCATTAAACGGTTGTTTGGCGGATGTTTGGTTGTTTTGACATTGGTTTTGGGGCTTATGACAAAGTTTTTTGAAATTTATTTTTTTAGGTATTAAAATGCAAAATTTTTCAAAATTTTATTTTTTGATATGGAAAGGCATGGTTTAAGGCGCATTTTAAAAACTATTTGAAATTTTTTTGACAAAGGCCCATTAAGTTATGGCACATTGAACTTGGTCAACTCTAGAAAAAGATAGGGTTTTGTCTTTTTGCCATTCTTTTTTAGACTTTTTTGCAATTTTTTTAAAATAGTGGTAAATCGGTATTAAACTACAGTCTTTTTGCTACAATATAACATTTTTTGTGGCATTATACTAATCAGTTTCAATTAACTTTTATGCCGTCAAACTTTTCAGCTTCAAAAAAATTTGTAAATTTTCGCCTTTTTGAACAATAAAATCAATTTTTACCACGCCCCAAGCATACCTCGTCAAAATTTTGTTTACCTCTACTATTTCGCGTTAAAATTCTTTATGTTTTTTGTATCGGAAAATAATTGGCATTCTTTTTTTCGAACAAATTGCGTGGTTATTTTGGGCCACAAAACAATTTGTCTTGAAATTTGGCGAATTTATGGCCTGAAAACAAGGAATCATTAATGAATTTAGACTACTTAATACTCGCAACGGCTTGGAAAATTGTTTTACATAGTAGTGGGGTTTTTTACTTTATGTGAGAAGATTTTTTGTTAAAAATATTTTTTGCAACCTAAGCAACTTTTGTATTTTTTATGGAATAAAAGCAACTTTAAAACAAAAACTTGTTTTTAATACTTTTAAAAGTTGTAATGTTACTTTACAGTAGAGTAAGCGCAGTATAAAATTTCTGGTAAGTAGGTTAGGGTACTGTATGATATGGTAGAGCAGTAGAGTAGGGTGCGATATAGCATTGTTGGATAGTACGTTAGGGTAGGGTACCGTATGAGATAGTATAGTAAGAGATTATACGGTAAAGTCGGGTACGGCATGATGTGGTAGTGCAGAATATGACACAGTAGGGTAGGGAACGGTATAATATGGTAGGGCAGGATTTGAGAAAGTAGGGTAAGGTATGATATCGTAGCATAAGATGGTAGAGAAGGTAAGATAAGGTAGTCTAAACCATGATATGGTAGAGCAGCAGGGTAGAGTACGTTATGATAAAAAAAGATAGAAGAGTAGGACAATTTACGGTATGACGTGGTAAGGTAGAGTATAATATGGTAAAGTAGTAGAGTAAGGGATGGTATTATATAGTAGGGTAGGGTGTAGTATGGTATAGCAGAGCAGTAGGGTAGAGTACGATATGTTGTGGTTGGGTACGGTACGATACGGTAGACTAGAACAATGTAGGGTATGGGTATTGCTTTGTTTACTCCAACACATTGTCTGTTGTGATAACACGGAAGTGTGGGCTCTAATTTTAGCGGCTAAATTCGGAATTTTTAAATGTTTGAATATTTGATAATTGGTTGTTTTGACAGTCGGAATTTGGGTCTATTATTCTTGGCTGCAAGAAGTTGTTCTTTATTTTAAGATTGGGGATGTAGTAGCATATGTCAGCGTTAACAATACGGCTCGTGTATTATACGAGGTGTTGTAGATTATGTCTCAGCCTACTGCAACTTTAGAAGGCATGTAAGATTGAAATGCAAAACTGGGCTCAGGCTCAGGCTTAAGCTTAGGCTCAGGCTCAGGCTCAGGCTCAGGCTCAGGCTCAGGCTTAGGCTCAGGCTCAGGCTTAAGCTTAGGCTCAGGCTCAGGTTTAGGCTCAGGCTCAGGCCCAGGTTTAAACTTAGGCTCAAACTTAGGCTCAAGCTCAAGCTCAAGCTTAAGCGCAAGCTCAAGCTCAAGCTCAAGCTCAAGGTTAAGCTCAGGCTTAAGCTCAAGTTCAGTTTGAGTTTCAGTTTTAGGCCTAGGCTTTTGCTTAGGCTTAGGTTTAAGCTTGGGCTCTGGCCTTGTCTCAAACGTAGGCTCAGGTTTTGGCTATAGTAGACCATGGCTAAAGCTTAGATTAAACATACTTTAAGCTTAAAGTAATTTTTAGGCTTAACCAAAAAATTTTGTTAGGCTGGGTCATAACAAGATAATTTTCTTAGTACATGTGCTTTAAGCAATGAATTCCGAGTATCATACATCTCTAACAATATTATTCAATTAATCCACACTGACCTTTTACTATGTAACTCTTGTATTTCTTTTCATTTTCAATTAGGCTGGCGAACACTTTTTTGTTTTTGGTGAGGCTATAATTGGGTTTGGAGTTATTTTAGAGGCGTCTTATGGCGGCGAAGAAGATACTATGTTTGAGGGCATTAAACATACGGAGGAGATAGTACGTCATGTTTTGAGTATTATGGGTACTGATAATAAGGAAAAAAAGTTGGGGTAGGGTAGGATAGGGCAGGGTAAAATAGAGTAGAGTAGGGTAGGGTAGTATAACGCAAGAGTAGGGCAAGAGTAAAGCGAGGCTAAAGCAAGGGTAAGGCAAGGGTAAAACGAGGGTTGGGCGAGAGTAAGACAACGGTATGGCAAGGGCAGAGCCATGGTATGGCCAGGGTATGACAGAGCGAGGAGTTAAAGCAAAGGGTGGGTAGGGCAAGAGAAAGCCAGGGTTGGGCAAGGCAAGGCAAGGCAAGGCAAGGCAAGGCAAGGCAAGGCAAGGCAAGGCAAGGCAAGGCAAGGCAAGGCAAGGCAAGGCAAGGCAAGGCAAGGCAAGGCAAGGCAAGGCAAGGCAAGGCAAGGCAAGGCAAGGCAGGGAAAGGCAAGGCAAGGAAAGGGTAAGGTAGACTAAGAATAGATCAAGGGTAGGGCGCAATTCATAATCTCTTAATAACATGTTGTCATACCCAAAGTACTCTGTACTATATGCCAGTATGAGAACCTGTGTGGGTGCTAAAAAAGGCATGACACGGGACTCAAGCATGTTTATTTTTAAGTAGTAATATCACGTGTATACATATGCGATGATGCCTACTTAAACGTTGTTTTTCCTTAGGTGGAAGGGCATACAGGAATAAGGAAGTGTGTTATGAGCGTTTGTCTTGAGTATTTGTTGTGTTTTTTAGTTAAAAAGTAAAGGGAATAGGCTTACACTTTGATTTTTTAAAATTATTTTTAAAATATTTGTGATAAACTTATAAGGCTGAGCCTTTCTTTATAAGCCCATACCTAAAACTATCAGATTTAAGTCACTAAGCCTAAAGTAAAAACTTTAAGCTTTAAACTTTATGCCTCTAATTGTAAGCCTACCCTTCAAGATTAAGCTTCGAAGCTTAAGATTACGCCTAAACCTAAGCCTCTGTGACTAAGCTTGTAAGCCTCAGCGTCTAAACCTAAGCTTCTAAGCCTCAGCTTCTAAACCTAAGTTTAAGCCGAATCTTCTGCGTTTACACTTCTAAACCTATGTTTAAGCCTAAGCTTCTAAGCTTAACTTTCTAAGTCTATGCTTCTAAGCCTAAGCTTCTAAGCCTAAGCTAAGCCTAATCATATAAGCCTAATTCATTAAACTTCAGCTATTGGGCTTAAGCTTCTAAACCTAAGCTTCTAAGCCTAAGTTCCTAAGCCTAAGCTTCTAGGCCTAAGCTTCTAAGCTTATGTTTTTAAGCCTAAGCTTACGCCAAGATAGGGTTAGAGCTAAGGCATCATACTGTTATATGTGACCAGGCTAACCACAAAATGTACGTGTAAATTACTATTCAATATTGTTTTAGCCCAAAATCTTCTAATCTCATTGACTTTTTTTGAAATTAATGACCTCGGGAAACAAAAGATATATAATATACATCTAAAAAATTGTGAGAGCTTTGCAAAACAATATCATTCGTCTTAATTCCATGGATACTTGGATTGTTGAAGGGGCTTTATTACATTGTTTTAGCTATGATATATTAGAATTGTCATATTTTTTGAAAAAATTTAAATTATTAAGCTAGTTGTGAGTGAATTATGACATTTTTTAAATAAGTGGGGTATATAAAATATCTCATTATCATAAAAGCTTATTTTTGATACGTATAGCATATAAAATGTCATAAAATATAATAGTTGGGTCAATTGCTTTTGAAAAAAAGCATCCACAGGGGCAAAATGCTTTTTTCACTTTTTGCATATTTTATTTTAAAACCATTTTTTTTAATTTTGAAAAAAAATTTTTGAAAAAAAATACACGGATCCACAGGAGGGACCAAGCTGAAATTTTCTCAAAATAAATCCACAGGGGGACCAAGCTGATTTTTCTAAAATTAAAACTTTTTTTTGTTTTTATAGTTTATATGACACAAAACAAGACAAAATGATTTTTTTTATTTTATGTTTGTTTTTCTGAAAATTAAAGTTCAAAAAAAAATTTTTTTTTTTAAATCCACAGGGGGACCAAGCTGATTTCTTTTCAAAAACCCAATATTTTGGTCAAAATTATGATTATTTTTTATTGTAAGAGCAAAACAAGAAGCCATAAGTCACCTCTATGTCTTCACACTATCTCACTTTCACATAGTAATAGCTATCTCTTAATATTTCCTCAAAAATGGAATTAGATTTCCTCTAAAACAGCAGTATCTTTTCTCAAAACTGGCAGTAACTTTTCTCAAAAAGGCAATAACTTCCCCTTAAAATGATGTTTGAGTCTTTATTCGGATATTGTAACAAGTATTTATTTACTTACTGGATTAGCGTTGTGAAAACAAAACTATTATCATGGTATTGTTATTTTGAAAAAAAGACGATTTTAAAGTTTTGGAGTCAATTTCGGACAACAAGGGTTGGTAGCAGGGGAAGGTCAGGCACTAGAGTTATATTGTATTTGTTTGTTCAAAAATCGTGAGCTATCAATCAAGCAAATTTGCTTTAAAAAGTGGAGCAGACTTATTTGAACAACCTAATTGTAGGCAAGGGTTGTAATTGCTTGTTCAAATAAGTGTGAGCTACTAATCCAAAAAATTTGGTTTAAAAAGTGGTTCAGAATTAATTGAACAATTTAATTTTAGGCAAGGACTGTACTTAGTTGTTCAAAAATTGTGAGCTATCAATCAAGCAAATTTGCTTTAAAAAGTGGCTCAGAATTAATTGAACAACATAATTTTAGGCAAGGGAGTGGTAATTTTTGAGGTTTCAGGGGGATTTTAGGATGGAAATAGGATTTTTTGGAACTGGCATGGGCATTTTATGATAAGATTTTACAAATTTCAAAATTTTTCAAAATTTAAATTTTTTTGAAATTTCGAATTTTTTTTTATTTACTTTAATTTAGTACTATTAAGAGCCAGTAAGCACTAAAAATCCCAAAATTTTTATTGTTTAACGTTTTTTAGACGTTTAAAAAAAATTGTGAAATTTTAAAATTTTTTAAATTTACCCCGCCCAAACCAAAACACTAAAAATTTACTCTGCCCCAGTCAAAAACACCAACCCTTGGGCCATTTGACGTCACGGCCGTTTAATAATAAGCATTTAAACCCGAACAAAGAGGGTTGGCTTTTTATTTTTAATGCCATTTGCCCTCGGGGCAAGGAGCTGGTTTTTTCGGGATAAACAACAAAAGTTTTTGCTTTAATCGTTTATGTGTTTAAGGTGGTTTAATTTATGGAGTGATACGAGGAACTTTTCCTTGGATCGGTTTTATTTTTTATTGAACTTTTAGTTAGACTACTGGCTTTTCGTGTCATTATGACGGGTTTTTTTGGATTTTAAGGGGGGGGTTTTGGGGTTTATCAGAAGGGTCTGGCCGTTTTTAGGCTTTTAAACACTCTACCCTGCCCTATCTTACCCCACGCAACCCTTAAAATTAGAAAAAATTTTTTTTTATTTTTGGAAGAAACTTTCTTTCCAAAATTAAAATTCTTTTTTTTTCAAATTTTGAAAAAATTTTAAATTTTACAAATAATTTTTAATAAAATTAAAAATTTTCTAGACTCCGGAAGTGTATCAGGATTCTTCGGCCGTCAACGTTCTCTCCGTGCTCAGCGTTCCGTTTGCGGCACTGGCTCTTCGCCCTCGGTCCCACAAAAACAACTGAGTGTTGATGAACATAAATTGAGTCTCGGAAGTCATGGATATGCACAGGTAATTTGATTTTTTGTTTTTTTTATTTTTGGTCCATTATGTTTTGGCATTTCTCAAATTTTCGTAAATTTTGGGCATTTGTTGGGGTTTTTTGGTCGTTTTTTAAAAAATTTTGAAAATTTAGATAACAAATAATATGATCTTATAAATTGCCATTGTTTTGTGTATCTAATTTCAAACAGCCATAATCTCTGAGTCATTACAAGAAGAGTACTGTAACTATTTGTAAGCTTCACCCCCATAATTTTCATTTTTTTGGCAATTTTTTAAATTTTCAGTTGATTTTTTTGCAGTGACAAAGAACTAAAATAACACACAAAATTTTCATTCTTTTATTGACCTAAATCCAAAAAATCATCTAGTTTCATCAACCTCAACATTAGTTATGACAATTTTTTGTGGCATCATTTACCTCTGTAACTAGATCTATTTTTTCAGTTTTTGGTCGATTTTAATGAAATTTTTAAAACTTTTCAAAAAATAGAATCAAATTTAAAATTTTAATTTTATTATCACCCTGAATCCATGAAATGTTCCGGTTTCATTAACTCCAACATTAATTATGACATTTTTTAGGCCCCATTTGCCTCGCCGCCAGCTCCAGCTTTAGGCTTGAAACGACTCAATCCAAAGGCACATTCACTTCAACGTTCCTGCTCAGAAGCCCATTCAGATTCGATGAATGCCAAACATTTGTTAGCCGTATCAACAGCGACTGATGTCAGGAGTCGGCGGAATAATCGTCGACCCTCTTCGTACGCGGTGGCTTTTCGTGGATCGCAACAAAGTGGCAGTGAGTTGCCGTTTTTAAATTTTTCATTGCCGTGTATGGTCAACAGACGTATTTTACTGAAAATGAAAATCAAATCTGATTTTAAAGTTGCATTTTGTTAATTTAAACCATTTTTAATGCTTCAAACACAATGCCAAGAAAAAACATTTTTGGCGGAAAATTTAAAATTCGAATTTTTTTAATTGAATTTGGCATTTTTGAATATAAATTAACTAATCAAGCATAGTTGAGATGCTTTTGTTACTTGAAACATTATGCCCCAAAAAAATAATTTTGGCGGGAAATCCAAAATTCAAATTTACGTTGTATCGTAACTACGCTTTTCAAGACGTAAACTGTTAAAAATCACAAAATGTAATTCCAAAACAAAAATAAAAATAAATCTTAACAAAATTTTAATAACATGTGTCTTTAAAATTACCTTACAACAATAAATTTTATTTTTACACTGTGCAAGAACCCATAATAATTCTTTTTACCACGCTGTAAACAAACTAATAATTAATTTTTTGAAATTCCACGCCCTCATGTGATTCCCTATTATTTTTACCAAAAGTAAAAGTGCATACGTGTTGCAGGTTTATTTTTAACTGCAAAACGTTTCCAACAAATATATGCTGATAACAAAACTTATGACATGATAACAATGTGTACAAGTTTACTGTTTTTGTCACGAAAGTTAAGCTTTTTTCATGTTTTTAAGCCTATTTTAAAGTATTGGTACTAGTTACAATACTATAAAAACCATAAAAATAAATAAAATTTGAATTTTTAATATCCCGCCAAAAATATTTTTTTCTTGGCATTGTGTTTCAAATGCTTTAAAAGCTAGATAGTCTGCATACAATCTAAAATCAAACTCAAAAGTTGTTTTTTGCGCTAAAAGTACCTAAAATTGAATAAAAATTTAAATTTTTGATTTCCCGCCAAAATTAAATTTTCTTGGCATTGTGTTCCAAGCACCTTAAATTGTCAAAAAAATACTTTATAATGGCAAAACGTTAATTATAGCACCTTCTTTTTTAAATTTTTGTCTAAAATTTTATCCCCCTTCTAGCCTTACTTTGTTCTTTTGTACCCCCCCTCACCCTCCCTTCAAATATTTTCAGGCCTTTACAAAAAGTTAGAGGCAAGACCCCCTACCAAAAACCGTAAAGCTGTCTCTTCAAATTACAACTTGTAACTTTGTTAACAACAAAATATTTTAAAAACTGATTGCGAATTTTTTGGGTTTTCTTTGTTTCGAATTTTACAATCGTTTCCGGAGGGCTTTTTATGTGATTTTTACTCATTTTCCCCCCGTTTCGCTCCAAAATTTTTATTTTTTCATTCGAAGAAACGATGACCACGTGCTTTGGAACGCTGAGGCGGCTGTTTTTCCGGGTTGCCGTGGGCTGTTTTTTAAAATTTTTAATATAAGCAGTACGATTTTTTTTTATTTTCTTTATTGGGAGAGTAAGGTATGATGTGATAGGTTAAGGGTACAGTAGGGTAGTGGAGAGTAGGGTTAGATATGTAGGATAGAGTAGCTTTAGGAGACGTTAGGCTTGAGTAAGATAGAGCCTGATAAGGGTGTTTTCTTTTTGGGAAAGAGAGGGTTGTGTTTTGTTAAGGTAGGTTAGGGTAGGGTAGACCTAGCGATCGTTTTATTAATTAAAGTGTAGAGTAGGGAAGAATAGGGCTCAGGAAGACCTAAACATAGTTACAAGGATAGAGTAGGGTAGGGTAGGGTAGGGTAGTCAATCTCATTTTGAACCCCTAAACTTTTAATTAAATTACATTACTCATACCCTACTGTTTTTCTCGAATTTTCCCCGTTTTTTTCACTTTGACAGTGCGATTTTAAGCGACCTTATTGACCTTAAACTTGTTCTTTTTTGGCTTTTATCTTCAGTTTTAACTTAGCTTTGTCCAGCCCTAGCCCTTGCTCAGAGCTCTAGCCATAGTATTAGCCTTCCTTACAATTGTTAGTATTGGCCATAGCCATGGTATTGACCTTAGAATTTGCCATAGCCTTCCCCCTACTTATACCCATAACTTTACGCCACAAAACCCACTTTTCAACCCAACCCCTTTCCTGTTAACCTAACCCAACTTAACCCAACCCTCCTCCACCAATAATCGAACCCAGCTCAACTTCCACACCAATAACCTAACCCAAAATGAACTACAACAACTTGAACGACGTATTGTTGTGTCGTTTTTGTTATTATGAAAAGCGAAAAACGATCCACATTATAAATCTTCGCATTACAAATTGAGCCGCATCCCGGATTCGGTGTTATTGCCGCCGGTTTATTTGTGGAATTTCTCTTTAAAAAAGAAAGTTTTTACCGACGAAAATGACGTTTTCAAAAACAGGGTCAGAAGGTGTTGTGGGGGTGGTTATTGATATAAGAGTCTACTAGAATTGGGCGGGAGATTCTAGGTTAGTTTTTTAGCTTTTGTAGGGCTAGAACAAGAGCTGTATGTTGAGGTAAATTATTGGTGGAGTAGGGTTGGTTTAAGATCTGGCTTTTGTGGAGCAAGGTAGCGGGTAAGGCTAGGTTTAAACTTAGAATTATGGTTAGACTTAAGCTAAGACTTAATCTTAGAGTTAGGCTTAAGCTCAGGCTCAACCTCATGCCCATGCCCATGCCCATGCCCATGCCCATGCCCATGCCCATGCCCATGCCCATGCCCATGCCCATGCCCATGCCCATGCCCATGCCCATGCCCATGCCCATGCCCATGCCCATGCCCATGCCCATGCCCATGCCCATGCCCATGCCCATGCCCATGCCCATGCCCATGCCCATGCCCATGCCCATGCCCATGCCCATGCCCATGCTCGGGCTCTGGCTTAATCTGAACCTCAGGCTCAGAGTCAAGATCAGGCACAAGCTCATGCTCATGCCCATGCTCATCCTCATCCTCACCCTCATCCTCACTCTCATGCTCAGGCTCATGGCTATAAGCTAAAGCTAGAGAGGTGGAGATCTAGAATAAAAAAAATTTTTACTACTACACTATTACTCAATGTGAAGAACGATGACTACTACTGTCTTCAAAACATCTTATTACATTACAAAGCTGGTGACTATGTTCTCCTTGTGTTAATTTGTCTTTCCTTATATGAATCACTTCCGCCTTCTTTACTTTTAAATGAAAATTAGTGTTATCATAACAGTTACGGCTAATAGTAATAACAAAAAGCTGTAAAACGAAATGACGACGTTTTAATTGGGAAAAATGGAAGTAATGGGGAGGAAATGAGGGTAGATTGCCTAATTTTGAGTTAAGTAGACGGGCGGAAATTGCATGGAAAGGCTATTAAAATTGAAGAAAGAGCCTTAGGCTTGGTTCTAGTCTTAATAGTAGCCTTATCTTTATACTTATCCTTAGCCTTGACCCTAGCCTTAGCCTCAAAGCTAGCATACGACTGGGTAGATTTAGAGATGGTTATAACGAGGGGTAGGACAAGGTAATGCTAGTAGGGCAAGGCAGGGTCCTAGCCCTGCCATAGCCCTAGATCTAATCCTTGCCTTGGTCTAAATTAGTCTAATCTAGTCTTATTGAAGTCCCAGCGCTAGTTTTGGCCCTAGCCCTAGCTCTAACCATAGCCCTAACCCTAGTTCTAACCCTGGCTAAGAGCCCTAGTCCTAGTTTTAAGCCCTATCCCTAACTTTAGCCTTAGCTTTAGCCCTAGCCTAGCTCTAGCCTCTGCCATAGTCCAGACTATTTTGTTTTAGTCTTTTCCTTGGACTTGTCATAGCCAACGCCCTAGGCCTAGTTTTAACCCAAGTGCTAGGCCTATACCTATCTCTTTCCCTAGTCCAGACTACCCCACCCATCATAAACTAAAAAGATATTGCTCATACCTATTAATCTTGTCTAATTAATAGAAGTAAACACTGATATTTGTCATTGTAAAACCTTCAAAATCGTTTAAAAGCCTTGGGCAAAGATCACTGAACTACCTCTTACAGTCATTTTTACAATTTAATTGCCTTCTAATGAAAAAGGGATTGATTTGTGAAAATTTGTGATAAAATGGTTCAATAATAAAGGGAAGTGTAATATTAGTGCGGCGGTAATATTACACTGGACTTCTTTTCTGATTTTCAAATTTTTGACTGTTTTTTTTTAATTGGAAGGTCTAGCCCTAGCTTTATCTCTCCTTAGCCTTAGCTCTAGCTTTAGCCTGAGCTCTAGCTTTAACCTGAGAAGTTAAAGCTTTAGCTCTAGCCTTAGCCCTAGCCTAAAGTAGCGTATCATTAGCCCTAGTCCTAGTCTTTGTCTCCACTCTGCCCTAAACCTTGGCGCTAACCCCAATTCAAGACCTTATTCTTGCCCTACTTTAGCGTTTGTCGTGCCTTTTATCCTAAATTAGCCTTGTTTAGGTAACTTTCTTAAAGCTTATAAGGAAGGAAGTTCATTTTATGTTCTTGAAAGTCCATGTTCAGTAAACTTTACTTTTATTTTCTTATATTAAAAACTGATTTGAAGCCTACCCAACATACCTTACCCTACTCTGTCTTATCTTATCTTATCTTACCCTACCCTTGCCCTAACTACCCTAGACTAAGCTATCCTACTTTACTCTAGCTTGTTTCTCTCTACCATTACTAAAGCCACACCATGATCCTACCCTAACCCAATATCAACCCTAGGCACTTGAATATTGCCTGCCCTGCTCTAACTTTGAAGTGTTGTACTCTACCCTATCCTACTCAACCTTACCCTTAGCCTATTGTATCCTACCCTATCCGACCTACCAAACTTTACTCCTACTTTCTTACTCTACCCTTGCTAAAGCCATGCTATTGTTCTACCCCAACATATTAGGTGCCGACATAAAGAACCCGCCATTGTTTACAATAAATTACAGGCAAAATACGGCGGGTTCTTTATGACGGCATTTAATATTGTTATTACTTAAAGCTTTGAACTCAAATTTACCTTTTTTAAAATGTTTTTTATTTCCAATCCCAATCCAATATACTGTCTATTCACTACAACATGAACAACACCTCAACAAAACTTTAAGTAAACCTTTCAAATTGGGTCGAGCTTTGTAGGCTCTTTATTCTCGTTCGGTCACTTACTTCCTTTTCTCATGAAAAAAAGCCAAAACACTGGTTTCGAACTTGACTCCGGTCATTTCGAAGCACCCGCGGGGGTCCCACGGGCAAAGGCATTGGGAGGGAAAGGGTTTTGGGCTTTGGGTTAGAAAACCTTATTTTAGGGGGAGATTAAGGGAAACGGGTAGAGTTTTAATTTGAGTAGGAAATGAAAAAAGTTTCTGAGCCTTAATTTAGGTCAAAAAAGCTTTGGTCTTTAATTTAAGTCAAAGAAAGTTTTGGACTTTAATTTAGGCATAAGTTAAAAGTTTCGTGCTATCATTTGGGTCAAAAAGTCTTGGGCTTTAATTTAAGTAAAAAATGCTTTGAGTTTTAAGGATAAAATTTAGTGCCTTTCACTATAATTTAGATCTAAATTACTTTGTCTTCAACTTGTTTTAACTTTTATTTTTCAAAAATATTGAACTTGGTCCCCCCTGTTGAAATTTTTTCATTTTTTCAAAAATTTTTTTTTGAAAAAAATTTACTTGAGCAAAATTTTACCCTACCGTGCCCTACTTAACATTGGCTAGTACATTTTTTATTTTTTAAAAACTTTTTTTAAATTTTTTTTCAAAAAAATTGAGCTTGGTCCCTCCCCCCTGTTGAAATTTTACAATTTAAAAAAATTTTCAAAAAGTTTTTTATATAGTAAAAATTTATCCCACCCTGTCTTAGTTAACCCTATCTAGTACATTTTTAAATTTTTTAAAAATTTTTTCAAAAAATTTTGAACTTGGTTTACGTTCATTTGCTGTAAAAACAGGAGATCAGATCGGGTTTTAGGAATTTAAAATATTATCCTTGGGACTGATATTGCACTTGTAATTTGAACTTCCTGAAGATGTTTTGAGATTATTTGACTGAAATTTGGAAGCAAAATAAGTGGAAAAACAATAACTTAACACTTAGGCTTATTAAAAAGTTGATTTAATTTTGAACTTGGTCCCCCTGTTGATTTTTTCCAAATTTTTTGAAACAACAACTAACTTTTTTAAATATTTCTTGAAATTCATGTCATTTCTAATATTCAAGTGCATCCTCTAATACATACTTTTCACCCATATTTGAACACTCCTCTCCAATCTAGCGCATGAAAAAAGTGTCCCGCTCGGAAAAAACGCTTTTTAGAATCAGTTTTTTACCCAAAAATAATGAGAGCGACGAATTTTGGTTGTACAGTCATTATTTTGTATTACTTTACGTTCATTTGCTGTAAAAACAACCCAAAATATAGAAATATTGGAGGAGGGTAATCACTTGTTTTGGCTGGTTTTGGGTTTAGTTGGGGTTTACTACCCCTATTAGCTCAGGTTAATTATTATATTATGGTAGTCTTGAGGTCATAGGGGTAGGCATGACATTTTAAAATTGAAAAAAATGTCATTTTACGCCTTTACAGAAACTTTCCTTTGCTTCCCTTGTCTTGTCCTACCCTACTTTACCCTACCCTACAGTACCCTACCCTACTCCACCTTACCCTAACATATTGTACTCAGTCCTACCTTCACCCTACCTACCCCACTCCCAAAATTACAAAAATTTGTTTACCCTGCCATCTCACTAAACTGTAAAACGATCGCTATCACATCAACGTTGTAATTTTTTCTGGCTTCCTTAGGTCATTAGATGAATAAGATAGATAATATGACCGCCGCGCAATGCATAATTTGTGACCGTTTTCAAGCATATTCGATATTGGGCGGCCTTTATTACGTTTCGAGTGGGTATTTGGACATACTAATGGTTTTAGAGCTGATTTTATTACATTAAGCTCCATATTACACTAGGCAAGTTTAGTAGTTTTAATGTTATAATTCAAATATAAGCTCAAAAACAAAACTTTTTAGGTTTCTTACATACTTTCCAATGTACTACGGTCCATTTCACATCAAAAAACTACCAAAAATCTTAAAAACTGTAGACATTTTGACCTCCAAACCCTCTACCCCAATAAGGTCAAAAACCACCCCCTAAATTCCCAAATATATAAAATATACTTATCAATTACATGTCAAATACATCTCTATATGATCAAACATCCCCCTCTCGGTTTTTATCTTTGGCCTTCAAGCCGTTTTTCAAGAAGCGTGAGTTTGATTGACGAGTTTTATGTCAATCCACTTTATACATGCATAATGTTAGGTCCCGAAACTGCTATAACTTCCGCAATTTTTGTCGCTTCGGTTTTAGACTGGACCCACCTGGACGTATTTTACCTTGTTTTCAAAAAAAATTTGAGGAATTTTAACTTATGAGGCATATTATAGTAGGCACTTTGAGGTATACGGGTGGTCAAGTGTTTTAGGTCAAACCTTTTTTAGTTGGCCGAATTACTATTGCCTTTAAAGTAAAAAAGATGTACAATAACCTTCGTTTTAACTCCCTAAAATATATTTTTATAATAATTAACCAAACTTAAGTTATGACCGATATTACACTTGGCATCAGACCCATTTGACCCTCTCGCTCAATTTTTTGCCATAAAATGAAACTTTATCTCTTAATCTTTAAAAACCAGCCCTAAAATCTCAAAATATTACTCAAGCTTCCATAGACAGTGATTTCAAATCGATAAATTATGTATTTGTCTAACGAATTTCAAAAAAGTTTGTTGTTATCAACATCACTCTTTCCGGAATCCCAAATATTCTCCAAATTCTTTGATTGTTTTTAGTTCGTGGTTATTTTTAGAACATGTCAAAGCCCTTAACAGTTGCCTTCCGCTTATATATAAAGCATTGGGATCAGATCGGGTTTTAGGAATTTAAAATATTATCCTTGGGACTGATATTGCACTTGTAATTTGAACTTCCTGAAGATGTTTTGAGATTATTTGACTGAAATTTGGAAGCAAAATAAGTGGAAAAACAATAACTTAACACTTAGGCTTATTAAAAAGTTGATTTTGAAAGTTTAAACTAACTAAAAACAAAGTTATTTACCTTTAATTCGCTGAAAACACTCTCAAAATCGAAATTATTGTAGTTAAAAGCTTTATGCCTCCATTCTTGACGTTCATAACACTCTTTTCAACAAATCTTACGACTTATCACATCCATAAACCTCTTGACTATCCCATTCATAAGGCTTTTCTTTGAAATTCGTCCAAAAACCTCGGCAAAATATAAAGTTAACGAAGTGCCACAAATTTTTCGATAATTATGTGGACGAAGTGTCCACTCTAATTTATATTCGGGAATTATTGGAAATCGTAAAAGGCAATTATTTATGCTCGAGAACATTAAGCTTGTCTTGCTCACAGTGTTTTTAATTTTTTATATTCATTATGGGCAGATCTTTTCGGATTTGGTAAAAAATTTCGAAGGATTTTATGAGATTTTGGCTATTTTTGGAAGAAATGGATATTGCTTTAGTTTTTGCGCTCGAAACCATGTGCTTTTGGGAATTGTGGGTTTGGTCTTAGGCTCTTTTTGATGCTAAGATGATGGGGAATCTTTTGCGTAAGAATATTAGCGTTTTCTTTGTTATTTAAATTGGCATATTATTCATTAAAGGTATCTGCACCTTTCACAATATTGGCTTTTAGTCTTCTTGGTCGATTCTGCGGACTTTTAGTAAAGTTTTTGACTTTTTATACATTCTTAATGATTTTTAAAGTTTTTTTATTAACGTTTATCTACTTTCAGACTTCCTACACCCACCGAACCAGTACGATTTTGGCCCAACGGCCCCGTTGGCTGGTGGTTTCGGGCACTCCGCCTCAAACATGCACCGGATTCGGAATCAGCTCGGGCATTCGGATCCGCAACTATACACGTATAGTCAAAATTCGGGTCGACGTTCCGTGTCCGGCGGACGTTCTTCGGCGCTTCACTTGAGTCCGGCTTCGGCTGTGCGGTTTAGAGTAAGTTTTCTTGATAGTTTTGTTGGTTTTTAGGTAACGAAGGGATGTTAGTTTAGTTGGTAAAACAGATTTCTTTAAAAGTTTTAGGTAACAAACGCAAGCTTTACCAAATATCAATCTAAGCCATCATTTTCAGAAAGCCTCAGCCTTTGTGGAACACAACCGATCACATCGTGCTTCAATCTTATCAGCTCACAATGTAGACGCTTCTTTATCTGAAGAACCGACTTCGGGCTTCCAATCAACTTCCAATCCTTCCTCAACTGTTGGATTGCCAAAACTGCCGTCTATTCGAAGGCGACGACGACCACTAGCACCAGTAACGTCCGCAGAAGGCAGTGGAAGTGGGAATCATGGAGGAAAACCGAGGAGTGGATCAAGTTTGGCTGCTCCTTACCTACTACATCATGGTGATAATCGACGGTGGAGTTTGGCTTCGTTACCAAGCTCAAGTGGTTATGGGACGCCTGGTAGCATATCGGCTTTGTCGGTAAGGGTTTATTTAGTGTTCTTTTGGATTTTTAGGTCTTGACATGAATGAAGTTGGGTTTATTTTAGGCAACAAAGTGCCTATTTTATGATGTTTTAGGTAACAAAATGCCAATTTTTAATTATTTTACGTAACAAACGGCCTATTTTCTTAACTATATCCATTTTCAGAGTGAATATTCATCTCAAGAACAGCTTCCCCAACTCATGGGCGACCCAAAACTTCAGAATCGTTACGATAGCAACGATTCATACCCATCAATGGAGGAATCCCAGCTTCTGATCGGCATGCGACCTCGCTCCAGAAGTCTTTCCAGTCCAGTTCGTTTTGGTTCAGAATCCGGAGCTTTCGACCCGAATCCAAACGCCTTGTCTCAGGTGTACAAGGAGCGATTCCCTAAAGCTAAAGCTCAGATGGAAGCCAAACTTCAACAGTTTCTACACATAAATGCCCCATTAAGTGGATTTACATCGCCAATCTCGTTCGACCGACCAACTAGTCCACTTCACTTGACCGATCCATCTGGTCAACACCAACATCGAGCCTCTTTGGCACGTCAACCATCTTATCATAGGCCATCGAGTCCTTGCAGACCATCCTCACCAATTCCACGCCCAATTAGTCCACTAGCAATGGCCGATGCTACGGCGGCCCAGGATGGAAAAGTTGTGTTCAGATCGACGTCAGGGCACAGTAGCCAGAATCTACAGTGTACCACACCGTACGGGAACAGTAGCAGCGCCTACTACTTCCCAGGCACGTTGACTCAACAGAACAGTCAAAACAGTTTCCAATCAGGCCAGTTTGGATCACCTGTTCAAGCCGGGCCAAGTTTTGCTCAGCCTGGGCCAAGTTTCTCTCAGCCTGGGTCAGGTCTCTCCCAGCTAGGGCCAAGTTTTGCCCAAAACAGCCCAATCAGCACACTAGTCCAATCACAAGGCCCAATGTCAAGCCCACACGGATCGCTAGGCCAGCATCACTCAAGTCAGTTCGGCTCGCTAGCCAGCAATATGGGATCACTGAACCTGGGCCCAAATGACAGCCAAACCACTAACACCACTAACTCAACATCAAGAAGATCAACAATGGCACAATGCGACGCCCCAATCACCAATCCAACATTACTCCGGGTGCTAGCTGAAGGCGCGACACGGTTTATTCATCATCAAGTCTGCGAGATCGCGGCCGATTGCCTTCAGAAGTCGAGAGACGACCAACTGACCTCAAGTTACTTCTGTCAAATGTCGATTCGCCTCGAGGAGAGTTTGGCCGAAGCGAATCAGAAGACTAGTACGGAGAGCTTCAAGTTCTTGGCCGGGATATGTAAACAGCTTCTGATGATCGTGTCCAGAGCGGCCAGATTGTTAGAGAGCTTGGAGTTCGATCCGGATGAGTTTTATCGGTAAGAAGAGGGTTTTTTTAAATTTTTGAAAGTTTAATGGTCATTGGAGGCTAAAATTTTATTGGCTATGATATAGTTTAGTTATCAGTATTCCTTATTAGGTTAAGGGAGGGTAAAATTTTTTTGAAAAATAAATTTTTCTTAGTTTGGATAGTATTTTTTGTATAAAAACATAGTGGCTGTGACATACAGATCAGTATTTTTACGAGGGAGGGGTGTTCTTCCCAAAAAAAAGTTTTTTTTTGAAAAATATGCAACTTGGTCCCCCCTGTGGATTTTTTTGGAAAAATATATATTTTTTTCAAACCATAAAAATTTATTATCATATTCAAAACGTCATTTTCAGACTCCTAGAAGAAACCGAAGGCGCGCTTCGCTACCAACTCGGCGCCGGCAATGCTCGTGTCCCAGACCTACCACAATATATCATCGACAAGCTCGGGCTGAACAAGAACCTGATGCAAGATCGCTCCTCACCGCCTGATCTCGACCCCAATGACATACCCTATCCATCCGAGTTGTCGAACACGCTTGGTGACCTACAACAATCCGAGATTGTGCCACGAAAGTCATCACAGGCCATCACCGAGGATCAGCTGAGGGCTTTGACAGCGAATGCTCCGAAAGAAGATGATTTCGAATCGATTCGCTTGATCTCAAATGGTGCTTATGGTGCAGTTTATCTGGTACGACACTACAGAACAAGGCAGAGGTTCGCGTTGAAGAAGATGAAGAAGCAGACCTTGTTGTTGAGGAATCAAGTCGACCAAGTTTATGCCGAAAGAGATATATTAACCTTCACCGACAACCCGTTCGTCGTCTCATTTTACGGATCATTCGAAACCAAGCAGCATTTGTGCATGCTGATGGAGTACGTCGAAGGAGGAGACTGTGCCAGCTTGCTGAAGAGTGCTGGGGTACTACCAATCGAAGTGGCAAGACTCTACGTAGCCGAAACCGTACTAGCCATCGAGTATCTACATTCATGCGGCATCGTACACAGAGATCTGAAGCCAGACAACTTGCTGATCACGTCCATTGGCCATATCAAGCTGACTGACTTCGGATTATCCAAAATCGGCTTAATGAACCGAACTACCCTGGTATCAGAGGGCTTCTTGGATGATACCCAACAGTTCCGAGACAACCAGCTGTGTGGTACTCCCGAATACATTGCACCAGAAGTGATTCTACGACAAGGCTACGGAAAACCCGTGGATTGGTGGGCTTTAGGCATCATTCTCTACGAATTCCTAGTAGGTATAGTACCCTTCCTGGGCGGATCTCCAGAAGAACTCTTTACCAACATTATCAACGAAGAAGTGGAGTACCCGGATGGTGAAGATGCGCTAGAACCAAATGCTGAAAATCTGATCCAAACGCTGTTGGAAAAGAACCCAGTAGACAGGCTGGGCACGGTAGGCGGTGCTCCAGACGTCGCCAGCCATCCCTTCTTCCAAGCTCTCGACTTCAACAGCCTATTGAGACAAAAAGCTGAGTTCGTACCTAACCTAGAAAACGAGGAAGACACCAGCTACTTCGACTCAAGAACCGACCGCTACAACCACGATGCGGAATCCGGCGACGACGAGACCGTGCCCATGTTCTGGAGCTTCAGCACCGCCAGCCCCAGGCATTCAATCACAGCCATGGACATCAGTATGGCCCAGTTGGCTCAACTCAACGCGGCGGCTAGTCCGACTTTGCATGCTCCGAATAGTATGGACCTGGAGATGATGAGAGAGAAGGCGAATGAAGAGGCGGAAGAGAGGGGAAAGAGCGATGGATATGAGGGAAGAGGAAGAGAAGAAGGCAATGATGATGAGTATAGAGGTAGTTCAACCGAAAAAAGCGAAAAATCCGGAGAAACAATAGTCAAAGGAAGAAGAACGATGGATTCATTTGAGAAAGTTACCCTAAGGGAACAAGTAAAAGATGATAAAAATCATGGGAAAGGTGATAAAGAAAGTAAACACCACCATAAAGATGAAAAGTATGAAGAAAAACATGAAAGAGAAGGTCATAAAGATGAAAAAGTATCCCATAAAGAAGACAAACTGCCCCATAAAGACGAAAAAACAGCACAAAATGACCAAAAACAACCCCAAAATGATCAAAAATCAACTCAAAAGTACCCAACAGAAAGACGACCGGTCGAAAAAACTCTCAGCCAACGTACCGTCGACTCTTGCGCCTCAGGCCAAAGAGATTCGGGAGACTTGGCCAACACCAACTCAACAACCTCAACCGCCGCCCAAACACCGAACTCGTGCCGCTGGGACGATCCATCAAGCCCCAGTGCCATTTTACTGCGACAACGCTTCTCGGCAGCACGACAAAACAACCACAGTACGAGTAGTTCCGGTACGACTGGTACTGGACCTCTGAACACTTGTTCATCGACGGATTCATCGATGGACGCTTCGTTTTTCGAGAATCATGGTCATCTGGCATCGAGAAGACAAACCACCAACTTCTCACCATTGCCAAGATTCGCAATCTCATCGTGCGACCAAATGTCATCATCCTCAAGCCATCTACCACAACCACAACATCGTCGTGCCACGTTGAGTGCGGAGCCAGAGCCAAGAGAACGATCCAAGACCACGACTTCTAGTCCAACGACGAAGCGAACCGAAAGTTTGAAGGTCGTGATCCCAGGCTCAAGCCACTCGCTAGGCCACGAAAAATCGGCTAGCCAAACCTCGATCTTCTACCATGCCGCACCACCTCACGCTAGTCCAGACCGACAAAGCCAGTCCAGTTTGAGCAGTTTCGAGCCAAACTCACCACAGCCTCCAAGACTGGCTGGACGTTCCGGCACGATTAACGCTATGGATAGGGGTGGATTATCAAACATCCCAGACCGAGGAGGACTAGAAAAAACCGCTCTGGACCGACCAATCCTACCTGACCGAGCCAGCTTCTCCGGTGTATCAGACCGACCATCAACCTCAACTCAACCCACCACCGACCGATACAACACAAACGACAAATTTTCTACCACACCCTCCACCTCGGCCCAAAACCCACCTCCCTACCAATCCGGCCAAATCGTGGGCAAACCGGTAGTGATAAGAAAAGGCGCCAAGGGCTTCGGCTTCACAATTCGATCAGTCCGAGTATACCTCAGTGCTGATTCCGACTACTACACGATCGAGCATATTGTAGCCGCCGTCAGAGAGGGATCACCGGCCGATGAAGCCGGCCTAAAAGAAAATGACCTAATAACTCATGTTCACACTCAACCAGTCCATAACATGACTCACCCTCAGCTTATGCATAGACTTTTGTCCGGAGCACCAGAGATCACGCTCCATGTGGTACCGCTGAACTCAACCTCGATCAAAGAAGGCGAAGCCAGACGAAGTGTGGGAAAATTGTTGAGGAAGAAGCCCAGAAGACCACAGAGAAGGGTACCATTGGAAAAGAAGACCAGAAAGACGTCGGCTTTGTTCAGGTAAGAGGGGTTTTGTCATGGATAATATAATTTTTAGAAGTTTGAAAAAAAAAGCAAAATTAAAATTTTTAAAATCCGTTCAAAAACATCATTTCTATACCTATTTTCTTTCAGAAGACTCAGTGGCAAACGAGGAAACGGCGAAATCGTCCCAGGCGCATCCACCCAAAAGCAATCGTTCATGCCAAGATCCGCCTCAAGTCAAGACGGCGTGGCCCTAAGCCTCAGCCCAGCTCCAATGTCCCACCTTCTCAACGAAAAACGCCTAGAAGAACAGGAAACAACCGTCAACGTCCCCCATCTCAAGCCCCAATCCCAACATCGACGATCCTCAGGCCACCAACTTCTTCACCCTCAAGGCGCTCCTTCGACTTCAGAATCCACGAGACGGAAACACACCACAGGTAGTATCGATATCAGAGAGCCTCACGGCAGCACAACCGTACCATTACCACCACATCTGCAAGGTCCGCGGCCAGGAATGATCAAGGCACGAACGATTCAGGAGCCATTAAGCACTGTGGTAAGCATGGTGGATATAAATTGAGGTTTTGATGGGGAAATGGGGAAGAATAACTTGTATATGAATATATATGGTCAAAAAGTCTATGGAGAAGCCAATGGAAGATGAATTTTGTATTTAAAAGTGCATTTATTAACTTTTCGACCGATTTTTTAACTAAAACGGTCAAAGATCATGAACAATATAGTTTTAATCATAACTAGTTTTTCAAAATAGATATAAACTTGCAATTTTGTGCCATAACGGACCATAGTAGTGGTCAACTGCAGAAAAAATTATTTTTTGAAATTTTAAAAATTGTCGAAGTTACAGTACTTTTACCGTACCTATATATTTTTTGAAAAAATTAAGCTTTTATGCAAATTTCTATTAAAATTAAAAAAATTTAACGACAACCTAATAAAGTAACATCTTTTCCAGCCCTCAATGCCATCCACTCCATCTCCAGCACCACCACCCACCATCACCAGCCCCTTGACCACAGAGCCCTCAACCTCAATATCGCCGAAACCGTCGACAATCCGAAGGCCATCGACTCTAATCGAACGAAAACCAAGCTCAAACTCACAGAATCCGGACGAACAGCCCCGGCCAAGACCCACGGATCTGCGAAAGTCAAGTGTTCCGGTCGCAGAGCCACGAAAAGTGTCCACGATGAGCACGATCAGCCAACCAACGGCCAGCACCGACGAGAAAAAAGCCTCAAAGACGGAAAATGTGGAGGAACGGCCGAAACGGGAAAGCATCAAACGGTAAGAGAAGGTCTTGGAGATTGTTTTGAGATCACGTTTGAGAAGATTTAGAGAGCTATCGGGTCAGGGGATATCAAATTATGTTGTGATAAGCAAGAAATTATTTTGTGGTAGGGAAAAGCTATGAAAAGAAATCTTTTTTAGCCTGAGGCTTAAAATTACATCAGAATTTAACTCACTTTTTCAATTTGAAATTTAAAAAAAATTCAAAAAACCAGCCGGAACCACATTACCCATAACCCTGAACCCCCTTCTTAACCCATAAATTTTCAGACCGCCCGTACCAACGCGAAAGCTCTCGCCATCACGCCTAGTCCAGCGCCTGTTCCGCGCCGCCTCATCGGCTTCGTCATCATCGACCCAGTTGCCGAGCCAGAAATCGACCGACGAGTCGAAATGATTGTAAAAACATTATTTATTACTCTGATCTTATTGTTAATATCTAGTTGTTATAGTTTGTATTTATGGGATTTGTTGGTTTTGGAATGGATGGAGAAGATGTGTTAGATTGTGCTTGATGATTTTTAATACAAACGGTTTAAAATTTTTGGCTGGAAACAAAGTTATTGCGGTTTTTAGGCCAGTAAACAGCGATTCTTTTGGTCATTTTGGCTGGTTGAGTCCTAAAAATTTCAATTTTTCAAAATTTTTAAGTTTTTTGAAATCACTATACCTGCAAAAAGTTGCTCCACACTCTAACACTTCATATAAACCCAAAGTCGACCCAATCCAACCAATCCATTGCTTGTAAATCATTTTTGTAATTATTGTCTAACGGGATCTTCACTTTCAAATCGAGAAAACACACAAAAAGCTTAGAATAGTCAAATTTCAAATCCATTTCTCTTCGCCTAAAGGAATTTTTCTTATGAACAATTTGTTTGTCACTCCGAGACCGAGAAAATTTCCATTTTCATACACATGTAACGGATAATTATTATCTAATTGAATAAATCATTATTAATAATAGTTCAGTTTTAACAATTTTTGAAGGTTTTTGGATTTTTTTTTGTATTTTGAAAGTGAAAAATGGAAGTTGGTTTTGATAGTATTGTTCATAAAACTTTGGAGAAGATATATCATAATGGTTTTGCAATGTATGACGAAGATATGACTTGTTATTCATCAAAAACCAACGCAAAAATTATCAAGATATAGTTTGGGAAGTACCGCTTTTGCACCCTGCAGTTTTGGGGTTCGGGCACAATAACAATATCAATCACTCTGCTTGTTTTTTCACTCTCTCTCACTCTCTTTTGCTCAAATAAAAGGCAAAACGAAGAACTCAAAGGCGCGTGTGCGGGTAGCGCAGTGGTTTTTAATTGCGCGTACAGTCCTAGGTTCGCAAGTTCAATGTAGGGGTGAGAAAAGGGCCGGGCCCACTTTTAAGGCCCGGCCCAGGCCCGGGGCCCAACGTTTAGGCCCGGCCCGGTCAGAAAATTTCTAGACCCGGCCCGGCCCGTTTTAAAAAAAATTTAGAAATTTTAGAACTTAAAAAATAAACGGAAATTTGGCTTTGCATTGTTCTTTTAGATCATTTATGTATCATGGTACCCAATAAAATCAAAAAACATCAACGGGGATTAAAATAAAAAATTTTTAAAAATTTAAAATTTTTTTTTCGGGCCCGGGCCCAATTTTCAAGCCCGGCCGTTTCTCACCCCTAGTTCAATGCCCTTTGCCCGCACGCCAAGTATTTTTGTTTTTATATAAAAAATAAACCAATCTAGATGGACAAAAATAATAATAAAATATGTTTGGACTTTTATTTTTGTTAAAATAACCTATTTCAATGTAATTTTTTTGTTTTTTCTGTAAAACTTTAACAAAATAATTTTAAGTGTCAACAAAATTTCGTTCCTTTCCATTTTTAAGTGGACTAAAGAGCAATATTCAGAATTCTTTTAAACAGAATCCTGCATAAGACATTGAAGAAGCTATATCATTATGGTTTTGTCTTTTATGATGAAGATATGACTTGTTATTCATCAAAAAACATCGTCAACTACCAAGGTTTTTGACGAATTTTTTGAAATGCCATTTTTAAATCGACTAAAAGTTAAATTTAAGTTGTTTTTAACAAAAACCTTCATAATACATTCGAGAAGGTAAGCCAATAAAAATTTGCTTTTAATAAACAATATAACACATGATATGACCTATAAAGCAACGTCAACTACTAGAACATTTAAATATCTAAAAATGCAAAATTCCTGACCCAAAAAAGGAATTTCACATAAAAAAAACCAAACTTACATTACTCCATACATTTTTACACGCTTTGTCGTCTTTTGGTCGTCGAACCGAAGCGGTCGGTCCCATTTCATCGGTCGAACGCCTCACTTTTGTATTGTTGCGCATATTCAGGTAAGTCAATATATGAACTGATTCAGTATATAATTCTGTTGATCGGCATATGTTCTATTCGATAAATTAATCGATAAACTCTTATTGTCGTATTTTACCTTATGAAATTTGGCCAATTTGCAAAAAACCTTGTAAAAAGCAAAACTTGACTCAAAGGCCGATTTTTTGGGACAACTTTTGCTTTTTTTGATATTTTAGGTTCTTGATCTGAATTTTGTCTAAAAACTTTAAGTTTAGGTCTAAAAATGTATTTTACTACTTGAAAATAATGTATTTCATTTGTTTTTACTAGTTTTTTAAAGTTTTAGGCCATTTAAGTCTATAAAATGGCCCAGGTAATAGTTTTGAACTTGTTTTATAGTTAAAAAATGGGTTTTTTTAGTTTAGGTCATAAATTTGAGCTAAGACTTTAATTTTTGATAATCTTGAAGTTTTAGATAAAGAATTTTAATTTTTTTAGGTTTCAGATAACACATGGTAACTTTTAGATTTTAGGTAATAAATTTCTATTTTCAGTTAAACCATGGGTTCGAACAATGTTGACGACCCGAAAATGCCCCAAGTTGGTACAATTATCAAGCATCCCACGTATGATTTTCAAGTGATCCGAGTTTTGGCATCAGGACCTTTCAGCGATGTGTTTATCGTCCGAGAAACCCGCTCCAGCAAGTTGTACGCAATGAAAGTGGAAAGGGAGGAAGGCAACATAAGGTGAGGAGCTTATTCTTTATTTTTTCGAATTTTAGGTATCAAGTTGATGAGAAACGGCTAAAAATAGTCAGAACTTTATCAAAAACACCATTTCAGGCCAGTTCTAAAGCTAGATGTCTTCGTCTTAACTCAACTTGGCGTTCACATTGGCTTTCCACAGCTATTGGCGGCTTATCGAACCAAGTACTACAAGTTTGCCGTAATGCAGCTAGTGGGACCGGATTTGGGCCGATTACGTCGAGCTATGCCTGGAAAACGCTTCTCAACGTCCACGGCCCTTCAAATTTGCATTCAAACCCTGAGACGGATCGAAACATTGCATGATTTGGGCTGGTTATGTCGGGATATTAAGGCGCCAAACTTTGCTATTGGATCGGATGATAGAGATGGCATTGTTTATATGCTTGACTTTGGGTTTGCTAGGAGATATCGGTGGGTTTGGTTTTAAATTCTTGTTTTAGACCATTTTCGACCACTTTTGAGTTTTTTCTTCTTGTTCGACTTGATTTTCTAGTTTTTTTGCTTGTTTTCGACAAAGTTTTTATTGTTTGGGTAACAGTTAATTACATTTTTGTATTTTAGATGCTTTACTTTTCATCTGCGAGACTTTTGCGGTTTTTTACCATTTTTTTGTCATAACTTTTGTACAAATGCAGTTAAACGCTCAAAATTTAAAGTGAGAGTATATTATTGATTTTGACAATTAGCGATAAAAAGAAAATTTTTAATTTTACCGCATTTTTTGAGTTACAGTAAGTTTACCGTAATTTACTTTTTTTAAGGTTTTTTTTGGGCATAAATGGGCTTTATAGGCTTTGTAAATGAATTATCTTTAGGTTTTGACTTTTTTTTGTGTTTAAAATTTTTTTGTTCACATATTTTTAAAATTTTCAGAAGTTTTTGAAATTTAAATTTTTTTGAAATTTTAAAAGTTTTTGAAAATTTTTAGTTTCATTCTTATTTTCACATTTTCAGAGACAAATTTGGCAATCTGTTACCACCAAGACCGGCGGCAGCCTTATTAGGGACGATCCACTACGCTTCGCTGGCTTCACATCAGAATCAAGAACAATGTCGACGAGACGACCTGGAGAGCTGGCTGTATATGTGTGTCGAACTGTGCGCCGGGTCACTACCATGGGCAAAGCTGGACCCATTAAAACATCATAAAATCATCTGCGATTGGAAACAATTCATTCGGGTTCATGGCCGCGAACTCTTCTTCCAGGACTGTCCTGAAGAGCTGGACCATATCCTGTCCATCATTGATAGCTTGAGGTGAGGAGAGGGGTTTTGGAGGGTGGGTAGGGTAGGGCAAGTTAAGCTCAACCATTCTGTCAACCATTCTAAGGTAGGAATGGTTGAGAGAGGGGGAGGGGTATGGTAGGATAGGGTAAGTAGGGTATGGTAGGGTAAGGTAGGGTATGGTAGTATAAAATAGGGCAATATAAGGTATGGTGCGGTAGAGTAGGGTAAAGGTACTAAGTTGTCACTTCCAGCTTCACCGACCGTCCCCACTACGAAATGATGGAATACCAACTAAGGCTGGCACAAGAGCGCCTAAACCTCGACCCATACGCCAAACTGGACTGGCAACACACGCCAATGCTGAAACAGAAGGCCAATTTTGTGGGCGAAATTGGCCAATCCAACCAGGCCTCGCTGGAAATGCGAAACTTTATGAATCCGGCATCAGAAGCCATGATCCGTCACGCAGAACAAAATTCCGAAGCCAGAATCCGGCACGCTGAAGATCAAGGCATGACTGGTCGTCCAGAAGCCATGATTCGCCGACCAGAAGAGGAATCTGGAGTCATGACAGCCGTTGAACCGCAGTACTCATTCACTAATACCGCGTTGGAGCTGAGCCCGAGGAACAAAATTAAAAACTGATTTTTTCGGAATTTGAAAATGAAATGCTTTTTGAATTTTTGAAAATTTTGATTTTTGAAATTTGGGGTTTTTTTTTTAAATTTTGTGAGGGAGAGGGGCGGGGGTGGAGACTCTAAATTTTTTTTAGTCCCCAGGCTGCCTGGGGTCTTAAAAAACCAGTTCATGTCATTTCTTGTTTTCTAAACAAAGTTCTTGCAATTTTTTGGTTTGTAAAGAAGGTTTTTGCCATTTTTCATTCTGTAAAGAAAGTTCTTGCTATTTTATTTTTTGTAAAGAAAGTTTTTGCCATTTTTTGATTTGTAAAGAAAGTTTTTGCCAAGATTATGGCCTGATTTTTCAAACTTCTTTTTTGTATCAAAAACCACCCCCTAGCGACGCCTCTGACAAGCTCCATACAAATCCCCCAACTACGGTGTGTAAATCTAAATCCGCATCGCCCCCCGCTTAATGAAGCCTTGTAAATTCGGAACGTTGGGAGGATGAAGACGAAGACGATCCAGCTAAAAGATCAACAAGTGGAAGCCGGTTTTTTGTTTCGCCGAGAAAATCCCCTCGATTTTCGGCGGAGGAAAATTATTTTTTTGTGTTCGTTTTTTTTGTTTCATTGACTCATTCAGCGACGATTCGCTTTTATCACCGTTTTTTATGTTTCTTTGCGGGTAAAAATGATTTTTAATTCAAATTGGGGGGCTTGGCGATTGGGCTTAGTTTTATACTTAGGCTTATGCTTAGCCTTACAAATGTTAGGCGTAGGTTAGGGTTTAGAGTTTGTCTTTGGCTTAGTCTTAAGCTCAGTTTCAGAATAAAACTTTAGCCTAGGATTAGGCTACGCCTTGGGCCTAGACTGAGTCGTAGACTTAGGCTTAGTCTCAAGATTAGGTTTAGGATGAGGCTTCAGCTTAGACTTAGACTGAGTATCTTTTTTATGATTTTCTATGGTTTTCTTATTTTTAGGCTTAAGTAGGGTGACATGGTATACGATAAACGAGTTATATCTTTTGTAAGGAAAGCTCTTGCAATTTTTCGTATTGTAAAGAAAGTTCTTGCCATTGTTGTTTTGTAAACAAAGTTCTTGCCATTTTTTGTTTTGTAAAGAAAGTTCTTGCTACTTTTTGATGTTATGTGAAAAAGTAAACTCTTTTTTACCGCGCAATAACTGATTAGAAAGTAATTGAAAAGGTATAAACTTGTAAAAAAAGTGAAACAAGTTTCAAGGTTGATAACCCTCCCCCCCCCCTTTAATATTCTTTTTTACTTTTATTGTTATTGCGCAGTAAAAAGAGACTGTTTCTATGATGAGCAGCTAGAATTTATATGACTTTTGTAACAAACGGGTTTGATTGGAAAAGGCATTAACATAGTATGTTATAGTTACTGAATTTGGGCAAAAAATGGCAAGAATTTTCTTTACAATACAAAAAATGGCAAGAGCTTTCTTTACAAAATAAAAAATGGCAAGAACTTTCTTTACAAAACAAAAAATGGCAAGAACTTTCTTTACAGAATTCAAAAAATATTCTTGTAAGTTTTTCAATTTGAAATCTCGAGGAATTCGAAAAAATTAATTTCGCTAATCTGTTGATTTTTTTGAACGAAAAATTTGCTGGGAAAGGGTCACGACAAATGGGAAAGACTAATATCTTGTATAATGAGACGCATAATGAACAATCGTTTTTGTTACAAATCGCGAAAACTCTTTTGAAAAAAACTTGAAATTTCAACCTTTGAAATTGAAAAATTTTGTTATTTTTTAATTTGTGAATAAATTTCTTGCCATTTTTTGTTTTGTAAAGAAAGTTCTTGCAATTTTTTGTTTTGTCAAGAAAGTTCTTGCCATTTTTTGTTTTGTAAAGAAAGTTCTTGCTATTCTAGGTTTTGTAAAGAAAGTTCTTTTTGTTTTATGGTTTGTAAAGAAAGTTTTTGCCATTTGTTTTTGGCTACTGTGCCTTATTTTTGTTTTTTAGGCTTAGGCTAAGAGTTAGGCCTATGTTTGAGCTTTGCTTTATGCTCAAAGTCAGCTCAAGTTCAGGTTAAAGCGAAATCTGAGCCTTAGGCTAAATCGAAGGTTCAGGAGTTTCGTCTTAGTTTCAATGTCAGGCTTTGGATCAAGCTTTAGCTTAGCCGTAAACTTAGGCTGGCTGATCACTCACAATTTTAATTCTAGCCATAGCATTGCAAGCGTCAGCTTTATTCCTACCTCTATTCCTAATCAGACCCTAATTCCTAGGCGAACTGTTATCCTCTTCCCCCCTCCTCCCTTTACTACTCCTTCACCCCCCCCTGCCTTTAGTACTCACTCTCCCCTTTTCTTCTAACTCACCCCCCTATAAAATCTGGCCTCTATAAAATCTGGATAAACACTAACTGTCTATCTTACTTTTACAAAAAACAAGCAAAATGTCTTCCCCCATCCCTCTTCAGATGTCATTCATTTATCGTGCGCAATCGTTTTCACGTTGGAAACAAAGTTTTTCTTTCTTTGTCCGTTCTCTTTTTGGAACTCTCATAAATTGGGCGTCTTTTCGATTTTATCACAAATATTTTGAACGTTTCGATAACGGCCGGTTATGTTTTTGGAATTGTTTTTTAGCAGTAAGGTTAATATAAAGGTTATTAAAGGGCATGTTATGGGAAGGTTTCTTAAGTTTACTATAGAATATTTGTTGTTTATGTTTTTGTCGAAAAGACCTTGATCGAGTTTTACTATATGCTTAGGTTTAAGCTTAGGTCCTGTGTAAAGACTAAGGTTAGCGCGAAGGCTATGACTAGGGCTGTGACTAAAGTTTAGACTAAGGAAAAGGCCAGGGCTCGGATTAGGGCTAGAGCTAGGGGTAGAACTAAGGGTAGAGCTAATTATATGGCAGAGGCTAGGGCCAGAGCTAGGGCCGAAGCTAAGACTAAGGCTTGGGCCAAGGCAGAGCTAAGGCCAAGCCTACGGCAAAGACTAGGACTATGGCTAGTACTGGGTCTAGGCAAAGGCTAAAAATAGGTCGAGGGTTATAGCTAGAGCTTAGGCTAGGGCTTAGGCTAGGGCTTAGGCTACGGATTAGGATACGGTTTAGGCTACGGCTTAAGCTAGGATTTAGGCTAGGGCTTAGGCTAGGGCTGAAGCTAGGACTTAGGCTAGGGCTTTTGCTAAAGCTAGGTCTTCGATTTGGGTTACGGCAGGGTTCTAAGCTACGGTTTAGGCTAGGACCAAGGCATGTTTACGGCAGTAAAACGTATTTTAAAAGGCTAGAGTGGCGCTAGGCGATAGGGTCACATCTAAGACTAGGGCTATAGCTAAAGCTAGGGGTTTGGAAAGGGCTAAAGCTAGGGCTCTAGGCTAGGGCTCTTGACTATGTCCATGTGGTAGGGCTAAACCGAAGAGTTTGAATATGGCTCGGTTTTTCTATTTCTAAAGCTGCAGCTAAGGAAGTATATTAACTTTGGCTTCCTAGTTTCATCGATGAAGAAACTAGGAAGCAGTAAATAACCAGGACCTATCTGTTGATCTTTATCAACGCTGTTTTCGAGCAAGAAAAACAGGTTAGCTTTTTTGTTGAAAACTTTAAACATAAAAAACCTTTTTTATTTAAAAATTTTTTTTTGGCATTTTAAAGCTATTTTGAAGTTTTTTATATAAATTTTGATTTTTGTAAAGTCAAAATATTTTTTGTTAAAAGCCCGAATTTGATACAATTGCAATACGTTTTCGTATCTTTTGTACGGCTCTTAGTCATCCCCCATTGTGCACTGTTATCCATTTTATTCGAATACAAAACTAAGAAAAAACTGCGGAAATAAGGCAAAAACTTTTTTAGTTTATAATAGGCATTATTCTATTCATTTGGCAATGGTAGAGTTACAGAAAAACTGGGTAGAGTTAATGTAAGGCAGGGTATAGTTAAAGTCAGGCAGGGTGAAGGTAAAGAAGGTAAGGTAGAGGCAAAATAAGGTAGGGTGGAGATAATACATGGAAGACGTTTCATCATGTAACATGACATTTTGAAAAATTTATTATTATGGGTAGGTGGTATTGTTTAGGGTAAGGTAGAATAGGGCTAGAGTAGACCTAGTAATGGTACTATAGACAGTATAGGGTAGGGTAGGATAGGGTAGGGTAGGGTAGGGTAGGGTAGGGTGGGGTAGAGTAGGGTAGGGTAGGGTAGGGTAGGGTAGGGTAGGGTAGGGTAGGGTAGAGTAGGGTAGGGTAGGGTAGGGTAGGGTAGGGTAGGGTAGGGTAGGGTGCGGTAGGGTAAAGTAGAATGCGGTAGAGCAGAGCAGGGCACGATAAAGCCACTGATCGTTTCAAAATTTTTTAAATTTAAATTTTGGCCGATTTCAAAGCCCAAAATTCGAAATTTGTTGGCTGATTCACGGTTTTGCTCGGCTGGTCGTTAGCTGTCTCTAATGGGTAATATCATGAGGGTTTTGTTGTTTTAACCCTTAGGCAATTTGTCGTTTTTTTCAAATGGGTTTTTGCTAATTGAGAATGATTTTTTTGGTTGGGTTTTAAAAATTTAAAAACAAATTTTTGTCATTTTTTCGATTTTAAGGTAGGGTAGGGTAAGGTTGGGTAAATTAAAATAGTGTTGGTTAGTGTGGGGTGATGTAATGTACGATAAGGTAAGGTAGGTCGAAAAAAATTATAAAAGTTTTGCGGTGTGACATAATCATATGGCATAGTTGTATAGCCTTAGAGAAATTGCAAGAATCCGGATTACGTCACCTTTTCTTGTGTAATATTGCTTACTTTTGTAATATTTGCCTCGGTGTAAAACGAAAAAAAAAATTACTGCGAGTACTGTCTTTTTTCTTTGTGTCTTTTTACAATGATGTTGTAGATGGTATTATTGGCGTTGTGCTATACCTTACCTGGCGTTAGCCAATTTAACTCTACTTTAACTCTTTCAGTAGATCTTTAAATTACCGTAAGCCTACTCTGCGTGCGCTTTAGTCTACTAACCTTAAGGCTGCTGAGTCTTAGCCCAAGCCTACTAAGCCTAAGCTTACTAAGCCTAAGCCTACTAAGCTTAAGCCTACTAAACCTAAGCCTACTAAGCCTAAGCCTACTAAGCCTAAGCCTACTAAGCCTAAGCCTACAAAGCCTAAGCTTACTAAGCCTAAGCCTACTAAGCCTACGCCTACTAAGCCTACGCCTACTAAGCTTAAACCTACTAAGCCTAAGCCTACTCAGCCTAAGTTTACTAAGCCTAAACCTACTAATTTTAAGTCTACTAAGCCTAAGCTTACTAAGCATGGCCTTATAATGCTAAGTTTAACCTTAAGCCTAAGCTTATTAAACCTAAGTAGGTAGCTAAATTAAGCTTCTAACCCTAGAGTGAACTAAAGTAGATACCTCTGCCACACCTGTTTTCTTCTATCATGTCAGACTACATCCATCTTTTCTTTATTTCTAATCATTTTTTGAGCAAAAAAGCATATTAGGTAATAGCGAAAAGTTAATAACTTGTTTTAATCAAACTCTTCTTCACTTTTTCGATTGTAAAAAGCAAGTGCAACGTTTGGAAAGATTGATTATTACAAGGAATTTGGGGTTTTGTATCAAATTTAGGCCTTTCTCTCGTTTAAATTTTAAACTTTTAAAGTTTTGAGTGCTTGAAACAAGCCTAAATTTCAATTTTTGTTTCAAGTTAAGCCTAAATTTTGATTTTTTTATTTCAAACTATGTCTAAATTTAGATTTTTTACCTTAAAATAAGCAAAACCTTAAATTTTGTATCTCACGTTAAGCCTAAATTTAGATTTTTGGTTTTACTTTAAGACTAAATTTAGATTTTGATTTCAAATTACGCCTAAATTTAGATTTTTTATTTTAAATTAAGCCTAAGTGTTGATTTGCATAAGCTTCAATTTTGTATCTTAAATTAAGCCTGAGCTTTGATTTTGATCTTATATTAGGTGCCGACATAAAGAACCCGCCGTACTTTTCCTCTAATTTCCTGTAAAAAATGGCTGGTTCTTTATGTCGGCACCTAATAATAAGCCTAGATTCCGAAATCTTTTTTTAATTAAAATTTTTTTTTAATTTTGAATTTTTTTAAGTTTTAAATTCTTAAAAAATTGATATCGAATTCAACCCCCCCCCCTCTTTTTGTTATTATAGTTTTTCTTGTAATGTTGCGGCTTCACGCCTTTCGTTGCCCTTTTTATTTATGAATCCAAGGGGCCTATCCCTTGTCTTTCGGCTCCTTTGTTGGACGTTTTTGCACTGAAAATCAGTTTTTAACGTGATTTCTTGTTAATGTTTTCGATTTTTTTAAATTTTGAAGTTCTTGTGGGCAGGGTGCGAGATTTGGATTTTTATGATACGGTGGTAAAAGAGAAGGTAGGGAGAGAGAGAGGAGAGTGGGACAATTTTTTAAAGCAATACAATTTTTTCTTAATTAAGTTGAGCAAGCCTACTTTAAGAAACGCCTCCTATCTTGCCGTTGCCTTGCCTTGCCTTATCTTGTCTTGTCTTGTCTTGTCTTGTCTTGTCTTGTCTTGTCTTGTCTTGTCTTGTCTTGTCTTGCCTTGCCTTGCCTTGCCTTGCCTTGCCTTGCCCTGCCCTGCCCTGCCCTGCCCTGCCCTGCCCTGCCCTGCCCCTGCCCTGCCTGCCCCACCTTTGGCCCAGATTTTTGATACCCTACCCTATTCGCTCTGCCTTACCAAACCTACCATACTCTACCTTACCCTACCTTTGGCCTTGCTATGCCATACCTACCCTGTTTTACCCTACCAAGCTCTAACTTACCCTACCCCACCGTTGGCCTTGCTTTGCCATACCGACCCTGTTTTACCCTACTAAGCTCTAACTCACTCAACCCCACCGTTGGCCTTGTTTTGTAATACTCTTTTTTAACAAGATTCATTTTTTGAGCCGGAATAAAATTTTTTTTATTAAGAACCACGCCCAAATTTTTTTCTAAAAAAATTCCTGCCATGAAAAACCGCAAGAAATAATTTTCCTTCGACTCAATTCGAAAAAATATGTTTTTATAGCGGGCGAATAACATCATTTTCTTACTCATTCTCATCCCTCAAACCCGTTTTAAAACAGCCGCTCCCTCGCCCAACCAAATCAACACTGGACTTGTAAAATTTTGCGGAAAAATAAACTTTGAGACTTATATGGAGCGGGGGTTTGTTTGTCGGCTAGCCGGATGAGAACAGTTTGAGCGATTTTATTGGAATTTTCTGGAGAAAAATGAGTTTTTTGGCTTAAAAAGTGTTGTTATTAATGCCTAAGAAGGGCTGTAAATTTTAAATTTGTTTTTTAGGTTTAATATGATTTGACATTTTAAAAATGATCGTTAGGTTTGGACTTTAATTTTATTTTTAAGGCCGCTTTTCAAGATTTTTCGGATGAAGTGCTTTAGGCTTAGGGGCCTTAGGGTTAGAAGCTTTGGGTTTAGAGGCTCAGGGATTAGGCTATGAATTAGGTTAAGATTTAGGTTAGAGCTTAGGCTAGAGCTTAGGCAACGGCTTACGCTAGAGCTTAGGCTAGAGCTTAGGCTAGAGTTTAGGCTAGGGCTTAGGCTAGGGCTTAGGCTAGGGCTTAGGCTAGGGCTTAGGCTAGGGCTTAGGCTAGGGCTTAGGCTAGGGCTTAGGCTAGGGCTTAGGCTAGGGCTTAGGCTAGGGCTTAGGCTAGGGCTTAGGCTAGGGCTTAGGCTAGGGCTTAGGCTAGGGCTTAGGCTAGGGCTTAGGCTAGGGCTTAGGCTAGGGCTTAGGCTAGGGCTTAGGCTAGGGCTTAGGCTAGGGCTTAGGCTAGGGCTTAGGCTAGGGCTTAGGCTAGGGCTTAGGCTAGGGCTTAGGCTAGGGCTTAGGCTAGGGCTTAGGCTAGGGCTTAGGCTAGGGCTTAGGCTAGGGCTTAGGCTAGGGCTTAGGCTAGGGCTTAGGCTAGGGCTTAGGCTAGGGCTTAGGCTAGGGCTTAGGCTAGGGCTTAGGCTAGGGCTTAGGCTAGGGCTTAGGCTAGGGCTTAGGCTTCGGCTAAGGCTAGGCCTTAGGTCAGGGCTTAGGCTAGGGCTTATGCTAGGGCTTAGGCTAAGGCTTAGGCTAGAGCTTAGGCTAGGGCTTAGGATAGGGCTTAGGTTAGGGCATAGGCTAGGGCTTAGGCTAGGGCTTTGGCTAAGGCTTAGACTAGGGCTAAGGGTAAAGCTTAGGCTAGGACTTAGGTTAGGGTTAAGCTAGGGCTGGGGCTAGGGCTAGGGCTAGGGCTAGGGCTAGAGCTTAGGCTAAGGCTTAGGCTACACACCCAAATTTGAATAATCCACAAAATCTAAAAATTGCTTTTTGCAATTGTGATTTCTTTTCATTTTGAAAATTAACTCTGTTCCCCGTGCGGTAGCGCGGATATGGAAAAACGTCTTGGAGAGCTCACTCCTGTTTAAGTTGACGATCGTCAAGGCCGACCTATCAAAAGTGGCCAATTGTGGATCATCGGTTACGTAGCACGAAATGGGAATGCAAAAGCATTGGTAATCTCGGTAAGTCTTTCGTTTCAAACAATTTTTTTAGTGTCGGTCCAAGGTGTGCCACAACAGCCAGTTTCAACCTACCAACCCCTGAGATGACACCCCCACTTCTTAGATGACACCCCCACCTCATAGATAACACCCCCGCCTCTTAAATGGCACCCCACCTCATAGATGACACCCCCAACTCATAGATGACACCTCCACCTCTTAGATGACACCCCCACCTCTTAGATGACACCCCCACCTCTTAGATGACACCCCCACCTCTTAGATGACACCCCCACCTCTTAGATGACACCCCCACCTCTTAGATGACACCCCCACCTCTTAGATGACACCCCCACCTCTTAGATGACACCCCCACCTCTTAGATGACACCCCCACCTCTTAGATGACACCCCCACCTCTTAGATGACACCCCCACCTCTTAGATGACACCCCCACCTCTTAGATGACACCCCCACCTCTTAGATGACACCCCCACCTCTTAGATGACACCCCCACCTCTTAGATGACACCCCCACCTCTTAGATGACACCCCCACCTCTTAGATGACACCCCCACCTCTTAGATGACACCCCCACCTCTTAGATGACACCCCCACCTCTTAGATGACACCCCCACCTCTTAGATGACACCCCCACCTCTTAGATGACACCCCCACCTCTTAGATGACACCCCCACCTCTTAGATGACACCCCCACCTCTTAGATGACACCCCCACCTCTTAGATGACACCCCCACCTCTTAGATGACACCCCCACCTCTTAGATGACACCCCCACCTCTTAGATGACACCCCCACCTCTTAGATGGCACCCCCACCTCTTAGATGGCACCCCCACCTCATAGATAACACCCCCACCTCTTAGATGACACCCCCACCTCTTAGATGACACCCCCACCTCTTAGATGACACCCCCACCTCTTAGATGACACCCCCACCTCTTAGATGACACCCCCACCTCTTAGATGACACCCCCACCTCTTAGATGACACCCCCACCTCTTAGATGACACCCCCACCTCTTAGATGACACCCCCACCTCTTAGATGACACCCCCACCTCTTAGATGACACCCCCACCTCTTAGATGACACCCCCACCTCTTAGATGACACCCCCACCTCTTAGATGACACCCCAGCCTCTTAAATGACACTTTTTAATTGACACACCCAACTTTCAGATGGCTCACCAACCTCACAGATGACACACCAACCTTATAGGTGATACTCAAACTTCCTCGATGGCACACGAAGCTCCCAAAAAGCTGATGAAATCTTACTTGGACGAGCCCATTTTGCGCTACGACAACCGAACATCACTTCTGGACTCATTTTACAATGGAATTTGTAAATTTATAAATTTGAATAAATGGGTGCTTGAAATAGGTGGTGGGTGTGTATAATAAGGTGGGTGTGTTCTCTCAGAGAGCCCCAAATTTTAATATTTTGAAAATTACAAAAAGTATAGAACGATTTTATTGCGACATTATGACACATCGTAGTGCATTGTACAAAATGAGTAGCGTTTGTTTAAAAATGCTTCCGCGATATTATTAATAATCATTTTTATCGTTTGTGCTCTTTCTTTGCAAATTTTATAAAACAAGATCACTTTTTAGTCCGTTTTGAAATTTCTTTAAAAATAGTGCTTCTGAATTTTAAAGCCTAAACCTGCCGATCCGAAGTTATTTAAAGCCAAGTTTAAGCCTAGACGCCCTTTTCCTGGCCGACGTTGTAGCCTAATTCGTAATCTAATTCTTGGCTTAAGCAGTAATCTAAGTCTTAGCCACATAAGCCTCAGGCTTTTCATATTGCTACGCTAGTTTTAGCCTATGCCATAGCGCTAGCCCTACCTTGGCTTTTTTTAAACGTAAGGCTACTAACTCTAAAATTGCTGTTGTTTAAGATTTAGCCCAAGCCTTCGCCATAGCCAAAACTTTAGTCTATCCTCCTTTTGGTCCAAGCTTTAGCCCTAGCTTAAATTTACACTAAGCCATAGCCTAAGCGTTAGCAGAAGCCTTAGATCTGCCCTAATCTTAAAGCTGAGCCTTAGAGCCCTAGTATAAGCCAATCTTAGCCTATTAAAGCTGAAATTCTTTTTTACTTTCTCAAAACTAAATAACCCTATATATAATCTAGCATTACCATTACTCATCCCAATATTATCATCATTCCATCCGCCTTTCCCATTAAAAAAAAGGCTAGGGACTAAAAACCGCCGCCGTATGTTCGATTAATTTGGCTGATCGATTTAAGCCATTTTTTGTTATCGGGTGGGGCTTTAAAACAGCATCTGGCCGGATCGTTTTAAACTCGATCCGGCATCTTTTCTGATCGCGGGGCTGTCGGCCAGTGAATTCTCTTTTCTTTTCGACCGATCGCCTTTCTTTCGCTTTTTGGTGGGTCTGGGATTTTAGCTTGTTCAAATTTTGGAAAATTTTGGGGTTTGAGGGAGGGGCGAGATCAATTAAATTTTTTTTCATTTTCATTTTAAGCCTACAACTTTTAAAAGTGGGATTTCGAAGCCTAATAAAATTAAGGCATTTGTCTAGTCTAAAGGCCTAGTCTAAGCCCTAGCCTTAGCCTAAGCCCTAGCCTAAACACTAGTCTAGGCCCTAGCCTAAGCTCTAGCCTAAGCCCTAGCCTAAGCACTAGCCTAAAGCTTAGCATAAACCCTAGCCTAAGGCCTAGCCTAAGTCATAGCCTAAGCCGTAGCCTAAGCTCTAGGCTAATCTCTAGCCTAAGCCCTAGCCTAAGCCATAGCCTAAACACTAGTCTAGGCCCTAGCCTAAGTTCTAGCCTAAGCCCTAGCCTAAATTCTAGGCTAAGCCATAGCCTAAGCTGTAGCCTAATCCCTAGCCTAAGCCTAAAGCGCTGAAGGGTAATTGGTAATATTATTGCTTGTAAGCCTAAAGCCCTTTAAGTCTACAACCCCAAACCCTAAAAACTTTAAGCCTAAAGCTCATAAATGTAAAGCCCCCAAGCCCTGAGCCTCTAAACCTAAAGAGCGTAAGCCCAAAAACAACTAAGATTACGCAAACCTAAACCTAGCCTAAGCTCCAGTCTTAGCCTTCAACTTAGCAATAACACTAGCTATAGCCCAAGTGCTAACCCTAAGCCTAAAGCTCCTAAACCTAAAAAGACTTTCTCCTCATAAGCCAATATTCCACATGATTGTGAAGATCTCGCCACTCATAAATTACCGTAGCCGTTGGCTCGCTTTCGCTACAAAACCCTCATTTTGGCCCCGAATTTCGGAATGTTTATTCGGCTTGGTATAAACAAAACTTTCGGCCTGAGGGCAACAGCGGCGTTATTAATATTCGAATATTAATCTGAGGAAACTCGGTTATGTTAAAGTCTTCGTGCAGCGTCCGTTGCCCTTCGCCCGTCCACCCCAAATTGGCCTTTATTTGCATATTTTTCGCGCCACACAATGAAAAAAACTTGTTCGGAAAGTGTTGGCGGAAGACTGTCAAAAGTCACACTGTTCATGGTGTGAATATGAGGAGGGGAGGAGGAGATTGTCCGGTCTGCGGGTTGTTATATCATCTTATTGTTGTAGTTGATTTGTATACGGATTTGATTTTGGCGACTAAAGAAGAAGTTAGGCTTAGGTTTACACTTATAAACTTTTAATTTAGAATTTCAAAGCCTAACCAAAGGTTAGCTTACTTATTAGATAAGCCGAAAGTTTAGTCTTAAACTAAGTGGTTTAGGCTTGGTGTTTTTGAATTTAGTAGGCATAGGAACTTTAGGTCTATTAAGGTTAAGCCAGAGCTTTAATTTATTAAGGCTAAGCTTGCTAAGTCTATACTTAGGCTTAATAAATCTATGCGTACTACGCCTAAAGCAGGTGAGCCTATAAGTAGGCTTGATAATGCTATGCGTACAAGCCCTAAGCCTGGAGAGCCTACTAAGCCCAGGCCTACTAAGCCTACTAAGCCTAAGCCTACTAAGCCCAATCATACTAAGCCTAAGCCTACTAAGTCTAAGCCTACTAAGCCTAAGCCTACTAAGCCTACTAAGCCTAAGCCTACTAAGCCTAAGCCTACTAAGCCTAAGCCTACTAAGCCTAAGCCTACTAAGCCTAAGCCTACTAAGCCTAAGCCTACTAAGCCTAAGTCTGCTAAGCCTAAGCCTACTAAGTTTATGCCTGTTTAACTTAAGCGAACTAAGGCGAAGCTTACTGAGCCTAAGCATACTAAGCCTAAGCCAACTAAGAGTAAGCCTACTAAGGCTAAGCCTAAGCCTACTAAGCCTAAGCCTACTAAGCCTAAGCCTACTAATCTTAATTTTTCCTTTGCGCAAATATAAGCCTAAACTTACTATTTCCGATCTACTAAGCCTAAGCATTAGCCTAAGCGTAAATCTAAGCCTAAGCCTGATTTTTAATCATTTTTTAAGTTTTAAAACTAATTTTAGGCAAAATTATTCGTTTAGTGTTTTGTTTATAGCCCTTCTGATTGGCCGGACACCCTTCTCGGCCCTTTTTTCTTATCAGTTCTGAGGTTTTCTCAATATTCACACGACTTTTCCCTTTCATATTGATTTTTCGAGCCATTGATAATGTTTCTTTTTATAAAAATTGAAATTTTTGAGCGAAATTTTATTGAAAAAAACCCCTTTTTCAGCTTTTAAAATGACAAAAAATGATTTAATTTTAAAAATTTTGAAATATGAAAATTGAAAAAAGTTGATTGAAGGTTTGATTACAAAAGTTTTAATCAGAACAGGTGTCTGTTTTCGAGTTCTTTCAAGTTTTGCTTGATATGACGGGTTTACAAGCATTCTGGCAGGGTTGAAAAATTGGTATTTAAGGAAATTGAAATGTGTATTGTCTTCGGGTTTTTATTATTTTATTGCTTTTGGCCACCTTACGTTATCCTATCTTACACTACCCTAACTTACTTTACCTACCTTGCCCTACCCTACCCTACCCTACCCTACCCTACCCTACCCTACCCTACCCTACCCTACCCTACCCTACCCTACCCTACCCTACCCTACTCTACCCTACCCTACTTTACCTCACCCTACCCTATTATACTATACCCTACCTAATCTTACTGTATCTTAACGTAACCTACCATACCCTACTATAGCCTACCATTTTCTACCCTAACCCAACTTTTAGTCAAATTCTATTACTACTCTTGCCATGCACTATCATACCCCTACCGTATAGTGTTTACACCATACTTTTTTCTTAGTCCACCTAAGCGTACTAACTAGCCTAAGCGCGCCTAAAGACCCTGTCTATTTTTTTAGAATGCCCTACCTTACCTCACACTACCTTACTCTACAGTACCTTGTCCCACTCATACCCTACCTCACCTTGTCATACTATGTCTCACCCTACCCCGACCCACCCTATCCCACTCTTCCTTCTCATAGTCTACCCTACTTTTGGCCAAACTGTAGTACTACCCTGGTCGTGATCTATCACATTACCACTACCGTACCGTGCCCCAATCAATTTAATTCTAATTCCTAATCTTCCAGATTCCGCATGACAGAAGCCGAGACTTCTGAGCAGCATCTGCTCACCGACCCCACCACCACATCGGCCGATGATTTCGGCCTGAAGCCCGACCCGGACACAATAAAAATGTTCGTGGGCCAAATCCCGCGGCATTGGGGCGAGAAGGAGTGTATGGAGTTGTTCGGCGAATTCGGCAAAGTCTACGAATTGAATGTGTTGCGCGACAAGTCGTCGCAACTTAGTCGCGGCTGTTGTTTCGTGACGTTTTATAAGCGACAGGACGCGATTAACGCGCAGAATGCGCTTCATAACATACGGGTTTTGCCACAAATGAATCATCCGGTCCAAATGAAGCCGGCTGATGTTGAGAATCGGAATGGTAAGAACAAAATTGGAATTTTTAGGGTTGTAGGGGTGGATTTTTCGGCACAGAGGAAAGAGGGGGGGGAGAGAAAGGGAGTGCATTTTTAAAACATTGTTCAAAAAAATGTGAGCCCAGTCGCAAAAATTGTTGTTCTGGACTTCCAAACCTGACTAGCCAATTTCAAGCCTAAGCATATCAATAATAAGCCTAAGACTACTGATTCCGAGCTTACTAAGCCTAAGTCTACTAAGCCTAAGCCTACTAAGAATAAGCCTAAGCCTACTAATCCTAACCCTACCAAGCCTAAGTACATATAAGCCTAAGCATTTTCAGAAAGAAAACTCTTCATTGGCATGTTATCCAAGACAATGGGCGAAGAAGAAGTCAAAGAGATGTTCAAAGAGTTCGGTCAAATCGAAGAATGCACCGTGCTACGCGAGGACGGCAAGAGTCGAGGTAAGCATCGTACTGTACTTGTCTATACATGTTCGACAAATGTTGTAGCATTCCTATTTTCTGCTTATTTCCGTTCGATTTACTCGTATTTTGGTCCAATTTTTGTCATATTCGGCTTTGATGGGCATGGTGAATATGTTGGCGTTTTGATATTATAATTGGTAAAAAATAGGTGTACAATGAGTTTAATTTAGGTAAAAAAGATTCGGAAATCTAACAAAATAGCTTTCTAGACTATAAAATCAAGGTTTCGTACTGAAACATATTAATTTCTGATGTTAACCATCTCTCAGCACGCATGGTTAATATCGAGGCGACTTGATATGTTATTGGATGCAAAATACCGTAAAATCACAGTATGTTGAATAAAAAATAAGGGGTTATATTATAGAATGAAAGTTAAAAACAAAAAAGCTTATTTTCAAGCCGAAACTTATCATTTTCCAACATTAACCTATATTAACCATAATGGATAATATAAAGACCCCTTTTAGCATGAAAACAATTATGAAACAAATTGAAATTAAAGTCAATTATGTAAAAAAGACTACTGAATCCATAAAAATTTGTTTTAGTCCAAGTAAAATTCGTTTTCATACCAAAATCAATCATTTTCCGCCACCAACCTATATTAACCATGATGGTTAATATCCGAAACTCATTTCAATTCACAAAAATAAGTTCTTTACCCAAACCACATTCCAAATATGCCAAAATTTACCATGCTCACATAAAAATTACTGTAAAAACGTCTGTCTCGTACTAATGTTTTAACAATTTGATCAGTTCGGCCAAAGTGGTTGTACATTATGTCATGTTGAACATGGGTATATATGTCCCATTAAGCATGGGTATATTAACAAATGAATCTTTTGTTCGGAGCCGGTTCTATGTTTGACGTGATGGGTTCTTCTACGTTTTTCATGTTTCGGTAGTTTCGGGGTTCTTGAGAGCTGCGCCCGAGTTGCGCAGGCTGCAGGATGAAAATTTTGGAAATTGGCGGGAAAATGAAATTTAAATTTTTGTAAAATACGATACCTTAAAATGTGACTTTTAAACTGATTTTTACAATTTTTTTTTAAAGTCATATTAGGTTGTTCAAATAAATTTGTGCCCCTGTCGAAAATTAGCTTTGAAAGGGGGCGCAGAATTATTTGAACAACCTCGTATTACCAGAAAAGTCACGTTAAGCCTAAAAATGCCATTTTAAATCAAAAAATGCCGTTTTTAAGCCTAAACAAGCCATGTTCAGGCCAAAAATTACCATTTCAAACCCAACATCAACCATCTACTGCCATAACAAGAACCAACATGTTCAAATGTCTATGTCACTGCCATTGTTACCTTCTTTTTTTTCTTTCACCAACCGTTTACTCGTTATTTTAGGATGTGCTTTTGTGACGTTTGTGAGTCGTTCTTTTGCCCATCAGGCGATCAAAGCTATGCACCAGTCGATGACATGCGAGGTTCGTCACTTGTTTGTTCAAAGTTTTTTTTTTATTTTGATTTTACAAACAACCCTTGAGTTTTCGTTCTCCATTAACTTTGGGCTTTGCTTTCGATACTAAACCCCAGTATTAACACCTGTTCAGGAGATTAGTGAAGTTTGAGGGGATTGAAAAGGAAAACAACCTTATTTTTGGTTGATTTCGAGGAAAAAACAACAAGATTTATATTATTATTATTATATTGGCCTACTTGGAAAACAAAATTTTTTAGCTTTAATGGCCAAAACTTGCCAAGAAATCGGTTGATTTTGATAATAAATAGAAAAAGAACGAAGAACTTCATCAAAAATTTTATGGTGGATATACCTAACTTTAACAAGTTTTTTTCCTATTCAACCGTTTCAAGTTAGTGCCAACTTAATTTTAATACATTTAAAATATCGCTAAGAATATTAGAAGCCTTAAAAATTTTAAAACAACTTGAGTTTGAACCATAAACATCAAAAGATTCAGAAATCACCAAAAATGTGATGGTGAATATCTTTAACTCAAGTTTTTTCAACTTCTACCATAAAAAATGAATGCCAATTTAGATTGTATACTTTAACAATACTCCTAACAACAATTGACACGTTTTAAATTACTTTATTGTCCAGTTTTGAATGAGTTACATCAAAAACAAGCTAAAGTAACATCAAAAATTTAAGAACCAAATGCATTTATCTTGGCATTTCGGAATTTTAAACTCCTAAAACATAGTAAAAACTATCAAAACACATTCCAAGTACTATAGAGAAGGTTTAGGCTTTCGTAAGCTTTACAAAATATGTGTTTTCAAATTAGTTATTTGTTGTTTTCTTCTAAAATTATCAAAATTTTAAAAATTTGATGTCAAATTTTTAGGGATGCAACAAACCAATTGTGGTAAAGTTTGCCGATACCCAAAGAGACAAAGAGAACAAGGTGAAACAACCCAGTTCAGCTTCACCGCCTGCGGTGGCTGATCAGACCGCCTTGTTGGCTCAGGTAAGCGATATTACTATGGCTGAGGGTAGGGCAGCTTTTTAAAATTTAACAAGACGTTTTGGGTGTGGTAGATTTAGAAAACGAAGCTAAGGGAAAGGGGAGGGGGTAAGGTTAAAGTGAATTGTTGTTAAAGCGCCAGAACTTCATAAAACAAATTTTTTTAGCTTCTGAAGACCTCTCAAACTGGACAAACCAACAATATCACGTCACAGTTGATGGGAATCAACACCTTGTTACAACAACCAGGAATTTTGAATCTCATTGGAACAGGTAAGAACATCAAAAGCTTCAAATCAACCCTTCAATTTTAAGAAATCAAATTAAAAATTGAAAAATATTACCTAAAACAACATTATCTCAAACTTTATGCTTTTTCACAAAACCGACAAGCCAAGTACTTCGATTTCTATGTAAAATACGCTTCCCTATTTCAAAAAGAAACTCATTTTCAAAATTTTAAGTAATCTCAAGTTTGGCCACGGTCCAAACTCCGGGTACCAATTCAGAAGGCCAGTCTGGCTCCCAATCTCAAGCTCAGAGTAGTAAAAGTTCAGAAGGTAGATTAGAGTGACGTTATGTAACATACAAACTGTCTCTGCAATATAACACTCACATTGAACTTCAATTGACGTGAAATTACCTATTCTTCACATAGTCTAACATATTAATCAATATCTGACCAAATTTGAAGTGATTAACCTCGAAAACATTTTGAAAAGTTGTTAAAAATAATTAAAAAAAGTGTGGAGAACTATTAACAGCCTGAATCAAACCTAAATGTAATATAAATCACCTAACATACGACGATTTCAGTGCCAACAGCTCAACTACAACTGAATGCCATGATACAGCAACAAAAAGTGCTAGAATTGCTACGACAAAATCAACAAAAAGACGCCAATTTAAGCCTACAACAAGTTCTCATGTCCCAGATGCCACAGACTCATCAACAGTACGCTCAACTTCCCTCTATCAGCCCACAGCCTACACTGGGCTTCAACACGGGTAAGTTAATATAAACATGAAGTTTCTGGAAAACCAGATTGCTTTTGAACTAAATTTATGTATCTAGTAGTTGAACACTGAAAATATCTATCTAAAATCAAACAAAGAATGGCAGAAACAATTGTGAAAAGGCTGGAAGACATAAATTTCGATATTACGCTAGGTAAAAGTGGTGTTACCTTCGAATTTCGTTAAATTATGAGGAATTACCTGCCTATATCAATTTCTTATTCTTATCCAAAATTAGCCAATCCAATAATGTACCTAAAAACAGAAAAGGAATAATCAACCTTATCAATTGGGCGCAAGACATCCATTTCCATATTACACTTCCGGAAACTGGCCTAACTTCCAGTTTTATGAACCTAGAAGCAGTTTTTAATATCCTAAAGCAATTTTTTATAAAACACGCGACAAAATATTTAAAATAACACTGTTTAGAGTTAACAATTTGCCAAAAATCGTTAGAAACTTTCAGTTTTATCAAAAAATCTTTGAAAAATCGAAAAAAATCGAAAAAATAAAAATTTGAAAGGTTTTTTGCCGCCAAAATGTGTAAATTGATAAGGAATAGAAACTACTTGATGTAGTTTGTAAAAAGGCTAGTAAAAATATCGTTTACATATATTATGACCTATTTAATTCGTTAAAATTGACATTCTCCACCCATAACCTACAATAATATAATTTTAGCCCAAGACTCCACCTCACCACAGCCTCAACTTCAAGCCTCGGGCTACGATGAAACTGCCATTTTGCTACAACAACAAAAACTCAACCCTTATCAACAACTGAGTTATGCCACAACCACAGCCGGTGTTATGAATCCATTGGCCGCGACGGCCGCGGTTTCTTCGCCTTTGACGACCATAAACGCGTCAATTCAGCCCCAATTGAACCTGATTGCTCAACAACAACAAGCTCAAAAAGCGCTGATGGCGGCGGCTGGTGCTGTGAACAATGGGCAGAGTAAAGGGCCTGAAGGGGCAAATTTGTTCATCTACCATCTACCTCAAGATTTCATGGATTCTGATTTGTATCAGCTGTTTCATCACTTTGGCACGATCATTTCGTCAAAGGTTTTTATTGATAAGCAGACGAATCTTAGCAAGTGCTTTGGTAAGTGTTATTTTGTTAAAGATTTGTGAAATTGAGGAGATATAGGCTATTTATGTTTTGTTAGACATCAAATTCAAAGAACTTGATGTAAAATGGTCAAAAATTTGTAAAATACGGTGCGATAGGGTACCATTCTAATAAATATAGAAATGCCAGACCTTATATTACCTAAAAATAACTATTTTTAGGCTTCATAAGTTATGACAATGTGGTATCGGCCCAAAATGCCATAGCGGCTATGAATGGGTTCCAGATCAATCAGAAGCGACTAAAAGTTCAATTGAAGCGTACCAAAGGCTCACAACCGTATCCAACATCGAACAACGGTCAAATCAGCGCATGAATCAATGGGTGTTTACAGTATTCCGAGAATTACCAATCTTGTCTAGTCATTCATAACCGAAACGTAGATTTATTGTAGATGTTTATTGCGCGTTAATAAATTTTTATTATTTTTGAATTAGGTGATATGATAAGGTAATTTCAAGAACTGAGCATTTTTTGTTTGTAAAGAAAGTTCTTGCCATTTGGAGCTTTGTAAAGAAAGTCCTTGTGATTTTTTTGTTTTGTAAAGAAAGTTCTTGTCATTTACAACTTTGTAAAGAAAGTTCTTGCTATTTTTTGTTTTGTAAAGAAAGTTCATGCCATTTTATGTTTTGTTAAGAAAGTTCTTGCCAATTAAAGCTTTGTAAAGAAATAGTGTTGAGATTAAGACCAAGGTTATATTCGGTATAAAGGCTTTTAAGCCTACAACAATATCCACCTTTTAATATGTTTTTGGAATAACGTTTATCGTACAGTAAAGTACTGCGTAAATGTAATAAACTGAGATAAATTTGCAGCAAAGATATCATGTAGAAACCAACAGTTACATTTTTATGGTTCATAAGCTGTGATAAGATGTTATTAGTACAGATCACCAAAACTTGCCCAGTCAGTTATATCCAAAACGTAGGACAGTTATTGTATTGTATCGTCGTTAACTAAAAGTGGTTCTTATTTTTAAAGTTCATTAAAATGTTAACATTATCATCTACAAAAGCCTGATGTTCTATAAATCGCCCGCCCAGCATTGCCCACAACTTACATTTCAACTTATCAGTTGTCATAGCCATCGTGTCAATGTAAACAAGAAAGGTTGTGGAAAACTTATTTACGTCCTGAAATGTGCCAAACATGACTTTTTTCAGTTTCAAGGGCTGTAGTCCAGAGTCTTAGATTTATCCCTAGCCCTAAAGCTAGCCTTAGCCCTAACTCTAGCCCTAGCTTTAGCTCTAGCTTCAACCCAAACCCTACTTCTAACCCTAACCCTAGCTCTATCCAAACCCTAGTCACAGCCTTATGCTTAGCCGTAGCTTTAGCCCTAGTCTTAACTCCTGTATAACAAATCGCTCAAGAAACCTTACAGAACATTTTTTGGATAACATAGTCAATTCGATCATCTTCGAGTAGGAATCTTCCTTGTAACGTGCCCTTAAATCTTCTGACCATTCTCTCAACACTCGGTCTTTGTACTTGTCAAGCTCTGGACATATTCCAATAACATCTTCATCTGTACATTTTTAAAAATGTAATTTTAAAAATCAAAAAAATTAAAATCCTGAGGCCAAGGCAAAGAATAGGAATAGAAAAGAGATAGCAGTAGGGTAAGGTAGGGTAGGGTAGGTTTAATGATTAAACTTACAATGATAACAAAAAGTAATAAGTAAAATAATAGTAATTTCTTCAAGCGACGGTTTTGCCGTCCGAAAGTGTTGGGCTAACTCAACAAATTTAAAGTTGAACTTGTACCGTAATCTACAAAATATATCATTATTACAGTAAAACCTAAACTCAAGACTTTAAAATCTAAATAACTCTGACGTTAGCCTTAGTCTTAGTCTTAGAATTAACCTTAGTCCTAGCCTTAGTCATAACCATAACCTTAGGCTTAATCATAACCAGAGTTCCCAAATTTCCAGCTCCGGTTCCAGCTCCGGAGCCGGGTCTTTTGCACTACAATTGACAATTTTCGGCTCCGGAGCCCGTGGGAACACTGATCATAACCTTAGCGTTAGCTCTAACCTAAGTATTAGCCCTACCCCAGAGCCCTAATCCTAGTTCTAGCCTTAGTCTTAGCTCTAACACAAGCCCTAGCTTTATCATTACTAAACAACTAGCTCTATCTTGAATACAAACTTACTCTAAGATAATAACGAGCATTAAGAAGGGTGTTAGCTACGATTACACCTAACATTTCAAAAACTAATTTCAAAAGTAAATACAGTAGAACACCTGTGTAACAAACTAGTACATATATAAAGAACTAATTTGAAATCTACAAGAAGTTTGTTATGCAGAAGTTCTCCTGTATTAAAATTCCCCTAATTTTAATTTTTAAAAAATTAAATCGTAGCCAACACGCCTGGACTAATATGTTTCAAATCCATCCACCAGTCGTCTTCCATTAAATTTGTATAAAAGCCCAGCCAAAACATTGAGCGAGGATCAAAATCATTTTTGAAAAATTGCATTGTCAGATGTCCTGCCTTTATCAATGTTAGCTCACAATAGCACTGTGCTACAAATTGTTCCTAAAAGCTTACATTTTACGTATTTTAGCTATGTTATTGTAGAAAAAAGTTTAAAAAGTTTACCTACATACTGCTCTTTAGTCTGGAATGTCATCTGACTTATACATTCTCTAAAAATGTCAAAAGATTTGTTTTTGCTCAGCTCCAACTGTGCTATGGCATCTTTTTTGGTTGTTTGAACTAACTGAAATAGGTATGTATAAGTATATTCCTAGCCCAGAAGCCTAGGCCAGAACCCTAACCCAGAGCCCTGTCCCAGACCCTTAACCCACTGCCCTATTCCAGTGCCCTAGTCCAGAGCCCTAGCCCAGAGCCCTAGTGCAAAACCTTAGCCCAAAGCTTTAGTCCTAGCTCAAATAGCCCAAAAGGTCTAAGCTTATAAACCAATCCTCCGTCCTAGCCGAGAACCCTAGCTCTATATACGGAGGAACAGGCCAACCTGTCCGGGACTTACCCTTAGACCGGGCCGGCCCTGACCCAAATTTAGGTTGGGCCAGGCCTCAAAATCAAGGCCCGGCTCGAAAAGTCCGGTGCGTTGGCACGGGAAAAGAGTTTGTGTCGAGCCGAGCATGAAAAATAGGCCCGGCTCGCTCTTCATGTCCACCTAGTCCACAGCCCTAGCCCAAAGTCCTAGCCTACAGTTCTAGCCCACAGTTCTAGCCCAGAGCCCTAGCCCAGAGCCCTAGCCCAGAGCCTTAGCCCAGAGCCCTAGCCCAGAATTCTAGCCCAGAGTCCTTGCCCACAGCACAAGACCAGAACCCTAGCCCAAAGTTCTAGCCAAGAGCCCTAGCCCAGCGCCCTAGCCCACAACCCTTGCCCAGAGTTCTAGCCCAGAGCCCTCGCCCAGAGCCCTAGCCTTAGCCTAAAGTCCCAACTTATAGCTCTAGCCCTACTCTTACCCTTACCCGCACTATTGTATAGTATACTGTATCACCTGATTTAACGAAGAATCCGGACTTTTCACAACACACTCGAACTCGTACACATTGTTGAGAGCCTTGACCAATTGATGACTCAGTGAGGTAATGCCACTTTTAAAGGCATTTAAGAATTGGTCGGTTTGCAAGTTCTTTGATTTCTCCACGATTTTATTTAGCTGTTCTTGACATTTGGTAAATCTACATGCTTTGCACTTTAACTTATCCTCTGAAAATAGGAAATAAGGTGATCTATTGCCAGACAGACAATCTATTTTAAATACAAGGAAAGGGGGGGGAAGGGTGAGTATAGGAGTTTAGCGGAAGGTGAGCGGGAGAGTCAAGCTTACGACCGAGGTTAAGTTGTAGGGTTAGGGCTATGCTCGGGCTAAGGGTCAAAGCTAGCAAGATCTGCTCTGGTTCTCTGGTCTAGGGTTGTAGGCTAGAGCTAGGGATCTGGTATGGGGCTCTGGGCTAAGGCTTTGGGCTAGGGTTCTGGGCTAGGGCTCTGGGCTAGGGCTCTGGACTAGGGCTCTGGGCTAGGGCTCTGGGCTAGGACTCTGGTCTAGAGTTCTGGGCAAGGCACTAAGCTAGAGTTCTGACCTAGGGCTCTGGACTAGGGCTCTGGGCTAGGGCTCTGGGCTAGGACTCTGGTCTAGAGTTCTGGGCAGGGCACTAAGCTAGAGTTCTGACCTAGGGCCCTGGGCTAGGCATACGTAATAACAAAAAATCTTACTGAAATAAACTTTGCAATTGTTGTCGCCAGCTCTACAATAATATGTTTGTTTTTTGGCCAAATAACGTTGAAAAAAGATGGCACAGCTTTTGCAAATCTGAAAGAAGGTTATAAAACATAGAGTCAGACAATGAAAATGAATTAAGCTTAGCTAGATAATGCATAATTTGATCTAGCTAGCATAGATAAACCTAGCTAGTTATCGAATAACTTAGCCTAGCTGAACCTAGGCAGATAACGTATAATTTAGCCTAGCTAGCTTAGCTAACACATACTTTAGCCTAGCTAAGTCTAACTGGATAAAATGACTTACCCTGCCTCCGAGATGTCGACATTTCGAAGGCGCCGAACAGACTTCACAATTATAATATGGCGGCGATGTCGCTTCAGAAGTTGTTTTTACTAACTCATCCGCCATCCTCAAGGTTTAAAATTTTAAAAGTTTAGAAACCTTTTTAAGAAACAATTTTTAATACAAAAACTTCAATATAAAAATATTTATATAAGCTATTTCTATAATAATATAAGCGGAGACGACCAAACGTCCAAAAGAAAAAATATCTTATCAACCTTAAATACTTCGTTAAACGTTGAGGATTAAGTCTTCTTGAAAAGATCATTGAACTCACATTTGTAAGTTAAACATAAGCATTTTAAAAAGCATTACTATGACAGATCAAGTCACGTTTTGAAGTTAAAAATGATTTTTTAAGCAAAAAATCAAATTTTTAGCCCGAAGCAAAATTTTTCACACAATTTTTTTTAAAAATTTTAAATTTAAAATAAAAAATATACTATTAGGGTAAATATAACAGTAAGTATAGGGGTTATATCCATTTGTCAGCAACTCAAAATCCCCTTTTCATAATCATTCATCTGCGGCCGAGCCCACAACGAAGAAAAAGAGGCAAGTTATACGCAAGACGCCAGCAACAAAATTTGAATCAAACTTGATGTTTTTGCCTTTTGTCGGTATAAAATATTGTTTATTTAATCAAAAAACAACTAAAAATGTTTTTAAGACTATTTTTTAACTACTTTCGACAAGTTTACATTAGAAAGAAGAGAAATTTTGAAGTTTTGACACATTTTCTGGACATTTCATCAAAGATGACAGATTTTTTGAACGGTTTTTTTCGTTTTTTACGAAATTTTGTCAGACAGCTTTATCGATTAGTATTCTAGGCCTTGTGCTGTTCAAGATTAAAGCTTAATTAATGTTAATTTACCGGCATTTTCTTATTTTCAATTTTTATGTTTAAATTTCAAGAATAACATCGATATTACTTTGTCGTTTTTTAAAGTTACTATAGCTCTTTATGTCAATAATGATTTTACAAGGTTACTTAATTTATATTGTGTCTGTCGACTAATTTAAGTCATGTTTATTTATGAAAGTTGGCGCAATTTACGATATTATGGTATGTTGGAGTTGATGTCACTCCGGAAAATTAATGTATCTTGGTTGGTACTTTATGTATTTGAAAGATTTTTGGTTGTTAGAAAGCAGAAAGATATATCTAACTAATGGTAGTAATAACCTGTATTAATGAGTTTGATTTTAGGTCTATTTTGAAGGTTTTTTGGGGCTATTTTTCTAGTGTATCATAGCTGGTAAATGATTTTATAATTGGTTTTTTAACTATTTAAAATGGAATTCAAGCCTAATAAGAGAAAATAAAGTGTGTTTAATTTTTTTTAATATAAAAAGGTAAATTCCTACGTGTTTGCCGCTTCTAACGAGTTATTATATCGTTATAGACAATATTTTCAATTTCAGGTGATAATGATGACGACGGACTGTGATATCGATGCTTGGTGAGTTAATTTCGACATTTTATTTGTATGATTTAACTAATTTGTTTAGTATTTTAGTTTCCAAATTAATTTCTTGAAAATTTATACTTCAAACTAGTTCTTTCAATACTGACAAATTTAAACTAATATAAAAAGTAATGATTTTGTTTTCAGCAAGATCTTTGTTGGTGGATTGAGTTGGCACACGGATGAGGACGGTCTCCGGTGTTATTTCAACAGATTTGGACGAGTTCTTCAGGCTCAAGTATTGAGAGATCGTGTTACCAATTCTTCACGGTAAGTCTTTGGATTTTTGTTTGTTTTTAGGTAAAAATTAATCGAAATGTGGGAAATATTATGAAGAGAGTTTTGCTGGAAGATTTTATGGTTTTAAGATTGTTAAATGTGGAGAAAATCTGTTTATTAGGGCGACACATTGAGGCATCAAGTGTAATATACGTTTTTTGCTGTTGCTTGGAGGCTTTGTTAAAATCTAAACTGTTTTTGGTTTTAAATGAAAGAATATGTATTTTTCGAGGTTTAAAACACATTTTGCAGTTTTGAAATTTTAAAATCGAGGAAGAATATCAAGATTTTTGAAGTCATTTTCTTGACGGTTAGTATATCATGGATTTTGCGTTGCTGTCTGTTCATTTTTGACTACTATACCTTGGTTATAGTTTATAAAGTAGCAGTAGTTAATGAAGAAGCTAATGAGTAATATTTTGTCTTACTTTTCAGTGGATTCGGCTTTGTAACCTTCCAAACTCCAGAGCAAGTCAAGGAAGTCTTCAAGATTCCCAGACATTTCATCGACGGCAAGGAGGTGGAGCCACAACCAGCGTTGCAAGAGATCTCTCCAGCACGCTCGGCAAAAAACATCAACAAGAAGGTGTTCATTGGTGGGATTTCTCAATATGTCACAATCGACGATCTCAAGTCCTATTTTCGGAAGTTCGGCCCCGTCGATGATGCTGTTATCAAGTACGATCATATGAAGGAAAGACATCGTGGTGGGTTTATTTTTATGAAAAAAAGTTAAAAATGGCTTGGTTTTTATATGGCAGGGTAACAATTTGGGCATGGGTGGATTTTTAGCCAAAAAAGGGAGATTAAAAGGGGGTTTGGCAAAAAATGAAGGGTTCTTGATGAAGATAAGAGTTCTTCATATGAGTTTTCTTTTTCAGGATTTGGCTTTGTCACCTTTGTTAACGAACAGGACGCTGATAACGTATGCGAGATGCGGTTCCACGCAATTGGAGGCAAGCGTTGTGAATGCAAAAAGGCCAAGAGAAAGGAGGATACTTCACCAACCAACCTGAAAGCCCTCTGTGATGTTATCAACGAAACCAATTTAACTTATCAAGAGGCTGTTGGTAAGGAATTTGATTATTTTTTTGATTTTAGGCTAAAATGAAGAGCTGAAACTACTATTATTTTGTAGGTATGCGAGTTGATTTTGGCTGAACAGAGATAAAAATATGTTGGGGATCATGGGTAATATTATTTTTTAAGATGCCATAACTTCTTTGACTGATATGATTTTTTTTGTATTTGTAGTTACTGTATATTAAAAATCCTACCATAAGGTGGTTTTTATTTTGACTAATTACTTTTGGACATATGGGTGTTTGAAGTACACTATGTCAATATCAAGGTCAAGACTAAACTTTTTGTTGTAACTTTAGATGGAGCTTGCACATATAGCTAAAACATGATATCAAGCTTGCCTACAGCATGTTACAGTACTCTGTGAAATTTATTTTTGATTAAGCAAGGCATTTTTGGGATACATCAAAATTTATATTATTCATGACCATCATACCACAATTTTGGGGAAAATTTTTGAAAAAATTGGCGATTTTTGTAACTACGGTAATACGAACAGCTATAAATAAACAATATATTTAATTTTGATGTTTTTCAGCAGCTCTTCGTATGTCGGCAGTGAGAAACCGGAACGTACCGGCTCTAGTATTCCCACCGATTGGTACTCCTCCAAACATGCCCATTGTGCTTCGTCGTCCACCGCCACTGTACTTGTTCGACACGCCGTCGGACAGCGTGAGTGACATCTTCAACGCTCCACCAACTCCAGACATATTGTCAAAGGTGTACGAGAGAAAGTATTTCAAGGAGTAGGCCGGATATTATCCATGATATTTTATATTTTTCAACTTTTTTCGAAATTTACTAACCTTTTTCTTATGTTTTATAGTTGATCTCATGATAACTTATTCTTGATATCTATCACCTAACTTATATCCAAGCTTACCGTATTTTGTATACTGTATCGTCGGTATTATTGATATTTTGTAGGGAGTTATAGTCAATTTTATATTCACCATGACCGGATGTGGGTTGTATGTAATGGTCTTTTTCATAGCGAAAAGTACTGTTATTCAATATTGTAGTCGAGAGGGGGTCGAGGATACTGTTGCTCAATTTTGGGTTGCAAAAAGATGATTTTTAGGTAACAAAAAGATATTTTTTAGGCTTTTGAACTTTTTTAGGCTTAAAATGGCTAGAAATTAGACATGAGAAACGGGCCGGGCCCAATTTTCAGGCCCGGCCCGATCGAAATTTTGCTCAGGGCCGGCCCGGCCCGATGGTAGGCCCGGGCCTAAATTATTTTTACGTGGAAACGGGCCGGGCCCTGCTCATTTTTCAAGCCAGCTCAATCGAAATTTTGCTCAAGGCCGGCCCGGCCCGATTTATTTTAAAAATATTGTTTTAGGTACAGCTTTTTTGGTCAACAAAATTTTTTTTGAAGTTTTGAAGCTAAGCATGAAAAATGAAGTTACAGTATCCAAAAGGCTTCAAGTACGGTATATCTATATTTTTTTTCAAGTACGGTAGGCCTCTATTGTTTCGTAAGTACGGTATTTGTTTTATGTTGATACTCTCCCTATATTAACCTTGATAACCCGCAAAAATCATTTTAGTACCATCCTTTTTTCTTTTACAAACTAATCATATACTTCTCATAGTCCGTAATATCTCATCATACAGTAATATAACCTCATTTTTTTCTATTTTTTTCTGATTTTTTCCATTATTTTTTGATGTTTTTTCATTATTTTTTGATTTTTTTCATTATTTTTTGTTTTTTTGTTACTTTTTTCTTCATTTTTATGGCTTTAAATGGGCTTTTTTGTTTTTTTTTGGTTAATATTCTTCATTTTTGGTTAGTATTCTAGTTTTTTTTCCTTAATAGTCTACTTTCTTTGGTTAATATTTTATTTTCTTTGGTTAATATTGTACTTTTTGGGTCAATATTTCACTTTCTCTAGTTAATATTCTGTCATTTTTCTATTTTTTTGTTATTGTTATACTAACTTTTATGCTCTTCCTTTCATCTTTTGTTAATTTTTTATTGTTTTCTTTTGTTTTTTAATAAATTTTTTGTTTTTATAGATGGGAAGTGATGTTTAGAAACTGAAAGTGTCATCAAACACAATATCTAAAGGCTAAAATTTGAAGAAAAAAATATTGAGTTATAGGCGGTTCGGATTTTCGTCGCTACGGATTTTCTCTGGAGGAGGGGGTCGAAAAAATTTTATTTGGTTCACAGGTCTACCTGTGGACGAATTAAAAACTTTTTTTTTATTTTTTGCGCATTTGTGGATTTTTTCGGATCGGCTGTGGGGCTGGACGCCCCTGGTGTTAGTATATATATTACATGGTAACTTTTGGTTTAGATGATCAAACGACGTCGGCGCAAAGTGATTTCTATCAGGAGGCAACATATCATTAAGAATTCTATCAGGAGGCAATTTATCGCCATTAAGCGTAGACTGTCCGCGATTGCAAATAGACAGGACAACATTGAGCAAACGTTACAGTGCTTTCAACAGCGCTTAGAGTCAATCCAAAGGTATCTGAATGAGTTGATACGTCTTATTCAGGTCCGAGTAAGTCTTTTTTTTTGATTATGTGGGCTTTCAGGACACCTTCGGAAGGCAGTAGGGAGGGGGGGAGGGGGATATCCACGAATGGAAAGAATATACATCAAGGTTTATATTATAGTTGACTGTATAACTTCTGAAAATGTTTTGATAGAATTTGATTTATAGGCAAAGCACCAGTTCCGTATATCTCTTTTCATCACCATTGCATTCACTTTATTGTTCACTTATTGGACAAAATCCCCAACAGAGGCATGTAATATCAAGTGTACTGTCAAAAAATTTTGAAATTTTTATTTACAGTTATGTTATTACTTATTAAAAGGCAATTGAAACGGAAAATAAAGGCTTTTTTGTAAAGAAAGTTTCTTCGCATATTCGTTTTAAAGGTTCTCACCTAAACTCATCTCAACTTCCTTCAAAACCCGGCAATATGAAAAAAATTTCTTTACAAAAACCAAGAAAAAATCTTTAAAAAATAAGGAAAAACTACTAAATATCTGAAAAAATAACCTTGTACAATTGTGACGACGAAGAAAAATGGCGGAACTTAGATGGAGCACCCGTTAAGAGAATCAACAACTACATTAATATCGAAAACAAACGTTTGTTCAACTAAAGATGTCTATGGCGCAATAACAATGTCATGGTAAATTCGCGAATGCCTTAGGGATAATTATTCTTGAAAATTAGACCGATATATGGATTTGTATGGTTGATATACTTGTAAAATGGCGGTTGGAGTCAAGTCTTGCTCTCGGACGGTTACTTTGATGTTATTTCGTTGAAAATGACAAAAATAAGAAATTTTATTGGTTTTTCTAACTTATCTTAACATATTTTCTTTAAAAACTTCAATTTCCAGTGATTTACAATCAAAATACCGTCAATAGGAACACTTGACTACCAGAAGAGCAAAACTTGACCCAAAACAAGAATTTGTAAAATTATGAAGGAAATTGAAGGTAAAACAATATAAAAGCTGTTACAAAAAGCATTCTAGCTTTAAAAGTTGTTTAAACTGTTATTAAAATGGTAAAATATAATTCTACACGTATTTCCAAGGCCCGGAGGCATTGGGGTTTTGTTATTTCCCTTTTTCAGGCTGGATAATATCATTGGCAGGAGCTTCCTTGGAAGTCGGCGATTGTTTATACTCGTCATCACCTTCGTCTTCCTCCTCAATTACCGACGCCCGACGGATTCCACCCGTACATTTGTATGAATTATTGTTCTTTAGCATCGTAACGGCATCCTGAAAGCAGTATAATTGGTTTTGGTCACGGATAATATAAAATTGGTGGGTTTTTTTAAATTTTGTTTGAAAATTTAGGTAAAAGGTTAATGAATAGATGCTTGGTCACCTGCTAGAACTTTTGTGAGGCAAGGCATGCCAATTTATCAAGTTCTGCAGGTAAAATGGCACATGGATCGACGCGTCATGTATAATATAAAATTAGTCAACTTTTCTGAATTTTGGTTTAAAATTTAGGTTAAAGGTCAATGAATGCATGCTTTATGAACTGATAAAGATTTTGTTAACAAAATTTTTCGGGTTTTGAAAGATCTTTGCGGTGAAAGTGACACGCGGGTTCAAATGGTCATGAATAATATAAATTTAGTTTTTCTAATTTTTGTTTGGAAATTCAGGTAAAATACGGAATTATATTATTAGATGGATCATGAACCATTAAGTCTTCTGCAATCAAAGTTTTGTCAATATTTCAAGCATTTCGATCAAAACGATATTATCCATTCGACCCTAACGTTAACTTCACAAAATTTGCTGTATCTCCCTAAAATCTCATCAAATCTGGACAAATACTTACCCACATGGTGTCGGGAAGAGGTAGATCTCTAGTTTCTGGCAAAAAGTAGATCAAAACACCAGCAAACAGTGAGAAAATACAGAAAATACCCATCGGCACCACCGGCAGTGTAACATCCGACAAAATGGCAATGTAACCCGAAGCTCCAGCACCGATACGCGCCACCATCGAGCACATACCAACAGCGCTGTTTCGAATTACTGTGGGATATAGCTCGGAGGTGAAAATGTAGAGAATATTGAAGGCACCTTGAATGCAGGCTTTGCCAGCCAACATGAAGATTAAGGAGAACTAAAATGAGGTTGTGAGTGGTTTTATTTGCTGATTTTAGGTTTGATATGACATTTCAAAGTTGGAATATGGACTTTTGAAGATTATGAAACAGTTCGGCCAAATTTGGGTGCCAAATATTATAGAAAAAGCTTCATTTTATGAACAACCTCAACCGATCATGTACAATATTTTTCTAAAACTAAATGTCTACCCATGAAAATAAAGTTCCTGACTAAATATGAGCTTAAAATAATACCTAAAACACTAAAGAATCAAGAAGAAGCAAACTTACAGTCATTTCCTCTTTTAAACTGGCACACATGGCGATGAAAATGAGAGTACCCGCACTGATTAATGTGATAACTTGTGACCGTTTTCGTCCAAATTGCAAGAGATATACACATGCTAACAAGGTTGGCAGTTCAATAGCACCAGCAATTGCGTTGTTGAGGAAGAAATTACCAACAAACATTGATCTACCCGGAGAACTCTGAAAAACGGCTAGTGTAATATAATTTTGATGGAGAATATTGGGACTTGCAAGGTTTTGGTGATGAAACAAGCGTTTTAAGATGATAACGATGGTGTTAAGGACACCAAGAATGATTTTCGATATTAAGCAATGGTCTTAAATGGCACTAATCATGGTTATTATCAAAAAATGTCAACCTACCTGATCAGATAAAGCGATGACAATACCATAATACACGAGGGCCGTAGCGATCCATACGATGAAGATGATAAGGTTACGGAACGTCATCGCTTGCGATTTGAAGGTGTGCCAAAAATGCGGTCTTTGCATGGTTTTGGTCCACTTTCTCATTTCGGCATGACGAACCAGCTCTAGATCAGATGGGAGGCTACTGTTATTCAAATGACATGCTTTTCGAATGATTTTCTCGGCTTCATCCACACGATTCATGACAATTAACCATCGTGGACTTTCTGGCAAGTGATGGATGAGAAAGAGAGCTAGGAAGTGGAGGACTGTGGTTACCATCTGAAAGCAATTTGGGTTATATTGTTGTAGGTGGATTTGGCTGTGGTTGACACAAAAACTATGAGGTTGTTCAAATAATTATGTGCCCTATCTCAAAGCAAATTTTGGAGAATAGAGGGCTCATATTTTTGTGAACAACCTAATATGTTTTTTGACGACGTTTACATAATCAGAGTCTACTTTGATCACATGTTATGTTACAAAACAGTCAATTACAAGACCCAGAAAGCCCAAAATTAAAAAAGAATCATCCTTTCAAGCCTAAAATGCTGAAAAAACTAATCTTTTACCTGTATTCCGCTCCACGATTTGCAAATATATGCTACTAGAGCCAAGAATGCGTAACCACAGGCCCATGGAGCTTGAAGTAAAGACCCGACGATCGATCTGTACTTGACACCCGTGATCTCCATACACATAACGTAGGCGGCAAGATCGGCGGCTTCTTTACTGGAATGAAATTGGAATAGAAGACGATGACAAAGTTCAAAAAAATGATGACAAACCCCTTAAAAATGACATTGTGGACTTTTTTATGGTCATATAAGCCAAGCTACAACAATCTAACAATACTTTTTGTGATATTGTTGTAGCTAAGTCCTTTATGAATGATATTTATCTATCTAAGGTGCTCTACATCATTACAACTCTCCAAAAACTCACCAAACAGCCAGTAGAAAACGAACAACCAAAAACACTTCGAATTCTCGACTGAACGGCAACAAGAAGCCAAATATTGTGGATAGGACGCTGAACCCATAGATGGCACTCTTCCTTCCGTATCTATCCGATACGAAGCCTCCAGCAATACAACCAACAAGGTATCCTAACGAATAGGAGAGATGAACGTGAGCACGACTCCAGTTATCGTCACAAACACGATCCCATTGCATTACCACCGTATCCTTCATTACTGACTTATCGTAGTCCCAATTCTGAAAGATTTGAAGGTGTATAATACATATTAGGGTAGGGTATGGTACGGTAGGGGTACATTAGTAAGTATCAAATAACTTACTTTACACCTATCTATCTTCAAAGTCCGGTTCCGACTGGCTGCCAGCTTTCTAGCCGATTCAAAGTCCATTCTCAAGTACTTTCGGTACTCTGAAGGTGGTAGTCTATAGTAATTACATTGATCATGCCAGATCTTCCCCCTCCTCTGTCGATTGCTGACTCTTGGGAACGCAATCCCACTATCAAGCGCCTTCTCCCACGTCCAGCCGGGCCCAATTTCGTTTTGATGCGCATCAATGTAGGCCTTGGAAAAGGACGGGATTTTACACCAATGATCCGGTTGATAAGTCAAGTAAACGACCGACAAGTTAAACATAGCGTGGGGCACTTGGTGGGCTGAGATCATGATGTAGATGATGATCTGCCACATGTTACAACCGCCGATGATTTTGAGGATACCTTCGAAGTCAATATCCGTGAGATTTCGACTCCGTTTGGTTTTGTATTGCTTCTGCATACGGTAGTGTTGGGCGTTGATTTCGAGCTCACTTTGATTGCGGACTCGGCTGAAAATGAGGAGTTTATTGTGCGGGGTAAGGCATGACAGGGTAGGGCATGACAAGGAAAAGCAGGACAAGGAAGGCTAGAAGAGAGTAGGGTAGAGCTCGTACTGCAAGGCAAGGGCATGACAAGGCGAGACAGAGTAGAATAGGGTAGAGTAAGTACTGTAAAAGCAAAGCAAGACAAGATAAGGTAAGACAGGTCAGGGCAAGACAAGGCAAAGCAAGGCAAAAGGCAGGGCAAAGTAAGGCAAGGCAACGCAAGGCAGGATATTGTAGTGTATAGCAGAACAAGGCATGGCAGGTCAGGACATTTCAGTGTAGGGTCGAGTAGAGTTTTGTATCTTACCTCGCTTTCGGATCCTGAATCTTCTCCTCCTGTACTGTCTGTTGCGAATCCGTTGGCGCTTGAGGTCCATCAAAGAACAATATAGGTTCAGTGAGTTGAGGATCAGATTGAACATAGTTCTGGCCAATTCCAAGTGAAATCTGTGTCGATCTCAAATCAACCTCACTTTGAACATAGACAGGAGGTGGATGTACATATTCACCATTCGTGGTATTCACACTTTCGGTCGATATTGCAGTCGCTGGGAAGATATTATTGGCTGCTGGACCTCCATTTACAACCACGAATTCGTTGAGGGAGACTTGACTGATCGGCTCTGTAATGCCGGGCATGGTAGATACTGGCTTGGAGTTGTTGATTATTCCGGATGAGGCGAAGTTACTGGTCTGGAAAGTGAAATGTAGGTATTAAGTCATTAATATAAGCTTAAAAACCACTGCCCTACTAACATCTAGCCCTCAACCCTAACTTAGGCCCTAGCCTAAGCCCTAGCTTAAGCCCTAGCCTAAACGCTAGCCTAAGCCGCCTAAGCCCTGGCCTAAGCCCTAGCCTAAGCCCTAGCCTAAGCTCTAGCTTAAGCCCTAGCCTAAGCCCTAGCCTAAGCTTTAGCCTAAGCCCTAGCATAAAGCCTTGGCCCTAGACTTAGCTCTTGCCCTACTTCTACTCCTACCTATAATCTTACTATCAATTACCTTATCACAAGCACCTAAAAACCAATGGACTCTCAAAAAAACTTACAAAAGGCTGTTCAGTAGGTACAGGACTAACTGGAGTAACTCCAGCCGATGATGTTGAAGTAGACGGAGTCGAGAAGGGACCTCCAATCGATGAGGAACGACGTCGTTCCAGTCCAATTGGAGCCGCGTCGTCTAACAGCCGTTGAGTTGAATCTGACGTCTCATTCGGCGCGGGCGGCGGACGATCGGAGCTCATTTTGAAGGGAATTTTGAGTTCTTTCAACAAAAACTTCGGGAAGTCTCTGATGAGAGCATATGGAGCTGAAAGCATAGTATTATAATATGGTATTTTGATGACAATTGTTATGGATAAGAAACGCGATTGTAATGAGAACCTATTTTACCCTATTCTTTCCTACTTCACCCTAATGTACCCTACCCTAACCTACCCTACCCTACGGTTTTCATAACTTTATAAAGCCAAAAAAGTCATGTCGTCAAATTATGTGTATTGTAAGGTTAAAAAACGACAAGACTTTTTTTTAAAAAGTAGGGTGGGGGGATGAGTTAAAAATTTAATTTTTTAAGAAATAAGTTGAGCATTGTACCCTGATGAAAATGTAAAAGAAATTTTTTGATCCACCCTTTGCCCCTCATAAAAATTTACCCCGCCCAATATTTTTTTTTTCACTAAAACGTACCTATATTATTATATAAATCCTCATACTCTGCCCTACCTCATAAAGTATATGAACGTGCTTTAAAAGTCCATTACAGTAGCAGTATCAACGCGTTCAAAATGATTACGTACAATACATTACGAAGAGCTTATGAAGCCCGAAAAATGGTTACGATACAGATTTAGCAGAAAACGTACAAACGAGTTGTAAATTCAAGGTCTTATCGGTTTAAAATGTTTAAAAGCGGATAAAAATTGAGAAACTATGAGCTCAAATCATAAGGTCTCTACTATAATACATGTGACCTGTTATAGTATTAGAAGGGGGGGGGAGCGGAGATAGGGGTGGGGAGACATATTTTTAGTCTTTTTTTCGACTGGTATACGAAATAAATGCTTTTTTCAAAAAAAATTTTAAAGCGGGGTAAATTTATTTTTGAAGAGGGGGTGATAAAGTAGTTTTTTTTATTTTTTAAAGCAGTAAAGCATAAAAAGTAAAAACAAATTATTGAAAAACAGCTGAAAAGCCTTTTGAAACGTTAAGTATACATGAATTATGTTATGAAATGTATTAATTATAGCATGTCACATAGCACTCGGTCACGCATAATTAATTATTAACAAGCAGTTACAGAGGACAATGTCATAATTCTGTCATAAGACAGAAATAAACGTTATTTATGCTCTACCCTACCCTATACTACCCTACCTACCCTACCCTACCCTACCCTACCCTACCCTACCCTACCCTACCCTACCCTACCCTACCCTACCCTACCCTACCCTACCCTACCCTACCCTACCCTACCCTACCCTACTCTACCCTACCCTACCCTACCCTACCCTACCCTACCCTACCCTACCCTACCCTACCCTACTCTACCCTACCCTACCCTACCCTACCCTACCCTACCCTACCCTACCCATCCCAACCCTAAAATACTCTACTCTATCATACCATTCTCCAACCATGCCATACCCTACCTTGACCACGCCTTACCTTTAACATGCCCTACTCTTACCATGCCTTACCTTTATTAAGCGCTACCCTTATCATGTCCTTCTTTTCCCATGCCTTGCTTATTTTCTACTACCTCCACCCTTATCATCTGTTTTTTTATCACTCTTTCTCTTTCCCACGCCCTACCCTGTCCGTACCTTACCCTTTCCATGGTTTATTCTTGCCATACCCTACTCAAGTCATAACCTACCCTTATCATACCCCACTTAAATTTTACCGCCCCTACGTTTATAATACTCTAACTGGTTATGTAATAATTACCCTCTACCTTTTCTAAGCCATACGAACGCTACAATAATATAGTCATCAATAATTGGTTTCCAAGTCCAATCCCGTGTAAAATAAGCCTTTTTTCATGAAAAAAAGTCTCTGCAATCCAAAGTGGCAGCTGGCTTTAACATCCACCAAACGATCTTTGAACCGCCAAATAAAACTCAGATAAGGCACGTGAATGGATTTAACAAAAAAATTTATTATTCGAAAGGATTTGGAACCAAATTTAATTCGGATTACTAAAATTAAGGTATGTATACTATAAATAATGGCAGTAAAAGTTGAAAATGCAAGCTATGGTTAGGGCAAAAATAGAGGAAAGGATTAGAGTTATGACTATTTAGAACAAAAACAAGGGCTAGAGCTAGGGCCAAGGCTAGGCCTGAGGTCATGGCTAAGGCTATGCCTGAGGCTAGGGCTGAGGCTAGGGCTCTGGGATAAGGCTGTGGTTAGGACTGAGGCTAGGTCTGAGGAAAGGGCTAAGACTAGGGTTCTGGGATAGGGCTGTGGTTAAGACTGACGCTGAGACTGAAGCTAAAGCTAGGGCTGAGGCGAAGGTCAAGGCTATGGCTAAAATACCTTTATAAAATTACCTTTTGACATAAAATATTGGTTTTAAGTCCAACTTATTACCTAAAGTTTGCCCAAAAAGTACATTTTAGCCTAAAATCTTAGCTTCCCATCGATCTTATGATAACGTTTAATTGCCCAAAGCCTAAATTCTAGCTAAAATATTATCTTTCTGACCATACCTAGCCTAAAACCCACATTTTAGTCTAAATTCTAAGCTTTTTATCCATCTTATGATCACGTTTTTGTCCAAAAACCTACATTTTAGCCTGAAATCTTTGTTTTCTAACTGACTTACTACCTAAAATTAAGCTAAAACTCTACTATTTTGCTAAAAATTTTAGCTTTTTAAGCCTTTTGCCCAAGCCCTACTTTTTATAATCGAACCATAGCTTTCAATCGAACTTATTACCTGAAACTTAGCCTATAACTCACATTTTAACTTAAAATACTAGTTTCTCATCTATCTTATGATAACGTTTTTGCCCAATACCTACATTTTAGCTTAAAATCTTAGCTTCTCGTCTATCTTAAGATAACTTTTTTGCTTAATACCCACATTTTAACCTAAAATCTTAACTTCTCAGTCATCTTGTAATCAAGTTTTTGCTCAAAACGCAAGTTTTAACCAAAAATCTTAGCCTTTCAACTCAAGTTAACACCTAAAAGTTCACTGAAAACTTACGTTTTAGTCTAAAATTTTAGCTCCAAACCCCCATTCCGGCCCAAAATCACGCCAACCGCAATCAAAAAACGGTTGAAAATCCGAGAAGTGGAACTTATTACCTAAAATTAAGCTGAAAACCTACATTTTTTCCTAACATCTTAGCTTCTCATTCATCTTATGATAACCTTTTTGCCCAAAACCCCAATTTTCAGCTAAAATTTTAGCTTCAAACCCCCATTCCGGCCCACAATCATGCCGACCGCAAACAAAAAACGGTTGAAAATCTGAGAAATAATCTCGAAAAATATTGATAATCTTCGCAAAACGCGAAAAAACGTAATAGAACGAGTGTTTTTAGGCATTTTGGAGAAGGCTGTTAGGTTCTTTAAACAATTTTCCATCTTTTTTTACTTTTTCCGTCGCTTTTTTCTTCTCCCAAAGACAAAGATTTATATTATTTAAGGGGGAGAAAAGACGGAAATTTTTTTGTGTTTCGGCCGGTGAGATGGACCCATGTGACATTTCCTATTGTCTGCTGGTGGGGGAAAAACGAGGCGTGTTAATTCGCAATTGGATTATAAGGCCTCGGAATCGTGGCCTTTTTATGTGTTTTTATACGGACATAAAGTTTGTGTTTTTCCCCAATTTTTCGAAAAGAAAACGGAATTTGGATGAAACAACTTTTGCCAAAGATCAGACAGTACCTCTATTGTGTTTTCTGGAAAAGATCGTTAAAGACATTGTTTATAAACTGATAAAAATGTCTCATAAAATTTTGCGAAAAATAATCCACAGGGGGGACCAAGCTGATTTTTTTGAAGAAAAAAAAATGTTTTTTGTCATAAAAAATCTACCGGTCGATTACAAAAAATAAAAATTTAAAAACCCAATCTTCATAACATACTGTATCACTTAAGTTAATAAAATTTTAAAAATAGTAAAAAATTTTCTTTGAAAATTTAGGTAATAACCCACAGGGAGGGCCAAGCTGACTTTTTAGAAAAAAAAATATTTTGCTATCGGTCGACTTTGGACAACAAATCATAAAAAACTCTACAAAATGTCTACCCTACCTTAAATTACCTTGCCCTACCCTATCTTACCTTATCCTGTCCTACCCTAATACCAACCCTACCCTAGTTGTCTTTCTCATCCCTACTCGGCCATATAGTAAGTAAAAAACTTATATCAAAAGTCAAAAATAACCCCATTTGGTCAAAACTATAGCCAAGTTTAGCCATTTTCGGAAAGAAAAGGACAAAAACGGAAAAAGTTTCTTGCATTTTTTAGTTCGAACTAACGGAGAATAAGGCCGAGGAGATTAAAGTTAATTTGAGAAGGAGAAAGCACGTGTAAACTTGACTGCTTCAGTGGTCTTCGTTATCTCTTTGGAACGGAAAATTTGGGGGAGGGGGACAATAGATGGAATTTGACATTAAATTTTTTTTAAAAGAAAAATTTAAGGGGGGGGAGGAAAGTTAGAACTTGGCTTAAAGTTACTGTTATTGCTAGGGTTAGGGCTAAGTCTAACATTGAGTTAGGATGGGCTAAATTGGAATAAACTGAGCTGAGGCTAAGGCAATGCACAAGCTAAGGCTAAGGCCAAGGCAACGCACAGGTTAAGACTAAGGCTAAAGCCAAAGCTAAGGCAAAGGCTAAGGCTAAGGCTAAGACTAAGGCCAAAGCTAAGGCTACGGCTAAGGCTAAGACTAAGGCTAAAACTAAGGCTAAAGCTACGGCTAAGGCTAAGGGTAAGGCTGGGCTAAGGCTGGGCTAAGGCTAAAGGTATGACTAGAGATAGAGCTAGGGATAGGGATAGATCTACGGCTTAGTCTATGACTAGAGCTTAAACCATCGCTTAAAGTATTCCTTTAGCTAGGGCTGGACTAAGTATAAAACTTGCTTGAAAGGTAGGTTTATGGACATGTCCATGGGTGGGACCTTGGCTAAATCTAAGTGCACCCTCCCCCCCCTCCCCATCCTATCCCACAAAAAGTTTAATAATCTTAAATCTATAGCTAAAATGGAAATTTCTGACCAACAATACTATACCATAGTAAAAACAGTAATTAAAACGTCGCAAAAGCGAAAAAACACAAATTAAAATAAAGACCGGCGATTACTATACTTTAAACTCCTAACTTATAATTGAAAAACAAGACAACAAATCAAAGTAAAAAATAGTAATTGCAACAAGTCAAAAACTAAAAAACAGTCGATTTTGGAACGGTGAAAAACTGGTGTTACAACATGAGGTTAATTAGAGTATAACACTAATCAAAGTAAGGAAAGAAGGTATTGTAGACTAGAATAAAACCAAGTACGAGCCAAACTAAGAGTAGAAATAAGACTACAGGCTAAAGTGGGGCTTAAGGTATATTTCAGACTAGGACTAGAAATACAGCTAAAGCTAAAGCTGCAACTAAGACTAAAGCTTAGGCTAGAACAAGAAATAAGACCAAGGATTAAGATAAGACATATGCTAGAACTAGAGCTACAGATATAGCTTATACTAAAACTTAAGCTACACCTAAAACAAATACTTAGGCTATGGTTAAAATTAAGGCAAAAGCTAGAGCTAAAGCTATGACAACAATTAAAGCTAGTGTCTAAGTTAGCACTTACGCTAGAGCTTAAGCTAGGTTTCATGCTAAGAGGTAAGCTAGAACTTAGGCTAGGAGTTACGATAGAGCTTAGGCTAAGGCGAAAGCTGAGGCAAAGGCTAAGGCAAAGGCTAAGGCTAAGGCTAAAGCTAGGGTTTAGGCTAGGGCTTAGGTTAAGACTTAAGCTAGGGCTTAGGCTAGGGCTTAAACTAGGGCTTAGACTAGCACTTTGGCTAGAGCGTAGGCTAGAGCTAAGGCTGATGCTGAGTATTATCCTTTTAACTTAGGCTTAGTCTGAAGCTGAGATCTAGGCTTAGGCCCAGACTTAGGATTAAGCTTAAGCTCAAAATTAGGCATAAACACAAGCGTATGCTTAGGCTTAGTCTGAAGGTCAAGTTTAGACTTAGGCTTAATTTTTTTTTTCCTTACAATTTGTTAGACCAAGCCTAAGGCAAAGCTGCATGGCATGTGTACCTTTTCCCATACAAATTGGTAGAGTAGGAGAACGTACAGAAATGACAAAACCCAGCCAAAATGTTTAATAAAAATTTTAATTTTCCCTAAAAATTCCACCCCCAATTGATCCGAAAACCAAAAAAAGAGGGAATTCCAGCCCTAATGTAGACAAATCTCGAGCAAACAAAAATACGCAAACAATTCCACAAATTTGCGACGAAAATGAATCAGCTAACTCGCTCTTTGAATTGATAAGAATGAATTGGAATCGATTGTTAAAGGGCATTCGTTTCGCATTCTGCGGTTTTTTAAAGTTGAAACACTTTAGGGCATGGACAGAAATAGCCATAAAATATAAAAAATATGACTTTTAAACCTAAAATGACATTTATAAGCCTATGGTTACATTTTTAAATGTTGAATGACAATTCTAGGCCTAAGTTGACATTTTTAGCTTTTCAAGCTTAAGCTAAATTTTTAAGCCTAAAGTAAACCTTTTAAGCCTAAAGTAACCCTTTTAACTGTCATATTTTTTAGCCTAAAAAACATTTTTTTCAGTTTTTATAACGTTTTTAAGCCAAATATGACATTTTTAAGCTTAGGGTATCATTTCACAGCCTAAAATAAATTCAAAGTCTTAAAATTTTAAAATAACTTGATATTACCTAATAAACACCAAGACAGTTAATTACTGTTCCGCGAGCAATGATATTAGTTTAAAAATAGTAAACTACCAAAAAAGTTCCGCTGTTTAAAAATTTTAAAAAAACTCTACTGTAGAAAACTATTAATTCTATGATAGATTGTATTCAGGGCCGGGCGCGAGGGGGGACGGGGGTACCCCCTCAGAAAAAAAATTTTTTGAAAAAAGTTGAACGTGGTCCCCCTGTGGATTTTCGGAAAAAAAATTTTGCACCTGTGCCGATTTTTTTGGACCCCTGCCCCCAGACCAAAAGCCCCCGCCCAGCCCTGCTTGTATTGCACGTCTGTCTGAAATAAAACAAAAATTTGAAATCGAATTTTCTGGCTTTTCGTTACATTTCAACGCAAAAATTAAAATAAAATTTAAAAACAATTCGCAACGAACAAAAAGCCACTATTGATCATTTCCCATTTTAGACAGACGTGTATTGTAACACTTGTAAAATTTTGTACCTAAATCATTATTTTTTTAATTTTCATTTTTAAGTACAAAAATATGGCTGGAACAACATTTTTCGCGAATTTTTGTCGTTGAAACGGAAATAATTAATGAAATCGTGGTGTTTTAAATTTATCACGTCCCCAAAAATAGAGAAAACCCAGTTTTTGGTCAGTGGGAAGCAACTCTAGTCGGTTTAGTGTACACTGAATTTTTTAAAATGAAAAAAAATTTAGAGGTAAAAGTGTCTTATGATAAAACCTCAGGCATAAAATGTCTTTTTAATTTAAAAATTTTGTTTTTGACTTGACATTTTTTAGGCTTAAAAGCATCATTTTGGGCTTGAAAATTTCTATTCAGCTGAAAAATGTCATTTTAAGCTTGAAAAATAATTTTAGGCATAAAAAAGTCATTTTAGGCTTAGATATACAACCTTGAACAACCATTCTAGGCTTAAAAATGTCTTTTAGGCTTAAAAAACTACTTTTAAGATTGAAAACATAACCTTATGCTTAAAAATATCTATTTAGGCTTAAAAATGTCTTTTAGGCTTAAAAAGCTACTTTTAGAGTTGAAAATGTAACCTTAGGCTTAAAAACATCTATTTAGACTTAAAAATGTCATTTTAGGCTAAAAACGTTACTTTAGTTTTAAAAAGGTAAGTTTAGGCTTGAAAATATCAATTTGGATTTAAAATACCGATTCAAGCTTGAAAAATGGCATTCTAAACTTTAAAAGTTACTCTATGCTGCCAACATAAAGAACCCGTCATACTTTGCCTGTATTTCCTGAAAAAATGGCGGGTTCTTTATGTCGGCAGGTAATAGTCAAACCACAAAAACCTAAAAAATTTACCTAAAACGTCTACATAGACCTAGTACTTTTAAAAATTTTTGTTTTTCCCCAAAAACCCCTCCAAAAACTAACAAGAACCGGCTATAACAAGCCCATCAAAAGTAACGGATGGATAATATCATCCACGATGCTTCTTGAACAAAAAACGAAATTTTATGAAAACAAGACAAAAACCAGTGCTTTGGCCTAGTTATTTCAGGAGGGGGGGACGAGTACTTGTAAAGGAACAGTTGCACTTTTAATTAAGCGCTCGCTTATTTTCGGAAAATTAATTAAATTATGTGTTTAAAACGGTCATGTGACTATAAACGGAACACAATTACTTGGGCTCGCAATTGATAGGAGACTCTTTGGATTGGGCGTGGTAAATTGAAAATTTCAATTTATAGACTGAAGTCAAATTTGAAGATCGGGGGGAGGGGGAAGACAAAGAAAAAAGGTGAGCTGCCCTACCGTACTTTACCCTACCCTGCCCTACCGTACCCTACCCTACCCTACCCTACCCTACTTGCCCTATAGTATATATATCGTAAATTTTAACCATGTACTGCTTCTACATTGACTTCTACTTAACTTCGTTCTATTCTCACATTAGCCTAAGTTTTCCATGCCGTACCCTGGACTTGCATTACCCTTACCATGCCTTACCCTACTTATGCTTTACCCTTACCATATTTTACTCTACCTATGTCCTGCCTTTACCATCCTTTACTATACTCATGTCCTACCCTCATCAAGCCCTAAAAAGAATCATCTGAAAACCCACAAAAATAAACCAAAAACAACATACAAACAACACAAAATTCATCAAAAACCCATAAAAAATAACTCAAATACCCTAAAAAACAACAAGAAATACCTAAAGATGAATAAAAATCAACCCAAAAACCCTAAAAACAACGAAAATTATCTAAAAATTAATGTAAACTACCTTAAGAGCCCTAAAAAGCAACAACCACTACCTAAAAATTAATAAAAACCTTCTCAAAAAGCTTACAAATTAACAAAAAATACCTAAAAATAATAAAAATTAGCTCAAATACCCTATAAAACAACCAAAAATACCTAAAAATGATAAAAATTAACTCGGAATCCTATAAAAAATGCCTTAAAAACCAGTGTTTTGCCGGACCGGTCCGGTCCGCGGACGGGTCCGGTTCGGACGGACCAAAACAAAAATTTTTGCGGACCGGACCCAAAAACCTGCGGACCCGGACCGAAGAAAATTTTTTTTTATTTTAATAGAACTGATGGACCGGACCCAAAAATTTTGGGTTTGGACCGGACCGGACCCAAAAATTTGAGGTTTGGAGCGGACCAAACCGGACCCGAAAATCGCCGGACCGGACCGGTGAAAAACGCTCCGGACCGGTCCGGGCAAACTGCTAAAAACTAATGAAATCCACCTCAAAAACCCTCTAAAACAACAAAAAAATACCTAAAAACGAATAAAGTCTACCCCCAAAAACCTTAAAAAACTAGAAACACTACCTAAAAACTAAACAAATCCGCTCCAAAAAACCTTAAAAACAACACAAAATACCTAAAGATTCATAAAAAACAACAAAAGCTACCTAAATAAAATCCACCTCAAAAACCCTCAAAAACAACAAAAAAATCTCAAATGTCGGTCTAAACAAGACCAAAACCAAAACATTCTCTCACAAGTGCACCCAAATATTTGGTCGAAAGATTAAAAATATTGTTTACAACGTCCCCAACCCATCTTTTCACCCCGGAAAAAGCACGAAACCGGCGACGTTTTCAGGTTGGAAAAAGACAAAAACCCACCCAAAGCCAAAGGCAAACAACTACTTTAAACAATGTAAACCTTGATTAATAATCTCGTTGATAAGGCGAGGAAGGTGAAGTTGGAAGGAGTATTAAACAGAAAGATTGTAATTTAAGTTTTGTTAGGCGGTAAAGAAGATTTTCAGATTTTTTTGAAAATTAATGGATCCACGACAAACTTGCTTTGTATTACACTTAGACATTCGCTTAGACTTAATTTTAGGCTTAAATGTAGGTTCAAGTTAAGTCTTCGGCTTAGGCTTAGATATGAGTTTAAGTTGCGGCATGAGTTTGTTCTTGAGTATGTGCTTAGACTTAAGCTTAAGCTTATATTAGTCCTAGGCTCAAGCTTAAACTCAAGTTTGAGCTTAGGCTTAAGTTCATTCTCAAGGACAGGCTTAGGTCCAGGCTCAAGCAAGAAAGACTTAAGCTTAAGCTTATATTAGTCCTAGGCTCAAGCTTAAACTCAAGTTTGGGCTTAGGCTTAGGCTTAAGCATAGGTTTAGGCTTAGGCTTAGGCTTAAGGTTAGGGTTAGGGTTACGCTTAGGCTTAGGATTAGGCTTAAGCGTAGGTTTAGGCTTAGGCTTAGACTTAAGTTTAGGCTTAAGCTTAGGCTTAGGCTTAGGCTTAAACTTAGGCTTAGGCTCAAGCTGAGACTCAAGCTCACACTCAAGCTCAGGTTCAACATGAGCTTTCCTAGCCCTATCGTCAGCCCTAGCCTTAGCTCAGTATCTCATTCTAACCCCAAGTACAACATCCAAAACAATTCGTATCAAAGTAAAGTCTCTAAACACTAAACAAAGCTAGAAAGCTCAACCAGTTTAAGCCTAGTTAATTCAATAAAAAACGCTAAAGAACGAACGTTCCCACGGATTTCTCCAAACGTTCCGAAAGGACAAAGAAGACGGAAACGCGAGCCAAGCCAAAGAAAAACAAAATACATCTCAAAAAGGGGTAAATATTCTTTGTTTTAAATTCAAAACAAAAGAAAATTTGCATTTTAAGGATATGGCAAGAGTTATGGTTAAGGTTATGTTAAAAATAAGTACAAGTTTTTAGATTAAGGTAGGGTAAAGTTGGTTAATACTTTTCATTATAATATGATCTCTTGAATTCAAAACGTTAAAATTAGATAATAAAATAGATTAGACCACACATCAGTTTCAAAAAAAAGGTTTCCTCCAAGCTAAACAAACATAAAGATGAATTTTGAAAAAAAGAGACTAAAAAACTTAAAAATTTCCTTCTGCCTTGCCTTGCCTTGCGTTGCCTTGCCTTGCCTTGCCTTGCCTTGTAGCTTTTTACCTTACCCTGTAGCGTCTTTATCTTGCCTGTTAACATCTTTACCCTGTTTTCTATCTTTTTTACGTTGCTTTGTAGCTTCTTTATCTTACCCTCTAGCTTCTTTATATTGTCTTGTAGCTTCCTTACCATATACCTTACCTAAAACTGCTTTACCATGTAACTTCTTTTCTATGTAGAACGTACTAAACAAGTACAATCTGCCTTTACATTATTTATTGTACCCCGTTCTTCCTTTTCTTCCTTACCCTACTGCTCTACCTGGCCTTTTCATGCCCTAACCTTTTCTACATTACCTTACCCAAAAGATAAAAATTTCTCATTTTCAGTCGAGTCCGCAACCAAAGTGAGCTCGAAATCAACGCCCAACACTTGTCTTAGTCTTGTGAAATTCGTTATACAGGAGTTGAACTGTATGTTTGCTTTTTCAACACTTGACGTCAAAAAAAACGGCACGTTCAATCATCAGATGTACGGCGAGTAAATTTGCAATATCTCTTTTTTGTCATTTCTCATGGGAACGCTAAAGCAATTTTCATGACCAAAAAAGCGCAGGAAAACAAGCAACAACTGTACTAATCGTAATACAGGGGAACTCCTGTATAACAAACTTTATTATAAGGAAAAACCGTGTATTAAGAATCGTTCACAAACATCAAATTTAATTTAAGGGATAGAATGGTATCAAAAATGGCATTTTAAAGTTAATACAGCAGAACTCCTGTATAACGAATTGTTCGGGAGTTAGAAATTTGTTCGTTATAAATAATTTTCGTTATACAGGAGTTTTAAATGCACTGTGCAATGATAGACGAGGATTCAAAAGTTGTTCGTTATACAAGAGTTTTACTGTAGTTTTAAGTTAGGCTTAAGAATATTACTTTATACCTAAAAAATCATCTCAAATTTTAAAAATTGATTTTGAATTGATAAATGTTATCATAGGCTTAAGAATGTCACTGTAGACTGAAAAATGTCATGTTTATCTTTAAAGCGTCATTTTAGGTTTAAAGATATCAGTTTAGGCTTAAAATTGTTATTTTACGCTTAGAAATGTTACCTTAGGCTTAAAAAGATCATTTTTCACTTAAAAATTTTATCTTAGGCTTAAAAATTGCAGTTTAGTCGCAAAAATGTTACTTTAAGCTTAAAAATTTTACGGTAGGCTTAAAAGTATCAAGTTAGGCTTAAAAACGTTTCATAAAGCTTAAAAATGTCATTTATAAATTAATAAAAACAAAAATTGTGTAAAAAAATGTCCAAACCTGACCCACAGACCCAAAATAACCCCATTGACCATTTACAGTAAAACGTAAAGTAGAAAAACAAGGTTAGGTCCAATTTCATTCCAAAGGCGTTCGTTTTCCAGATAGATTGGATTCGTTCTTTATTTGCCTAATACGCAAATACTTTCGGACTACTCGAAGGAGTGCGAGAAGATGGCATAAACAATGTAACGGTAGTGTCATATCAGATGTTTGAATTTATTTTTGGCATCTCTAATTCTTTGGACAAATAGCAAAAAAGAAATAAGCGGGCTAGCTAAGGCTCTGAGCTAGAGCTCTGGGCCAGCTCGGGCTTTGGACTTGAACGTTAAGCTAGTCAGGGCTTTGAACTAGCGCTCTAGACTAGCTAGGGTTCTGGACTAGAGCTCTGGGCTAGCTAGGGCTCGGTGTCAACGTTCTGGGCTAAACTAGGCTGTTTTAAACTAAAATACCCGGATTGGCGAAAAAAGTTTAGACAAGGCGCGGCTAGGCTTATTGTTAGCTATGCTGAGCTTAGCTGCACTGGGCTTTGTTGAACTGAACAATGCAGGGCAAACCTAAGCTGGGCTATACTAGGCTAGGCCCCTTTAGGCTGTCTGGGCTAGTCTGGGCTGTGCTTTAATTTGGATTGGGCTATAGTTGAAGCTAAGACTCTAGGCTAGAGCACGCCCAAAACAGAACTAAAGCTTTGAGATAGAGCAGTTCTAAGCGGGGCTGATCTGAGATCGGCAGAGCTAGGCTGGGATGGACTGAATTCACTTAGATCGGCTGCGTTAGCCTAAAGATATAGGCTAGGACTCTGGGTTAAAGCTCTAGGCTGGGGCTCTGGGCTAATACTCTAGATTAGGGCTCTGAGCTAGAGCTTAGGGCTAGGGTTCTTGGCTACAACTTTAGGCTAGGGCTCTGGGCTAGGGCTCTGGGCTAGAGCTCTGGGCTAGGGCTAAGGCTTTGGGCTAAAGCTCTGGTCTAGGGCTCTGGAATAAGGCTCTAGGCTAGTAAAACTTGACTAATTCAAAACTGTGACGAGAAAAGTAAAAAACCTCGTGTTCTGGCCAAAAAGAGAGCCAAAACAGAAAGAGGGAAATGCCGCGACACGACCTTGTGACCAGTGGCCACTCTCTGTCTGACTCGTTCTATTTTGCCAAAAGCGCTTGCACTTTTAGTTTTTATGTTCAACATTAACGAGAATATTAAAATAGCAAGGCCATTAGTTTTAGTCTAAGCCTAGGCTCAGGCTTAGGCTCAGGCTTAGAGTTAGGATTAGAGTTAAGCTAAGGCTTAAGCACTAAATTAGGCTTAGAGTTAAGATTAAAGTTGGACTAAGGCTTAAGCACTAAATTAGGCTTAGACTTAAAGTTGATCTTATAATTAGGCTTCAGCTCTATCCTAGGCTTAACATATAGGCTTAGGTTAGAATTTATCAGCATGTTAAAGCTTAAGGTAGAGCTTAGTTTAAGACTTAAGCTACCTTCATGTACAGCTGTGCTTTACTATACCCATAACAGTCTTTCCCTTACAGTAATAGTGCTCTAGCATCATGTTTGCTTTACCGTATCATTTGCGTAGTTTTACAGTAAGCGGAAAACTTCAAACGTATTTACTGCACTGTAATATAACATTTGCCTCAGTAATATGAACCACGACACAAAATAAATAAATTTCATTAGTCAAGTATCATAGAACAAGCATATCAATATCTATCATGTACTATATAGTTTTAATCGTTTTTATCAGTCGCTGTTTCTGTGCTTGCAACACCACTAGAAGGCTCCATTGACATTGTAACCATCGTTTTGCCTTGTTGTTTTACATTTATGTAAGCGCTGCTTTTCCAATAGTATTTGCTTAGCAACTTGTATGTTCCATAAGTGATAAGGTTAATCAATCCACTGATAGTGATTATTGATGCTCCAGTGACATATATCTTAAAGGCTGTACCGTACTCGCCAGTTGTCGTACAGAAGTCTGAAAGAGTTTATTTGAACAGAAATTACAGTAAGATAGCCTACCCTACCGTACTCTACCCTACTTTACCCTACCCTACTTTACCCTATCCTACCGTACCCTACCCTACCCTACTTTACCCTACCTTACCTTACCCTACCCTACTCTACTCTACCCTACCCTACCCTACCCTACCCTGCCCTACCTTACTTTACCTGATCCCTACTCTACATTACCACACCCTACCGTACCACAATGTACCCAGCCGTACCAAAACCTACTCTACTGTACTATAATCTACCCTCACTCTTGACTACAGTACTATAGCTTAAAAAATTGCTGTATCCACAATACCAAATTACAATATCAACTTACAAGTATCAAACCAAAACCAGTACAAAAACAGTGCAACTCCACCCCCACTGAACAAAAAGCTGGCCAAATCCACGATTCCGATTCCTAAAATCAGCCTTGGCATGCCGGGCTGAAATACGGTGAAGTCTGAAGAGAGTATAGAGAAAAATACAGAGAACGCTCCAGTCATTAACAAGAACGTTGACATGTAGCGGACGTAGCCAGAAGATCGTACCTGAAATAAAAAAAGGTTAAAATAAGCCTAACCCTAGTCTTAGCTTTAGCCCTAGCCCTAGCTCTAGCCCAGAGCCCTAGCCCAGAGCCCTAGCCCAGAGCCCTAGCCCAGAGCCCTAGCCCAGAGCCCTAGCCCAGAGCCCTAGCCCAGAGCCCTAGCCTTAACCCTAGCCCTTGCTTTAGCCCTAGCTTTATCCCTATTCCTAGCCTTGGCCATAGCTTTAGTCTTACTTCTAGTCTAGCCTAGCTTTTTCCCAGCGCCATAGTGCTAGTCCTAGGGCTGGCCCAAGCCAAACCAATTTCAAGCCCTAACCCTTTTTCTAGCCTAGTCCTAGCTTTTGTCCAGAGCCCTGCCCAGAGCCTAACCTTAACTTTAGCCAAAGTCTTAGTCTTAACCCTAACCCTAGACTTAGTATTAAATTTAGTTTTAGTCCTCCAGCTCAACCGTGCCTTAAATAACTTTTTTTAATCTTCCAGCTTACGCCCTACCCAAATCTTACTCAATATGACCCTAGCCTCAAGCCTATAACAGTAGAGTAATAGTAAAATAATATAACTCACGTCCAAATTAGTGCACGGACACTTCCGTTCGCAATGCCATGTAAACAAACTCATATGGGTCCATTGGTCGTAAGTGTACCAGCTTTTAAGCGGAATCGCAATCACCATCATTGAAAAGCCAAGCAGATGCAGAACGAAGAGGAACGCCTTCAGAACAGTACTGTTCCACATTTTGTACAAAAAGAAATGGCAACCAGCAGCGAAAGTTAGTTTAGTTCGAAATTTTTTTTAATTTTTAAAAAATTTTTTAATTTAAAAACAAATTAATTTTTTCTTCAATTTCTAAAAGTATAGTCACCCAAAACAATCGATATTTTAGTGTGGTAAAATGGTTCGCACTTTCGTTTTGATCATCTCATTTGCTACCTTTAAGTTAAAGTTGAAATTTTTTAAAAATTTGTCCAGAGCCCAGCCGAGAGCCCTAGCTCAGAGTCCTAGCTCAGAGCCTTATCCCAGAGCCCTAACCCAAAGCCCTAGCCAAGAGCCCTATACCAGGGTCCTACCTAAGAGCTTTAGTTAGAGCCCTAGTCCAGAACCCTAACCCAAAGCCCTAGCCGAGAGCCCTAGCTCAGAGTCCTAGCTCAGAGCCTTATCCCAGAGCCCTAGCCCAAAGCCCTAGCCAAGAGCCCTAGCTCAGAGCCTTAGCCCAGAGCCCTAGCCCAAAGACCTAGCCAAGAGCCCTAGCTCATAGCCTAGAACCCTAAACCAGAGCCCTAGCCCCAAGCCCTAACCCAAAGCCCTAGCCCAAAGACCCTAGCTTTAGACCCATTCCTAGCCTTTAAAGGAGTCAATTCTATCAATTTCTTGACCGAAGACGTTTAAAAATGGCACATTTTTATATTTTTTTGTTAAAAAGCTGAAAAAAGACGATTTTTTGTAACTTTTTGGCCTAAAAAAGTTTAAAAGTAAATTTTTTTATAAATTGTTAAACCTAAAAAATAAATTTAAAACAAATTTTATCCTTTTTGTCGTAAAAGTAAAGGAAATAGTGTTGATCTTTTGACTAAAATCTTATAAACATAGCACTTTTTTTAAATTTTTCAACAAAAGATAATAAAAAAAACGATTTCTTGAAACTTTCGAACTTGAAAAACAAAGCTAATGTTCCATGGACATTTAGACCTAAAGCGTACAGCTATATCAAATTCTATATACTTTCTGACCGAAAAAATAAAAAAATCTCATCAAAAAATGACTTTTATATCAACCTTACCTACTTTCTTTCAGGCGTTTTCTCCGTTGGAGTGTTTCACCTAAAATGCTATAACTGCCAGAGTACTCGGAAACTCACCGATAATCTAGTGGACTGTTTTGTCGGTGCACCGAAAGAAAGTTCGTACTGTGCAACATCGTGCTTCGTTACTACTAAAAGAGTTAATGGTAAGGGTAGGGCTAAGGCTTTTGGCTGGGGTTATGGGCTTGGGCAGAGGAATGAGCATGGGTATGGGCATGAGCATGGGCATGGGCATGGGCATGGGCATGGGCATGGGCATGGGCATGGGCATGGGCATGGGCATGGGCATGGGCATGGGCATAGGCATAGGCATAGACATATAAAAGGGCACGAGCTCTGGGCTAGAGCTCTACTAGGGGTGAGAAACGGGCCGTCTAGGCCCGGCCCGGCCTGGGCCGGCCTTGAGCTAAAATTGGGCCCGGGCCCGAAAAAAAAATTTTTTATTTTAATCCTCGTTGATGTTTTTTGATTTTATTGGATAGCATGATACATAAATGATCTAAAAGAACAATGCAAAGCCAAATTTCCGTTTATTTTTTAAGTCTTAAAATTTTTAAAATTTTTTAAAACGGGCCGGGCCGGCCTGATAGAAAATTGAAAGCGGGCCGGGCCTAAACGTTGGGCTCCGGGCCTGGGCCGGGCCTCTCACCCCTAAGCTTTACGCTTAGGCCCTGGGCTTAGGCTCTGGGCTAGGGCTCTGGGCATAGGTTGAGCTGGGAAAAAATCATTAATAATTTTTATTTTCAGAGCAAGAAACGATCACTCGTGGATGTCACGTAAGTTTTTTTTTAAATTTTAAATTTTTTAAATTTAAAAATTTTTTAAAAATAAAAAATAAATAAATTTTTTTTTCAGGATAAAAAAATGATCGGTTCGGGATGTAAAAAAAAAGAGTTTAATGGACGAAAAGCTAATAGAAATTGAAAAAATTTGTTATTGTAACACGAACGAGTGCAACAGTGCGAACAACCTCAACCCATTGTCTTACCTGCTCATCCTTATCGTCGTATTTAACTATATTTTACTATAATAAATAAAGTAGCCGTTTTGTAGCAAATATAATATAATACTGTAATAAACTTTGATTTTATTTACATTTTTATCGTTTTTCTTGATTGCATCACGAACTGGTTTGAGTCCCACCACGAAAGATTTTACGTCTGGCTTTTCGCATTTTTTGCTGAAAATTATTTTACATTTGGCAAAATACGGAGTTTTTACGATGAAGACGTGTTCTTTCCTCAAGGAAAATACTATTATATTAGTTTAAGCTTGTTTTACATAAAAATTTCAATATTTTTTAAAATTTTTATGTTATCAAGAACAATATCGAGGTTTATCGCCGGTTTTGTCGCACAAAACTGATAAGAACAACCACCTTGATGTCAATATTAAAGTGCACCGTGTCTCTAATCTATATTTGTACATTTTACTGTAGTCTAGACTAGGTTTTTAATCAAATTTTTAGGCAATATGCTTCGATTTTTTGGTTTGAATCAATTTCGCTTGGCTTCAGGGCTTGTTTCGAATGTTTTGCGGCTGAATTTGCAGGGAAATGTGAGAATTTTTAGTTTTTATTATTGTTCTATGTTTAGACTTGCTTCTGGAACAAAAATTTGGTTGGAGTTTGCATAGGGAAGGGATTTACATAAATTATATTGTGTATGTAGCTTCAAGCTAAACCTTTTGTCGAAAAACTTCGAAACAAATATGTTATGGTTTTCTTTTGATCAAAGCATTGTTAATCATGAATGTTTGATATTCTTTGACCTTTTGAATGTTGCGATTTATTAATTAAAAGTTTTTATCACTAGTTTTTATTCGTGATAACGTTTCTTCCGTGCTGGTGAATATAAATTAAATTTCTTGTGTTTTCAGTGGACCAAAGGTTATCGTTTATCATCTAACATGTCCTACAACGATTTTACAAAGTTTTTGGATGCTTCACCAACTCCATATCATGGTAAGGGTTTATATTTTGTTGTTTCTTGGTTTAGGGATCTTCACCATGGCTGAGGTAACCGCATTTATAAAGGAAATTTTAAACGTTTGGCTTGTTTTTTTGTTTTGAAAGTTTAAAGACAGTAAATACGATGTCTATGGTGTGGTAATATAAAGGGATTGTGTTATAATTTTTATTTTTGGCTGAGATATGACTTAAAATGGATTTTTTTGTCTTTTTGACTTACAAGTGAAAGTTGATTTATGTTTTTGTTTTAGCTGTACATACTAGTGTTCAACTGCTCAGAGAGGAAGGTTTTAAAGAGTTGAGGTTGGAGGACGAATGGAAATTGCAAAAGAATGGCCGATATTATGTTGTGAAGTAAGATAATATAGCAGTTATGCTTGATTTTATATATATTTCTTGCATTAATAAGACTTTCAGAGCTTACTCAACCTTGATTGCCTTCATCGTTGGAAGCGAATTCGAAGCCAAGAACGGATTTGCTGTGGTAGGAGCTCACACAGACAGCCCTTGTCTCCGAGTTCGCCCAAGCTCTAAGTTGGCCAAAGAACAGTTCAAACAAGTGGCGGTATCAACGTATGGTGGAGGAATTTGGCGAACCTGGTTCGATCGTGGCCTTGGTTTAGCTGGTGTGGTTACTGTAAAGCGAGACAATGGAAATATTGACCATGTTCATGTTGATTTGGGTCGAAAACCGTTGTTGTTCATTCCGAATTTGGCTATTCATTTGGAAACTGAGAGGCTACAGCCGAAGATTGACTCTGAAGAACATTTGCAACCTATATTTTGTTGTGATGATGGGGAGAAGAGCGAAGGATGTAAGGGTTTTTTTTCAAAATTTAGGTAACAAATTGTTATTTTTTCAATTTTAGATAACATTTTGAACCTTTTTTAAAATTTTAATAACACCATTTTAGACGACCACCACATCGAACTCCTAAACCTAATTGCCAAGGACTGTGAATGCAAAGTCGATGATATCATCGACTTTGACCTACGCACCTTCCCAACCGAAAAAGCCGAGCTAGGTGGACTAAAAGACGAATTTGTCTTCAGTCCAAGACTCGACAACCTGTTGGGCGTGTACACCACGGTAAAAGGCTTGATTGAGTCCCAAAAGCAGCCAGTAGAAGCCAAGTATGATAATATCACTAAAGTGGCGGTATGTTTCGATCATGAAGAAGTTGGCTCCGGTTCGGCTGCTGGGGCAAAATCTCAGGTTTTCGAGCAGGTTCTGAGACGATTGGTGTTGGAGGGTGAGCTTTTGAATTTTTTAAAAATTTTATGTGTGTTTGGAAAAGTGATTACAAGTGATTGGCGAAAAATGACATTTTTGATTTGGAATGACATTATGACATTTTTAGGCTTAAAAGTGACACTTTTGGAGTTATAGTGACATTCTTTAGCCTAAATGGTTTTTTTGCTTAAAATGTCAGTTAAAGGAAAAAATGTCATTTTTAAGCTTATAATGGCCTTCTTAAGCTTAAGCTGACATTTTTAAGCCTAAAATGACGTTTCTAACTTTAAAATTAAATTTTAAGCCTAAATTGACATTTTTAAGCTTAAGTGACATTTATAAGCTTTTAATGACATTATTAAGCCTAAAATGACAATTATAAGCCTAAGCTGATGTTTCTAAGCCTAAAATGACGTTTCTAACTTTAAAATTAAATTTGAAGCCCAAATTGACATTTTTAAGCTTAAAATGACATTTTAAAGCTAATAATGACATTTAAAACCTAAAATTACATTTGAACTCTAAAATAACATTCTTAATCCTAAAATAAAAGTCGTAACCTTAAAATGCCATAAGCTTAAAGTAATGTTCCATGCTGAAATTTATAAGCCTAAAATTACGTTTAAATCTTAAAATAGCATTTTTAGGCGAACAAGTGAATCAAGAGAATTTTTCCCGTGCCATGGCTAAGAGTTTGATAATTTCGGCCGATCAAGCTCACGCCGCCCACCCCAACTTTTCCGATCGCCATGAACGAAACCATCGCCCGCGCTTCGACGGTTCAGTGGTCGTTAAGATCAACGCCGACCAAAGATATGCCACTACAACAACCTCATACTCGGTGTTGAGTGAAGTCGCTAAACTAGCTGATGTTAAACTTACTGTAAGTTTGTTTTGACAATTCTAGTGAAACCTTATCTTTGGATGACATTTTTAGGCTTAAAGAGACAATTTGAGCCTAGAATGAATTTTATAAGCCTAAAAGGTCGTTTTAAGCCTACAATTATATTTTTAAACTTAAACTAATCTTTAAGTCTAGGGGACATATTCTAAGCCTAAGGTGACGTTTTTAATATGACATTTTTTCAGAAATTCGTGGTCAAGAACACCTCACCATGCGGATCGACCATAGGCCCGTTTATTTCGGCCAATTTGGGTTGTCTAACTATCGATGTGGGCTGTGCTCAATTGGCCATGCATTCGGCTAGAGAATGCGCTGACGCTAAATCGGTCGATAATGCCATCAAATTGTACTCGGTAAGTTGTTTTAAGATTTTATGTTTTTTGAATTATCAATGGCATTTTTGAAGAGAGAAAGTGCAAATTTTGTTTTAAAAATTCATTTTGAGATAAAAATGTTACCTTAGGCGTCCAAAAATGGAACATAAACCTTAAAAATGTCACGTTGGTTTTAAAATGTCAGATTGGGCTTAAATGCCATTTTAGATTAAAAAATGTCACTGTGGTCCTAGAAATGTCATTTTAGGCTTAAAACGTCACTTTAGGTTTTAAAATGTCATCTTAGGCTTAAAGACATCACTTTAGGCTTAAAAATGTTATTTTGAGCTTAAAAATCTCATTTCGTGTTATAAATCTCAAGCTGGGCTTAACATTCCAATTTGGCTAAAATGGCATTTCTAATTTAAAAATTTCACATGAAGTGTCGTTTTTAACCCAAGATGTCATCCTTTCACATTATTTGTCGATTTTTTCATTTTCAGACCTTCTACAACAACTACAGCCAAGTGGCATCCAAGTTTGAATTTTAAAAAGGACCCATTCACAAAAACAGAAAACATGTACCAAATTAACCCCTTTTATATAATGTCGTATATCTACAAGAATCGAATTAACTTTTTCTTTCACTATATTATCTTATACCTAGTATCCTTATGTATTGTCATATCTATGTAAAGTATGAAATAGGACATTAAACATTACATAGTACTACTTACTGTAATAGGAAAATAAATTATTTATTCACAGCAGAGTAATGTACAATTAGAAAACGTAGAATAATAAGCATAAAGAGAGTAACATGGATATTGTTGTAGATCAAGGATGTTTAGTAGAGAGCACTATGGACAGGTACGGGTAAAGTTGGTACTGGAGACAGGGATAATGGTAGTGCACTGTTCGGGTGAATTCTGAAATTGAAATGAGGTTAAAATAACAAAATTTGAAAGACTTTTTACCTAAAGTTTTGAAAAACTAAATTTTGTTACCTAAACTATTATAAAACGCCAAAAACTATCAAAATATTACCTAAAAGTCTAGAAAAACCAAGTTTTCTGCCCTAAAACGCTATATAAACCAGGAAAAAACTTACGATACTTCAACCTGAACTTGTTCTACTTCTGCTCCTCGATCTGCTTCTTCATCTGAATCGGAATACTGGTGGTCTTGGGCTCTTCCTGAACGACTTTTGGCACAAAAACAGTCAGTCTGCCCTGTTCATCCAGCTCGCTTTTGATCTGCTCCAGGTCCACATGCTTTGGCAGACGAATGGCACGTTGGAAGTGGCGTTCAATCTTCTCACCGTCCTTCTCTTCCTCGTGACGTCCCTGTACCAACAGAGTTTGACCTTGAATGTCCACCTTCAGCTCGTCGGGCTTGAATCCGTCGGTTTCGCAGGCGAACGTGAGGTCACCATCCTTGCTGTAGCTCAACGAGGAGCCGGCGACGTTGGCTGGGATGAGGCGGCCGGCTTCGTTGAAGGCGGGCTGAATCGAGTCCAGAACGGTGCCGAAGAGGCGGTCGATCTCGTTCAACGGGTCCTGGCTATGGTGGTATGGGCGGCGGACGGCGAATGGGTCCAGAACGTAGGGGAGAAGACTCATTTTTGGTTGATGAAGGTTGATATCGGTTTAGAAGACGAAGGTTAAAGTTGATATAACTTCAATAGCAAAGCTGAAACACAAAACCTTTCAAAACTCGTTGAAATTGGCCCGTTTGCACCCGGAACGGCCTTTTATAGACGCGAGGAAAGCTCAAGAAACGTGCAGAAACAAAAAAGGGGCGGTGTTCCCAAGTTCTGTGCGAAATGAAAACAAACGAGAGAGTGCGAAAAGAGAAGAGCGCGGCGAGAGAGAATAAGAAAGTACGAGAAAGAGACCAGAGAACGCTAGAAATTCGAGGGAAAACGTGATTTTTCTGGAAATTTCGAGGTTCTTGGACAATTAAAGTTGAAATTTTAGAAGAAATAGCACTTTACTTAGAGAGAGCAGTCAGAGAGAGGGAAAGAGATGGAGGCTAGAGAACGCCAGAAATTAGAGGGAAAAGTGATTTTTCTGGAAATTTTGAGGTTTTTCAGGAAAAAAGTTGAAATTTGGGTAGGAATAGCACGTTACCTTGAGAGAGTGGCCAGAGAGAGAGTGAGAGGAACAGAGACAGAGGTTAGAGAACGCCAGAAATTCAAAGAAAAACATGATTTTTGTGGAAATTTCGATGTTTTTCGAGAAAAAAAGCTGAAATTCGAGTAAAAACAGTACGTTATCCTCAAAAATAGCACGTTACTTTGCTCGAACAGCTAGCTATTGACCATAGAGGAATAATTTAAAAAACTGTAGCCTTAGGAAAGGTGTAGAGCACCCTTTTCAAACAATAACCCATCTAGTACAACATAATTAACAAGTTTAATGTTTCAAGTCTACAAATTTGCGAATATACAACTATATAACAATAATAAATGTTCAAATAATAGTATCACTCCAATGGTACTATGAAAAAAAGACCATCACTCCGGTGGTACTGTGAACGCCAGACCCTCAGAGATGCTATGAAGGCCAAATCCTCAAACTCAGTGGTGCTATGAAAAAAAGACCATCACTCCGGCGGTGCTATGAAAGTGTCCATTTGGTTTTCAGCTTGAGCTAGTACGTCTTCGAATTTGAGATCGAATAGGTCCGGGTCGGTTTTGGGGATGGTGGTGGGCAGGTTGCGGAAGTCAAAGGTGCCGCAGGCTCTGAAAATACAAACATGTCTTCAAAAATGCTTCATTCAATTTTTCAAAAAATTTTTTGTTTTTGCACCGTGCAAGTTATACTGATCGTACAGAACAATTAATTTTAATGGCGGGGGGGGATACGAAAAATTTTATTTTTTGAGTATAAATAGCACCTAAAAATTCATTTTTTCAAAAAAAAATTTTTACCACCCCCGAGAAAAAATTTACCCCGCCCTCTTCAAAAAGGGCAGTGTAAGCAGTTACAGCTTAGTAAAAAGTTTTTTTCAAAAAAAATTTTTTGTACTTTTTTTCACCCCTCCCGCCCCACCCCAATAAATTGCCCTGTCCTTAAAAATGAATTGCTCTGCCCTAGCCCAATATCCGAAAACACCCTCATCTCAAAAAAAAAAAACACCCCCGCCTCGAAAAAACCACCGCCTCCTCAAAAATACACTTTACCACCCCAACTTACTTTGTAGTCTTCCTCAACGGTAGTCGTCCACTCATTTTCTGCAGCACTTCCCTCAACGTTCTGTAGTGTTCCGGCTTCTGAAGATCCAACACAACCGGCTCAAAGCCTGGTGCTGCTACCGTAATGCCGGCTATCGTCTCTAGAGGCGGTAAAAGGTACGGTGTCTTCACCTTCAGGGCTTCCGTATTCTCATCCTTGAAGCTGATTTCGAGTTTGGCTTCGATGGCTTGAAGGCTGCCGTCCGCCACCGTGATCAGGAAGCGGGGTTCGATGGCCAGGGTCCAGAGGAAGCGGAAGGCCTGGAAGTAGCAGCGGTTGTCGTAGATGGCGTGGCCGTAGACTGGGAGGAAGGCGATGAACAGTGAGGCGATGGACATGTTGGACATGCTGAGACCGTAGCGGCCGTGCCCCAGGAACAGCATGCCGATGCACATGTTGGAGATGACTTGGGTCGAGTATAGGTGGGATTCTTTGGGTTGGTTGATGAACTGAGTGTGTTGGTTGCGGCATTTGCGGAAGGCGCGGATCAGGGAGACGTCGCCACTGCCTGCGTTCACCTGAAAATCAAGGTTTTTAAGGGTTTTTTGCTGCTTTAGGTAACAAATATATGAAAAAATTAGTTTTGAAGTATAAATGATAGAAGAATATTAACTTTTAGGCCACATTATAACCCTTTTTTGACCTTTAGGTAATAAAAAAAAGTTTTTAGGTAATAAAATCGCAAAAATATTACTTTAGGTAATAAAAACTTGAATTTTAGGCCAAATTATGGCCTTTTCTTGGTTTTCAGGTAACAAAAAATATATTTTAGGTAACAAAATTTCAAAATGTCAAAACTCACAATAGCCAATGAACTCATGAGAACGTTTTTGCACGTTTCCTTGGCGTTCACGCCCGCTTTCGATAACATGAAAGCGTGTGCGTAGCTGGATTCATTCAATAGCTGATCAAAGGCTTCTTTCTGAAAAAAAATTAAAAAATGTAATTTTAAAATGAAAACGTCATTTTAGTATTAAAACGTCACTTTTAAACCTAAAATGGCACTTTAAGCCTACAATAAGATTTCTAAGCCTTAATGGTACTTTTAAGCCTAAAATGATCTTTTTAAGCCTAAAATAACATTTTAAGTCGAACATGGCATTTTAAGCCTAAAATGACACTTTTAAATGTCAAGTGACATTTCTTAAACTAATACATATTTTTAAGCCTAACTGGCACTTTTAATCCTAAAATGATCTTTCTAAGCCTAAAATAACATTTAAAGCCGATGATGGCATTTTAAGCCTAAAATGACATTTCTTAACGTAAAACATATTTTTAAGTCTAAAATGCCATTTTTAGCCCTACCCAATCCCTATAAAACATATTTTTACCGTGCCCAAGGCAAACGAAACAAACACTGTAAGTCACTCCTCTACCTCCCCCCCTCCTTTTTTCTAAATTACAAATACCCCCCTCCCCCCTTCCCATCCCAAACATAAGCAAGTAATCACACCACTTACCAAAGCACTAGTGACCTTTTCATTCCAAGTGCTTGGATATTTCAAGGCCATGGCAAAGCAGGCTCCAGCCTTGGCGTAGAGGTAGGCTCTGGCCAGCATTCCCAGATCTTCACTGCACTTGTGAGGCTTCTGAGTCAATTTAAAATATTCTTTCAGGGTCGGTGGGATCTGATTGTTGATCCATTGAGTGGTCTGGCCTATGGAGTCGTACATGACCAAGCATTTGGCCAGTGTTCGCATCAGAATGAGGTCCGGTCGGATCAGGCCGAGTTGTTGTAGTTCTTCTGGGATCTCCAGCTTATCAGCGATGCTTTTGTTGTTGGTTCGTAGGTATACGAGCGCTATTGCTGCACATGCTGCTGGTGAACTTAGGTGGACATTGACGTTCTTGAGCTCGGCCACGTGTGATGATGCGGCCGATACTGAGGCTGAGCCGCCTGTGCCTCCGGTTGAGCCAGCGGCTTCTAAAATATTTAAAAATAGATGTAACGACATTTGTATCATAATATTACATTTTTAAACTCATTCTGACGTTTTTAAGCATAAAGTGACATTTCTAATCCTAAAATGAAATCTCAAGCCAAAAAATACATTTTAAAGCCCAAATTGGGCTTTCTAAGCCTAAAATAACATTTACAAGCCTATAATAATTTTTTAAGCCTACAATGAAATTTTTAAGCTTGTCATGCTATTTTTAAGCCTAAAGTAATGTTTTTAGGACTAAAATGAGATTTAATGCTTAATATCGAATTTTGACTCTAAATAATAATTCTAAGCCTAAGAACATATGATTATTCCAAAAACTCTTAAACTTCCTCAAAAATAAAAAAATCATGCTCAACTTACCATCGCCCACCCGATCCGACCTCTGCCTATGATGATGTTGATGTAGTTGAGGTTGATATCGTTGATCCGCTCGACTCATTCCACATGAACAACAACCTGACTGTGCCAGACTACATGGATCCTTCTGATACGATACTATCACCAGGTCTCTTAGTCCACCATTCAGTAGCAAGAACAGTCTCTCCCTTATCCTCAGATGGTTCACATGAACTGGCAGTTCCAGCTTTGTTAGCTGATCACCTTTGCATAGGTTGATTAGGCCTACGGCTAAGCCTGCGGCTAGAACATATGAATAGCGTTCTGATCCTGGGTCAGTTTCGAAGAAGGTTTCTTTGGACATTTGATTGATAAGGTCGTTGGTGAGGTGCATATGCATTGACTCGGCGAACAGGTATCCGAGTGATAGTAGTGATACGGTTTGAATCGATGGCTCGATTCGAAAATCGCATACTGTAGGTTGTAGGAGGAAGGGCAGATGGGCGTACAGGATTTTGTTCATCTAAAATAGCAATGTCATTACGGAATGGGGTAGGGGTAAAGATAGGGGTAGCTAGCTACCAGTAGAAAGAAGGTTGACCACTCCACCCACACCCTTTCCCCACCTAGACCAACATCGTCGTTCCTACCCCTCCTCACACTGTAAATCCCCCCTCCCTCCCCTACCACTTACTATATCCCCACCCCCCCCTACTTACATATACATTAGCAGTTCCTCGATAAGCTACAGAAGTCCCTAGTAGCAATGCCACCACCACCATTTTGTCATAAAGTGACAGAAACTCGTGTAGATCGTACGGATTCACACTCATGGACTGACCCGACAAACCGGCTGCCAATAAGAAGCCTGCCAGCACTGGACTGCACTCCTTGTCTTCTCGGATTTTGTGGAACACCCATTCCCAATCCACGACTCGCGGACCTTCGTCTTGAGTTCGATTGGAGTGCTGGATGTGGTCGCGACGTTCGATTTCCTGTAGCTCGTCTTGGACTCGCTCAAAGGCCTAAAATATGTTATGAGTTTGATTTATGTGCAGGATGAACAACTTTAAGCATAAAATGTTATTTTTAAGCCTCAAGTGACCTTTTTAAGCCTGGATTGATACTTATAAGCCTAAAATCACATTTCTAAGCCTAAAGCAATATTTAAGGCCTAAATTGAAAGTTGTGAACCTGAAGTGACCTTCAGAATCCCTAAATTGACATTTCTAAGCCTAAAATGACATTTTTAAGTCTAAAGTGACATTTCTACCTAAACTTGCACTTTTAAGTCTAAAGTGACATTTCTAAGCCTAAAATCACATTTCTAAGCCTATAATGCCATTCTTTAGCCTAACGTGTTATTTATAAGCCTACGATGAAATTCTTAAGCCAATTTACTTTATAAGCCCAGAGTGACATTTCTAAGCCTAAATAGGCACTTGTAACCCTAAAACGATATTTTTAAGTCCAAAATGTCAATTCTAAAACTAAAATAAAATTTTTAAGCCTAAAACGCCTTTTATGCCTAAAATGCCATTCTTAAGCCTAAAATCCCATTCTTAAGCATACATTTTTTCTCACCTCCGCATCAGCATCCAACATGTTCTCCTTGCCTCTGCCGTACAAATGAAAGTGATGATCCATCAATTCTTCGTTATCATTCAGATTCCTTTCCGCATCCGCCCCCAAAATCGTTGACAAGCCCCTAGCCACGCCATTATAAAAGTTAGCCCATTCCAACATTTGTTTTTGGGCCGACTTGTTCTGAGGTTGTTCGGGTGTTGGGTACTCCAACTTCATGTTGGATGGGGCGAGTTTGCCATGGAGGTTGACACGTTCAATGTATGTGGCTTCCATTGGCTCGGATTGGCGTGATTGGAAGTGAAGTAGAGCGGCGCCGAATGAACGTGCTATGGTACGATAGGCGGCGTTTTGAAGAAACTTCTCCTGGCTTTCACGCAGATGAGATTCTTGAACGTTGGCGCCTTGGCGGAGGTCCTTAAATTCATTTTTTATTTAAAAATTGGTTTTGTACGTTCTGTTACCTCAAACACAAAAATTCATTGTTTGTTACCTAAAAATCAAAACACCCATTTTTTGTAAAATCAGCATTCTCAAACAAAGTTTAAGCCTACCGGAATAAGAACAGGTTTAGAGGAATCCAGCATTGTTGATACATTGCTGACACGAATATCAGTTGGCCATCGCATACGCTCCCATTTGGCAATTTCGTCGCTTGAGGGTAGTAGCCTAAAAATTGAATATTAAAAATTGATTTTCATAAACATTTAATTTTAAGCTCTAGGCTTAAAAATTTCACTTTAGGCTTAGAAATAACATTTACAGTTTAAAATTTCAATTTAAGTAAAAAATGTAATTTTAGGCTTACAAAAGTCAAGTTAGGCATTAAATATTAACTTAGGCTTTAAAATGTCAAATTAGGTTCAGAAGTGTCATTTTAGGCATACAAATTTCATTTTATGCTTAAATATGTCATATTAGGCTTAGCAGTCACTAGTCACTTAAAAAATGTCCTTAAAATGTCATATTACACTTCAAATGTCATATTAGGCTTGGAAAAATCGATTTAAGCTTACAAATGTCATATTAGGCTTAAAAATGTCACTTTAGGCTTAACGATATCATGTTAATCTTATAATGCCATTTTAAGAGAAAATAAACAATTTTAAGCTTAAAATGTCACTTTAAGCTTACCGATAGCATATTAAGCTTAAAACTGTAATTTTAAGTTAAAAAAGTTGCACATTTCATTGAAATGTCATAATCAACCTAGAAATGTCGTACCTCAATTTAGTTTTCTGAGCCGGCGTGATCACGCTCAAATTTTCATGAGCCGGCTCCGGAATCATAAGTGTCGTTTCCAAATGTTCCGATAACTTAGTGACTGGATCCATTCTCGGCATTTCAATGCCGCTTCTAAACTGAACCGTCGTTGTAAATTGAATTTCAGCCAGTTTCGGGCACATGTCCTCAATGACACTGATATATTGATGTAGTTGCAGAAGTTCGGCGAGGATTCTCATTGGTTCGCATATGAATCTTTGCGACATTTTAAATTTAATGTCATTGGTGTTGGATGTCATGTATTGGATAATGTTCTTGAAGATTCTGGCCATATCATCGGGGTGAATTTCCTCTTCTGACGTTTGTTCGATTATGACTTCAGTGGCGTCATTGAACGTCTCCTGACGTTCTTTATCGTGTTCTAGTAGGCGGTATAGACACTAAAATCAAAAGTTTTGAAAAATTGAGAAAAATATTTCATTCTTCTTGTAGGCTTAAAAATGTCATTTTGAGGTTAAACATGTCAGCTTGGTCTTAAAAATGTCGCCTCAGGCTTAAAAATGCCATTTTTCGTTTAAAAATGTCACTTTATCAGACAAGACTTATAAATGTCGTTCTAGGCATAAAAAGTAACTTTAGGCTTACAAGTGGCATTTTAGGCTTAAATATGTAAATTCATACCTAAAAATGTCTTATCAAGCTAGAAACGCCACTTTATCAGTTCAGGCTTATAAATGTCATATTAAGCTTAAAAATGTCCATTTAAGCTTAAATATGCCCTACTTAGCATAAAAAATAAGTTTAGGCTTGAAGACGTCATAAACCATAAAAATTTAAATGCCATACCTGTTCCTTGTCCTCGTCTCCTTGTTCAATTTTGGTTCGTTTTTCATCAAAATACGGTGTATTCCGACCTTGTTGTAGCCATTCTCGTCGTCGATTCACCTAAAAAATCAAAAAATGTAACTTTTTTGAATGTAAAATGACACTTTTAAAACTTTTACCAACTAAACTTAGAATTAAGTAAACTAAGGCTGGTACTAGAGCTATGACATAAGCTAGGGCTAGAATAGATATATGATAAGACTAAGACTAGAACGGGTTAGAATTATGACGAAACCTAGAGTTGAGACCAGTGCTTAAGCTAAGACTTCAGCTAGCACTAAAACTTAAGCTATAGCTTACGCTGACCCTTAACCCTAGGCTTACCCTTAGCTTCAGGTAGTTTCAGATTAGCAAATCTAGGCTTAAGAATTCAATTAAAAATTTTAAAAAATTTCAAACCCAGACTAAAAAGTTATTTTTTATCATCAAAATTCCCCCCCCCCTCCCCCAAAAAAACCAATAGTGACATCCTTGTTAACAACCCCTACCACCACCATAAATACCCACCATAAACATAAAAGGCATCTCCTCCACACTGATCCCAATCGTTTCGAAGAGGCACTCGAAGAGCAGGCCCAGCTCCATTTCAGCGATCACATCCGGATTGCTTCTCACTATCCGATGATTGTTTTTCATGGCCCATCGTTTAACAAATGTCATCTTCCGTTCTTGAGTTTCGATTCCGTTCAAAATGTCATTGAATAGCTGTTTTCCCAATGTTGTTATAGGTTCTAGCTCGAGTTTCAGGTGGAAAATGAAGAATACTGAGTCTGAGGTTAATTGGGGGTAGGCTGAAATAAATATTGTGATAAAAACAGATCTAAAGAATGTCAAAAATTTACATATTTCAACAAAAAACAGCCCAACACCAGTTTTTAAGGGAAAAATTTTCAAAAAATTCCATTTTTCTCATTTTTTTCAAATTTTAAGTTCAAAAAATGCCAGTTTTTACCATTTCTGCCAATTTCAGATGTACTTGGCTGTGACCACGATGGGCTTGGTAAAGCTTTGGCAAATGTAAAGTTAGGTTCTGTAGTGTAACATCGCTTTCTGGGCGATGTGAACCCGCTTCTCGGCTTCTTTTCTATTGGTTCGGCGGGTGAGTCGATGGCTGTTGGGACCATTTCCACTATCTGAAAATGAATTTTTTAAATGCTGCTTTTAATTTAAAATGTCACTTTGAGTATAAAAACATTATTTTAAGTTTAGAAATGTCACATTAGGCTTAAAAATGTATTTTTAGTCTTAAAGTTGTCATTTTAGGTATAAAATGTACCTTTAGGCTTAAAAATGTAGCTTTAGGCTTAAGAATGTACTTTAGGCTTAAAAATGTAGCTGTAGGCTTAAAAATGTACGTTTAGGCTTAAGAATGTACTTTAGGCTTAAAAATGTAGCTGTAGGCTTAAAAATGTACGTTTAGGCTTAAGAATGTCTTTTAGGCTTAAAAATGTAGCTTTAGGCTTAAAATGTCTTCTTATGCTTATAAAATGTGCTTTTAAGCTTAAAATGTACCTTTAGGCTTAAAAATGTACCGTTAGGCTTAAAATGTAACTTTAGGCTTAAAAATGTGCCTTTAGGCTTAAAATGTCTTCTTATGCTTAAAAAAAATAATTTCAAGCTTAAAATGTACCTTTAAGCTGAAAAATGTCATTTTATTCTTATATATGTCATTTTAACCTTGAAAATTTAATTTAAGCCCCCTGTCTACCTTTAAAAATGTATTATAATATATCCTCGCCCCAGCTCATACCTCGCCTCAAACAAAAAACCCTACCGTTTCAAAGTCGAATCCACCCCTAGCAATCAGTTGAACGATTCGACTCAACTGTAAATGATGTTTGTTGGCGAAGAAAGCACTGGCAATGTCTATCACCTTATCGTATCCAGAATACAAAGCCAATGCAATTGGTGTTACTGTAGCCAGAATCCAAAAAGACTGGCCTGGTAGATTCATGGCTACACACCCGTGACAAATCTCCATTTTACCGGTCGACGCGCCAGTTTCTTGGTCGATTTCTACAATTTTGACAAGGTTTTGGGTTGAGCAGACTAGAATTAGGTAGGTTCGGCCGCTGAGATCGGTCGACAGAAAGGCTGATGAGGCTCGTTTGTTTTGGTAAAAGTCCTGAAATTGAAAAATGTCATATTTGAGTTACTACAACAAAAAACGTAATTTTTTGAAAAAAAATCTATAGTAGGCTTGAAAATGTCATAATAAGCATAAAAATGTCATTTTAGATCAAAAACTTAATACAAAGCCCAAAACTGTCAAGTTAGGCTTAAATATGTAAAAATCGGCTTAAAATGTTGTATTATGCTTAAATGTATCATTCTAGGCTTAAAAGCGTTATTAAAAACTTTAAAAATTCTTATTAGGATTAAGGATGCCACTTTAGGCTTAGCAATGTCAATTATAACATAAAAAGTTACTTTAGGCTTAAAAATGGCCCTTTAAGCTTAAAAATGTCATCTTATACTTAAACTCATCGTTTGGGGTTTAAAAATGACTTTTAAAGCTTAGAATGTCATATTAGGCTTATAAATGTTATATTAAGCTTAAAAATTTGATCATAGGCTTAAAATGATATTTTAGGCTGATCAATGTCTTGGTAAGCTTTCAATGTCATATTAAGTCTGAAAATGTCATATTTTTCATAAAAGACCCTTATAAGCTTAGAAATGTCATTATAGTCTTAAAAATGTCGTTTTAAGCCTAAAAATGCCATTTCAAGCTTAAAAATGTCATAAGCCCCAAACAAAAAACATCATCTTCCATTTAAAAATTCCAAAAGCTCACCTTATTCAACTGTTCGATCAGATCACGATCCACTTTCGACCGTCCTTTGGTCGCTCTTTTGTGAACCGGTCCGGAGACCTGTGGTGATTGCATAACTGGCAACCTTGAGGGACTTCGAGGTGCTTGAGTACTTTTTTGATTTTCATCTGTCCATACGCATTCTAAAACAAATTCCACTGCATTTTCATCGAATTCAGCTTCTGGTTGACCTGTTATGGCACTTAAGACTGTTGTCGCTGATGTGTAGTCCAATGGCTGTTGATAAGAATTGTGATTACCTTAAAATGATAATTTTTGTTATCTAAAGGTTTATATTGCTTAGTGTAATATCAATTTACATATTATGTTACCTAAAAATTAAAATTTTTAAATTTTCAAAAAAAATATTTTTAGGTAACAATGCTCTTAAAAAACAAAGAAAAAAAAGCCAAGAAAATATCTAGACTTTCATACATCACTTAAAAACAGCAAAAAAATCCCTTAAAAACAACTAAAATTATATTATCCATGCCATAAACACCCTCAAAATTCCAAAATCTATCTTCGTTCTCAATATAAACCCAAACAAGGCCTTCTTTTACCCAAAACTTACTAAAACTAGTCAACAATTTCATTGTAGCACCATTTTCCGAATACTTTTTGTCCATCGTTTTTGACAAAAAAGGCACTGGGGACCCAGAAGTGCCTGGAGTTTTGAACTTCCTCATAAGATTAGTGCCCAATGGGGTTGATGCATTCACTGATATTGGTCGAGATTGTGTTGGAGTGTGGTTTGTTGAGTCTGAAATTAGTTGCTTTGTCCTTTAAGTTGTAAAAAATGCTTGAAAATGATTTTTTTATTAAAAAATCTGGCCTTTTGAACATTACTCGCCAAACCACGTCATAACTTTTGTAAAACAGCCATTTTAAACAACATCCAAATCTGATAACATCAGAAAAACATCCTTACGCAGTTCAGAAACTCCAGAGTAATGTAAATACGACCGGTTGGCGGCTACACTCAAATCTGTCCTAGCTATCCTCTTCTCTTCATCATTACATCGTCTGACCAAGAACAAACAGTTCAACCCCTTTTGGTTATCAAATCCAAGAATATACTTTGATTTCCCGAAGTCCGACACCAAGTCAAGACGTTTTTGTGATAACTGAGCTATCATATTGCTGTCTTTAAATCTACATAACACTGGAAGCAGTTCCCCATATGGATGTGACAAAGAATATAGTGTGGCTGGGCCGCGGTTTCTGAAAAAAAAAAATTTTTAGGTAATAAATCTTAAACAGCAGACTATTCTGCATCTTTTTAAAGCCAAATTTTCATAAAATAGATTGTTTTATAATAAGTTACATCAAGAATATTAACCTTGACTACTTACTCCTCATCAGCTCGACTCCTCACCAAAATTAGTCCATGTTCACATCCAAAACAAGCTTCAAACTAAAAGCAGAAGAAATAAAAATAACGTAAAATAAACATACTTTCATTGGCAGTGATAAAGCGTGACATTCGTTGCTCTCCAAAGAGATCAACTTTAATTCTTCTTCTGAACAGATAACAAGGTGATCATTAGATCGTTCTAAGCCAAAGTCATGATAAAATGCCTAAAAATTAATATTATTAAAATCACAAAACAATATTCTTGCTAAAGATAGCAACCTTAAAGCCTAAAAGTTCATAAAACAAAAGTTATAAAGCATTATACGTCATTCCACACGTTTCATCTACTATAACATGCAAAAGAGATCACAAATAATCAAATATAAAACTTCTTACGCTGTTAATCTGTCCAACGGCAAAATGTGTCCTCAACAAGATGTTGGTAACACCTCTATACACAACAGCTTTGTTTCCAGACCAGTAAACCCGTTCCAATACCCGTCCATCCTTCTCCAAGATTGACGACTTTTGTCGGCCCTAAATTGAATAACATACAAAATAAACAAAAAAACTTACATCAACGGCCTTTAAGAGTTGAGTCTTACGAGGTATCAACATCTTGTCCTCATTCATGAAATTCGAAGTTTGATCAGGCGAGGGCGCTGAATTTAGAAATTACTTTAGTATACCTTAATATAATGCATTTTATTTGAGTTTTCACGTTGTTTCAAACAGTTAAACGTTATTAGAAGCCGTATAAGTTAGTTTATATCGTTTTTAAATTGTTTTTAAATCAAACAACAAAAAGTAGAATCAAATTTCTAGCTTTAAACACTTATAACGCCTAAAACAAGGTCGTTTTTCATAAAATTTTAAAGCAAAGATGTAAAAAAATACTTTTATTATCATGTAGTACTTAAAATAGCTTCTACTTTTCAAGAAAATCCATCAAAAACCCCCAGAATCCCCTTCCGAACGACAGAAAATGTCGGCGCGAAAATAATTTATAAAATGCATCGCGCCGACTCGACTTTGATGACGGGTTTTCTGGAAACGGAGGGTTTTCTGGTTTTTTACTGGGCGTTCGTCCTTCTCAATTTCTTGGATGGATGTTTCTGTCCACTTTGGGCACATTTCAGTTTCTTGGATGGATGTTTCTGTCCACTTTGGGCACATTTCAGGGTTTATAGCATTTTTGACGAGTTTTATTCAACTTTTGCGCTATAATTTACATACTTTTCATGTTGGGGAGACTAAAATAAGGTTTGTTCGAATGTTTTGTGGGTATTTTCAAAGGTTTGGTAAAATAAGTTATCCCTTTTCGTTTAAAATTATGTTTAACAGCTAAACTAAACAAAAAATTAGTTATTGTATTTGGATTCAGATGTTTTCGAGCGATTTTACGCGTTTTCAGTGATCGAGATGTATCATGGATAATATCGGAGCGATATCAAGGATAATATTGTCGAATGTTCTGTGTAATGAATGGTGTGATAAGATGGGAGTAACGTTTGTTTGTTTTCTTTGTGTTTGTAGTTTTAGGAGTTCATTTTAAAATGGCATGGTTGTTCTGACCCGTTGGACTCTTATTGGCTTAAGATAGTGTAATTACTAGCTAGCTTGGTTAAAAAGTGAATATAAGAGGGTTAAAGATTGTGTCTGCTTGTCATATTGAAGTGAATTGTGCGTTTGTATTGTCTGGCGATGTAAAAGTGAATTAACAATGAAGTTATCAATCTATTAAGTGTTATCAGTTCCGGTATAGTCATTGAACAGCTTGTAGCTAGAAATTAGTGTACGTTAAAACACATTATGGCAGACAGGATGGTGTTAGCGTTATGTTTTCTTTGATAGCACATTTTCGTGTTATTAATTCTCTAAAAAGCCACATAAAGCTTATAAAAGATCATTAGGGAGAGTAAAATGTCAAATACAGAGCCATAGTAAACCCTTTTCGATCACTGAGAGTATGTATGGCTCATCAAAACACTTGTAGAGGTCTCAAAGGGAAAGATAGAACTAGATGAGCCAAAACAAACTCAAAGTTTTAACTTTATAAGACATAGGGATATGAATATCTTACTTGAGACAAAGCAAGTGCAATAAAATTTAAACACCACATAGGATATATGTAGGGACTTTTGCTGCAGATTGTTCCTAAAGAGAGGAAGCCTAAAATTTTTTTGGACTTACCTCCCCTCCCCTAGCTAAGTCCCTAGATATATGCAAATGTGACATACGTGATTTCACTCGGCTAGCGGAGCCGTAACACTGACCTTGAAACCCTCGCCGTTTCCTCCTCCTCAGCACAAAGCCCTAACCCAAGAAAAGTGTGGGGCGAAAGAGCAAACCCCCCCCCCCTGACCCAAAGGAAATGAGCAGCGATCGGTTTTGTGGTATGGTGGAGAGAGAGCGCTGACCTGGGTGGAGACGCCATAAACAGCCAACAAAAGCCTTTCCATCGCTTTTTCGAGCCCGTTCTTCTTTCGTCTATTCTTTTGCAAAGGTCCAGCGGTGTCGCGATTGATCCGAGCACCCGGAGTTTTTTTTTGGCCGCTTGGTTTTTTGCCAGATTTGGGCCGGGCTGTCGTTGGTTGGGGGCTCAGATGTTTGTAGTGGTGGGCTGAACTTTGTAACAGTAAGGGATTTTGAAGTTGGTGGTAGTGGGGAACTTTGAAGTTTGTTTTTTTTTGGTCTAGCTGGATTAGTCAAGTTGGATTTCCGCATTTTAATGGAGCTGGAATCAATTAGAGTTGGGTTGACTTGATGCTACTTAACTTGATGCTACTGTGAAGGTATGAGCTTGTTTTGGATAATACTGAAGGTTTCGTGAAGTGTTGTTTGTAGAAGAATGGATTTTTGTTAGGTTATCATGTTTTTTCTTTGCGATCTTTAGTTTTCTTTCTTTATCATATAACTTTACTTTTATTTTTTGTCTTTATAAGTTGTTGTAGGACATATTCTTGGTCGTTATTCATCATTACCTTTTGTGGGTTTTTTGGATTGGCTTTGGGTAGTTTATCCACGCTTCTCAACCTCTTTCTATAGCTCTTTATAATTAGCATTTTCATGCCTTTTTATAATTACCATTAACTCTTAATCATAATTAACTCTCCTGTATCTCAAACATCTTCAGCTCAAGCATGAATGTTATGCTTGTCATACAATCCGTCAAAGTCGTACGTCCGAAACCCGAGTCCATTTTTTGCAAGTTTTGAGTGATAGGAAAACCGATTCATTTCGTGTTTCAAGTGTTTTTGACCAAAAGTTTATCATTTAGCTCGCGACTATTTTTTCGAATTTATCTCTCGGTATCAACGTGACTCATCGTTCCTGCGTTTTTTCCGAATTTTTTTCGTTTTATATAAGGCTATGATGAAAGGTGTGAGAGGATTGTCAACTGGATAGTGTTTCGATTCGTTATTTGTACGTGATGATTGAGATTTTATTGGGGTTTGGTGCAGTATGATGTGCTATTGAGTACAGTTGTCATTTTGGCTTGGTTAAAGGAGATTTTTTGAAAAATTATGATTTTTGCGGAGGGAATGGTGAATATATTGAACTTTTTAAATAAGTTGCTTTATTGATATACTTCTTAAATAAAAAACATTTTTTGGCCAGAACGTTTGTAGAAATATATTTTTTTAAACTTACTTAGTCTGACTTTGACCTTTACATATTTTTAAAAAATGTTTTACCTGATATATAAACTTTCACTATCAACACTAATAAACAAACATTGATCTTAACATTGGTCTACAATCAAGTCTTCCAGGTCAACAGTCTGTCTTCCGAAGTCTGTTTCTTGCTCCAGATGTCTTCCTTTCAACGTCCTCCGCGTGCGCCGCGCCACGATTCGCCGACTCTCGATTATTCGGCTATGAAATCGGTGGATCAAACACTAAAGAAATATTTAAGCGCCCAACGCTCGCGGACCCGACCCATGCAGACGTTGAAGTGTGTTGTGGTGGGCGATGGAGCGGTCGGTAAGACGTGCCTTCTCATCTCATACACCACCAACAAGTTCCCCAGCGAATACGTGCCTACAGTCTTCGATAACTACGCGGTAAGTTGGGTTTTTCTCGGAGTTTTTTTGGATTTTTAGGTAAAGAATTTGAAAATATGAAGAAGTAGGTATGAAATCTGGAAGTATTAGGTTTAAAACTGCCCAAAATTAACCAAAACCTTGTTTTAGGTAACAGTGATGATCGGTGGAGAGCCATACACCCTTGGGTTATTCGATACAGCTGGTCAGGAAGATTACGACAGACTACGACCTTTATCATATCCACAAACAGACGTTTTCCTAGTGTGTTTCTCGGTGGTAGCACCAGCTTCTTTCGAAAACGTCAAAGAAAAGGTAAAATTTTGATGTTTTTCTTGGTTTTTAGGTGATTCTTCAACGTTACGATGAGTTACTGGACCAAAATTGGTTTGAAAAGATACAGAAGAAAGTTTTGAAGCCGTTTTTAGTAAAAACGGGGTTGATTTGTTGGTTTTAGCGAAGTTTGGGAATAAAATATAAAAGATAGTGGGATGTGATGAGAGGGTGAAGGAAAATTCGATTTTTAATGCCGTTTTTAATATTAAGAATTGGAAATTGACGTTGAAAGTTTTGCTAGACGTTGTTATAACCAGTTTTTATAAATTTAGGTAGGTGATTAGTGTTTTTGTAGTTTTAGAAGTAAAAGCATCAAGGATAATATGGATTTTTGGCTCAAAATAACGTTTTTTTCAAAATATTTTATGCTTTTGGAAATTATTTTAGCTGTTTTACGTTGCCAAATGTCTGAAACTGATGAAAATTTAATATTTTTAACAAACTTGTTACCTAATATTGACATTTCAGTGGGTACCAGAAATTGCACATCATTGTGCGAAAACGCCCTTCTTATTAGTGGGGACGCAAGTGGATCTACGAGACGATGGCCCCATCATGGAGAAGTTGGCCAAGAACAAACAACGGCCAATTACGACGGAAATGGGAGAAAAGCTGGCAAAAGAGTTGAAAGCCGTGAAGTATGTGGAATGTTCAGCGTTAACACAGGTATGTTAAGTTTGGTTTATGCTTGTTTTTAGGCGTAAAATGCCATTTTTGAATTGAAGAATCTCTGTTAGGGCTGCAAGTGAGATTTTAGGCCGAAAATTGTCATTTTAGAATCAAAATTTTTGGTTTAAGCTTAAATATGTCGTTTAGGCTTAAAAATGTTACGTTATGCCTAAAAATGTTCTTTTTTGTTTAAAAATGTCAGTTTAAGCTTAAAAATTTCGTCTAGGCTTAAAATGTCAATTTAAGCTTTAAAATCTTTTTTTAGGCTTGAAATGTCACTTTAGGTTTATCTATGTCGTTTTAGGCTTAAAAGTTCTCCTTTTGGGCTTAAAAACTTAAAATGTAATTTTAGGTTTAAACAGGATACTTTAGGCTTAGAAATGTGATTTTATGCTTAAAAGTGTCATTTTAGGCTTGAAAGTGTCATTTTATGCTTAAAAGTGTCATTTTAGGCTTCACATATATAGTTTTGGGCTTAAAAATGTAATTTAAGGCACGAAATGTCATTATAAGCCTGACAATGTCATTTTGGCTTAAAAATACCATTTTAGGCTTTTAAATTTCAGTATAGGTTTAAAATATCAGTAAAATGTCTGTTTGTGTCTAAATTGCCATTCTTTACATTTACTCAATTCGAATATTTGCAGAAAGGCCTCAAAAACGTGTTCGACGAGGCCATCTTGGCCGCACTGGAACCCCCGCCGCCAGAAAAGAAACGCCGATGCAATTTACTATAGAATCGAGCAGGTCTAGTAGTTGCTTCGTATAACGACATATAAAGACAAAAAGAAATGACATTTTTATTTGATACAGCATTAAAAATCCTTATTTGTATACCTACAAATAGACATTTATGATATTGTAACATTGAAAATGTATTTTTTCATTTGATTTGGTTGTTTAAATAATTCTGTGTCTCTAACGCCGCCAAATCGCTTTCAGAGGGGGCACAGAATTATTTGAACAACTTAATATATTGTTTTAGCCATTTGATGACCTACAATATCAAGATTTTGTAAGGTTCGTCGAGTTTTGTAAAGAAAAAATAATTTTTTGAATAGTGGAAAGAAAGTTTTTGCCGGATTTTTTAAATTTCGTTTTTAAAAATTTTTCGAAATTTTGAAAGGTCGTTATACGAAAGCGAACTATTTGAAATATAATGTTATCTCTCTGTCTCCACCCCCGTCCCTTCCTAATTTTACCCCCCTCATTTATCTATTGTTTCTTATTATTCTATTATTCCATAATTTTGTTCGACAATAAATGTAAAAAAGGAATTGCAGTTGGTTTAGTGTAATATTTGTGGTTGTTTAAATAATTCTGTGCCCCCATAAAAGTGTTTTTTTGGGCAAAGTAATCCCTTGTTAAGTTAAGGCTAAGAAGGACAGGTTGAAGATTAAAACTGAGATTGGGGCAGAGAAAAATATAATTTAAGGTGCTGTGCCAAGGTAAAACATCAAGGTAAAACTAGAAAAATCAACAATACAACACTGCATATACACCATGATACAAAAAATCCAAGTCAGTTCAAGTTTATTGTCTACAGTACCTCTACAACGCATGCAAAGTGCAGTAAACGGTCAGTAAAGTAAGGCAAGAGAGCGACCAGTCGTTAGTTGATGCCACTGGAGCGTCGGGGTCAGTAGTCGATTCAAACGTGGAAGTGGTAGTAGTGGTCGTGGTAGTGGTGGTAGTCGTGGTAGTGGTAGTAGTCGTAGTAGTGGTCGTGGTAGTGGTGGTGGTGGTGGTGGTTGTGGTAGTCTTAGTCGGTGGTATTGTTTCACTGTTGCACAAATCGCCTTTACATTCGCAGTAAAGCCCACTAAATCTTAGGTTGAAAGGAAAATCAACTATTGTGACATCCTTAACGTCAACGCACGGACTTCCCTGAAAGGTCACAAACCTTAAAATTATGACCGAAATATAACACTAGACTCAAAAACTATGGAACATACCGTAGCAATAGAGCCGCAGGAGCGGTATATTTCATTCGGACCTGAAAAAATATAAAAATTATTTTCCTAGTTTACCCTACCCTGTCTAACCCTACTTTACCCTACTCTTAACCTACCAGCTAGCAAGTAAAGATCTTACTAACGTCGCCTTCGTGAGTAGTTACAGTGCCCCACACGACGTAACAAGAATCGCCGTCACATGTACTAGCTAAAGTTGTATCATTATAGGTAACATCGCAATCACGATCCTCGTACGTTAAACCATCGTAGCATTCAACCGCATCAACACCACAGCGTACAATAGTCACTGAAAGCATATTATTTAATATTTGATTACGAATAAAGTCATGTCGTTTTTGAACGTGCAAATAGATGGAACTTGGCGACAAGACTTTTTTAAACCATTTTACAATAGCAGTAAGTTGTTTTTTTGTAAAAATTTGAGAGATATTCTTTCTATGAACTTTTTGACCGCGACTCAAACGATGTATTAGTCAAAAAGTTTATAGAAAACATAAAAATGGTCGCTTTTTTATTTTATGATGACACAGAATGCCAACGTTTTGCAAGGACATCTAGTAGTAGTTTTTTGAAAGTGCGGTCACTGTTGAAATGACACTGTTTTGGTTTTTGATTTGGTGATTAGAGTCGAAAACTGATTTGTCGGTCGGTCGATTGTGCAAGTTTTGGTCGATGGAAGGTTGAAGCTGTAGAATGTCGTGCATGGTGCTTCTAGTACTCTTGTGTTTGGGTAAGTTGGCTTGACTTTTACGATTTCAAACTTTTTGTTTTTGGCCGGAAAGTTTATGAAAAAACTTTTTTTAAGATTTTTTGGGTAAAAATTCAGTTTTTCAACCAAAATTTAAAAAAAATCAAAATTTGTTTTAATTCTATAAAAGTCTTGACCAATGCTTTACTAAAAATACAATTATTTTAGTCCCAACTGCAAGCTCTGTCAAATGTTACTATTGTCTTGAAGCTGATGGAATGGGCATTAATTGCACGGATGTCTTACCAAACAATACTTACCAGGTGGGACATTGTCCGCCCGATTCTTGTTACACAGTATGGGGCCATGCAATGATAAAGGGCAAGGGTAAGGTTTTATTGGTGAAATAGAGTTGACTGAAAGCAGGGTGGGGGTGAGTAATGGGCCAGGCGTACTTTTCAAAAAATTTCCAAACTCACTATTGATTCTAAATTTTTATCAGAGTTGGCCAACTTCTCATTCTAGTCCCTATCCTACCCTAAACAGGATAGGATAGGGTAGGGTAAGGTAGCGTATGGTGGGTTGGGGTAAAGTATGACTAGTAATTTTCTTTTTTTTAGTGGTCTTAGGAGTAACACGTGACTGCATGCACGATGGCGGGTTTGAGGTAGGTTTTAAAAAAATTTGAAACGTATGTTTATTGATTCGTATCATAAAAAAAAATTATTTACAAATTTTATTAATTTTTTTGGGGCCATACTAGAGAAAGCACCCAACATAATAAAGGCACCCACTAATGGTTTAAAGCACCCAGCAATCTTTATTCAAATTTTATCATTATGAAACGTAGCGCTTTCAAAGAGCGGTGTAGAAGTGTCCAATTCGTGAATGGCGATTGTTGTAGCAAAAACTAAAAAAAATATAATAAGGTTCACGGCTGCTGTAACTAGATAGTTGGCTACTATAACTAGATGGTTGGCTACTGTAACTAAGAAATGGGCTACTATAACTAGATAGTTGATTACTGTAACTAGATGGTTGGCTACTGTAACTAGATAGCTGGCCACTACAACTAGTTAGTTGGCTTTTGGCTACTGTAACTAAAAAATGGACTACTGTAACTAGATGGTTGGCTACTGTAACTAAATAATGGGCTACTGTAACTAGATAGTTGGCCACTACAACTAGTTAGTTGGCTTTTGGCTACTGAAACTAAATAATGGGCTACTGTAACTAGATAGATGGCTACTGTAACTAAAAAATGGACTACTGTAACTAGGTGGTTGGCCACTATAAATAGATAGTTGGCTACTATAACTAGTTAGTTGGTAGTTGGCTACTGTAACTAAATAATGGGCTACCGTAACTAGATAGTGGCTGCTACAACTAGATAGTTGGCTACTTTTCACTTCGACCACGACCACCATAACCACCACGACCACTACAATCACTACTACCACCACGATCACTTCGACCACGACCACCACAACCACCACGACCACTACAATCACTACTACCACTACGACCACTACTACCACTACGACCACTACTACCACTACGACCGTTTCGATCACTACCACTACAACCACCGAGTCTGAATCGACTACTGACCCCGACGCCCCAGTGGCATCAACTAACGACTGGTCGCTCTCTGTTCTCACTCTACTGTTCGTTTACTGTACTTTGCATGTGTTTTAGAGGTACTGTAGACAATAAACTTGAACTGACTCAGCTTTTTTTTGTATTGTGGTTTAAATGCAGTGTTATATGTTGTTGTTTACTATGTCTTTGGTATCTTTGTTTTCATTTTCTTTAGCTTAGACATGAGTAATTGGGAGGGGTATCATTAGGCGGCAAGGCAATTTTTTGATTTTTTTCAAGAAAACAACTAAAATACAAACACATTTTTATCATTTCTATTGTTAATACCAAAAAATTTTCACAAAAGATTGAATTTTAACTGTGAATAATGAATCACGTTTCCTATCATACCACAGTAAAAACAATAAAATTCCGTTTTTCAAATCAATATTTTCACAAATTTAATTGACTATAAGGTAATTCACTACCGAATCTTGACGTTTCGTTGAGAATAAGAGAGTAAATTCAAAAGTTTTCATGTTTTATTCATTATTATGCACGTATTACAATCAAATGTATAAAAAGCGATTCTCCACAATTATGCGAATCAATTGGCCGTTACATTAATTTGGAACAAATTTTGTAAAAAGTGCATTTTATTTGCTGTTTCCTAACATGTATTCGATTTTTGTGCTTTTGGTGGCTTTTGGAACGTTTGGTAAGCTTTTTGTTTTGAATATGATACGGTATTTTGTTTTGTTTAAGAAATATTATACTTTACTCTACTGCCATCTGAAAATACTATACTCTACTTTAGTTCTCTTGTAGCTTTGTATTAACCCTAGCTTATCTCAAATATCAACACACCAACTTAAGGTTATAGTTAAGATCCGGTAGCTTTAACCTAGGTGTCCCTTAAAATTGCTCACACGGTCTTACACTAGCACTGGCTTAGGTACAACTTAGTCATAATAAGCCTCTTTTTAACTCTTTATTTCAAACTTAGTCGTATCCTACCGCTAATGTAATATTATCTTAAACTGTCAAAGCCTTACTGTATTCAATTTTTATCACAGCTCATACCTACTTTCTTCCTAACTTACCTTAGCCACGTTAGGTTTGTTGTGCGTTTCTTGTCATACTATTACTTTACAATATCCCTATTGTGACCAACTAAAGTCTCAGCTCTAGCTTCATCCTGTGTCTCAGTTTTTGTTTTAGCTAGACATGAGGAACAAGCCAGGCTCATTTTTTAGGCTTTAACTAAAGATTGCTCAGGCTTGGCCCAATTTAAACTTGGGCCGATTTCGCCTCAACCCGGCCGTTTGCTCATGTTCAGCTCTATCCGTAGCTACGATTTATTTTTTAGCTTTAGCTAGCCTCATCATTAGCCTCAAATCTAGTCTTAGCCTTAGCTTCAGCCCTATTTTTACCTTAGCCTCAGCTCTGACATCATTTTTAAAAAACTGATAATTACACGTTCAATCCTATTTTAGTGCCATTATCAGAAGCAGTGAAGTGTTACGTTTGTAACGACGTCAAAATCGACGATCATCACTTTCTGCATCATTTTGGAAAAGACATGTCTGACACTTGTTTCAACCCCAACAGTAGTAACGTCATAGAATGTAAATATGGCTGCTTCAAGGTTGAAGGTGTTGTTGATACTCAATTTGATGTTGGTATGTTTTCAAACATTTTTTTAAACTTATTTATTTCTACAATACAATTAAGTACCGTTTTTCAATTTTAAGTTTTCGACGCTTGCTTAAAGCCGGATTTTGAATTTTTAAAGCTTTTAGTTAATATTTTGATGAAAAAAAAAGTTTTTTATGTGCTTTTAATTTACTACTATTTTTAGCTGGCCAAGGCATTATGAGAGGCTGTACATTAGAAGACGTGGATGACAGCCCAAGTATTCTTCAACGCCTTGGTGTAAGTTATCTTCTTTGAGCTAGCCTCAGCTGTAGCCTCAGCCCTAACCTCAGTTCTACTTAGCCCTAGGCTCAGCCCTAGCCTTAGCCTCAACTCTAGCTTCTACTCTAGCTGCCTCGCTTTAAACTCAGCCTTTTAAAATCTTTTAAAAACCAAAAAATTTAGTTGTCCGACGGCTGTTCCGAGACCAACAGAGAAGAAGTGTTTGGCAACGTTACCGGTCGATATTGCGCATGCAACGGCGACCTCTGCAACGATGTTATTAAGCTTTCCATGAGTTTTTTCACTTTCTTTACCGCATTTGTGCTCTTGCAATAAATAAATTTACATTTTGCTTGTGAATACTAGTTCAAAGTTTAAATTTCTACCAAATTTTTAAAATGTTGTTATTTTAAAATTAAAAAAAAATCGACAGAATTTTTTTTTTAAATTTAAAAATTAGCTTATTTTATTTATGACTACCATAAGGAATTAAAACAAGAAAAAAACACCACAACCGCGCCCCATCAGCTGCAGGCTGCAGATATAAGTTATACGATAAAAGGTGTTTAGACACAATAATGGCTGGCTTTTAACAGAAGCTTGAAATCTAAAAAGCTCATCTTTGTTTATTTTAACAAAATCTTGAAGCAGTAGCCAACGAACAAAAAATTAAGACAATATATAATTTGAGAAGATAACCCAGACCAGCAAGCAAAGAATGGACTACGTAGCAGCCAAACTGGGTAACCTTTATCCATCTTTTCCAGCCGTGATGCAGGTAGTTATATTAAAGTCTGGACCTTTTCCATTTACAACACATCCAAGCTAAAACAGTAATTTTAGATTAGCCTTGGCCTGAGTCAGAACAACCTGAACTAGAGATTCGGATTGAGGGTCCCAAGCTTAAGCCCATGCCTGCATCTGTTCGTAAGACTACGCCTGAGCTTGAGTCTGAGTTTGAGCCTAAGCTTGAGTCTGAGTTTAAGCCTGAGCCTGAGCCTAAGCCTGAGCCTGAGCCTGAGCCTGAGCCTGAGCCTGAGCCTGAGCCTGAGCCTGAGCCTGAGCCTGAGCCTGAACCTGAGCCTGAGCCTGAGCCTGAACCTGAGCCTGAGCCTGAGCCTGAGCCTGAGCCTGAGCCTGAGCCTGAGCCTGAGCCTGAGCCTGAACCTGAGCCTGAGCCTGAGCTTAAGCCTAAGCCTGAGCCTGAGCTTGAGCCTGAGCCAAAGTTTAAGTCTGAGCTTGAGCCTTAGTCTTACTCTCAGTTTTATCATCAAGAGTGTTTTGCCAGACCGATTCGGTCCAGACCAATAAAAAGCAAATTATTAGGTCCGGTTTGGCAAAACACTGTTGATGTTATCCGGACCAAAACTCAAAAAATTTGGGTTTAGACTGGACGCGAAATTCGCCGGACCAGTCCGGGAAAAACACCGACCATCAACCTTGTTTTAAAATTACTTAAAAGCGCATTTTACAGAATATATTATTATAGTTTACCTTCGTATCATCTTTACTTCTGCACTGACGGGCCATTTGTTCAATGACTTCTAAAACAAATCTTTTATAAATTTAAAATATGATATTTTAAGCCTAATACGTTATTCTGGATTTTAAATGGGTTCAGCAAAATATATTACTTTTTATAAAACATGTCATTTTCAAAGAAAAAAATTTTTTGCTTAAAGGACCTGTAAAGATAGCGTTTGAAAAATCGCCATGAACCTGGCATTATGTCTTATCGTGGCGGGACCAAAAGGCAATTCTCGCGTAAAATATTTTCAGAAATTTTTTTCATGGATAATATTTCAATGAATCTCATTAATTTTACTATAAATTGTTGTTGAAACTATTGTCTCCATATTGTAAAATGCTATTGTTGGCTCGAGTTTTTCAGATTTTATCCGAATTTACACTTTTATGTTATTATAGTGTACTTTCCGGTAACGTTTTGAGAACTTTGGCCAGATTCGTTTCAACAACAATTTATAGTAAAATTAATGAGATTCATCGAAATATTATCCATGAAAAAAATTTCTGAAAATATTTTACGCGAGAATTGCCATTTGGTCCCGCCACGATAAGACATAATACCAGGTTCATGGCGATATTTCAAAAAGGGATTTTTCGGGGGTTAAAAAAGCTCTAGGCCAGAGCCCTAGCCTAGAGCCCTAGCCCAGAGCCCTAACACAGAGCCCCGAGCCCAGAGCTCAGAGTCCTAACCCAGAGCCCTAGCCTCAAACTATTTTTAAGCCCAGGTCTAGGTCTAGGTCTAGGTCTAAGTCTAGGTCTAGGTCTAGGTCTAGGTCTAGGTCTAGTTCTAGGTCTAGGTCTAGGTCTAGGTCTAGGTCTAGGTCTAGGTCTAGGTCTAGGTCTAGGTCTAGGTCTAGGTCTAGGTCTAGGTCTAGGTCTAGGTCTAGGTCTAGGTCTAGGTCTAGGTCTAGGTCTAGGTCTAGGTCTAGGTCTAGGTCTAGGTCTAGGTCTAGGTCTAGGTCTAGGTCTAGGTCTAGGTCTAGGTCTAGGTCTAGGTCTAGGTCTAGGTCTAGTCAGCCATAGCTTAGCCATAAAGCGTTACAGTAAGCAATGAAACTTACCACACAACAATACGAAGATACCAAAACGAACAAACATTGCTTTTGATTATTCAACAAATTAAATGTGACTAAAAATTTAAAAAATCAGAGCATTTATAGCCAATTTTCCTTTCATTACAATTTAGAAAACACTTTCATTATTATTACTATTATATGATAATGAATTACGACTTGCATAATTGAAGACTTCAACCTTTAGTTTTATTGTTAGCTGTTGTCGTTTTATTAAATTTTGTTTCATTTCAAAAAATTCTATAAAATTGAAAAAAAATATCAAATTTTAAAATTTAAAAAATTTAAAAACAAAACTTACACTTTAAAAAGCACCAGTCTCAGCTATAAACAACACTAATCTTAACGCTAGCTTCAACCCAAGTCTCATCCCCAGCCTTAGCCCTAGCCTCAGCCCTAGCTTCAGCTCTAGCCTCAGCCGTAGCCTCAGTTCTAGCATCAGCCTCAGCTCTAGCTTTAGGCTAAGTTAAAGGCTTAGCCTCAGCTCTAGCCTCAGCCCTAGCTTCAGCTTTAGTTTCAGCCCCAGCCTCAGCCCTAGTCTTAGCCCTAGCCTCAGCCCTAGTTTCAAATTTAGCTTTAGCTTCAGCTTTAGCCTTCGCCCTAGCCTCAGTTTTAGTCTTACAATTAACCCTAGTCCCAACCATAGCCTCAGCCTTAGACTCAGCTCTAGCCTCAGTTCTAGTCTCAGTTTTAGTCTAAACCTTAGCTTCGCCTCTAATCTGAGCTCTAGCTCTTTCTAGCCTAAAAAACAAATAAATTCAATATCAATTCAAAAAAAAATTTATTGTGTTTCACATTAAAACAATTTTAAAAGTGTTAATAGAAGAACTTGTCTTCTTTTGGGATCTTCTGTTGGAAAGAGTTCATCATGGAGCAACCGATGCAGCCAAGGAACAGTAGAATCAATGTGCAGAGCATGGCGTAGAAGAAGATCTGAAAAAATTTCATTATCAATCTCAAAATGACATTTATAAACTTTAAATGACATTTTTAAGCCTAAGGCAATTTCTTTAAACCTAAAATAATATTTGTAAGCCAAAATTACAGTTGTAAGTCTAAAATACAAAGTTAAGCTTAAAATGACATTATTAAGTCAAAATTGACACTTTTATGCCTAAAAAGACATTGTTAAGCCTAAAATGACATTCTAAAGCCTAAATGACATTTTTAAGTTTAAACTGAAATTTCTAAGCTTAAAATGCCATTTTTAAGCCTAAATAATATTCTTCATTTTAAAATAACAGTTTTAAACATATAAAGACATTTTAAAATCAAACCTACCTCAAAAAACCAGCAACACTTTTGAGCTTCACCACAGCACGACCATGAATGAAAAATAGTGTCATAACCACAGAAAACACTGTCTTCTTCCTCCGCTGAACAGCTTTGACCAAGTTTATACTGCAATCCAATCACAGAATGTACCAAGAATAGACATAAGATTACGGTAATCATCACAAAACCGACCGTTTTCTTAGTAAAAGTAAAAAAATAAAATTTTTTTTCAAATTTTGTATTGGAACCAAACAGTTGTCTTGCCTTTGCCTTTGCATTTGCCTTGCTTGCTTTTACCTTGCCGTTGCCTGCCTTTACCTACTTTACCTATCCTAAGCTACCTTGTACTGCCCTACATTATCCTATCCTACTTAGTCATGATGAACTTTTTAGGCTTAGGCCGTGCCTAAATTTTTGGCCCAACTTGTTTTAGCTTTTTTTTCAGGCTTGGCCTGTTTAAAAAATTCTTAAACACGGCTTGGCACGTTTGAAGAAAACTTAAAATTTTTAAAATTTTAAAAATAAAACAAAAATGCCTTTGTATTGTTTTTTTTTGGATCATTTTAGATTATTTATTGACTGTCATACCCATAAAAACCTTAAAACTCTGTTTATTTAAAGAAAACCAATTTTAAGCTTAAACAAAGTCTTCTTTGCTGAACACTTTGAAGGTTGGAGAAGCCACATTCAGAAGGGCGTAGTTCGTGTTGCTGTTGACCTGCTCACTCGACTCGCCAAGCCATTTGTTTAACGGGAAATGGTACATCACATTGGACTGATGATCCAGAACGTCGATCGAATGGCACAGCCAGCAATCTCTTCGTCTTCGACCCTCACACCACACCTCCACCGTCTTTAACTGAACCAACAGGTTTTGGTCGACCAACATGAACAGGTCCGCCTGAAATAGTTTATTTGGTTTAGGATCGTCATTCTTGGCTTAAAATTTTTGTTTTAGACTTGGAAATGTCATTCTAGGCTTAAAAATATTATTCTAAGTTTAGAAATGTCATTTAGGCTTAAAAGCATCATATAGGCTGAAATATGTCAGCTTCGACTTAAAATTGTCAGTTTAGGCTTAAAAATGTCATTTTAAACTAAAAAGTGTCATTTTATTCTTAAAAGTCATATTAACTTTAAAAATGTTATTTTAGGCTTATGAAAGTCCTCTAAAGCTTACCTTTTTTATTATAAGCTTAAAACTGGCAACTCGAGTATGAAAATGTTAGTTTAGACCTTTAAATGTCATTTTAAGCTTCAGAATCTTACGTAAGACTAAAGAATTCTATCTTAAGTTTCAATACCTTACTTTAGGCTTAAATACCTTAAAAAACCTATAGAAACACTTACATGACCACGTTGAAACTTCTTCCGATGACTAATTGAGCACTTCAATCTGATTTTGTCCGTTTTGGTACCCTCAATATCGTTGAGTTGAATAAAGATGTTGGCGTTCGTACCAGCATGTATGGAAGTGGCAGTACGAACAACTACAGAGTAATTACCGTACTCATCTTTGTTGTCAGTGTCGCGCGACGAGGACGAGTTTACTGGTACTGCGGTCGCTACGGAGGTGGTTGATGGTACTTGTAAGGCCATTCTGAGGTTTCCGACTGGTCGAGGGGGTTTGGTGACGTAAAAATGAAGATTTTGAAAAATCTTTGAGTTTTTAAAAAAATTTTAAATTTTTTAAAAATGATTTTTTAGGAAATAGTCTTTTTTCTAATATTAGGGTTAAAGTGACATTTTTATACCTAAAACGACATTTTCAAGTCTAACATGACATTTTAAAGCTTATATGCCGTTTATACACTTTAAAGTGACATTTTCAAGCCTAAAACGTCATTATCAAGCCTAACATGACATTTTAAAGCCTATATGACGTTTATAAACCTTAAATGACCTTTTTAAGCCTAAAACGACATTATCAAGCCTAATGTGACATCTTAAAGCATATGTTCGTTTATAAACCTTAAATGACCTTTTTAAGCCTAACACGACATTATCAAGCCTAAGGTGACATTTTAAAGCATATGTTCGTTTATAAACTTTAAATGACATCTGTAAGCCAAAAATGCTTTTATCAAGCCTAAAATGACACTTTAAAGCTTATATGCCGTTTATAAACGGCCCTTCCCAAAGATTTTTTTTGAAAAAACTTGAACGTGGTCCCCTTTGTGGATTTTTTTCCCTCCGCTTCCAGATTAAAAGTGCCCGTCCGGCTTGGTTCTGATCTTGATACCAGATCAATTTTCTTGATTTGATGACATATTTTATCATTTATAAAAAGCAAAACCTCTAAAATTCAAAATCAGTCTAGTTTATTTCATCAAGAATCACCAGTAGTAGCCAATATAGAGGATGAAGAACAGCAAGTACGAGATGGACCAAGTGGCAGTCGAATTGGACAGTTTGTCCTTGGATACGCAAGTGTAGGTGTCGACGGTGATGTTCTGAGGAGTGATGGTGGTTTCTTCTGTGCAACCAACCTAAATAATTTTTTTTTAATTTCAAGATTTTAAAAATTTTAAAAATGTTTTAAAAATTTAAAAACTTTAAAAATTTTTAAATTTTTAATTTAAAAATAGAAATTTTAAGTAAGAAAGTTCAAACTACCTCGTCTTTCTCATCACTGCAATCACGTTTCAAGTGCTCGGCGCTATCTGAAAAAAAATATTTTTAAATAAAAAGGTGTTAGTTTAGGCTTAAAACTACAAATATCATTCTAGGCCTAACAATGTCAAAGGCCTAAAAGCGTCAGTAAAAACATAAAATGTCACTTTAGGCTTAAAAATGGCATATTAGGCTTTAAAATGTCTCTTCAGACTAAAACTGTCACTTCAGGCTTAAAATTGTCATGTAAGGCATAATAATGTCATTTAGGCACAAAAGTGTCATTTTAAACATAATCTGTTATTTTAGGCTTAAATCACATTAGATTTCAAAACGTCATTTTAGGCTTTAAATTGTCATTTCAGTCTGGAAAAGTCATTCTAGGCCTAAAAATGTAATCTGAAGCTTAAAAAGGTCAATATAGGTTTTAAAATGTCATTTAAAGTTTAAAGCATTACTTATCGATCATAAAAGCTTTAAAACGTACCAGTTTCATTAGACCTAAAAACATGTTCTTTTTTGCATCCGAAATCGCAGTCAGTCGTAAAAGTGTCGTTCAGCTTCGACGGCTCCAAACACGCATCAGCAGCAATAGTCATATTGTTGTCAGACAGATATTCACATTTGTAGCAGCGAATTGAGAAGGACGCGGCCGCTAAAATTTTAAAGTTAAAAAGTTGCCATATTTCTAGCCCAGAGTTCTAGCCTTAGCATAGAGACTTAGCCCAGAGCTCTAGTCCAAGTCCAAAACCCTAGCTTGGAGCCCTAGTCTAAGGCCCTAGTCTAAAGTCCTAGCTTAAAGCCTTAGCCCAGAGCCCTAACCCAAAGCCCTAGCCCAGAGTCCTAGCCTCAAACCTAGCCTCAGGCCTAATCTCAAGCTTATTGTCAAGCTTAGTTTTAACCTACCTTCAAATTTAAGCCTAATCTAAGCCTAATCTAAGTCTAGGTCTAAGTCTAGGTCTAGGTTTAAGTCTAGGTCTAGGTATAAGTCTAGGTCTAGGTCTAGGTCTAGGTCTAGGTCTAGGTCTAGGTCTAGGTCTAGGTCTAGGTCTAGGTCTAGGTCTAGGTCTAGGTCTAGGTCTAGGTCTAGGTCTAGGTTTAGGTCTAGGTCTAAGTCTAGGACTGGCTTAGAGTCCTAGTTCAGAGCCCAGAGTCCAGAGCCCAGAGACCTAGGTCTAGGTCTAGGCTTAGGTCTAAGTCTACGTCTGGCTTAGAGTCCTAGTTCAAAGCCCAGAGACCTAGTCCCAACCCTAGCTTTACAATTAGCCCAAATTTCAAAACTAACATTCTTATAACTAAAACACTGAAACCCTTACAAGTAAAGTAACATACCAAAAAGCAATACGAGGATAGCAGCACGAATCAGCATTGTTGAGTACCAGCAAGAGCAAAAAGGCAAAACCGACCGTTTTCTGTCGTCAAATCAGTCAGATATGATTCAAAGTTTCTCAAAATTCCCTTTTTTTGACTAATTGTTCTTTTTTGTATTTGTAAAAGGTCAAAAGTTCGAAACAGAAACAAAATATAATTTTAAGCCTGAAATGCATGTTTAAGCTTATATGATACTTTAAAGCCTAAACTAACATTACTAAACCAATATGACATTCTTAAGCCTAAACTGACATTATTGAGCCTAAAATGAAACTCCAAAGCTTATATGACATTCGTAAGTCTAAAATGACATTTTTAAGCCTAAAGCAACATTAGCAAGTCTATATGACACTTTTAAGCTAAAAACGACATTATTAAGCCGTAACTAAAGTGTTTAAGCCTATCTGACATTATTAAACCTAAAATTACATTACTAAGCCTATATAACATTCTTAAGCCAAAAATGAAATGTTTAAGCCAAATTGTCATTATTAAATGTAAAATGACATTATTAAGCTTATATGACAATCTCAAGAATAAAATGACATTTATATGCTAAAAATGTCATTTTTAAGCCAAAAACAGAATATAATTGCAAACAACTGCGGCCGATAAACGCGCCCCAACTTATACGATAAAATATGCCCGCATTTAAATAGGCAGTGTACTAGATAGTGAAATACAGTAATCTTTTTGACAAAACAATCAAAAGAACGTTATTTTTCAATTCTCTTGACACCAGGTTAGTTGTCTTGCCATATCTAATCATTGATAAAAAGCAAAACCACTAAAACTCAAAATCAGTCTTGTTTATTTCATCAAGAATCACCAGTAATAGCCAATATAGAGGATGAAGAACAGCAAGCAAGAGAGCGACCAAGTGGCAGTCGAATTGGACAGTTCGTCTTTGGATACGCAAGTGTAGATGTCGAAGGTCACATTATTCTTAACCTCAGTTCTAGACTCACATCCAACCTAAAACAAGATCAAAAACAAAAAAAAGTTATTATGTAAATATTTTAAAATTAAAATTTTAAAAATATTTTAAATTTTTAAAAATTTTTTACCTCGTCCGTCTCCGTGCTACATTTACGAAGGAGAGCATAGGCAGTTTCTGAAAAAAAAGTTGATTTTAATTGAAAGAAGTAGAATTTTAAGCTTAAAAATTTCATTTTAAGTTTAAAAATGCCATTTTAGGCTTAAAAATGTTTTTTGGCATAAAAATACCACTTGAAGCTTAAAAATGTCGTCTTAGGCTTAAAATTGTTTTTAGGTTTGGTCATGCCATTTTAGGCTTAAAAACGTCATTTTAGGCTTAAATTTGTTTTTAGGTTTGACAACGCCAATTTAGGCTGAAAAACGTCATATTAGGCTTAAAACTGTTTTTAGGCTTAAAAATGTCATTTTAGGCTTAAATTTCTTATTTTTGGCATAAAGATGTCACTTTAGGCTTAATAATTCCAGTTCAAGTTAACAATTGTTCTTAGGCTTAAAATGTCGTTGTAGGCTTAAAAGTCTTATTTTAGGCTTATAGATATAAATTCAGGCTCAAAAATGTCATTTTAGTTTTCAAAACGTTATTGTAGTCTTACAAGTGCCATTTGATGCTTATAAATGTAATTTAGGCTTAAAAATCGCCTTTTTGAAAAAAAGCTAATTTAGGCTTAAAAAATGTCATTTTAGGCTTAAAATGTCATTTTAGATCTCAAAACTTTATTTTAGGCTTACAACTGACATTTTACGTTTATAAATATCAGTTAGGCTTAAAAATCTTATTCTAGGCAGACAAATTTAATTTTAAAAAATTGAAAACTTACCTCCTTTGGGTCCAGTAATATCCACATGAACTTTTACGCATCCGTACTGGCATTCTGTCATAAAACTCTCGTTCTGCTTCATCTGCTCCGGCTCCAAACATATGGGATTGCCTATAGTTGGGTTGATACTGTAAGAACAGTTGAAACAGCGGATCGAGTAAGTTGCGGAAACTAAAATTGAAGCATTAAAAAATGACCCTACCCTACCTTACCCTACCCTACCCTACCCTACCCTACCCTACCCTACCCTACCCTACCCTACCCTACCCTACCCTACCCTACCCTACCCTACCCTACCCTACCCTGCTCTACCCTACCCTACCCTACCCTACCCTAAACTGTTATTTGCTTTAGACTGGCGCATTATCTAGTCTAGACTAAACTATTCAATGCTCTAGACCAGCCTTAGCCCTAGCTCAACCTTACACTAGTTCTACCGTACCCCAAACCCTATGTCAAGCTCAACATTTGCTTTAATCAAACTCTAGCGTTAAATTTCATGTTTTCATCTTATAATTAAGATACGAAGTCCTCATAAGCTCAGTAAATTAACTTACCAAAAAGAAAGAAGAGGATGGTAGCACGAAACAGCATTGTTGAGTACCAAGAAGAGCGAAGAGGTCCAAACCGACTGCTTTCAGTCGTCAAATCAGTCAGATATAATTCAATTTTTTTAAAATTTTTTTAATTTGGTTTTTTTAACCAATTTTTCTTTTTTTATTCGTAAAAGATCAAAAGTTTGAAGGAAAAACAAGGTTTAATTGCAAACAACTGCGGCCGATAAAAGCGCGACAACTTATACGATGAAATGTGTCCTCATACTAAAAATAAGGACTTTTTTCGACTTTGCAGACAAGCTACGCTTACAAATTGACAGACGTAGGTTTATTTAAAGGTCGTCTACTAGTATATCAAAAAAAAATAATTAAAAGTCAAAAAATGACAAAGTTATAAACTTGAAACACAATGCCAATTTGGCGAGAAATTCAAAACGCAGTTTTTTGATCTCGATTTTTTCGAGATTTTCTAGAAAGCGCGACTTAGTACGTTGCTGGAGGTTTTACATTTACATGATCTTTCTATATATAAAGTTTGAAGTCAATCTGAGCAAAGCAGGTCGTGTAGTCTCTTTGTGAGTAACGAACTTAATTCAAGCAGAAGTATAAGGGTAAGATCTTGGCCTAAGGCTAAAAAAGTTGGGGCAAAAGATAAAGTAGGACTAGAACCAGGGCTTCAGTTGTTGGGTTGTTCAATTAATTCTTTGCTTTTTTTTAAAGTCAATTTGAAGGAAAAGAAGACACAGAATTAATTGAACAACTTACAAAAAAATTATTAGGTGCCGACATAAAGAACCCGCCAGTTTTTACAAGAAATTACAGGCAAAATATGGCAGGTGCTTTATGTCGGCACCTAACAGATAACCTGCTTGCTCAAAATCAGTTAAAATTTTTTTTTACTATGTACTGTCAGTAGTTTACATGAACTATCTTACCTTACACTACCTCTCAAAGGGAAATTGCAAAGCCTGGGGAACTCAAAATTATTTGAACAACATTATATTCAAAAAATAGCTAGTCAAAGTCAAAAAGAACCAAAATCAAATCAAACCAGTCAAGTTTATGTACAAGCCAAAGTCAGTAGACTAGATCAGATACAAGCCATTCATTCACATCCTCAATCATCACAAACTGAGCCAAATGGAGACAAAGCCGAACGTGACAAGAGAGATGGACCAAGAAGCGGCCGAATTGGACAGTTCTCCAGCAGAAGCACAGTACGTGGTTTTAAAGTCCAAAACATTAAAAAGCTTTTTTTCTAGTTCCATGCATGTTCCCAGCTAAAAAATGAAAAAAAAATTATCAAAATTCAAAATATTTTAAAAAATTTTTTAAAAAAATTTATCAATTCAAAAAATTTAAAAAAAAAATAAAAAAATACAAATCAGTTCAAAAAATTTTAAAAAAATTTTAAAAAAACTTTAAAAAAGAATTAAAAAGTTTAAAAAAATAATAATCAATTAAAGAAATTTTAAAAAAATGAAAAAAAATATAATAATCAATCAAAAAATTTAAAAAAAACCCAAAAAAATAATTATCAATTCAAAAAATTTTACAATAATTTAAAAAAAACTTAAAAAACAATTCGGTTCAAAAAATTATTTAAAAAAAATAAACAATTCAAAAAATTTTACAATAATTTAAAAAATTTATCTGTTCAAACAATTTTATAAAAAAATTTTTTTAAATTTTCAAAAAAATTAATTAAAAATGTAAAAAAATCATCAATTCAAAAAAAAATTTTTTTTTAAATCTTTTTAAAAAATTATCGAATTAAAAAATAAAAAAATCATACTTTATCATCTTTTTCAGCGCAACCACGTGTAACAGCTTCGGCGGAATCTAAAATAATATCCGTTGCGACGCCTCTGTACATTGTACATACATATATATTTAGTATACCTACTTTTTCCCACAAAAACACTGCCTTTGCTAAGAACACAGCCATAATTACAGTTCTTCATGTTCTTATTATCCAGTTCCTTCGGCGTAAAACACTTGGGATCCAAGAACTTCTTGAACGCATCAGGCACAATGTCGCCATCAACTGCAACGCAATCATAGCAACGGATTGTTGCCATAGCCGAAGTAGCTAAAATTATTTAAAAAATTAGTTAAATTGAGGTAGGGTAGGGTAGGGTAGGGTAGGGAGAAAAAACATACTAAGAAGCGTGACAAAGATACCAACTTGGACTAGCATGGTTAGTTATAGATTATCACCAAGACTGAAACTTCGACCGACCAATTTCAATTGTTCGAACAATCAATTATGACTCAAAATTGGAAAAACCATCTCTGTTTGACTAATTTCCCTTTCATCATGACTCTCATTTGAACTTTAACAAAAAAAATTTTTTTGAAAAAAGATGAATAATTTTTAAACTTTTTTTAAATTGTTCAAGTCCGAAAAGTTTTGAGCATTTTAACCAAAAATTTTTAAAAAATTTGCTTTTTGCTCTTGTTTTATCTTTGCTTCACTTTCCCTTTGTGTTTTCTCTACCTTTGCCTTGCCCTACCCCAGGGACGTCGCTACGGTTTTTTCTCTGAGGGGGGAAAGTCGAAAAAATTTTTTTTGGTCCACAGGTAGCTTACCTGTGGACCGATTTTTCAAAAAAATTTTTTTTTTTGTTTTTTCGCGTACAGGCCCCCCCCCCTAAACGACGTTACTGCCCTACCCTTGCTTTACTTTTTTCGCTACTCTCGCCTTGTTCTTGCCCTACTTTCATCTAAACCTTGATCTATTTTTGCCTTGTGTTTGCTTTACCTTTTCCCTACTATTGCTCTACTTTTTCCATACCCTTGCCATACCCTTACCCTGTTATTGCTTTCTTTTTGCAAAACTCTTGCTTTACTTTTTTGGATGGGAGGGTAGAGAATGTCTTACCTTCTCCCTATCCTTGCCCTACCCTTGCTTTACTATTGTCTTATCGTTCCTTTACTTTGATCTTACCTTTGTCTTACTTTCATCTTACTCTTGTCCTAGCCGGACTCTATGCTTGCTTTACCTTTGCCGTTCTGCTGATTTTGCATTATCCTTGCTTTACTTTTGCCCTACTCTCGCTTTACACTTGTCTTACTTTTACTCTACTCTTGCCTTACCTTTGCTTCACTCTTGTCTCACTCTTACCCTACTCTTCCCTTATCTTTGCCCTACTCTTGCCCTACTCTTTTCTGATTTGTTTTTTACTTTTGTCTTACCCTGACTCTACTTTTTCATTTTGGTTGCTTTTATTACCCTTTTTTCTAACCTATCATATTAGGTTGGACCAAAAGTAGCAGAGCACTTTTCATCGTATAACTTATACTCAAAGACAATATTAAATCATGTGCAATGCATAATATCTTCCATAAAATATTCTATTCGGTAAGGCAAATAATTCTGTGTTCTAAAAATTAAAAAGATTTTCAAAATTCAAAAAATTGAAATTTAAAAGTTTTTTATATTTTTAAATCTGACAGTTTGTATAACAAGGGAACTTGATCAAAGCTGGTCGGTTTTCAATCACTTTCGCCGGTTGCAAAAACAATGTTCAGGGGCTTGATTGTGGTCTATTTGGTGGGTAAGTACCAACAATATATAGTTAATATGGCATTCCCTGTAAATGTCATGAAAGTATTATAAATACTACCCCATTTTTGCCCAAAGACATGGCATATTAGGTGCCGACATATAGAACCCGCCATACTTTTCCTGTAATTTCCTGTAAAAAATGGCGGGTTCTTTATGTCGGCACCTGATACCCTATTTTTATATCGTGATTTCAGCATGTCCGGTCGTACACACGGTCCTATGCTACGACTGTTCGGCCAGGAAAACGGAACTTGGTATTATAAACGAGGCGTGTTTCAATGATCTCGGCAAAGTGGAAGATAAGCTGAAGAGAACGTGCGGCGCCACCACCAAATGTTTTATGGGAGAAGGGGTGTACGATAATAATGGTATGTTGTTTTATGAATCAAAGATACGTTTAGGTTTCAAGCCACCGGAATGGTAGGGTAAGGTAGAGTACGGTAGAGTACAGTACAATAGAATAGGATAGGTTACGGTAGAATAGAGTGAGAAAAAGTAAGATAGGGTAGGGTAGAGTAGGGTAAGGTAGAATACGTTGGTTTAATACCTAAAAACTTGTTTTCAGGCAAGAAGGAAGTTGAAATTATACGCTGGTGCGCTACTGAAGACGCCCAGATAAGTTGAAATTAATTAAAAATTTTTTTCAAATTCACAGTATACCGGCCCTACTGTGCTTATGCTTATTCTTCTATTATAAACCGTATTTTATCAACTTACCCACTTTTAGCTGGGTTGCAAGAAGAAGGATATTAAGACGCCGTTACCTGGTACGGCTTACGAATGCATCACCGAGGGCGATCTGTCCAACAAGCAAACCAATGTTCACGAAGCGCAGGAGGCGGGCTTCTTCGAAAAACTCAAGAACAAGATCGTGGGAAAGGCGGCTTCATCCAACTACGCCTCGTTCAGCCTTCTCATAGTAATCTACGTCGTGTTCAAGTTGATCAATTAGTGAGGTTGACGTGATGTGATACTTGAATTGTTCATTATCTGATCATGCCATTGTAATAGTATATTAGATTGTGTACAAACGTTATATAATATGCTTTTACCGTGGTATGTTAAATAAAGTTTCATATTGTGTTCAGACGATGATAATATAAATTATATTGAACATGAAGTAAACTAAAGTCTTCAACTCTTTTATAATGTGTTCAGACGGTGATATATCAAAAAAGTACAATAACATGTTCATACTATGGCAATAGAAAGTATTTTGAACATAAAATAAACTTAAAAATGCATTTTAAAGTCTTTGGTCACTATTTTACCTCATTTTCGACCAAAGACAAACTTTATGAATCAAAGAGAAGTTTAGGCTTATCACGTTACGTTTGCCATCGGAGCATTGAGATAGAGTAGAGTAGAGTAAAAGAGTAAGCTAGGTCAGAATACAGTACAATAGGATAAGGTAAGATAACAATACACACGGTATAGCACAAAAGACTTTATCTCTAAAACATAAACGTCAAGATAATCCAAGTTGAAGATGTCTTGCTGGTCACTGGAGCTGTGGTTGATTTAGTCTGCCTTCTCCCAATCGTACAGGTCTTCAGTGTTTCCTTGGCACGCCGAACAAGCCTGAAATGGCAATTTGTAAATCAATATTCATAACCCCACCATATCTTACTCCACCCTGGCCTAGTTAAAAGTACCCTGCCATACCTTATAGTACCCTGTCCCAATTTCATCTCAAACTATACTGCCCGACTCTGCCTTACCATGCCCTACATTACCCTACCCTACCATCAATACCCACCCTAAAACCCACAAAATTCAAAATCCTTACCAGCTTGCACAAGTCCACAATATACGCGTAGTCAACATGATCCGAGTAGGCTAGTCCATCCACATAGTCAATGACCTTGCCCAGTATAATATCACACTTCATGTTTCCGAACATTGCCTTGTTTCTGACGTCCGGTTTCCTGCTGGCCTTCTTCGACTGTAGCACTTCGTCTTTGGTCTCCAATCCTCTCCACGGTAGTCCACCTGGCACTAAAATGTCCAACAAAAGGTAGATCCAGCTTTCCACATCATCTTTGGGGCCCAACTCAATCTCTTTGTGACAATTTATGGCCGCAAATCGTACCGTCCCTTTGAAATAGACCTTCTTTCTCGGCGTTTTCAACTCTCCCTCCTCGTTTGTGAATTTTCGGGCGATTCCAAAGTCCAGAAGGTACACCTGAGATCAAAAACATAAACTAAATCACCAAAAAAGCAAAATTTAGTAATAATTTACTAGTTCAAAGCTAAAAACCACTGAAAAATCAAGAAAACCAAAAAGTTTAGACTAAACTCTCATGTGTAATATATAAAGCCCATTATCTTTAATCTTACGCAAATTTGTATACAAAACAACGTGTCAATATTAATATCATACGTTATTCTGTCTTAATTTACTAATTTAAAACTAAAACAACCTCCAAAACCATAGGAATCTATAAGACATCACTTTGATGTCAAGTGTAATATAAAAATCTCAACTCCATAACGCTCACGCAACCCCGGCCGTGAACACATGTTCTAAAATTTAGAAAAAGCACTACTCTTGCTTGCTTTATCATTTTGGAGCTTAAACCTTCACTAGGATTTACAAAATCTTCAATTTACCTTGTTGTAGGTAACAACTTATTGAAAAATTGAGAAACACCGAGAAAACATAATTTTTTTAAGCAGGTTTACATCAGAAAAGTGAAAAAAATATTTTGAATTTGTTTTCATACCTATTTTACCTTTAAAAACCTTTATTTCCATTAAATTCACTCACATATTCACCATCAGTCTTCATTACCTAAAAACAGGACACAAAAAAAGGCAAAAACTCACGATTCTCCTAAAAATCTCCAAACCTCTAGCAAAATTGGCCGGTTTTATGTCACGATGAAGGTATTTCTGCTGATGCAACTCTTGAATCGCTTCTAAACACTGAATTCCAGCTCCGAACGCCGTCCCCAAACTGAAGACCTTCTTCGGCCGTTCTCGTCGCATATCTTCCAAACTTGGCCCCACTAAAGTCATGATAACAAACTGAAAATTCTTGCCACGTCCTCTGCCTTCGATCCGAGTGAAGTGCTTGCATTTAAAGTCGAGCGACTTCAGAATGGCAATCTCCATCTTCAACTTGCTCTTCTTAATCGACGAATACTCCACTTTCATGGCGAACTGTTCGCCGGTTGATTTGTTTTTGACTCGGTAAACTGCGCCAAATCCACCTTCGCCCAAGAGTAAGATAACTTCGTAACTGGCATGGCTTGTTTCGACAATTTCACCCTGAAAAGTGGACATAAATTGAGGAAAACAAGAAGGTAATGAAGAAAAACACAAAGCAAATTATAAAAAGCCGTTAGAAAAAGGTTGATTTATACCTTAAAAGAAAGGTAAAACCTAGGGTTTAGTTAACAAAAGCTGAATACGTCATTTTAAAATAGTAAAAACGCCTTTTTCAAGCCTAACAACCTCAAAAGTTCACGGAAAACAGTCAAAAAACAAAATCAAAATCAATTACCCCATTGCGCGCTGCGGCCTCACTCCGCAGGCTGCAAAGAAACAAAAGCAACACAATTCACCTCCACCGTAAAACACCTACCCTGCCGAGTTTCTTCTTCTGTGGTTTCGTTACCCTTTCTCTTGTTTCTGAACTCTCAGACATTCTAAAGTTGCAGCCGTCTTCCACGAGTTACAAGACAAAAAATGGTCGATTTTCGCAAATTGCCCATGATTTCAAGTCATTATGCAAATTTTTAAATAGAAAAAATAATAAAATTTTATTTTTCTTAACAATTCTGTTCCAACCGGTCGGTCGACTTCGTTCGGACGAGACAAATTAACTGGAAATGCGGTTCTTGTGGACGATTTTGGCCGCTTTTATAAGTAAGGCCGTTTTTTATAGTGTCATTCTTTTTTCAGCATTTAATTTTTCGGCAAAAAAAAATTTTAAGCTTTTATATTCATAAAATATTTTTAAATCTTTAAAAAGCTTTGTTTTAAAACTGCACGGTGCAATCACAAAAATAAAAAACTGCACCGTGCAAAGAATTTCAAAGCCTTGTTGCAACCCAATTTTTAAACTGAAGTAAACATTAATTTGGTGTTGTATGTAGAATAAGACGTCGGTTTGATGTCTTAAAACAAAATTTTAAAAATTTTTGGTTTTCACGGCTTTTTTTGAGTTTTTAATTTTTTGCACGGTGCAATCCCCAAAATTGGGAGAATTTGCACCGTGCAAGCTTTAAAAAGTCATTTTCGGTTTAAAAACGTCATTTTAAGCCAAAAATCGTAGCTTAGGGTTAAACTGACATTTTAGGCTTAAAGTGTCATGTTAAGCTTAAAAATGCCATTTCAGGCGACTATAGGACAGTGAACGGGCTGGATTGCTATGGCTGTACGAACAAAGTCAATAGAAGTAGTATCAATCAAGAATCCTGTTTTAGAGACAGTGTCCGAGATTCATGGTGCATGTACAAGTGCCAATCTCAATATACAGTACATACGGACTACAATACAACATTACGTGAGTTATATTGAGGTTTTAAACTTTTATGGCAAAAAATGTGTCATTTAAGACCTAAATTGTCATTTTAGGCTTAAAAATGTGCTTTTAGGCTTAAAATGTCATTTTAGGCTTAAAAATGTGACTTTAGGCTTAAAATTTCATTTTAGGCTTAACAATGTAAATTTAGGCTTACAAATGTCATTTTAGGTTTATAAATGTCTCTTTAGGCTTAGAAATGTTATCTCAAGCCTAAAAAAATCAGTTTTAGTTTTAAAAATGCCATTTTATTTTAAAATTTTTTGAAATTTCAGCTGAACTTCAAGGTATTCAAAGATATTGTCAGGTAAGTGTAGCTTTTATGGTTTGTAAAGAAAGTTTTTGCAATTTTTTGATTTGTAAAAAAAGTTTTTGTCATTTTTTGTTCTGTAAAGAAAGTTCCTGCCATTTTTTGTTTTGTAAAGAAAGTTTTTGCCATTTTTTGTTCTGTAAAGAAAGTTCCTGCCATTTTTTGTTTTGTAAAGAAAGTTTTTGCCATTTTTTGTTTTGTAAAGAAAGTTCTTGCCATTTTTTGGTTTGTAAAGAAAGTTATTGCCATTTTTTGGTTTGTAAAAAAAGTTCTTGCTATTTTTCTTCAAAAACATCATTTCAGGACTCAACAACACCCAAAAATGGCACGATTGTCTCGAAAACAGAAGGAATAGCACACCTAAACCAAACCACATGCATCTGCAACCAGCCCTTTTGCAACAAAGCCCCGGGGCTGTTCTCGTCGTTCCTCGGAACCGCATTTCTCATCCTAATTTGGGTTATCGTGTACTGAAACTCTGAATCCTTTGATCTGAGTTTCTCCACCTATTACTAATCACACTGACCTTCGGCTGACTTGAACATGAACTGATCATTAAACTGTTACAGTTTGAGTTTGAATTGGTTTACAAAATGTCAATTTAGGCCAAAAAATGTCATTTCAGGCTTAGAAATGTCATTTTAGACTTTAAACTTTTACTTTAGGCTTAAGAATGTCACTGTAAGCTTATACTTGTCCTTTTTGTCTTAAAATGTCATCTTATGCTTAGGAATGTCAGTTTAGGCCTAGAAAAGCCATTTTAGGCTTTTAAATGTCAGTTTAGGCTTAGAAGCTTCTTTTTACGTTTAGAAATGTCACTTTAAAAAATGTTGCTTCAGGCTTAGAAATAGCACGTTAGACTTTAAACTTTCAATTTAGGCTTAAGAATGTCACTGTATCTTGAAAATGTCCCTTAAGGTTTTAAATGTCAATTTAAGCTTCAGAATGTCAGTTCAGGCTTTAAAATGACTCTTTAGGCTTATAATCTCAATTTAGGTTTAAAAAAATAATTTTGAGCTTAAGAATGTCATTTAAGTCTTAAAAATGTCCCTTTAAGTTTAGAAATGTCACTTTAGGCTTAGAAGTGTCAATTTGGGCTTAGAACTGTCACTTTAGGCTTAAAAATGTCAATTTAGGCTTAGAAAGGTCATTTTAAGCTTAAAGTTGTCAGTTCGAGTTGAAAAATTTCAGTGTAGGCTTAAAAATGTTAGCCTAAGCTTAAAAATGTCATGTTAACCTTGAAACTCATTTTAGGCTTAAAAAGCCATTTTAGGTTTAAAAATGTCACTGTAGGCTTTAAATGCCACTTTAGGCTTAAAATGTCATTTTAGGCTTAAAGCTGTTATCTCACGCTTAGGAATGTTAATTCAGGCTAAAACATTTCAAATTACGTTTAGAAATGCCAGTTTAAGCTTAAAAATACATTAAAACGACACAAAATCTAACCTTTATTCGAATAAATTGTTTTAATAATGATCTACATCAATATTACTTGCTGATAGGCTTAATCCATCCCCCAAATCGCTCCTCCATTCGGTGAGCCACACTCATTAGCAAAAGTTCCGAATCAGTTGGACCGACCAGTTGAACTGATATCGGATATCCAGCTTCATCTCTTCCAGATGGCACGGTCAGTGTGGCCAAGCTAAGTCCATTGAAGATGGCGGTGTATAAACTGGGCGGGGTAATAATAGCATTGTGGAATAATGGGTGTTTGGAAGACCCGGAAAGACCAGGATGCCATTATCTGAAGGTAGAATACGTTGCGACGGTTTTTTGTTGTTTAAAATGGCGATTTAATATAGAACTGGTTACTATAAGCTTAAACTTGTTATTTTAGGCTCAAGACGCCACTTTAAGCGTAAAAGTAAAATATAAGTTTAGAAATGTCCTAGTAGGTTTGAAAATGTCACTTTAGGCTTAAAAATTTGAATTTAGGTTAAACTTGTAAATTTTGGCTCAAAACATCAATTTAGGCTTCAAAGATTAATTTAATTTTATAAAGGTCACAGTAGGCTTAAAATTGTCATTTTTGGCTCAGAACGTCACTTTAGGCTTAAAAGTTCAATATAAGTATAGAAATGTCCCAATAGGTTTAAAAATGCCACCTTAGACTTAAAACTGTCACTTTAGGCTTAAAATTGTCATTTTTGGCTCAAAACGAAACTTTAAGTTTAAAAATGTCACTATGTAACTAAAACTTTTTCTTTAGGCTTAAAATGTTATTCATAGTTTAAAAATGTAATTTTAATGTTGAAAATGTTACTTTAGGCGTATAAATGTCAGTTTAGGCTTTAAAATGTCACTTTAAGCTTAGAAATGTCGTTTTAGATTTAAGATATAGGCTTAAAAATGTCATTTTGAACTTTAAAATGCTATTTTAAAATTCAAATGTCAAAAGAAACCAAAATAAAAAACAAACTTGAAAAAATATGTCACCATGACTCAAATATGCCAATTCAATCCTTTAAGACTCACTTTCCAAAGTATCTTCTACATGTTTTTTAATCATCTTCATTTGCCTTTCAGCTTCAGCGACAGTTTCCACAGGCAAACTTTGGTTTGAAGCGTAGATTATAGGTAGATTAGTGAAGGCGATATCAGAAGCTTGGAATAATATTTTGAAAAATTCTTTGAATGGACTTAGTTTTCTTTTCTGAAAGTGTCATAATTAGGCTTAAAATGTCATTATAAACTAAGAACGGTAAATTCGGATAAAAAATGTAATTTTCAACTAGAAATGTCACTTCAAACCAAAAAATGTTAGTTGAGAGTTAGAACTGTCGGTTTAAGCTTACAACTGTCACCTTAAATGAAAAATGTCATTTCAAGCTTAAAACTGTTCTTAGGCTTGGAAATGTCACTTTAGGCATGAAAATGTCAATTTAGGCTTATAAAAGTCTGTTTATGCTTAAAAATGTCACTTAAAGCATAAAAATGTCATTTTGGCTTAAAACTGTTCTTAGGCTTAAAAATGTCCATTTAGGCTTAAAAATGTCACTTAAAGCATAAAAATGTCATTTTGGCTTAAAACTGTTCTTAGGCTTAAAAATGTCCATTTAGGCTTGAAAATGTCACTTTAGGCATGAAAATGTCAATTTAGGCTTATAAAAGTCAGTTTATGCTTAAAAATTTCACGTAGGCTTAAAAATGTCACTTAAAGCATAAAAATGTCATTTATGCTTAAAACTGTTCTTAGGCTTAAAAATGTCCATTTAGGCTTGAAAATGTCACTTTAGGCTTATAAATGCCAGTTTAAGCTTAAAACTGTCACTGTAAGCTTTAAAATGTCGCATTGAGTAAAAAATGTCACTGTAAGCTTAAAAGTGTCGGTTTAAACTTAAAAGGGCAATGTAGGCTTAAAAGTGTAAGTCCGGATAAATAATGTCAGGTTGAACTTAAAATGTTAGTTCAAGGTCCAGAATGTCATAAAAACAAAAAAAAATGTCATCATACGGTATAATGACATTTTTTTTATATTCGTACCGGATTGAGAAGACCCAGCACATCCAAATGTGGCTGAACATAAGCATAGAAGAACATGACGAATATTTCCAGTAAATCTTTGCCAAAGTCAAGTTCCATCTTATCAACATTATATTCTACTGCCAGATAATCAGCTACAAAGTAGACATGTTCTCTTACTACCTCTTCAACTTTGACTATTGGCTTTGAATCTGGTGTGCTATAGCATATTAAGGTAGGCTTGAGATGGAAGAAGTTTTTTGGAATTTGGACTTGGTTTAGGACCCGGAATAGGATAGAAAATGTCATTGTGAGTTTAAAAAATGTGACATAATAATAAATATGTCATTTAAGACCTTAAATGTCATTTTAGGTTTACAAATGTCATTTTAGGCTGCAAAAGTTAATTTAGGCTCCAAGATGTCAATTTAGGCTTAGAAATGCCTTCTTGAGCTTATAAGTGTCACTTTAGGCTTAAAACTATAATTTAGGCTTACGAAAGTTGTTTTAAACATTAAATTATCAAATTAGGCTTAGAAGTTATAGTTTAAGTTTCAAAATTTGATGTAGGCTTACAAACATACCCTTAGGCTTAAAAATGTTATCTCATGCTTAAAAATGCCACGTTAAATGTAAAAGTGTCAGTTTTAATGTAAAAATGACATTTTAGTTTAAAAATGTTGCATTATGATACAATTTCACTTATTCACTTATAACTAAAAATGTCACTCAAGGTTAAAAAATGTCATTGTAGGCTTGTAAAAGTTACTTTAGGCTTAAAAATAGGTTTAAAAATGTCTTCTTGTGCTTAGAAGTGTCACTTTAGATTTAGAAACATAAATTAGGTTTAAAAAAGCCATTTCAGTCTTAATGTTGTTTCTTTAGGCTTAAAATTAGTTCTTTAGAAAAAAGAATTAGCTTTAGGCTTACAAACTTCATTTAGACCTAAAAACGTCTCGAAATTAAAAAATGTCACAGTATGCTTAAAAATGTCATTTTAGACCTAAAAACGTCTCGAAATTAAAAAATGTCACATTATGCTTAAAAATGTCATTTTAGACCTAAAAAAGTCTTTGGTCGCTTAAAATGCGAATTTAAGCTTTAAATGTAACTTAGGCTTACAAAAGTTATATTAAGCTTAAAATTTTCAGCTTAAGCTTAAAGATGTCACTTTTTAGCCTAAAAATGTTGTTTTTATTTTAAAAGTGTCATTCTAAGCCTAAAAATGTTAGTTCAAGCCCAAACAATGTTTAAAAAATCCTAAAAGGTCATTATACTCTGAAGTATTACGTGCCGACATAAAGAACCCGCCATTTCTCACAGGTAATTACAGGTAAAGTATGGCGGGTTTTTATGTCGGCACAATAATGTAAATTTAAGCCTAAAACGTCACAGTCAGCAAAACTTACACTGAACAACAAAGGTGCATCCTCAACATATCTGCACATAGGTCCAATCGCCAATAAACCAGCATTTTCTTTACTAGGGTAAACTGCAGGTACATGTCCCTCCAAAGGGCAAGTCCTACTAGCCTTCAAGCCATAAATGCCATTTAAAGCCGATGGTATTCGAATGGAACCGCCTAGGTCGGTACCAATTCCAAATAACGATCCCTGAGCCGCAATCAAAGCCCCCTCCCCGCCTGATGATCCGCCCGGTGTCATTCGGGTGTCATGGGGGTTGGAGGTGCAACCGTTGACTGGATTGTCAGTTTCAAATGCCATACAGCCCGGTGGAACGTTGGTATAGCAGATTGGTATGGCACCGGCTGATAAGACTCTGAAATTGAGGTCATTAGTCCAAAGCCCTAGCCCAGAGTTCTAGCCGAGAGCAATAGCCTACGGCCCTTGCCCAAAGCCCTCGCGAAGAGCTCTAGCCCAGAGCCCTAACCCAGAGGCCCTAGCCTAAAGCCCTAGTTCAGAGTCCTAACCTAAAGCACTGGTTCAGAGCCCTAGCCCAGAGGCCCTAGTCCAGAGGCCTTAGTCCAGAGGCCCTAGCCCAGAGGTCCTAGCTCAGAGGCCCTAGCCCAGGGGCCTTAGCCCAGAAGCTCTAGTCCAGAAACCGTAGCCCAGAGCTTTAACCCAAAGCCCTATTTCAATGCCCTAGCCCAAAAGCGCTAGCTAGACCTGAAAAACAGCCCGGGCTTTTTAGGCCGATATTAAATTTAAGTCAAAGCAAGTCTGGCCCGTTCCTCACGTCTAGCCCAAACCTAGAGTCTTAGCCCCGAGCTCTAGCCTTCGCTTTAGCTTGACTTACCGTGCCACCGCCTCGCTGTTTTCATCAGCGATGGCAAAGTCTCTTCTGTAGTTGAGTCCACAGACATTTCTATGTCCTTTGTAGTCGAAGCTGCATTTTATTGAAATTGGCAGGCCAAACAGAGGTTTTTCGGATTTTAGCTACAAGGGTATTTAAAATTTTGTAAAAGTCATTTTTAGCCAAAAAATCATTTAAATTTTTGCAAATTCTGACTTATTTCCCTTACCTTTTCCGTTCTTCTTTGTCATCTCTAATACTATCTAGAAGAATATCGGCTTCTTTGGCCGCTTGCAAGGCTTCAGCTTCGAACACTTCCGTAGCCGCATTGATATAGGTATTGACGTCGTAGATGCGTTTTAGATAGGCTGTTATCAAGTTGTATGATTTTATCTGAAAGGTTCGAAATAATATGTCATAGTTGGGCCACGCTCGGGACACGTGATAAACCGAACAGTTATGCAAATTTACGCTCTTCCCTTCGTTGGACCGAAAGCACGCGTGGCAGGCAGTCAATTTGGAACGCACGTCTCCTGACCAGTCGGTCTCTTTATCCGCTCTCCGATTGATACCAACATTGTTATTATTGGTCTTGTAATAAATATTATAATATATTATATTACGCGGAGTATTTGTCTCAACTCATACTAGGCTTAACACTGCTACTATAGGCTTAAAAATGGCAGTTTATTCTTAAAGTGTTACTCTAGGCTTAAAAAAGTCATGTTAAGGTTAAAATATCACTTTAGGCTTAGAAGTCTCACTTAAAACTTAAAAACAGAGCTTTAGGCTTTAAGTGTAATTTTAGGCTTAAAAATGTTAAATAAGGTTTAAAAATGCAATTTAGGCTTACAAATGTCACATTATGCTTAAATGTCAATTTGGACTTAAAATGTCATTTTAGATTTAAAAATGTTTTTTTAAGATTTTATTTTAAACTTAAAAGCGGCGCTTTAGGCTTTAAATGTCATATTAAACTTAAAAATGTCACATTAGGCTTTAATGGTTACTTTGGTTTTAAAAATGCCATTTTAGGTTTTAAAATTTCATTTTAGGGTTATAATGTCGTTTTAAGCTTAATAATATTACTTTAAGCTTAAAAAAGTCATTTTAGATTTAAAAATGTCATCTAAAGCTAGAAGGCGTCATTTTAGGGTTATAATGTCATTTTAAGCTTAAAACAGTCAATTTAGCTAAAAATTTCCTTTTAGGCTTAAAACATTCGAATTAGGCTTACAAGTGGCACTTTAGGCTTAAAAATGTCAATCATCGTTGAAAACTATTAACATACGTTTCTTTTTCTCAATTCTTCAGCAGCTTTCTTAGCACTAATGTTAAGTAGTGGGTCACTGCTAGGTAGTACAACATGTTGAGTAGAGCACAGGGCAGTCAGTTTTGAGTATCCACTGATTAGAGCTGTTAACGTTATGTTTCCAATATCGTACTAAAATTTGGTTATAAAGTTAAGACTAGGTATAAGGTCTCTGGGCTTTGGACTAGAGCTCTGGGCTAGGGCTTTGGGCTAGGGCTCTGGATTATGGTTCTGGGCTCTGGGCTGGGATTAACGAACTTACCTTATGAAAAGGTATCAACGGTAACTTTTTGATTTCTTCTGCCATTTTCAAGTATTAGTAGTGATAAATTCAGTACTACAGTATCTCTGCAAGAACAGAAATTAAATATTAGGTTCCGACATAAAAAAACCCTCCACACTTTACCTGCAATTTCCTGTAAAAAAAGGGTTGGTTCTTTATGTCGGCACTTAATTTTACAATTTTAAACACAAATTAATAGCGTTACAGTATCTTTTAACCGTTATAAGATTTAAAATAGCACAACAAGGGCTGCACAAGCTTCAAAAACGTCCAGATCACTATGGTTCCACCTTTTGAAGTAAGGTAGAACAAAGTTTATAAAAGGCTAGAGAAGACTGTTTAAATATGACTGCCAAACTAATAACAATATCAATAAAAGTACTTTCGAATGGTTTAATTTGGAAAACTTTCGACGTCCTGTTGAAATGATCTTAAGCCGAAAAAACTGATTGCTTCCATGTTTGAACGAAGAGATGGTACGTAAAATGTAGTCGTTCTTTGCTGCTTCATACAAGTTTTGTAAAAAATGGCTGGAAAGGTCAAAATTGAACATAATAAGCAACAAGAAACGACCACCGGCGTTGATGAACTGAAAATTGAAATTTTAAAATTTTGAAATGTGAAAAAATGGCAAATCTAGACCTAAATCGTTTAAGCCTAGTTTAAGTCTACGAAAGTCTACAAGCTTCAGTTTATAAGCCTAGACACAAAAGCCTATTTTCACATGCCTAAGCTCAAAAGCCTAAACTTAGAAGCCTAATCTCACAAACCTAAAAGCTCACAAGCCTAAGCTCACAAGCCTAGACTCACAAGCCTAAACTCACAAGCCTAAAGTCACAAGCCTAGACTCACAAACCTAGACTCACAAGCCTAGACTCGTAAGCCTATATTCATAAACCTAAGCTCACAAGTCTAAGCTCATAAGCCTAAACTCACAAGCCTAAGCTCACAAGCCTAAACTCACAACCCTAAAGTCACAAGCCTAAACTCATAGCAAAAAACATCCCCAAACCGCAATCAGTCAATGTGTTCACCGAGCTCTTTTCATCACTGTCATCGACGGAAACCTTGGCTTCGATCGGCGTTAGTAGACTAGATTTTGATGACTAATCTAACTAAAAGCAATTGAAATTAAGTATTACTCTACCCTTCCCTATTCTACACTACCATAACTGCAAGGCAAGCAGGGCAGAATACGTTACAGTAGGCTACGGTACGGTAGAGTAATCGAGAGTAAAGTAAAGTAGGGTAACATACCGATGATCCGTCGTATCTTTAGCATAATAACACAATACTTTCTTGTCATACGTACTCAAAAACATTCACCCCAGTACTATTTTTTTCCTTTCTTATTAGCCAAGCCAAACCGACCAGCTACAGTACCATGAGAACCATCAGTTGGAAAATATCGACCAGTCAATTAACTAACTACAGCAAATTTTGTATTCAATTTGGCAATCTTATTGAAGATTACAGTATCTTTTCCTATGTCTCCAGAGACTTCTGATTCAAAAGTGGTACCGTTGGTACTGTAGGTAATGTAGGTTTGGGTAAAGACGGTATTCAAATTCAGGAATGGTCTCGAAGGTTGAATGGTACAGTAGGGCAGGGTAGGGTAAGATAGAGTAGGTAGGTCTTTGCTCACTGAGCATTCAAATGTAGTCTAACTGCTCAAAAACTGGGTGCAGTTGACTAAAATGATAAATAACATAATGTTAAGTGATAAAAGATGGTAAGTAGACTAGAAAAAACGTGTTTAACCGCCTCCACATTAGTAGGACGTTAACCTGATAGTAAAATTGGTAACAAAAAGATTCATCAATATTGACTACAACTTTTCTGGTCGTACTGAAAAGCCTTTTGACATATATTGTTGTAGCCTACGTCATTTTTAAGTATAAATAGTCACTTTTGAGTCTTGAAGACATATATTAGGTTATATTGATGTAGGCGGTCTTGGTTATAGCCAACACAAGCATACTAGGTTGTTCAAAAAAGTTCTGAGTTAAACCTTAGTTACAGTAGTGTTTTGTATTAAAACTTCAGTTACAGTAATTTTTTGTACCATAATTTAAGTTAATGTAATCTTTTGTACTAAGACTTGGGTTACAGTAATCCTTTGTATTAAAACTTCAGTTACGGTCGACTTTCGTTTTTAAATTTTAGTTACAGTAATCTTTTGAAGATTTAATTTACAGTTGTTTTTTGTATTAAGTTTTGTGTTACAGTCGACTTTTATTTTTAAATTTTAGTTACAGTAATATTTGGTAGTAAAATTTGAGTTACAGTAATCTTTTGTACTAAAAGTTCGTTTCAAATTTTCTTTGTACTATTTCTCGTGCTATACAGTACTAGTACTTTTTCGTACTAAACTTTTTGTTCCAGTGACCCTTTGTCTTACTCATCGTGCTATATAGTACTACTACAAAAACACAACTTTTACAGTACGACCAAAAACAATGTTTCTGCTGACTCTCATCGTACTATGTCTAGCGATGCTACCATGCAGTTGCAACCCACCTCCTAACTACTATGTCCACTTGAAGTTCCCTGACCACAATGAGTACCGTCACTTCTACATCGACATCTCCCAGCCAGAGACCTTTGTACTAGATGCCACTAAATACAGCAACTTACCCTCAGACTCTACCTTTGAACCTCGTGATTCGAGAACATTCCAAGATTTGAACACCAATTTTACCCAAACCTACATTACCTACAGTACCAACGGTACCACTTTTGAAACGGAAGTCTCTGGAGATCTAGGAAAGGATACTGTAATTTTCAATAAGATTGCTAAATTGAATACAACATTTGCTGTAGTTAGTTCATCGACTGGTCGATACTTTCCAGCTGATGGTCCTCATGGGACTGTAGCTGGTCGGTTTGGTTTGGCTAACAAAAAGGGAAAAACTAGCGCTGGGGTAGATGTTTTGAGTACGTATGACAAGAAAGTACTGTGTTTTGGTGCAAAAGATACTACAGGTCAACGGTATGTTATTCTACTTTAGTCTATTCTAGCTTAACCTCTCGCACCGTAGCCTACAGTATCGTATCCTGCCCCTGCCCTGCCCTGCCCTGCCCTGCCCTACGTGAATAAGCCAGTCTAACCCAGACTAGCTCTGATTAGGCTATGGCTCTGCCTATCTTTGCCTACGCTAGTGTGGCCCTGCCTAGCCCTGTACAACCCTACCTAGCCCTGCCTAGTTATGCCCTGTCTTGCCCTGCTTTGTTCTACCCTGCCCTGCTTTGTTTTAGTCCTCCTCTGCCCTACTCCACCTAAATTTACTCTACCGTACCCTACTCTACCATATCCTATCCTACCCATAACTTTTTGAACTCTAATAGATGTCGTTTTCAGTGCCTACTCCTCAGTAACCTACTTTGGAAGCTACCCAAAAGTAGATCCTTTCATCGTCAATGTTCCTACCACCAAAAACTGTGATGGTACTTGGCAAGTACCATTACCATACTTCAGCCTCGAGAAGTTCAAGTCATACAAACCTTATAAAGCTGTCTTTGACAGTGTCTCAAAAGATATTGTACTACCTGAAGCCTTGTTCAACAGAGTAATCCGCACCTTCTCAGCTAAATACGATCGAGAACAAGATACCTATTGGGTACTATGTTATCAACCACAAGATATTGAAGTAGAGATCAATGGGAAGAAGTTGAAAGTGCCATTCACAGCTTATACGGAAACGGGAAAAGATGACAAATGCTATTTGAATTTGAAATCCAACAAAAGTTCTGACAAAATTATTTTTGGTACTTCGTTCTATGTCAACAAGGTTATGTGCCTGAACTTTGATGCCAACGTTTTGTCATTTTACGAGAAAAAAACTTGATTTAATGACATTTCTTATTGAATCTTTTACAAATTTGCTATATTTTTGAATTTCGAATGGTTTTTTAAATAAATTTGCAGCAGAATTTTGGATTTTTTTTACTAAAACTACGGTTTGAACACTTACACAAGGTACTTGACCTGTACTTAACTGTTGGCTTTTAGTCCGCCCTAGCTTTGCTATATAGGCTTATATTGTTTTCAGCTCTCTAGCCTTATTCTAGGGTTTTACTCTGCTTTAGTTTTACCTTAGGGTTCTACATTGCTCTGGCCATATCATATAATATTATGCCTTAGGTTGAATGTTCGGCCTAAGCTCAACCGATTAAAACGCTTCAGGTCAGGCCGTGCTTAGATTTTTTTTGATTAAGCCGGGCCGGCCTTGAACTTAAATTTGAACAAGCCGAGCCAAACAGTTGAACTCGGTTAGCAGACTAAGTTTGAAAAGTAGACTTGGCCCGTTTCTCACTCCTAACAAGGAAAGTCCTGCCCCGCTCTGATTAATTTCAAGCTTTATATAGCAAGATCATGCAAATAATAAGATCTTCAGCCAAGTATTAAATCGCGCTTTTTACTCAATCTCGGGAAAATCGATATCAAAAAAACGAGCTTTGAATTTCCCGCCAAATTGGCATTGTGTTTCAAGCTTATAAGTTCGCCATTTTTCGACTTTTAGTCATTTTTCTTTAGTATACTAATATAATACCTTGAAATGAACCTACATTTTTAAATTTGTAAGCGCAGCTTGCCTGGAAGCCAAAAAAGTGCTTGAAACACAATGCCAAAGTTGCCAAATTAGCGGGAAACCAAAATAATTCAAATTTAAAACTTAAAAACCGCGAGCTAAAACTTTTTATGTGTACTATTAATAATAAAAGGCATTCATATAAAAATTTTGAGCTGATTCTGAACGGGACAAGCGGGGTACTTTCCTTGTAAGACGTTTTGTATACCTACAGAAGCTACTCGACCTGCTGAGTTCAAACGTTTTACAGGCTGAAAATTCATTTTCGAAATAAAATTTATGTTCTTTGCGTTAGCGGAGAATTGGCAGACAGTTTAACCTATAGGCAGAGGCCATAACTTGGATAAGTTAGTATTATCATGTTCATCATGTCTACCCAAAGAAAATGAAAACAAAGATACCAAAAATATAGTAAACAGCAACATATTACACTGCATTTAAACCACGATACAAAAATTTGTGTCAGTTTAAGTTTATTGTCTGCAGTACCACTAAAGCACATAGAAAGTACAGTAAAGGATCAGTAGAGTGAGAACAGAGAGCGACCAGTCGTTGGCTGATGCCACTGGAGCGTCGGGGTCAGTAGTCGAGTCGAACTCATTGGTTGTAGTGGTAGGGGTAGTAGTGGTCGTAGGCAAAGTAATGGTGGTGGTAGTCGGAAATGGATTTACCCGCGAGTTGCAGAGTGTTCCGTTGCATTTACACAACGTTCCGTTTATTTTATAATCGTTAAAAAACGAATAATTCGTCACGTCTATGCACTGGACCAACCGCTGAAATAAAAGCTAAATTTTTTTTAGACTGGATCAAAACAGTTTTATTATACGAAGAAATGAACAAAACGCTCTAATATTTTAAAAACCTACCTTATTTTTGGCGTGGGGAAGGCAGCCGCGCTGTACTCCTAGGACCACTTAAAAAAATTACTTTTAATCATACGCTCCCCACCCTACCCTACTTTACGCCTTACCCTTGTCACCTATTTTTGAATGGCCCCATAATGTGTAACAAAAATCATTCGGACAATACTTTCCGCCGCTCTTTTCTGAGGCTTCCATGCAATCCTTTCCCATTCCTTCAGCTTCTTCACACTGATAACAATAATTGTCGCAGCTTGCAGTTGGGACTAAAATAATTGTCTTTAGTAATGCATTGGTTAAGAAGTTTAAAAAATTTAAAAAAATTTGATTTTTCGTAATTTTAGTCAAAAAAACTGAATTTTTACCCAAAAAAATCTTAAAAAGGTTTTTTCATAAGCTTTTAAACTAAAAACCAAAAACTTGAAATTGTTAAAGGAAAGCCTCCAACCTACCCAAACACAACAGTACCAGAAGCACCATGCACGACATTCTACAGCTCCAACCTTCCATCGACCAAAACTTGCACAATCGACCGACCAACAGACCAACTTTCGACTCTAATGACCAAACAAAAGCCGGAACGGTGTCATTTCAACAATGACCGCACTTTCAAAGGACTACTACAAGATTTCCTTGCAAAGCTTTGGCGTTCTGTGTCAAGAATCAAGCAATTTCGACATTCATTTTTTGCAAAAAACCTGAGAAGGTCGGTTGTCAATTGGTAAATTCAAATTGAGGCCAATCATTTAGGAATGAGAAACGGGCCGAGCCTACTTTTCAAGCTCGGTCCGCTGGCTGGGTTCAACTGTTCGGCTTGGCTTGTTTACACTTAAGTTCAAGACCGGCCCAATCAAAAACAACCTAACATGGGAAGGTACTTAAATCAGAAATCGACTTTGGGATGAGACCTATATATTATGAAAGCTCTGTGCTCACTGAGTACGAATCTGAAAGCCGTTTTTCCGTATGGCTTTTCGTTTTCGAGAAAATTGACGTTAAAGTTTGACCCAAGTCGCATTAAACAGCGCTCCGCAAAGGCTCTTGCAAAAAACGAAAGAGAAGCAAGTAGCGGCGTGGCGCAGAGGTAGAGCGCTTGCTTTCTAGTTTTTATCATGCAGGTTCGACTTCGGACAGTCTGGCTTTATTTTGCAACTAGTTTCAATTATGCAAATTTATGCAAATCATAACGAAACATTAAATCGTTTTGCAATTTTTGTTTTGAATAATCAAAAATTGCCAATGTCCGGAGTTGAAGGTTGAGGGTCGCGCGAGAGAGTGCTGTTGTACTGACTAACCAGGGCGGTGAATGGCGGGTGTGAACTACATTGGATGAAAGTGCGATCTACAGTGGGTGGGGGTACTATCTACAATGGGTGGGGGTGCGTTCTGCAGTGGGTGCGGGTGCTATCTGCACTGGGTGGGGGGGGAGGGGGCTATCTACAGTGAGTGGGGGCACTATCTACAGCGTAGGGGGTGTAAACTACAATTATGTGGATGCGAAGTAAAATGGAACTATTAGTTCTTTTAGGGGGGGGGGGCTATTCTGGATAAGCGCTAAAACTTTTAAAGAATTAATTTTAAAGTTTAAATAAAAATAAAAATTATTTTAAAAATAAATTAAAAAAAATGATTACATTTTTGCAGTTAAAGTCTTTCAAAATTTTGTTGCTTTGAAACTTGTTGCAAAATAAAACTAGACTGCCCGGAGTCGAACCTGCATGGTCAAAACTAGAAGGCAAGCGCTCTAACTCTGCGCCACGCCGCTGAGTTACTTCTCTTTCGTTTTTTGCAAGAGCCTTTGCGGAGCGCTGTTTAATGCGATTTGGGTCAAACTTTAACGTCGATTTCGAAAACGAAAAGCCATACGGAAAAACGGCTTTCAGATTCGTACTCAGTGAGCACAGAGCTTTCATAATATATGGGTCTCGTCCCAAAGTCGATTTCTGCTTTAAGTACCTTCCCATGTAAGCTCGGCCTGACCTGGAGCGTTTTAATCGTTTGAGCTTTGGCCTAACATTCAATTCAAGCCATAATATTATATGATATGGCCAGAGCAATGTAGAACCCTAAGGTAAAACTAAAGCAGAGTAAAACCCAAGAATAAGACTATAGAGCTGAAGACAATATAAGCCTATATAGCGATGCTAGAGCAGACGAAAAGCCAACAGTGAAGTAAAGCATTGCCCGATGATAGACCAGGCCAGTTTCTCATTTGTAAGCCTAAGAAAATGAAAACAAAGATACCAATGACATGATAAACAACAACATATAACACTGCATACAAACCACAATACAAAAAAGCGAAGTCAGTCCATGTTTATTGTCTACTGTACCTTTAAAGCACATAGAAAGTACAGTAAACGATCAGTAGAGTGAGAACAGAAAGCGACCAGTCGTTAGTTGATGCCACTGGGACGTCGGGGTCAGTAGTCGATTCGAAATTAGTAGTTGTGGTGGTAATGGTAGTAGTGGACGTAGTGGTAGTAGTGGTAGTAGTAGTTGTAGTGGTAGTAGTGATCGTAGTGGTAATAGTGGTAGTACTGGTAGTAGTGGTCGTAGTCGAAGTACTTGTGGTGGTAGGCAGATATGGATTCCACGTGTTGCATTTTACTCCGTTGCATATGCACAACGTTCCAAATATTCTATATTTGTTATAAAACGGTAAACCAAACACGGGTGTGCACATTGACGACGGCTGAAATGTTAAATATTATAAATGATACATATTTTTATAAAATTTGAAGCAAGAAATATAAGTTTTTACAAAACAAGTTAATACAACGCTTGAATATTTTTAAAACTTACCGGAAGTTGGCCTTGGTAATCACAGTCGCGCTGTACTGCCAAAACCACTAAAATAATAAGAATTACTTTTAATCATAGCCTACCCTACCCTACCCTACCCTACCCTACCCTACCCTACCCTACCCTACCCTACCTTACCCTACCCTACCCTACCCTACTCTACCCTACCCTACCCTACCTTACTCTACCATACCCTACCTTACCCTTATTTAGAATCAATAATGAGCTTGAAAAAAATCCCTTCGTAAGACAAAATTTGGGCATGGCCGGCCTGAGATAAAAATAAAAATTGGGTTAAAAAATGCCCGACCCATTTCTCACCCCTACCCTGCTTTAAATTAGCTCTGTTTTACAAATATAACCTTACCTTTGTCACCTATTGTTACATTGCCCCATATCGTGTAACAAGAATCCCGACAAACTTTGTAGGGATTCTGTTTTAATGGGTCAATAACCATGCAATTTTGGTCTACTTCACCATTTTCCGTTTCTTCACAATGGTAACAATAATTGTCGCAGCTTGCACACGGGACTAAAATAATTGTCTTTAGCAAAGCGTTGGTCAAGAAGTTTATAGAATTAAAACAAATTTTGTTTTTATTTAAGTTTTAGTTAACAAACTGAATTTTTACCCAAAAAATCAAAAAAAAGTTTTTCCATAAACCTTTAGGCCGAAAACAGAAAGTTTGAAATCGTAAAAGTAAAGCCTTCAACTTACCCAAACACAACAGTACCAGAAGCACCATACCCAACATTCTACAGCTCCAACCTTCTATCGACCAAAACTTTCACAATCGACCGACCGACAAATCAATTTTCGACTCTAATCACCAAACAAAAGCCGGAACGGTGACATTTCAACAGTGACCGCACTTTCAAAAGACTACTACTAGATGTCCTTGCAAAACGTTGGCGTTCTGTGTCAAGAATCAGGCAATTGTGGCATTCATTTTTCGCAAAAAAAACTGGAAAAGTCGGTTGTCAATTGGTAGAGGTTGGCTGATTATGAAATTCAGGGAACTTTGATGCTTCATATCTATCTTAATTGTTAGTTTTTATTTACTTACAAGAAGTAGTACTTTTGATCTGCGTTTGTTTTACCTTAGTGTTTTATTCTGCTCTACTATTTGGCCCTACATTCGGATCAATTCAGCTGATCCTACAAGTATAAACCTAGGTATACTAACCTCTCTAATCACTTCAATCAGCCCACAGATACTATATAATAGATTTACCTTCTCAAACAACCAACAATACTATAATATAAACATAAACCGATGTGATGACAATCATCAAGTGTGACGTCCTTCAAACGTCCCAACTGTCCCGTGCCTGCTGACCAATCCAATACTGACTGTCCTCTTGATTGACCGTCCTCTCCTTTTATCGTGCTGGCGCGGTGCGGGATGCCAAGTGCTATTCGTTGTCGTGGCGGGACCACAATGGTGCGCTCGTGCTAGGTCCAACTCTACCAGCACAGCATCAAAATGCGCCATTCTTTTTCTTTCAACCTATTAGTTTTAACATAAATTTTGAAAAAAATGCAAAAGAAACTAAAATTATTTGGAATTTCTGTTCAATTTAGCGAATAAGTTCTTTAATCTTTACTTTTTTAATGTTTCAATGTTTAAAACTTGCTTAATTAGACATGAGAAACGACGCCTACGGTTATGTAATGACGTGATTTCAAACTGATTTTCAAAACGAATCAGTTTTGTTACATTTTCTAGTTGTAATCATCAATCAAGGGCGTATAAAATGGTCTGGTCAGTAAGAAAATTGATAGTTTCTTACTGATTTTAAGCAAAAAGTAATAGTTACTTACTATAATATCAAAATATTGTCTAAGGGCTTGTTTCAAATTTTAAAAGGGTTGTAGTTAATGTATATTATACAGCCTAAAGCAAGACACAGCCTAGAGAAGATTGTATTTTTCTTGCCTAAAGTTTAAAAAAATTATATTGTTGTTACCTAAAATATTCTCCTTAAAGATGTTTGTTAAATTATGTTTATTCTGTGCCATATTATTAGTTGTAAGCCAAGCCCAAATGTTTTATGGACCAGGAATGATGGGTCCTCCAATGGGCATGATGGGAGGCATGCCTCCACCAATGATGATGAATCCGGGGTGAGTTGAACGCTCTACCCTTCATGTAGTTTTTCCTTACCTTATTTCATACTTTACCTTTTCCTTACTCTTGCCTTATCTCTTGCTCTACTTTTGTCATAACTTTGATCTACTATTAGATAACGACATAAAGAACCCGCCATACTTTTCCTGTAGTTTTCTGTAAAAAATGGCTGATTCTTCAGGTTGGCACCTAATAGTTTTAACGATGTCATTCCTTGTTTTTGCTATACCCTTCCATACCCCTATCCCAGTCCTAGGCGTGCTCAACTCTTGCTCTCTTTTAGATCTTTTCTAACCTAACTTTTGCTTTGACCTTGCGTTACCTTTGCTCTATTTGTATCTTACCGTTGCTTTACTATAGCCTTAGCTGTGCAATACCCCTGTCTTACTCTACAATACTTTATTCAAGCCTAGCCTTTCTTTATCCTTGCGTTCTTATAGCTTTATTTTAACCTAACTTTTGTGCTACCCTTTCCTTATACTAGCGCTACCTGTGCCTTCTCTTTGACCTATTCTTGCTTTACTTTTGTTTTACCCTGGTCCCATCCTTGCCCTACTCTTGTTTATTATAGCCTCATCCTAGCTTTACCATAGCCTAGACAGCTATTTTTCTTTAAATTTCTGTCTACACATGCCCTGTCTTTGCTCTGCTCTTGCCCCACTCTAGCGCTGCTATTGTCCATCATAGCCCTACTCTCTCCTTCTTCTATGCCGCTTAGTATAATAATGTTATGGTTGTTTTAGAGCAATGGCCGGAGGAATACTGGGAGCTGAAATTGGATCACTTTTACTTGGATGAATGATATTACAGAGGTCTCCATATATAGTAAACCATCTGTATAAGCAACTCTTCTTATAATAAACAAGAAGTTTGACCTTGCCAAGTCAATTTGCACTAAAAATCACTCTATAAAGACAAGACCCCCTATAGTAAACACAAGAAGTCGGTCCCTTCGAGTTGCTTTTATAGATTGAGTACTGTAATATAATTTTTATTATTAAAGATAATAATGAATTTTTATTCAAAAACATATAAATTTACTTTAATTGACCTTTCTTGAGAAAAAAACTTTTTAAAATGTAAAAATTTTACAGTAAATTCAATGATTCCCTTAGTTAACCTTTTATATATTATTTTATAAATTGCTGTTTATTTCCTTATCAAATTAATCAAAGCGCAAATAAAAACAAATAATTTTGCAGTTTTTACTTGAAAAAGTATAAAAATCATCCATCAATTAAGCGGAATAACAGTTTTTTTTTTTAATAGTTAGATGATTAAAAGACAATAGTAAAATGATGTCATAAGACGAAAAATATGACATAATATGATGATCTGATTACACAATAAATATCTTACTCTTAACTCTAACTTAAGTTTTGGACTAAGCTCTAGCCTAAGTCCTAGCCTAAGCCCTAGCTTAAGCTATAGGCTAGGCTCTAGCCTATGCTCTAGCTTAAGAATATCTTAAGCTTTTGCTTAAGCGGTAGCCTGAATATTAGCTTAATTTCTAGCCTAAGCTATAACATACATAAGTACTAACTTAAGTCTTAGACTAAGTTCTGGATTAAGCCATAGCTCATGCTCTAGCCTAAGCCATAGCTCATGCCCTAGCCTAAGCCATAACCCTTTTTCTAGTTAAGGCATAGTCCATGCCTTTGTTACAGCCCATGCCATTGCCTATGCCATAGTCTATGCCTTAGGCCAAGCCCTAAATTAAGCCCTAGCTTAAGCCATAACCCTTGTTATGGCCTATGTCATAACTTATGATATTGCCGAAGAAAAACTTATAGTCTACATCTTGGCTTAGTTATAACGTATGCCCCAGCCTAAACCGTAGTTTAATTCTAAACGTCAACCTAACCAAGATCTCTCAATAAACATTTTCAAACACCAAAGTAAATCAAAATAACTTTACAAAACCAACCAAAGTTCAAAAACTATAGCACAAATGAATAACAGCTTCAAAATTTCAAGATACGTCAATATGTTGTAGTAATAATCAAAACCCATATATAAGCCATAGTAAACATGTCATATGTTACCTGACTGTTCACAATGTTCACCAAAATAATAGTAGTAGTTTTGCTTCTTCTCGTGGTGGCACAAGCCCAAATGTACGGCGGGTATGGCTCGTACGGAGGCTACGGACAAGGCTACGGTGGTGGCATGCCTTATGGCGGTGGGAATCCGGGGTGAGTATATTATGACATAGATGAGATTTTATGATGTTTTTGAAAGGTTAGAGATATTTTTAGATGTTTTAAGACATTTTCAAGTTAAAATTTATTTAAAATTTTAAAAAGTGACGTTATACGATGAAACATGTTTTTATAAGTTTTATCGTATAACATGTCGCCAGGCTGTTAATACTGTATTGCGTTGCTTTGTACAATAAAAAATGATTAAATAGTTTAAAATACGTAAAATTAAAACCAAAAAAAAATTAAAATTTTAAAAAATATGTTTTTTTCATTTTCAGAGCAATGATTGGCTCAATGATGGGAGCACAAGTCGGCTCGGCCTTAATGAGCGGATGAGATGGCGAAACGATATTTTTTAACTTTATCTGCTTAAAACATGTATATAACTTTCGATTCTAACAATAAATGAATTAAAAACAGTAATGCAAAACTTTTTTATATTTTTGTTTAGCCTTACTATAGCCCTACCTAGACCTGGAAAGAGCAGAGTAAGCTCCTTGACTGTTGTGCCGAGCCAAAATTAATTTGACAGAGGTAGACCGGAATGTGTGAGCTTGAAGACCGGACCTAAATGACGGCCCCATAGACACAGCTGCATGACCTAAGAAAACCCTAAAGCACTTGGTTTTAGTCTGACCCTCTAGACATGAGAAACGGGCCAGGTCGGGCCGGCCTTGAGCAAAATTTCGTTCGGGCCAAGCCTGAAAAATAAGTCGGGCCCGGCCCGTTTTCACGTAAAAGTAATTTGGGCTCGGGCCGGGCCGCTTCTGAGCAAAATTTCAATCGGGCAGGTTCTACCATTTAGGCCCGGTCCGCTTTTCATGTCTATGGCGCGTACACATGAGCCAGCCTGACCTCTTCCCAACTTGCTTGGGCTCTCTTTCAAATCTAGCCAAGCCCTTTTACAGTCCTAGCTAAAACACAAACTAAGTCAAGTGCAAGTTTTTTTATTGTAATCTCTCTTCATTCGTACTGTACAGTACGTCAAAACTCAATTTAAAAATTTAAAATTCCGGAATCCTTTCAAATGCAGATAGATCATTGAGCCCTCGGAATAAACACGAGACTTTTTAAGTATTTATTCGGCTCGAGGACTGCTCATCACCGTTGACGACAACACTACGACCGACCCAAACTCGAAGAAACTTTTGTATTTTGGAACTAATTTTAATTTTAAATTGGCTTGTTTTTAAGTTTGGTTTAAAATATATTGGACTGAAAATGTTTTATTGTAAAAAACTGTCATTTTAAATGAAAAATGTCATCAAAATTTTAAGAATGTTAAATTTGGCTTAAAAAAGAAATTTTAATTTAAGAATGTCAGTTTTGGCTTAAATATGGAATTTTAGGTTTCATAATTTCAATTTAGGCTTAAAAACTTTATACAAAGCTTTAAAATGTCAGCGTAGATTTAAAATGTCACTATAAGAAAAAAAATGTCAATGTCGGTTTAAAAATGGCATATTAAGTTTAAAAATGTCATTTTAGGCTTAAAAAGTCGTTTTAGGTTTAAAACTGTCATTTTGGTTTAAAACTAGCATTTTAGGTTTAAAAATGTTCCTTTAAACTTAAAAATGTCACTTCAGGCTAAAAATGTCATTTTAGGTTTAAAAGGTTTAATAATGCTTCTTTAAGCTAAAATTGTCACTTTAAGTTTGAAAATGTCAGTTTGGTGTAAAAATGTCAGTTGAGGTTTAAAAATATCCCTTTAAGCCTTCAATTGTAACTTTACGCTTATATATGTCATATTAAGCTTAAAACGTTAATTTAGGTATTAGAATGTTGTGTCACTTAAAAATGTCATTTTAGGCGTAAAAATGTCATTTTTTGCTTAAATTTCAGACTTTGGCTTAAAAATGGCACTTTACTTTTGGCAAGGTTTTTTAGTTTACAAATCGTATTTTATTGTTTTTTTAGGTAACAATTTTATTTTTTTTTGTTTCTTTAAGTAAGTTTATAGCTAGCCCAATATTTTATCTAACTATAGCTTTCATATTATTTATAATTTGTGTTTGGAAAGATAATTTATTCTCTCTTCTGAACTACAAACACAGTTCTTTGCTCCATTGCCATTAGCAACAAGTCAATGTACAGCTCATCTTTCATACGCTATCTTTCAAATTTGGTTTTGCTACTGTATTTGTATATTAGATTGTTCAAATAATTCTGTGCTCCGCAATCTTGAAAAAAAAAAGTTTCTTTGAGAAGGGGCACAGAATTATTTAAAAATTTAAATATAAGCCATGCTAATTTAAAATTTTTTATTTATATATGTTGGGCAGGTTATTTTTTATTTTCATTTTTATGCGAAGCATGTCAATTTAAAAAAAATTTTGTTGGGCATGTCATTTTTTTTTAATTTTAAGCATGTTATTTAAAAAAAATTTTTGTTGGGCATGTAATTAGTAATTTTTTTGTTGGGCATGTCATTTAAAAAAAATTTTGTTGGGCATGTCATTTTCGATTGTTTTACTTTAGGCAAGTCAATTTTTAAAAAAATTGTTGGGCATGTCATTTTTATTTTTTTTTTATTTTTAAGCATGTCATTTTTGATTTTTTTATATTAGGCATGTCATTTTTTAAAAAAAATTTTAGAGCATGTAATTTTTAATTTTTTTGTTCTGTGCATGTCTATTTAAAAAAAATTGGCGGGCATTTCATTTTTACTTTTTTTCCTTTAGGCATGTTATTTAAAAAAACTTGTTGGGCATGTCATTTTTAAAAAAAGTTTTGTTGAACATGTCATTTTTAACATTTTTATATTAGGCATGTCATTTTTTAAACAAATTTTGTTGAGCATCTCATTTTTATTTTTTTTTTATTTTAGGTTTGTCAATTTAAAAAAAATTGTTGGGCATGTCATTTTTGATTTTTTTAAGTTAAGGCGTATCAATTTAAAAAAAAATTTATGTAAAAATTTGGCATATCATTTCAAAAATTTAAAAATTTTTTAAAAAAATTTTATTTGAAAGTGCATTTTTAAACCAAACCTAGATTATTATGGCCATGATTCACAACTTTCCCGTCAGTCAATATGCCATTTTTGGTTATTCATTTATGATTTGTAAATCAGATCAGTGAAAAAATTTTCGTCTGGTTCGATATTGCAAAAGAATTTACAAAAATTATTATTAAACTAATCATTCGGATCTTTCCAAAATTTTGTGTTTTCATTCTGATAGGGCTATATTGTTATAGAAAGTAGCCTGGTCTGATAAATTTTTAGTTAGTTCATTTCTTTTGTACAAAGCATGGCTGGCTGTATAACTTTGGGGTTAAGTATGTGTAGGATAGGGCAGGGTAGAGTGAGATGGAACACTTAAAATGTCAATTTGGCTTAGAACGTCTTTTAAGGTATTTACTATCAATTTAGGGCTGGAAAGCCGTTTTAGGCTTAAAACGTGCACTTTAGGCTTAAAAATATAATTTTGGGTTTAAAATATTTTAGGCTTAAAAATGTCATTTTAGGTTTAAAAGTATGATTTTAGGTTTAAACTATCACTTTAAGATTATAAGTGTCAACTTAGGCTTAAAATGCCACTTTATCTTTAAAATGTTACTCTAGGCTAAAAAATGCCATTTTTGATTTAAAGCTGTTAGTGTAGGTTCAAAAATGTCAATTTAGGCATAAAGATGACCTTTCCATATTGAAGGGTTAATTCACGCTGAATAATTTTATTTTGTTTATGTTGTTTACTACAGTAAAAACGTAAAGGTTGATCCCGAGCTGATCGATCTCTGTATGAGTTTTGCGACAAAATATTCTTTAAATAATCGGGATTTCCGTCAGAAATCACGTAAAAAACGTATTTTCTCGTTTCAGGTGGCTCTTTAAATAACCAAATTTGTTATGGTAGTTCGTTTTAAATGTCGTACTTTGTTTCTATAGTTTTTTATTTTTTAACTAAAATGTCACTTTTAATTAGAAAATATTAGCTTAGGAAGGTAGACTTAGAATTGAAATGACATTTTAACATTTAAAATGTAACCGTAGGCTTAAAAATTTTTTCTTAAACTTGAAAATGTTTTTTTTTAGATTTTTAAATGTTAATTTCAGGCTTAAATATGTCAGTTTAAAGTTAAAAATGTCATTTTGGAACAAATATTTATTCTCTGCTTCAAAATTTTTTTTTTGCTTAAAAATGTTAATTCAGGCTTTGAAATGTTATTCTAGGCTTAGAAATATCATTTTATGTTTTAACATGTCCCTTTAGACTGCAGAATGGCATGCTAGGCTTAAGAATTTCACGTTAGATTTAAAACGTTATCTTAGGCTTTAATGTGGCGTTTTTAGGTTTAAAAATGTCATTTTAGGGAGAAAAATGGGACTGAAAAATTGAGGAATTGATTATGTGTTCAAAATGTAATTATAAGCTTAAAAGTGTCAATTTTGGCTTGAAGAATTCATTGAACATTTAAAAATTACATACTGGCATAGTTTTACTACTTTGTTTAAAAATGTCTCCTTGAGTCAAAAATTTCATTTTGTAAGTAATGACTATAGTTCTTCTTTTCATGTTTTATTACGTTATGACATTCTTTTTTCACTTGAATTCTACCACATAAATATTATCCTTGAACTCCTAAAGCAGCGTAGGTCAAGGGGGGGGGGGTAGGGAAAAGTAATTCCCATGTAAATCCAACAAAGCTTATTATTATGTTTTGAAAAGAAAGTTTTGTTTGACTCTCAAAAATGCGATTAGAGCCTTTTGCACCTGCGCGAAACGAGTTTCAAACCTTTCAAGGTTGGATTACAAAGGAATCCAAGGAATAAAAAAAAATTGTTTTGCAAAAGTGAAAAAGATGGTCGAGTCAAATCAGGAGTGATGGAAGAGTTCCGAATGATATTTAGGTTAGTCAGTTAATCGTAGCAAAGCTTCGGGTAAAAAGTGAATGAGGCGAAGGTTTTTGAAACTTTATTGAAAAGATGAAGGATGGGGTGAAATTAAAAGTAGGCTTTTTGACGTTTCAAAGGGTATTTTTAAAATTTTTGCGAAAATGTTACGGGTAGAGTTTAGTAGGAGACGGTAGGGTAGAGTATGGTAGATGACGGCAGAGTAGAGTATGATAGGAGATGGTAGAGTAGAGTATGTAGGAGACAGTAGGGTAGAGTATGATAGGAGACGGTAGGGTAGGGTAAGGTAGAAGACGGTAGAGTATTGTATGGTAGGAGACTGTAGAGTAGGGTAAGGTAGGAGATGGTAGAGTAAGATTTGGTATTAGACGGTAAGCTAGGAGAAGGTAGGAGATGGTAGGGTAGGGTAAGGTAGGTGACGGTAGGGTAGGGTAAGGTAGGAGATGGTAAGGTAAAGTATGATAGGAGATGGTAGAGTAAGATTTGGTATTAGACGGTAAGCTAGGAGAAGGTAGGAGATGGTACGGTAGGGTAAGGTAGGTGACGGTAGGGTAGGGTAAGGTAGGAGATAGTAGGATAGAGTATGATAGGAGACTGTACGATAGGGTATGGTAGAAGACGGTAAGGTAGGATAAGGTAGAGTAAGAGCTAAAGTATGACAGGTAGAGCGGCGGGGTAGAATAATGTTCAAGATACGGTAAGGTAGTGTATGGCTTAGTACACGATACAGTACCGGTTAAAGGGTAAATTGGGTGTGTTGCTAAGATATAGTAGAGTAAGTGATAGACTATAATATAAATTAAGATAAAGTATCGGCTAAGGGTGTTTAGGGTACAGTAAAGGATAAGGTGGGGTATAAAAAGGTAGTGTAGGGTATAGTCTAGACTCTAGAGAGTTGGAGTATTGCGTATTTTGACTCATGCCCTAGCCCCTCTTCTCATAGGCTTTCTATAGATCAGAGGATGGGATACGGTGTAGTACAGGACACGGTAGAACAAGGTAGTGATTGATTTGTATGAAGAGATAAGATACTTCATAGTAAGTTCTAGACTAAAAAATGGCATGGATTAAGCCTGTTGTATAGTAAGGTATGATCTAATACACAGTATGATATGAGCTATAGTATACGTTAGGTATTTTTACATTCTTTGGTATGTTATGAGTTACAGTAAACATTAGGGCATTACTAGGCCATAGTAGGATAAAGTATGGACTGTAGTAAAAGCTAAAGTAGGGCGAACTCTAACTTTTAGAGAAGTAAAGTCTAGAGTACGTGCTAAGATATAGGGACTGGACTATAATATAAGGTCAAAGCAAGGATAAGAAGAAAGGTATATGTTTTGCAATAAGTGTGGCATTTTCTGAAGAAACGTGCAAATCCTTAATTTATTTGTTTTTACAAAAGGAGACTAAAGATCATCCTTTATATTTTATTCTTTTATAGTATAATTGCGCTGACCTTTGTTTAGGAAAGGGTTTTTTGAACCGAATATCTTGTTTTGGACATTATTTTTCTTCCATTTATCCCCTAAAACCCTGACGTACTTTTTGTTATTTGGTTATCCGTGATCAGTAATCACTAGAAAGTACATTCTCGTCTATTTTTAACAACGAGAAATGTTGAAAAGAAAGTTACTTTTTTTCTTATAACATCAGTAGGGTAGGGTAGGGTAGGGTAGGGTAGGACTTACTTTTTGCTTTTTTAAATACTTTTTCTTGACTGAAATACTGCTATGACATTATTTACAATTCAAACGCTTTACAATCTCAATAAACTACTTTACAATATACGATATCAACTACTTTACAATAAATTATAACGGTAAACAGATGATATGTTTCCATAAATAACATATTACCATCAATCGTCTGACTCGCCACGAGACATTCTTGCACTTGGAGTTTCTCTTTTTTTATTCCACATGATCCCATAAAACCAGATGACGTCGCCGTGGTATTTTATTTATTTTCGTATGCGAGGATTTGTAATAACAGTAGGGGAAGAGTAACGTTGATATTTATTCATAATAAGCATGGGAAGGATTTAGAAAAGGAAGGAAGATACACTTTGATTTTGGCTTGAATCAAAGTGTGGCTAGGGTTACGACTTGGCGTATATATTTTAAAATTTTAAAATTTTAAAACGTTACTTTTTAATTGTTTAGTCAGCTTTGTTTTGCTTTTTTTTCCAAAGCTTTTTTTTATGATTTATTTGAATTCAAAAGTTCAAAGTATGCTTTTCATAATTTAAAAACAAATTTTTTATTTAATTGTTAAAATTTTACTTTTTGTAAAGAACGTTCTTTCTATTTTTGTTTTGTAAAGAAAGTTCTTGCAATTTTTTCATTTGTAAAGAAAGTTCTTGCCATTTTATATTTTGTAAATAAAGTTTTTGCCATTTTTCGTTTTGTAAAGAAAGTTCTTGCAATTTTTTCATTTGTAAAGAAAGTTCTTGCCATTTTATATTTTGTAAATAAAGTTTTTGCCATTTTTCGTTTTGTAAAGAAAGTTCTTGTCATTTTTTGTTTTGTAAAGAAAGTTCTTGCTATTTTTTGTTTTGTAAAGAAAGTTCTTGCAATTTTTTCATTTGTAAAGAAAGTTCTTGCCATTTTATATTTTGTAAATAAAGTTTTTGCCATTTTTCGTTTTGTAAAGAAAGTTCTTGTCATTTTTTGTTTTGTAAAGAAAGTTCTTGCTATTTTTTTGTATTGTAAGGAAAGTTTTTGCTTTTTTGTAAAAAAAAGTTTTAACTGTTTTAAATTTTTCAAAATAAAAATTTTATAAAAAAGCTCTTAAAATTATCTCGTAACGTTACAAAAATGACCGCCAAACAAGAAAATTGACCTTTGTTCAAATAAACAAAATGAACGGAAAATACGTTCGTTATCTTTCTTGTATAATATTTTAAGCTTACAAGAACTAAAATTAGTCTTGTTACAAAAAGTGTCATCTGATGATATAGTAATATAATACTTTACCTACTTTGATCTTTTCATTTTAGGGTTTGTAAAGAAAGTTCCTGCCATTTTTTGATTTGTAAAGAAAGTTCTTGCCATTTTATGTTTTGTAAACAAAGTTCTTGCCATTATAAGAGTTGTAAAGAAAGGTCTTGCCATTTCTAGTTTTGTAAAGACAGTTCTTGCTATTTTTTGTTTTGTAAAGAAAGTGTTTGCCATTTTTTGATTTGTTAAGAAAGTTGTTGCAAATTTTTGTTTTCTGTAGAAAGTTCTTGCCATTTTATGTTTTGTAAAGAAAGTTCTTGCCATTTTTTGTTTTGTAAAAAAATTTCTTGCCATTTTTAGTTTTGTAAAGAAAGTTCTTGCGGTCTAAATTTGTTTTTTCATTTTTTTTATTTTTTTTTATTTTAGTATTTTTGTTTTTTTAAACTTTAAAAATTTAAAAATTTCTATTTTTGGCTAGGACTAGAGCTAGTACTAGAGCTACATTTTTCCATCTAGTGCTGGAGTTAGGGCTTTTATATAAAATTTTATTGAAATCTAATTAAAATTTTAATTTTTTAAAATTTTTAAAATATCAAATTTTTTTATTTTTTTTTAAATTTTTTTTAAATTCAATTAAAATTCTAATTTCCCGTGTATTTTCTCGAAACTTTGTTGCAAAACTTTTTATACGTTTTTCTCGTAATTTCGACGTTTTCCCTTTGTTTTCATTGTCGTATTGTTCCAGCGGAAAGCGGAACGACGAACAAAAGTCAGGGGTTCAACGAATAAACTTATTTTTACTGATTACGACCTGATTCAAGTTCTACCAGTTGTCGGCGGAAGTTCACCTGTATCTGGGGTGGTTTTTGAGGTTGTTTTGATATTGTAGTAGACATTGATGAGGTCGGGGGAGGGTGAAGTGTTTTTGCAGTGATTTTTTGATAAAAAAATATTTTTTGCGGTTTTTGGGTTACTGTAGTGAGATGATTGCTTGTAGGGTAGGCTAGGGTCAAAGGAAAGGTATGGCTAAGGCTGGGTAGGGTAGGCTAAGGTAGGGTAGAGTTAAAAGAAGGTATGGGTAGGACCGGGTATGGTAGAATAAGGTAGGGCTAAAGCAAAGCTGTGGGTATGGTAGGCTAGGGTAGGGTTGGAGGAAGCGTATGGGTAAGGCGGGGTAGAGTAATCTAGGAAAAAGTTAAAATAAAAGTACGTTATTAGGCAAGGCTAGTGCTAGTGCTAGTGCTAGTTCTAGTTCTAGTGCTAGTGCTAGGAAATGGCTTATAGTTAAGTTTTTTTATGTAATACTTGAGCATGGTTAGGGTAAGGCTAGAGGAATCTGTAGAAGAGATAGGTCATAACTCGTGTAGGGTAGGGCATGGTGATGGCAAAGCATGGTTCTGGTAGAGCAAGGCCATGTTGAGACAGGATATGGTAAATATATGTCATACATACAGTAGACCCTATGATTGTGAATGACAATGATAAGGCTATGGTGATACACTAGCCTTACAATAGCCCTACCCTAATTCTACCCTTGCTTTACCATTGTTCTACACTAGTCGTACTCTAGCCTTATCCTAGCCCTACCCTAGTGCTATTCTAGCCTTACTCTAGTCTTACCCTAGTCCTACCCTAGCCCTATCCTAGCCCTACCCTAGCCTTACCCTAGCTCTACCCTATCCCTACCCTAGCCTTACCCTATCCCTACCCTAGCCTTACCATAGCCTCGCCCTAGCTCTATCCTAGCCCTACTTTAGCCCCATCCTAGACCCACCATAGCCCTATCCTAGCTTTACCTATTGCTTTACCTTACCCTTATTATAGCTCTACTATAGTTCTACTCTTGTCTATTCAGAGCTTTACCCTCCTAGCCCTATCTTATAATTTTATAGCCTTGCGTTAGCTCTCTTCTAGCCTTCTGGTATTCCCACCCTAGCTTTGCTTTAGGCCTACTATTGTCATAGCCCTAGTTTTATCATAGCCTCATCCTAGACTTGTGTAGTCCTATCCTAGTACATTCCCACCTCTAAAACTAAAGAATATATTCAAAAATCGTCTTGAGCTCCGCATCTGCACAAAAGTATTAGAATAGTCGGCAAAAATAGCCAAACAATGGCTGGGGAAAAACAACTAAAGTGCGCTCATGCAAATCCGATTGTTTGTGCAAATATCGCGAGCGACGTTCCTCACAAATTTACATCGGTTTTTAAACAATGGGACTTTTACGGGGCAAAAATTGGGTAAAAAGCTTGTAATTCAGTGGAAAAGATCAGTAAAAACGATTTTTTTTTAAATTTTAAGATTTTTATTTTTGAAAAAGTATATTGTAGTACTGTTTATATAGCTTTAGTTATTAGTTGCTGAAGTTATATTTTTATCCGACATCTATTTCTGAACTTACGATAATTTATATTGAGTTAGGGTCTTCAGTTTTTTCCGAAGTTTAGATAAAATTTTAAAACTAACGCCATTTTATGCAAATTTTTATTTGTAAATAACATAGCCATAGGCATGATAGTAACTTGCAAGGTGCTTTTTACATTATGGTAAAGTTTTATATTGATCGAACTTTTAAAGCTTGAGCTATGACCTTTTATGTTAAGTTAGGTCATTCACTGATTTTTTCAGACTTTCACTATATTTTTAAAAAAAAGATGTTTTTATGACATTTGTGACTGATGACTATTATAATTTTGTGTATCCTAGTGATTTCTATAGTATTTTTAACGGTATGGTAAAGTTTTGTATTGATCTGACATCTGAATCTTGAGTTATGGCCTTCTATGTTATGTTAGGTCATCTACTAATTTTTTCAAATTTTTTAAAACTTTTTGAACCAAAGATGTTTTTATGCCCTTTTTGGCGTATGGCTAACATAATATTGTCTATCATAGTACTTTGTATAGTATTTTTAACTGTATGGGCAAGGTTTATATTGATCTGAACACTATATTCTGAGTTATACTAAATTATATTGAGTTAAGCCATTTATGAAAACTTTTGATTTTTTGATAACTTTTTGAAACAAAGATGGTTTAATGCTATTTTTTAAATAAGAGAGTTAAAATTTAATAACATAGCCATTTGTAATGTATTTTTAACTGTATAGTAAAATTTTATATTGATCTGACGTCTACATCGTGAGTTATACTAAATTATATCAAGTTATGTCACCTGTAAATATTTTGATTTGTCGACAAATTTTCGAAACAATGATGGTTTTATGCCACTTTTTGTTAGAGAATGGCTTTAATTTATGTAAGATAGTAATTTACAAAGTATTTTTAACTATATAGTAACGTTTTATATTGATCTGACTTCTATACTTTGAGTTATACCCAATTATATTGAGTTAGACTACCAATTTCTCTTAATTTCATTAATTTTTAGTGACATAATGGAGCGGTGGTTTCAATATGAATCTGGGATGCCATGGTGCGAATCCGCCTACAAGTACCAAACATTGCCCATGGTGGCGGAGTTCGCGAATACTGTAACCAATCTGCCTATTATCGTATTACCAATGATCAATGCGATGATGTTACGTGACTATATTATGGAAGAGAACTGGCTGATTGTGATGCCGAACTTGTTGTTAACTATTAATGGCTTGGCTTCGACGTTTTATCATGCTACGTTGAGCTTGTTTGGTATGTTTTTAAGTTTAGGGTAAGCGTGGGTGAGGGTAATAGGGGGTGGTTTGCATAGATCTGCAAATTTTCCCTGGTTTCTATGTGGATTACGGTAAGATGACATTTTTGGTACTAGGTCACAAATTATTTTTGTAAATTTTTTAAAAAATACTGTAGTACCATACCCTACGACTTCAAAAAAAACATAATTACGAAATATTTTTAAAATTTTTTTGTATTATTTATATTAACCATGTTGTTATAGGTCAACTGGTAGACGAACTAGCACTGTTATGGTTGGTTAACATGTGTGTTATCACTTATCTCCCCATTTTAAAAACATATCCAGCACAGTACCGGCATAGGATGTGAGTTTTCCAACTTTATATTATTTTAGGTAACAAATTTAAATTTTCACTTTGATTTTAAAATTTTAAACCCGAATCTCACATCCGCCGTATTTTACAAACCTCAATTTCAGACCAGAAATCCGATGGGCGATTGTGATCATCACAACACTGGTCAGTTTATTGTGTTTCATAAAGCCGTCGTTGAACGCGTTTGCCTTGATGATCGTCAGTATTCCCAGCGGATTCATGATCTACCAGGAAGGAATCAAGTGAGTTGTTTAACAAAAAATTATTTTTATAGTCTGGAAATCCATAAAAGGCTTTATTAAACCATTTTTGGGCAATTTTGACAGCAATTTTGCATTCACATGTAAGTAGAAATGAGCAACGGGCCGGGCCCTACCTTCGGGCCGGGCCTGAGCAAAATCGAAAACGGGCCGGGCCTAAAATCTAGGCCCGGCCCGCGGGCCGGGCTTGAAAATTGGGCCCGGGCCCGAAAAAAAAATTTTTAATTTTTTAAAATTTTTTATTTTAATTCCCGTTTATGTTTTTCGATTTTATTGGATTCTATGATCCATAAATGACCTAAAAAAACAATTTAAAGCCAAATTTCCGTTTAGTTTTTAAGTTTTAAAGTTTTTTAAATTTTTTAAATTTTTTGAAACGGGCCGGGCCGGGCCTAAAAATTTTCTGATCGGGCCGGGCCGGGCCTGACCAAAATCAAAAACGGGCCAGCCCTAAAAGTTAGGCCCGGCCCGCGGGCCGGGCTTGAAAATTGGGCCCGGCCCGTTGCTCATGTCTACATGTAAGGCTTGAGTTGGTCCTGCAACGAAAACAAAGGATGCTAATTTTTGAAAAAATCGATTTGGCGTTCCATTGCACATGGAAAGTTTTGATAAAATTTGGCCGAACTTGAAGTTTATGATAATATAACACTTTATAAAGAAGTAATAAAGTCAATTTTAACTTCATAAGCTCAAAAATTGTCTTATCTATAATATCTTGTCAATTTCCAGTAAGTCTTTACTCATTTTCTCATGTTTAGGAATGGATTTCCAGCGGCAGAGAAGTTCACCTGGCGAGTTTTCACGTGTTGGGGCCTTGCCATCGCCTTTTGGCTAGCCGATCGATTATTCTGCGACTTTTGGTTGTATCTAGGAACTCCATATCTTCACGCCATGTTCCATTTGCTTTCATCTATGGCCGCATACAATATCTTTGTCATGTTCGGGCTGTTGGAGATCAACCGAAGAGAAGGTCTACATGATTTTGATGCCGAAATCCGCTATTTCCCGACTGATTTTGAGACGAACAAACCGTTGAGATGGTCTGTGCCTTATTTGGCTTTGGTTCGAAAAGCCAAACGCGTGGAATGATGTGGATGTGGTGAGGATTCATTTGACACGTTCATCATGTATAATATTGGTTCTTGTCGATTCTTACAAACTTCACTTAACTCTTTTTGAACTAAACGTATTGACTATAGGTTTGTGATGGTTTTTAACATGAATTTGGTAGAAAAACCTTCAAAATGGATTTGATATGAAGTGCGATATTACACTTGATATCATATTTCTCAGATTTTGTTGTTTATTCCGAAGTCTTATGTTTAATACGTAACTATTGTTTTAAACAGTATTGTTAATTTGTATTCTTGCTTTTTCAACAATTTTTACTTTATTTCGATTACTATTTTTGTTTGAAACGTGATGTTCAACATCTGATACCAAGTATAATATACTTTAATATATTTTGCGATGGTTTTTCATGTATTTATGGAGAACTATTGTTTATATTGCCATATGTTGTTTGTTCTTTCTTTTGCTAATAATATTTTGCGTAAAATATTATTGTAAGTTATATTTTGTCACTTTTCATCTACTTATCTTGATTTTATTGTGTCTTTGATGTTACTTTGTATTTTCTCTTGGATTTGGTATTGTAGATAATTATTTTAGTTTTTTAATGGTTTTATAGATACATTTCGACGTTTTGAACATCATTTTATGTTGTTTTACATCTAATTCCACATCATATTAACGATATTGTACGTCATGTTCACTATGTGTATTTCCCACGGGTTTTTTGATTCCAAATCACATTCAATTGCTTCTTTTCTTTCCACACAGCACATCCGGTTCACAAACTGTATATTCCTATCTGCTATAGTATTAAACAATCGAATAAACATGGTTAACTATAATATTGAAAGATGTTGGTTTTTAACTTTTACCATGATATTATGTTGTTCAAATAATTATGTGTCCCTCAACGCAAATTGTCGGGATTGGGGCTCAAAATTATATGACCAACCTAGTATAGTATACTGATAGTATATATAGTAATTTACTCTGTAAAATAAATAAAACAAACTTTATTCATGTTATATCTAACTGTATATCTGAATTTTTACATGGTAATGATTAAAATATGTGTTATATCATCTGAAGAACCTTATATTACATTGAACCCTCATCCCTGCGCAACATCATCGTCACGTCTGGCGAATCTCTGAAGCCGGACAAAGTTTTTGGCGGTAGTAGTATATCGGTAAGGTCGATCTTTAGGTACAACAATCAAGTCTCCATCTTCGAGCTGAATCCGAATCCATTCATCTTCATCAATCTCAACATCACAGTAGAGCCCACCTTCCAGTACCATGCATAACATGTCGTCATGTTGTTCTACTGGCTCGTATAGGTCGTCTAGCTTCTCTTCAAAACCCTGAATCTCTTCGTTTAGGGTCAGAATGTCGGATTGGGTATAGCCAGTCTCGTTGCGGACTCGGCTCAACCGCTTCTTCATGGCTACGGTGTCTTTTAGGTCTACCTATAAAAGGGAATGTCATTTTAGTAATTGGAGTGGGCAGGGTGGGGTAGAAGTGAGTAAGAACAGGTGGAGCAAAAGAATTTTCAGATTAGGTTAAGGTAGGGAGGGGTGCGCAGGGTAGGGTAGAATCAAGTAAAGTAGGGCAGGGTAGGTTAAGATAAGGTACGGTAGAGTAACGCAAGGCAAGTAAGGATATGGGGTGAGGTGTTCAGCATAAGGCTTGGGTATGGCTAGGGTAAAACACAATTATTAGGGCTGAATAGGATAGGGTAGGGTTGGGTAGGTTAGGGTGGGTAGAACTGTGTATGAATAAAAACTAAAGCTTACTTTATAATGAACGACTCCAGAGACTTGAGTCAACTGGTCGATACTGATGAACTTTGGTGGGAAAACGTGGTGTGGTAGACGTTTGTCACCGCATGGAAAAGATTCCATGTACCAGATTTGCATGATAATATCTAAAATTATATATTTGAGAATCTAATACAGTATATTTAACTATATACTACAGTATCGTCTGTTGGAAAAGCAAAATTTCAGTAACATACGACAATATGACGGTCATAACATGACCAATACTGTAATGTCAAACCTAAAATGACCCTCAAGTTTTCAAGAAAAGTAAGAGTTTGTTACCACTTACTCTGACCAACCGCTTCGGTGCAATTAAAAACGGCAAGAGTGCAAAGTAGTGGGATCGGCAAACACAAATAATACCACAGAGTTATCCTCGACCCAGAACTCGGTTAACCGGAAGGGCTCAAATGTTTACTACAACATAAGTACATAATATCTACAAAGTACAACTACTACAGTATAATATCTACCCTACCCTACCCTACCCTACCCTACCCTACCCTACCCTACCCTACCCTACCCTACCCTACCCTACCCTACCCTACCCTACCCTACCCTACCCTACCCTACCCTACCCTACCCTACCTACCCTACCTACTCTACCTACCCTACCTACCCTACCCTACCCTACTGACATGGGGAATGATTTACTTTTCAGGCCCGGCCCGATTTGAGTTATTTTCAGGACCGGCCTAGCCCGTTTTTTACGTAAAAACGGGCTGGGCTTGAAAAAACTCAGATTGGGTTGGGCATAACAGAGCTTTTTTGAGATTTCCAAGCCGGGCCTAAATTTTGCTCAGAACCGGCCCTTTCTCCATGTCTATTCATACCTTAAGGTTCATAACATTAACCTAACCCCTCAATCTTTCGTTGACATTCATATTTTCAACTTTGCCTTTAGCCCTACCATTCTTATTCCTAACTTCACTCCCCCCTCTCCCCCCCCTCCCCAACTCCAACATTTAAAACTTTAACCCCCACCCAACATTATTATCCCTAACCTTACTCCATCATTCATGTACCTAACTTTACTGCCTCTCCTACCCCAACATCCACAATTTTTACCTCTACCCCAACCCTCATATCTTCAACCTTATTCCCTAGCCCTACTCCAAAATTCATATCTCATACATCACACCCCCCCCCCTGTATTCAACATTCACAATTTTATCCCCACCCCAACATTCATATCCCCAACTCCACTCCCTACAACAAACATTAAACATCCCATCGACGCTTTATTGTAGGCGCAGAACTCTGTCATTCTCAGCGAATAACGAGTAACTTAATACGATGATCCACCGCGCCAAAAGGTCACACAACGATTGTTCTGGAAGTCGGGATTTTGGGAAGACGACGTGAGATCGGCATCCTTACAAACAACCCTCTCAGAAAGAATGTCGTAAAAAACCGCTTTTAATGGAAAATTGATGATGGATGGGGGGAGGGGGGAGAGGTTGTGGTCATCAGTTTTGGCATAAAACACAAAATGGCAAGAACTTTCTTTAAAAAACATGAAATGGCAAGAACTTTCCTTACAAAACAAAAAATGACAAGAACTTTCTTTAAAAAACCAAAAATGGCAAGAACTTTCTTTACAGGACTTACAATAGCAAGAACTTTCTTTACAAAACATAAAATAGCAAGAACTTTCTTTACAAAACAAAAAATAGCAAGAACTTTCTTTACAAATCAAAAAATGGCAAAAACTTTATTTACAAAACAATTTATGGTACAAAATTCAATGATAAGTATAAACATCAATATTTATGTAGCTCTGTACAAATCAAATTTGCCAAGGTTATTTTCATCTTTGTGCAGCTTTTGAATTGATTTGATAATAGTTCCATCATGTGTGCAAGTGTGGTATATGGTCAAGTACAAGTTCAAACCATAAATACCGTTTGTGAAGTTTTCATCAATGTATTGATTGTCGTCGCTAAGGTTGAATTCTCTGAAATATTTCCAAGTTAAGCGAGGGCTCTGAACTAGGGCATTCAGAAAAGGGCTTTGAGACAATGTGCTCAGGCTAAGGGTCTTAGCTAAGGCGTTCAGGCTAGGGCTCTCGGTTAGGGCTCTGAGCTGAGCCTCTGGACTGAGCTTCTGTGCTAAGACGTTTAGGCTAAGGCTCTGGGCTGAGTCTCTGGGCTAAGACGTTCAGGCTAGGGCTCTGGGCTAAGACTCTGGGCTAGGGCTCTGAGCTAGGGCTCTAGGCAAGGGATCTAGGCTAGGGCTCTGGGCGAGGGCTCTGGGTTAAGGCGTTGGGCTACGGTTCGGGCTTAAGGTTCTGGACTAGAGTGATGGGCTAGGGGTTAGGCTAGAACTCTGGATTAGGGCTTTAGGTTAAGGCTTTCGGGCTAGGGCTTTGGGCGAGGGCTCTAGGCTAGGGCTCTGGGCTATGGTTCTGAGCTAGGGCTCTGGGTTAAGGCTCTAGGCTAAGGCTCTGGGCTAGGGCTCTGGGCTAGGGTACTGGATTATGGCTCTGGGTTCTGTGTTTACTATTAGGTGCCGACATAAAGAACCCGCTATACTTTTCCTGTAATTTCCAGTAAAAAAATGGCGGTTTATTTATGTCGGCACCTAATATTTTAGCTAACTTACTTCAAAGTGTTGTCAAAAATGCGTCCTTTGTCCCAGAACTTCAGATGTGTAGTACTAGGGATCCACGTAGTCGGCGTTTTGATAGAACAATAGAAAGTTCCGTATACATGAGCTTTATCTCTGGCTAGAGCTACTTCTTTTTTAGCTAATGCAACCTCATCTTTAGCTAAAGCTATAGCAAACAAAGTTGTTAAAAGTAAGATAATTCTAAAAGTATCAGTCATTTTTCAAACTTTAGATACAAAATTCAAAAGAACAAGTATACAGGTCATGACAAATGTAGCATGTTTATATAATGATGGCTATCCCATCTATGGTTGATCCTGTACTAGTATTGTAATAACTATCCTTGGACGTTCCTTTTGTGTTTCTTAATTTGTGGTTGATTAAAGGAAATGAGTAAATGTTACTGATAAGAAAAGTACAAAATACAGCTCAAAATGTAATGGCTATTAGTCATCGAGTTTTGTTGAAATATTTTTTGCAAAATTGCCAGTTTTTAATTTTGTAACAACAGCCCGATTTTGAACTGACAAGGAAAGTACCCTACCTGCCCCGCTCAGAATCAGCTCAAAATTTTTATATGAATTCTTTGGACTATCAATAGTACTGGTAAAAAATTTTAGCTCACGCTTTTAAGTTTTAAGTTTTAAATTTAAATTATTTTGGTTTTCCGCCAAAGTGACAAGTTTGGCATTGTGTTTCAAGCACTTTTTTTTACTTTCCAGACAAGTTGCGCTTACAAATTTAAAAATTTAAGTTTATTTAAAAGTATTCTACTAGTATATCAAAGAAAAATTATTAAAAGTCAAAAAATGACAAAGTTATAAACTTGAAACACAATGAAAATCTGGCGGGAGATTCAAAACGTAAATTTTTGATCTCGATTTTCTCGAAATGCTCTGTTAAGCGCGAGTTACTACTTTGCTGAAGGTCTTATATTTATGTGCTTTTTCTGTAGAAAGGATTTGAATCCAATTCGAGTAGGCAAGTCGAGCACTTTCCTTGTAAGTTAGAACTAAATAGCTATAAAGGAAAGCGTCCGCTCTGCTGCCGCTTTGATTGACTTCAAAGTTTTTACAAGGAAGGTACCCGACCTGCCCCGCTCTGACCGACTTCAAAACTTTTATATATTTAGAAAGATCATGTAACTACAAGACCTTCAGCAACGTACTAAGTCGCGCTTTCCAAGAAATCTCGAGAAAATCGAGATTAAAAAACTCCGTTTTGAATTTCGCGCCAAGTTGGCATTGTGTTTCAAGCTTATAACTTGGTCATTTTTTGACTCTTAATCATTTTTATTTGATATACTAGTAGAAAGCTTTTAAATAAACCTACATTTTTAAATTTGTAAGTGTAGCTTGTCTAGAAAGTCAAAAAAGTGCTTGAAACACAATGCCAAATTTTTCAAATTGGCGGGAACTCAAAATAATTTAAATTTAAAACTCAAAAGCGCGAGCTAAAATTTTTTATGGGTACTATTGGTGGTACAAAGAATCCGTATAAAAATTTTCAGGTTTTTAGCGCAAAAAGGCAAAGTTATCAGCTTGAAACACAGTGCCAAATTTGCGGGAAATTCAAAACACAGTTTTTTGACCTTGATTTTCTCGAGATTGACTGGAGAGCGCAGTTTAGTACTTTGCTGAAGATTTTATATTTACATGACCTTGTTATATATAATGTTTGAAGTCAATCAAAGCGGAGCAGGCCAGGTATTAAGGAGTCAAGAAAAGAATGGTGGATCTGGCGATGGTTATTGTTCTCTTTGATTTTGAATGTACTTTCCTTGTAATTATCCTTGTAAGTAAAAACTAACAAGTAAGGTAGATATGAAGCATCAAAGTTCCCTGAATTCCATAATCAGCCAACCTCTACCAATTGACAACCGACTTTCCCAGTTTTTTTGCAAAAAATGAGTATCGAAATTGCCTGATTTTGACACAGAACGTCAAAGTTTTGCAAGGACATCTAGTAGTAGTTCTTTGAAAGTGCGGTCACTGTTGAAATGTTACCGTTCCGGCTTTTGTTTGGTCATTAGACTTGAAAATTGATTTGTCGGTCGGTCGATTGTGAAAGTTTTGGTCGATAAAAGGTTGGAGCTGTAGAATGTTGGGTATGGTGCTTCTGGTACTGTTGTGTTTGGGTAAGTTGGAGGCTTTACTTTTACGATTTCAAACTTGAATCTAAAGGATTCGGGCCGGAGGTACAAATTTATGTTTTAGGTCCAAAAGTAAATGAAAAAGCTTTTTTTATATTTTTGAGTGAACAATGAGGTCATGTAGCTTAGCAAAATATGCAAATAAAACAGATTTTATAATTCTATAAACTTTTTGACCAATACATAACCAAAAACACAATTTTTTAGTTTCGGTTGCAAGTTCACAGAGCTCCACCCAATGTTACGAGTGTAGAAACTACCAAGCACCAAGCCAAGATCAGAGTTGCTTTGCTGTCGATGAAAACACCCCCCTAAGCAACTGTCAATTAAACAGTTGTTTCGAATTGTGGGGCTCGATAAAAACAGATCACTTCAGTAAGGCGTTGAGTTTTTGGGTCGGAGTGGTAGTGAGACTAGCATTATGAATTTTAGGGTATTGGTGGGCTATGGTTGGGAATGTGAAGGTTGAGGGAAAAGTAAAAGATTTGGCAGGGTAGGGTAGGATAGAGTACGGCAGGGTACGGTAGGGTACGATAGAGTACTGTAGAGTACGGTAGAGTAGGGTAGGGTAGGGTAGAGTAGGGTAGAGTAGGGTAGGGTAGGGTACGGTAGTTAAGTACAATAAAAAATAATTTTTATTTCTTAGTATTCCCCGCAGTAATTCGCAGCTGTAATTTCACGCTTCCGGTAGGTTTTATTAATATTAAAGAGTTGTATTTATTTTGCCTGTAAAAATGTTTTATCCTTATTGCATGTCTTTCCTCCCGCCCCCCCCTCCCCCCCCTCCCTTCACGCTATAAAATTATATTTTTTTACCTTTCAGCCGGGAGAAACATGCATTCAACGTGTGAATTATCCCTATGATGACAACCTAAAAATGGACGGGACTTTGTGTGGATGCAATGGGACGAAATGCAACCACGGTCTGAATCCCTTCACCGATGGCCCTACGACGCCAACTACCACTATAGCCACTACAACCACTGCTACTCCAAAGACCACCACTACCACTACGACCACTAGTACACATACGACCACCACTACCACTAAAATCACCACTACCACCGTTACTACGACCACCAAGTTCAAATCGACTACTGACCCCGATGCTCCAGTGGCATCAACTAACGGCTGGTCGCTCTCTGTTCTCACTCTACTGACTACTTGCTGTGCTTTTTACGTGTTGTAGAGACACGGTAGACAATAATCTTGAACTGACACGGATTGTTTTGCTTGGTTTATGTTCAGTAGTGTATAATTTTTTGATAACACTACTCTAAGCTACCATAAACCCTAATCCTAGCCAGAGATTCAGTCCCAGCTCAGGACTGTAGCCCAGAGCCTTATCCCAGCGTCCTAGCTCAGAGCCACAACTGCCAGCCCAGCCCTCAGCTTCAGCCCCAGTTGCAGCCCCAGCCTTTGCCATAGTCTTAACCCCAGTTCCAGCCCAGAGCCCTAGCCCAGAATCTTAGCCTAGAACTCTAGCCCAGAGCCCTAGTCCAGAGCCTTATCCCAGAGCCCTAGCTCAGAGCCCAATCCTCATTCCTTGTCCCAGCTTTAGCCCCAGCTTCAGCCCTAGTTCCAGCTTTAGTCCAAGCTCAGAACAATAGCCCGGAGCCCCAGCGCAAAGCTCTAGCCCAGAGCTCTAACCCACAGCCCTAACCCTGGCGTCCTACCCTTACAATTAGAGTTCTGGCTTTAACTCTAACCTAAAGCCCTTGCCCAGAGCTCTAGCTTAGACCTAGTCTTATTGAAAGTTACCGTAACTTGTTTTTTAAACTGCTTTTTGGGCCGGTTTTTTCCTGAGTTTTCAGCCCCGGCCCGACTAGAATTTTGCTCAAATCCGGCCCGGCTCGTTTCCCATGTTTACCGCTAAGTTTCGGTCAAAACCGTAACCGTAGCTTCAAGGCTTATCTTAAGCCTGGGCTAAGCCGAAGAAAGATAAAGGTTTGAGCCGAAGCAAAGTTTATAGGAGCCGAGACCAAATTAAAGCCCCTAGGAAGGTGCCTAGCTTAGGTTCTGCATCAAAAGGTACAATGCCAAAGTTTCCAAATTGGCGGGAAACCAAAATAATTTAGAGCTAGGGCTTTGAGCTAGGACTGTGGGTTAAAGCTAGACATGAGGAACGGGCCAAGCCGGCTTTGAATTAAATACATATAAGCTCGGAACGGCCTGAAAAGTCCGACCTGTTTGTTAGGTCTGGCTAGCGTCTCTGGGCTAGGGCTCTGGGCTAGAATTCTAGGCTAGGGCTTTGGGTTAGGGCTCTGGGCTAGGGTTCTGGGCTAGGGCTTTGGGCTAGGGCTCTAGGCTAGGGCTTTGAACTGAAGCTCCGGGCTAAGGTTCTGGTCTAGGATTCTAGACTAGGGCTATGGACTAGGTGCCTGAGCTAGAGTTCTAGGCTAGGGTTCTGGGCTAGAGCTTTGAACTAAGGCTTTGGGCTAAGTTTCTGGATTAGGGCTATGGATTAGGGCTTTGGACTAGGATTCTGGACTAGAGCCAGGGGTTTTTGTAGATTAGAATAGATTTATCAAAAACATTATACACTAACATAAGCCTAAAAAAATCCGTGTCAGTTCAAATTTATTGTCTAAAGTGCCCCTACAACACGTAAAAAGCACAGCAAGTAGTCAGTAGAGTGAGAACCGAGAGCGGCCAGTCATTAGTTGATGACACTGGGGCGTCGGGGTCAGTAGTCGATTCAAACTCGGTGGTTGGAGTGGTAGTGGTAGTAGTGGCTATAGTGGTAGTTGGCGTCGTAGGGCCATCGGTGAAGGGATTCAGACCGTGGTTGCATTTCGTCCCATTGCATCCACACAAAGTCCCGTCCATTTTTAGGTTGTCATCATAGGGATAATTCACACGTTGAATGCATGTTTCTCCCGGCTGAAAGGTAAAAAAATATAATTTTATAGCGTGAAGGGAGGGGGGGGAGGGGGGGGCGGGAGGAAAGACATGCAATAAGGATAAAACATTTTTACAGGCAAAATAAATACAACTCTTTAATATTAATAAAACCTACCGGAAGCGTGAAATTACAGCTGCGAATTACTGCGGGGAATACTAAGAAATAAAAATTATTTTTTATTGTACTTAACTACCGTACCCTACCCTACCGTACCCCACCCAACTCTACCGTACCCTACCCTACCCTACTCTACCGTACTCTACAGTACTCTACCGTACCCTACCGTACCCTGCCGTACTCTATCCTACCCTACCCTGCCAAATCTTTTACTTTTCCCTCAACCTTCACATTCCCAACCATAGCCCACCAATACCCTAAAATTCATAATGCTAGTCTCACTACCACTCCGACCCAAAAACTCAACGCCTTACTGAAGTGATCTGTTTTTATCGAGCCCCACAATTCGAAACAACTGTTTAATTGACAGTTGCTTAGGGGGGTGTTTTCATCGACAGCAAAGCAACTCTGATCTTGGCTTGGTGCTTGGTAGTTTCTACACTCGTAACATTGGGTGGAGCTCTGTGAACTTGCAACCGAAACTAAAAAATTGTGTTTTTGGTTATGTATTGGTCAAAAAGTTTATAGAATTATAAAATCTATTTTTTTGCATATTTTGTTAAGCCACATGACCCCATTGTTTACTCAAAAATTTAAAAAGTTTTTCCATTTACTTTTGGACCAAAAACATAAATTTTTAACTCTGGCCAGAATCCTTTAGATTCAAGTTTGAAATCGTAAAAGTAAAGCCTCCAACTTACCCAAACACAACAGTACCAGAATGACCATACCCGACATTCTACAGCTCCAACCTTCCATCGACCAAAACTTGCACAATCGACCGACCGACAAATCAATTTTCGACTCTAATAACCAAACAGAAACCGGAACAGTGTCGTTTCAACAGTGACCGCATTTTCAAAGGACTACTACTAGATGTAAGCTTTGGCGTTCTGTGTCAATCATCAGGCAAGTTCAGTATTTATTTTTCACTAAAAAACTGAACAGGGCTGTTCACAACTGGTAAATATAAAACAACTTGACAAGGAAAGTGCATGATCTGCCCCAGAATCAGCTCAAAATATTTATATGTATTCCTGGTACTACCTATAGTACCCACAAAAAATATGATCTCGCGCTTTAGAGTTTTAAATTTAAATTATTTTGGTTTCGCGCCAATTTGGAAACTTTGGCATTGTATCTTTTGTTGCAGAACCTAAGCTAGGCACCTTCCTAGGGGCTTTAATTTGGCCCCGGCTCCTATAAACTTTACTTCGGCTTAAACCTTTATCTTTCTTCGGCTTAGCCCGGGGTTAAGATAAGCCCTGAAGCCACGGTTTTGACCCAGGCTTAGTGGTAGACATGGGGAAAGAGCCGGGCTGGGTCTGAGCAAAATTGTCCTTTTTAAATTGCCTGATTCGTGACACAGAACGCCAACGTTTCACAAGGACATCTAGTAGTAGTCCTTTAAAAGTGCGGTCACTGTTGAAATGACACCGTTCCGGCTTTTGTTTGGTCATTAGAGCCGAAAGTTGGTCTGTCGGTCGGTCGATTGTGCAAGTTTTGGTCGATGGAACATTGGAGCTGTCAAATGTCGGGTATGGTGCTTCTGGTACTGTTGTATTTGGGTAAGTTGGCTTTTTTTCAAACTTGAACCTAGAGGATCCTAGCCAGACCTAAAAATTTTCGTTTTTGGTCCAAAAGTAAATGGAAAAGCTTTTTTAAAATATTTGAGTGAAAAATGAACTGCTTAGCAAAAATTGCAAAAAAAAATAGATTTTTTAATTCTATAAACTTTTTGACCGATCCATTACTAAAAACACGATTAATTTAGTTTCGGTCGCAAGCTCGCTTGAAGAATACACCACTTGTTACGTGTGTGCAGACTACGTTGGACTGGGCGGCTACGATAAGAATTGCTGGGAAGTGAATAAAAACACCGAAAAAGTCGGAAGATGTGACAAAACTACTTGTTTTACACTATGGGGTCATTTAATGGAAAAAGGCGAAAGTAAGGCTTAAAGTAAAGTAGAGCTAACGTATGGTAGGGTAGGGTAGGGTAGGGTAGGGTAGGGTAGGGTAGGGTAGGGTAAGGTAGGGTAGGGTAGGGTAGGGTAAGAGAAATTAAGAGTTAAATACAATTAAAAGTAATATCTAATTTTTAGAGGTACTAGCAGTAAGGCGCGGCTGTGATTACCCGTTTCCGGTAAGTTCTAGTAAAATCTTTCTATTACTTTTTTGCTTTGTAAAGAAAGTTTTTGCCATTTTTTGTTTTGTAAAGAAAGTTCTTGCCATTTTTTAAATTTCAGCCACACGTAAAGTGCGTGGAAGTTACAGATTATGCTTGTGCCAACAACCATAAAATGAACGGCACGCTGTGTAGATGCTATGGAGCGGATTGCAACACTGATCCGAATCCCTTCACTACAACCACTACAACTACAACTACGACCACTACTACCGCTACGACTACTACTACCTCTACGACCACTACTATCACTACGACTACCACTACCACTACAACTACAACCACCGAGTTCGAATCGACTACTGATCCCGACGCTCCAGTGGCATCAACTAATGACTGGTCGCTCTCTGTTTTCACTCTACTGATCGCTTACTGTATTTTCTATGGGTTTTAGTGGTACTGTAGACAATAAACTTAAACTGACTCAGATTTTTTTCTTGTCTTATGTTAGTGTGTAATGTTTCTGATAAACCTATTCTAATCTACCAAGACCTCTGGCCCTAGTCCAGAATCCTAGTCCAGAGCCCTAGTCCAGAATCCTAGCTCAGAGCCTTAGCCTAGAACCCAGCCTAAGACTCTATTTCAAAGCCCTAGTCCAGAGCCTTTGCCCAGAGCCCTTGCCCAGAGCCCTAGTCCAGAACCCTAGTCCAGAGCTCTAGTCTATAGCCCTAATTTAGAATCCTAGCCTACAGCTCTAGCCCAGAGCCCTAGCTCATGGCCCTAGTAGCCCAAAGCCCTAGCCCAGGGCCCTGGCTAGAGCCCTAGTCCGAAGGCACTAGCTAGACCTAACGTACTGGCCGGACTTTTCAGGCCGTTCCGGGCTTATATTTAAGTCAAAGCCGGCTCGGCCCGTTTCTCATGCCTAACTTTAACCCACAGTCCTGGCTCAGAGTCCTAGCCCTAGTCCTATTTACATTACCTGATTGTTGGCGTTTTTTGCGACAAAACGCCAATGCTTTGCTAGGACCGGCTGGGTACGTCCGGTCCGGCCAAAACACTGGCTAGGACCTTTTTGATCCTTTGAAAGTGCAGTCAATGTTGAAATGACACCGGATATTCCTACATCTAGCCTAAAGTTGTGTGTTTAGTCCAAGATGACAAAGCCTAAAAGGTTAAGATAAACCTTGTGTTATCATGTCAAGCAGTAAAAAGTCCTTTTGAAAGTGCAGTCAATGTTGAAATGACACTGTTTCGACTTTTGTTTGGTCATTAGTGTCGAAAATTGATTTGTCGGTTGGTCGATTGTGCAAGTTTTGGTCGATGGAAGGTTGGAGCTGTCAAATGGCGGGTATGGTGCTTCTGGTACTGTTGTGTTTCGGTAAGTTGGCTTTACTTTTATGATTTCAAACTTGAATCTAAAGGTATCTAGCCGGACCTAAAATTTTCGTTTTTAGTCCAAAAGTAAATAGAAAAACTTTTTTAAAATTTTTGAGTGAAAAATGGGGTCATGTAGCACTATGGGGCCATGTAGCTTAGCAAAAATTGAAAAAATAGATATTTTAATTCTATAAACTTTTTGACCAATACATAACCAAAAACACAATTTTTTAGTTTCGGTTGCAAGTTCACAGAACAACAACCAATGTTACGAATGTAGAGACTACGAAGGACTGGGCCAGAATAGAAGTTGCTTTGTGGTCGATGAAAACTCCCACAACCGATAAATGTCAAGGAAACAGTTGTCTTTCAGTATATGGCTGGATATATATAGATGGTGAAGGTAAGGCTTTGAATTTTTGAGTCGGAGTGGTAGTGAGGCTATTGTGAATCTTAGGGTATTGGTGGGCCATGGTTGGGAATATGAATGTTGAGGGAAAAGTAAATGATCTGGTAGGGTAGGGTAGGGTAGGGTACGGTAGGGTACAGTAGGGTACGGTAGGGTACGGTAGGGTAAGGTAGGGTAGGGTAGAGTACAGTAGAGTACGGTGGGGTATGGTAGAGTACGGTAGGGTACGGTAAAGTACGGTAGTTAAGTACAATTTAAAAATAATATTTATTTTTTAGGGCACCGCGCAGTAGCTCGCAGCTGTAATTTCACGCTTCCGGTAGGTTTTATTAATATTAAAGAGTTGTATTTATTTTGTCTGTAAAAATTTGTTATTCTTATTGCATATCTTTCCCCCCCCCCCCCCCCCTCACGCTATGAAATTATATTTTTTGCATTTCAGCCGGGAATAGAATGCCTTCACGTTGACAACTATAAATTTGATGACAACTTACTTATGATTGGGGATATGTGTCCATGCAATGGGACGAAATGCAACAACGTTCAGTTTCCATTCACCGCTGCCCCTACGACGCTTTCGACTACCATTATAACCACCACAACCAACCAATCGACTACTGATCCCGACACCCCAGTGGCATCAACCAACGACTGGTCGCTCTCTGTTCTGACTCTACTGATTGTTTACTGTACTTTCTATGTGTTGTAGCTGTACTGTAGGCAATAAATTTGGACTGACACGTATATTTTTGCTTGGTTTATGTTCAGTAGTATATAATGTTTAAATAACACTACTCTAAGCTAGCATAACCCTTAGCCTTGCCTTAGCTCAGGGTCCCACCCTTAAATCAAGCCCAAAAATTTCAGATCTAGCCCTAGTCCAGAGCCCTAGCCCAGAATCCTAGCCCAGAGTTCTAGCCCAGAGCCCTAACTCAGAGCTTTAGCCCAAATCCCTAGCTCAGAGCCCTAGTGCAGAGCCCCAACCCAGAACCCTAGCCCAGATCCCTAGCTCAAAGCCTTAGCCCAGATCCCAAGCCCAGATCCCGAGACCCAAGCCTTAGCCCATAGCCCTAGCCCTAACCCTGACGTCTTACCCCTTAGTGTTCTGGCCTTAACCCTAGCCCAGAGCCCTTGCTCAGAGCTCTAGCTTAAACCTAGCCTTATTGAAAGTTACCGTAACTTGTTTTTAAAAAAAATTCTAAAATTAGTTTTTTTAATTTTAAAAAGAGCTTTTCAATTTTTAAACAATAGTCATACATTTTATTATTTATCTATGAAAAGCGATGGCTTTGATCAATCGATCGGTATAAACAAAAATTTTTCGATATTGATAAAACAAAAGTTACATTTCGTTTTGTTTTTTGACACTGTTTTAGAAAGTAGTAGTATCTATAATGTATTAGAAATAACAGAGGGTTTACTAGGTAGACAAGGGGAACCGACCGGGTCAGGCCCAATTTTGAGAATAGTAGTGTTTATTATTAGAACAGAAATAAAGCCTAGACATGGGACATGGGCTAGGTCTTGTCTGAACAAAATTTTGGTCGGACGCGGCCCAAAAAGTCCGTAAATTACCGGACCACTTCCACATAAAAAAATTCGGACCGGCCGAGGCAGAATCCGATCAAAAGTTAGGTCGAGGCGGGCCTGAAAATTGGGTCCGGCTAGGCCTGTTCCCTATGTCTAATTTGGCTCAGTAAGCACAAGCCGGAGCTGAAAACAAGGCCTCCGGGCTTACTTTAGACCCGGGCAAAGCCCAAGCAAATTTTATAGGGGCCGGGATCAAATTAAAAGCCCCTAGGAGACTAGCTTAGGTTTTGTAACAAAGGATGCCTTATAAGACCTGGCCAGATAGAACTGCCACACGTGGGCTTGGAGGCGGGGGCTTAACTGCATGGGCTAAAACAAGGTTCGTGCCATTTACAGGTCTACTGCGAGCTTTTTACAGGCCTACCTGCTACAATAGCCAAGAAAAACATAGGTTAAAGCTTTACTATAATAGAAAGTGGCTGAAAAAGTTATGCCGTTTTTTAGCAAGTAAATTCGTGCAAATTGAGGACAAAACTTTTTTTCTCATTTTACTTTTTTTTGATAATATTATAGTAGGTTCTAGCTTCCGGAATTAAAAAAAATCAATTTTTTTAGCCTATTTCAAAATTAGATCAAACTTTTTTTTGAAATTTTAATAAAAATCGTGGGCGAATTGACGTTGTTAGTGTCGATTAGCCATCGCTTATCAAGAAAAGTTTCCTGTTGATAATATCAACAGTTAACGTTTTGCGTTATTTAAGCATGAATAAGCCGTTTCCTTAGTCACAACTATTGTCTTTAACAATATCTTTCAAAAAATGTTGTTGTTTTAAATTGTAAAGAAAGTTATTGCAACTTTATTTTGTAAAGCAAGTTCTTGCCATTTTTGTTTTGCAAAGAAAGTTCTTGTTATTTTTTGTTCTGTAAACAATGCTCTTGCCAATTCGTGTTTACAAATTTCTTGTCATTTTTTAATATGTAAAAAACCGTGTCATTTAATAGGGTCACATACGTATTTAACACTACAAGACTCTAATTTCAGATGGTCAACCTAACAAGACTGTCAATTTTAATTTCATGCCTATTAGCTGTGTCATTGGCATGGGATCAGGCCCATATCACTGGACATTTCTATTGTTCCGTTTGGGGCCACAAACAATGGATCCCAAGTAGTACGCACTTGAGTTTCTGGGACAAAGGTCGCATCTTTGACAATGTTGTGGAGTGAGTTTGAAATTAAAAAAAATTTTTTGTAGTAAGTTACTGTATTAACCATAGCCTACTCTAAGAAAGGCATAAAGTAGTGACCTAAACTTTGAGGTAGAGTTAAGATAGAATAACCAATAGAAAAAGACAAAGCAAGCCTAAAGGTAAGGCTGGGGCTAGTTAGATATTAGAAACAAAACGTGTTATCAGAGTTGGCAACAGGGCGGGTCATTGACAATTTTCTATGTCCTGCCCTGTGCTCTGATATGCCCAGGACATTCGAGTTGCGTGCCCTGCCCTGCTCTATTACCGATTAAAAATAAATGCCCTATGCCTTGTTCTAGGACAGGTCACAAAACACCCTACGTGTAAGCCCAGTCCTACAATCGGACCGGGCCGGTCTTAAGCTTAGGCCAAGTCTTATATGGTAAATGAGTTCGTCTTTGGTTCTTACCGTAGAGCAGGTCAAGCTAATGCTAAGACTTTGGGCTAGAGTATGAGCTAAGGCTTTGAGCAAGGGTTTAAGCTAGGGCTCAAGATAAGGCTTAAGCTATGTCATGCTAGAGCTCAAGTTGTTACGCTAGGCTCAAGCTAAAGCTCAAGTTAAGGCTCAAGCTAAGACACAAGCTAGGGCTCAAGCTAGGTCAAGCTAAGCTCAAGCTAGGGCTCAAACTAGAACTCAAGCTAGGGCTCAAGCTAGGTCAAGCTAGGCTCAAGCTAAGACTCAAGCTTAGAACTCAAGCTAGGGCTCAAGTTAGGTCAAGCTAAGCTCAAGCTAGAGCTCAAATTAGGACTCAAGCTAGAGCTCAAGCTAGATCAACGTGGAGCTTATCTCTTTTTTCTTTTTTAAAAAAACATTTTTCAGAGAATTCGACCTGGATAACAAGAACCAAACCATAGATCTTGTCATTTCTAACGGTATCTATGGTTTGAACCCATACCTGACTATTACCCATTACTGTAATGCCGATAATGATCAAGTAAAGCACGTTGAGAAGCTGAAACTTGGAGAGAACTATCTTGGAAACTATGATTTGGCAAAGGCTTTAAATTAATCTTATACTACATGTTTTGACAAGCTATGATAACATAATATTATTGGTTTTAGTACAATAAATTTGGTGTTTTTAATTAGTAAAATAATAATAGCAAAGCAAAATTGATTTGCGCGTATTTTACACTGAAAGTTTTTGCTATTTTTTGTTTTGTAAAGAAAGTTCTTGCTATTTTTTGTTTTGTAAAGAAAGTTCATGCTATTTCTTGCTTTGTAAACAAAGTTCTTGCTATTGTATGTTTTGTAAAGAAAGTTCTTGCTATTTTTTGTTTTGTAAAGAAAGTTCATGCTATTTCTTGCTTTGTAAACAAAGTTCTTGCTATTGTAAGTTTTGTAAAGAAAGTTCTTGCCATTTTAAGTTTTGTAAAGAAAGTTCTTGCCATTTAAAGTTTTGTAAAGAAAGTTATTGCAATTTTTTGTTTTGTAAAGAAAGTTCTTGACATCTTACAACGAAAAAACGCCTGCAAGCATGTTTTTTTCAAAAAAATTCTATTTTTGAGCTTTTCTGAAGCTTCGGCTTCGTCTTTTATTCTCTCTGTCACAAAAAAAGAACGTTATCACTCTTTTTCGCCCAATAAGACTTATAAAAAAGCCTATTTTAATCTTATTTATCCTAGGCATGGGGAATAGGGCCGGGCCTGAACTTTAGACCAGGCCCCGTTTTTTATTTTTCTTAAAAATCAGCTCTTTAACCATGTCCAATTTAGCCTTGCTTCGACTTGTTTTTTATTTAAAAATCTTTACAATTTTATAGTTTTGTTGACAATATTTAGGCAAAAAAATTAAAAAATATTGTTCTGATGTTCTGACCAATTTTTTAAAGATAATAGGCTATTAAAAATTTAATTTTTTCTTGTTTTAGTGTTCTTTATAAGAATTCTTTTTAAGTTTTAAAATTTTTCAGTTTGTTACTCTACCCTACTTATCCTAGCCTTATTGCTTTTTTTGCCCTGCTTTTGCCCCACACGCTTTTTTGTTCTATGAGAATGTATAAAATTGATAGAGCTACTAAGCCCTATTTCAGAAGCCTTATCCCAGCCAAATGTCTTACGCTTACTTTACCATTTTTACCCTAACTTTTTTCTAACATAAAAAAAATTTTTTTTAATTAATAAGTTTTTATTTTAAATCGCTTTTAATGATCTTTTGCGCACTGCGAGCTCATTAAAATTAGTTTAATAGATTACGGCAATTACTTGTTGATTTATGAACTAAAATTACTTTTTCAAACCATGTTTATATATTACCTTTCTGTTTTAGTGCTTGAAATCTACGTGAAAATAAAACTGTTTTGTTCAATTTTCTAGGTTTTTGGTTTATAATTTCCTTATCTTTACAAGCTGCGACTGTTTTTTCTATTCATAGGTCGCCAAACACAGGCTGTCGTTGCAAAGAGATAAAAGTTTTGTAATTGAGGGTTTTAGGTTTCTATTTCGATGACAAAACCATAGCCCTAGTTCTACCCTTAGCCTTACAAGTTGTTAGTTCTAGAATTAGCCCTAGCCTCATGTTTACTTGAAGCTCAAACTCTAGCTCTTGTCAAAGCTTTAGCCTAAGTTTTAACCGAGTCGTAGCTCTAAATCTAACCTTGAGACCTGGTTTTACCCCTGTACGCAAGCCTGAGCTCCAGTCTTTGCACTAGACATGGTCCAATCTTACTCTACCCTTCTATAGATTAGTCTACCTTATTGTACAACTTTAGATTGCCTAACTCTTTCCATACCCTTATCTTTAGCCCTACCTTAATATAACGTCAACCTAGCAATAAATTAGTCTTCACCACAACCCTGTACCCCTTCCTAACTTTTTCAATACGTGTTACTTCATTCCAACGCAAGCGCTACCGCAAAACACTGCATAAATCAAGGAGAGAGCTAGAGAAACAGTAGATTTTTTGCAAAAAATTGGCTGAGAACCGTCTTTTTTCAAATGTTTTTCTTTTTTCGAACCTCCAGGTGGCGGACGCGTTTTTCAGAGAGTTTAAACCACACAACAACATTCATCAAGATATAAATGTTGTCTCAGATGTTAGCTACAATTTCGTTTATTTATAGGCATGGGAAATAGTGTCAGGGAGAGAGTTACGTTGGTTTTTTATAGGGTATGGTAAGGATTGCTAGGACTATAGGGCGAAGGTAGGGTTAATCTAAAGCCCTAGCTCACGGTAGGGTTGAAGCAGGGTGTTTTACGGAAGAGTAGGTTTAATACAGAATAGGGTAAGATATTAAAAAGTAAGGTAGGACAAGATAAAGAGATCGGGGTAGAGCAGGGTGAAATTAGGCAGGGTAGGGAATTGTAGGGTAAGGTGGGTTTAAAATTATTTGAATAAATGACATAACGATATTTTATTGAATAATTTGTTTCTCCACGTTTCCTAGTTACACGAATCGATCCTCTCCCCCTCCCCACCCCTCTCCCTTACTTCTTTTATGTTTCTTTTCACAAATCTTTCGCGCGCTCAAGTTTCTTGACATTTTAAAGCATGTTTTTTTAATTAAACCAAGTCCTCATAAGAAAGAGATTTTTAATTTTAAATTTTAAAGACTTAAATATAAGCCCTAATCTAAGCCCTAACCTAAGCCCTCGCCTAAGCCCTAGTCTAAGCCCTAGCCCAGAGCCCTAGCCCAGAGCCCTAACCTAGAGCCCTATCCCAAAACTCTAGCCCAGATCCCTAGCCCAGAACTCTGGCTCAGAACCGTAGCCCAAATCACTATCCCAAAGCCCTGGCACAGAGCCCTAGCCTAGGCCCTAACCTAAGCCCTAGCGCAGAGCTCTAGTCCAAAGCCCCAGCCTAAGTCCTAACCTAAGCTCTAGCCTAATTTGTAGCCTTGCTTGTACTTGTATTTTTCCTGAATCTGATGCCTAAAGATAGGTTATCATAATTTATAGTAAGTTCCGATTTTCTTGCGTATTTTCAATAATATTATATAAAATGATTGTAACATTATATAGCCTAAAGTAAATTGAAAAGAAGCGTGTTACGTAACGTTTTCTTATGTAATAATGTAATAGTTGCCTCGATGTAAAACGACCCAACAAATTACTGCCAGCTTTACGCAACTTTAGCTATAACTTTTATAACTACCGTTATAAAAGATACCCCACCCTACTCTTGCCTACCTTACTCTACGTTAACCCACCCTACCCTACCCTACTCTACCCTACCCTACCCTACCCTATCCTACCCTATCCTACCCTACCCTACCCTACCCTACCCTACCCTACCCTACCCTACCCTACCCTATCCTACCCTACTACTAATCTAACCAAAGACTACAGTACACTAACTATTTTCCAAAAACCACAAAAATATGTTTACTGTATACAGTTGAGTATGAAAGATATGGTCGAATCAATCAAAATAAATTACTTATCGCATTCATTAACCTTGTTTTTACCTTTGTTTTATCTTCATTTCGCTTGTTTTCGGACCCAAAATTTCGTTAAACTTGTCATTTTTATTCGTTACAATACGGTAAACATCAGTGTAATGTTACAATATACATCAAATAATTGTGTTTTTATTGTTTTACTTTTTAGTAAATCACTTTTTACTAGCTGACTTGGGTTTTTACTGTTGTATAAAAAAGTTTTGCATTTTGTAGCTTCTTTTGTAGAAGTTACTGTCTATTATTAGACTTATATTACTCTGTAGTGTGTGGCAATTTTGATTTAAAAACGGTTAAATTAATGAAAAAAACCACAGAGTGGGGTAGGTAAAGTAAATTAGGGTAGAATAGAGTAAGCGTATGTTAAAGTAGGGCAAGGTAGGGCAAAGTAGGGTAAGGTAGGATACAGTAAAGTAAGGTAGAGCAGAATAGAGAAAAAGCATGTTAGGGTAGGGTATGTTAGGATAGGGTAAGGTAGCGTAAGATGTAGTAGAACAGAGTAAGGGTATAGTAAAGTAGAGGTAAGGGTAGGAGTAGGTTTTGGAATAGAGGCAAGAAAAAGAAAGCCTAGGTCCAGACCGGCCTTGAGCTAAAGTTGACCGGGTCTAAAATTTTGGCTTGGCCAGCAAGTGAGCACTTCAAAAGTAGGCCCAGGCCCGTAAAAAAATTTTTTTTTAATTTTAACCTTGATTTTTTAGGTACCACAATCAATAAATCATCTAAAAAACCAATGTAAAGCTAAATTTTCTTATTTTTTAAGTTTTAAAATTTTTTAAAACGGGACGGGCAAGCCGAATCTAGAAGCGTCTTGACCGGGCCCGGTCCGTTTCTTATCCCTACTCTATTATATAATAGAACAGCTAATAAAACAAAAGTAAACACAAACTTTCAATATCTTTCATTTTTATCAAAAAAAATTAAAAATTTTCATTTTTCGAAATTTGAATATTGATTTTTCTCATTTTAAAAATTAAAAAAAAATTTTTATTTTTTTTCAAAATTTCAGAAAAAAAAATCCACGTAATTTTAGTCGTTGAAAACCTGAGTTTTACTCTTTTTTCTTTTTTCACATTGATATACTTGTAAAAATAATTCAAACTTACTTTTTTATATTATAATCTTACTCATATTACCGATTTTCGACCATATTTTTAAATCTTTTTCATTATCATATTGCCCATATTATCTATACTTTGTTTGTTTTTACACGTTTTTCAGAATTAACTTGTCCATCTTTGACTTTTTGCAATTTTTTGATTATCATCGTGACAAAAAATTGTCATCGTGACCATATTACATCCCTTATAATCACTTCAATACTTTCAGATTGTCCAAGAACCCTCAACAACCTAAAACCCAAAATCTAGTCACTTTTCTAGCCAATAATTAGTATGCGAGATGTATATTCGAGTAGAAGTGGAGCCATGTGATCTTGAACTGAGCGCCAACCAGCTCTTACCCCTAACATCGTTGCAATCCGCCTTTCCTGGAGCTGTTGGTATATCCTACAAGACTTTGAAAGGTGTGAAGCGAGCTTTGCGATTCGATGGAATTTCATTTCATGCTCCAGAAGACGGCTGGCAAGAGGCTGATGAGTATACTGTTCAGTTGAGTAAGTCGATTTCTCATGTGATAGCTAGAGGTGTTGTGGTACTAATGGTACAGAAAGAAGAAGAAATAGTAGTACAATCTTTATTTAGGCGGAAAAAACAGTTTCCCCTTCGACAGCTACGAAAACGCGTCGAAGCAGTTCGAACGTGCTGTAAATATGGTCCAAAAGTTGATAGAACAAGGCTATGGAGGTACGAAATTCTGCCTAAACTGGTCTTCAAGGCTCCTCTATTATCTTTTACCACCTATGATATCCATAAAATCCCAAAAATAAAATCAAAACATCTAAAAAAAGCTATATTAACCTACCTAACCCGCCAAAAACCTAAGTTAACATCAACTTTTTCAGATATGTCCTACCTAGCCCCATCCTCACCACCATCACCCGGTTCAGCTAGTCCAAGAGAACGCCTGAAGGCATTTCGAAGGAAAATAGCCGACTATAGAGTGAGCAACGATGACCTGACAGCCGGCTTCGATAGCCCCAAGACTGAACTGGAGAAGCAGTTTAGCGAACTTTCGGCCATTTTGGTGGGTAAAGATGCTATTATTGATACTCTGAGGAAGCGACTAGATACGGTGAACCAGGAATTGAATGGGTAAGGCTAAAAATTTTGAAGTTTCGAACAAAATTTGGTCGAAAGTCTTGCACGGTGCAGAAATTTTATTGCACCGTGCAAAACTTGAATTTTAAAGACTTTTAATTTAAAAATACTACAAAATGTTATGTAGTACTCAGTAAATAGTATAATAAAACCATTTTAGACAAGAAGACCACGAGCACTGTCGAGGTGAAATCCAGAAATGGAGGCATCAAGTCGAAACTCTGGAGGATGAGTTGAAATTATTCCGTGAAATGGCCTCAAAGCAGGAGAACGTGACAAACAAAGTCAAGAGCTTGACAAATGAGTTGGAAGAATTGAGGAACACCAGCAACACCAAAATTCAATCAATTCATACCGAATACGAGAGAGTGTGCAGAGAAATGAGAGAGTTCCAGAGACAGTGAGTTTGCTTGACAAGATTAATTGAAACTGTCGAAAAATAGTTGAAATTTGAAAAGTCAAGGATCATATCTTGTTGAGAATAAACTGAGGAACATTTCTGATTCTAAAAAAAAGTTCGAGAACTTTTGAAAGCTCAAAAATAGGTTTTAAAACTAAAAAAAACATATTCTCTTTAATTTTTAGCCAAAAACAACTTGTAGGTCCTAAAAAAAGGCCAAAAGCAATGTGAAATACCACTCAAATATTACAAAAACCTACCAGAAAGTATTTACAACACCTAAATCTATCTTAGCATCCCAAAAATTACGCAAAAATTTAAAAACAACTGATTTTCCCCCATTTTTAGGCACGAACTCCTGTTAGAAGAGCATTCCAGAACAACAGCTCAACTTCACGAAACTGAACAACAGTTGTATGATATGAAACACCTACTCGATGATGTTAGACAACGATTCGAAGAGAGTGAACAAAGTTACGCGGAGCAAATTAGAACTGCCACAGAGTTACAGGAAAGAATGTGCAATGAGAACGTTAAGCTTTTGAAACGGTAAGCAGTTTTTTGGTCTAGAAGTTGATAGAATAGGTATAAAGTTTACAGAAACGTAATGGAAAAGACACATAAAGGTATTAAGATTAAAGTACGAAGCCTTCATGATTATTTCTTACCCATTTCGATGAAGATGCTAGAATCTACGTCACTTATGCGGGCCTAAAATAATATCTTTGCGATTATCAATAAAAATGGTAATAATGTCAATCTTATTTTTTTCAGAATAAACGAGATGGAAAATGAAACACAAGGATTGAAAAAGGTGACAGAACTTCAGTCAACACAGCGCAGTAACTCCTACAGCAACCTCAAGGAAAAGGTAAGGTTAATATCAGCTAAGACCGTTATAACTGGGCGGAAACTTACTTTGTTTCGACGAAATTCAAGACCAATATCCTCCATGATGTATTCTTGCGAATCGAAACTAAACTTTAAATAAATCCGTCAAGTTTGGCCTAAATTATGTTGTTATATACATCATGGTTGATCACATATGAGGTTTTTTGAAATTTCAGTCTTTTTACCTAAATTTATCACATAAAAGGTAAAAAATATGAACTTACATCTGTAGAACACTTTTCTGCATCTTTTTGATCCATTTTTCAATAAATTCTTTGCAACCTCACATTAATATTGCCTTATGTTATAGTACACGGCATTAATGGAAGAACACGAGGAGAAAATCAACGAAACGGCCAGTCTAAACCAGCTAATTGAAAACCTAAACCGACATTTAACCGATATCACTGTGAAATACAAAGACTTACGTTCCACACGCGACGAGTCACCCAAGAACCGGTATTACATGTAAACATAGTTCTATACATATAAATTATATTATGCATGACGTTAATAAAACCATTTACATTCCGTTTTTCGGCTGTTTTGATTACGTAGAATTGAGGGTGTGGTCGTATTGGTATGTTATCGTTTCGATGTTGTTATTATTGAGGTTGAACGGTTAATTTTAGGGCTTTTTGGACGTGGAAACGTGAGTAACATAGAGAAGTTAATATAAAAACAAAAATTTAAGGATTTGATGGTTGATTTTAGAAGAATGGAGGTGTAATATGAAAAGAATACCATATCTTTGACTAGGTTTTCAAAGTTTCAACTGATTTTTTGAAAATAACATTTACGCAAGCCCTTTACGTTGGTCCCGCCACGAGACCAAACACTCACCCAAATCTCTGGCGTTCCGCAAAATCGTTTCGTTTTTTGCGTTTTTTCGCAAAGTAAATTGAAGTGCGTTCAAAGTGGGGACATCGGGTGCGTCGTAGCGCGTTTTGAACTGACCATCCACTGAATCCGACTGTCTGGCTTCAAGTTTTCGCACGTTCTCTAAATTCCGTGTGCGCTGCAGCCGACTGTCTGAGCTGGCCGCTTTCTTGTCGTCCTAAAACAACGTGTTTACCGTATTTGGGTGTTCGTGGGGCTTGTTTTTGTGTCATGTTATTTACCATGGCTTAATTATTTTAGTGCGGGATAAAGTTGACGATGGATAATGTAAAGCTGTTAGGGATGGATAATATAATTTTGATTGGCTTGGTCGGATGGGGTTTGAAGATGCAGGTTTATTGGGTTCGGGGAGGTTTAATGAGGCTAGGAGAATGCGTTAGTAATGAGGGTTTTAGTGTGGTAAAGGTTTGTCTACGGTTATTTGAAAATTTTATATTGTTGTATATGTTATGAGTATCGGTAGGCAAAGTGATGCTGGATTCTCCTTTTTGATCGGCGTGGAAAAGACTTGTTATGGAATAGTTTAAGGAGAACTTGCAGTTTATTTAGATGTACATTTGGTTGGCATTTGTGTTTTTATTTATTGTGAAAGTGTCTATATTATTGTAGAGGAAATATATCTGGAAAAATTTTTTTTTGCATTTTTTTGGTGATTTGCTTTAAACTCTGTTTTGTATTAGTTAAAGGAGACCCTACAGTATCTTTTGATTTATATTTCAATAGTATTTACATTATTTTACACTTAGAAAAACTTTGTCAAACTTTTCCATCTAAACGTTCATGTTCAACTTGTTGTATTGTCCGCAAACTTGTTCAAGTTATTGAATTCTAATCCGAACTGACCGGAGACGATGCGGGACCGGATCCCGCCGCCCTTATTATGAAAAAACCGTCTGTCTGAACGCGAAAGAACGACCAGTGGCCGATTGTTCGCCTTTTCTCTTTCTCTAACTCAGTCAGAGAAGCAGAGAACTATTTTGTGCGTCTTTCTCTCCAAACAAAGCTCGTATAGACGCGAAGACGAGATATTACTTGAAGCGAGGGAGGCGAGGGGCAGCGAAAATATGTCTCTTCTCGTTCCTGAATTCATTTTTACCCTAACCGAGTGGCAAGACGCGAAGCAATTTTTTGGTAGAAAGGCCTGGAATTTTACTATTTTTCCAAGCTAAAATCTTTTGAAATTAACCTTTGGGATGTCTGGGATAACATGTTGAAAGTCTTTCCAATGGAAACACGTTTTTGGGTTTGATACTTTATTCTTTGTTTTTGAGGTATACGATATTAAAGTAGAGGGTTTGGAAACGAAGGGTTTTTGGGTCGAAATTTTAAAATTTGGTTAATAATGTTTGATTTTTTGTTGTGTTTACTGTTTTGTTCTTTATACATGTACTTTTAGAGTGTAAAGGTAATGTTTTTGTTTTGTTATTTAATTTTCAGTTTTGAATTTCTGCTTGGACGTGTACAACAACTTGTTCTGTGTGAATAAAGTATTGGTGAGCTTTTATTTTTCTTGTTTGTGAATTTTAGGTATTCATTTTAGCCTTGGAAGCCTTTTTTATAGTACGAATTTGAATGCCAATTTATTTGGACAATTTTTATAAATTTACGTTGTATTAGACCATATCTGTCCATATTGATCTTTTCTTCAATTGTTTTGGTCTTTTTCTTTATTTCTTTTATTGTTATATTGGTCTCTGATCCTCAAGTTTGTATTGATGGGTTTTTTTAGATTTTTTAGTTGTTATAACTTTTTTTGATTAATATTGTTAACTTTATGCTTCCACTTAAATTGTCTTCGAATACTTTATGTTCCTTCAAGTATTCTCTCTTTCTTCAGTTTCTTTACAATTTTTTTATATGAATCCTCAATTTCTTTCTCTCTCGAATTACTCACCGCCTCTCGACGGTCTAGCTATACAAAAAATCTCTGGAATTTTGGGGAGAAAGGATACGAAATGATGGGTAATATCCGGGAGGCACGTGAAATCCATCGCATTTGTCGATGATTGCAGGGTTAATCGATTAATAATCGCGCGAATTTTGGCTTTGGTTTAGATATTGTTTATGTTAGGGTTGATATGGTGTATAAGATTTAAAAAAACTATTTTTGCTTCAGAACATCGTACTATATTTAAAAAACTTACTAAGTTATTAAGTTATGTTAGAAAAAGACAGTTCGATGTTCTGAACCTTGTTCTAGTACTTTCTAAACTTTTTATGTTTAATTCTGTGTAAAAGTTAATCTCTGTTCGTCATGGTTAATATGTTAATCTTCACTTTATTGCGGTTAAGTTTGTTCGCGTTCTTTATGAAAAACGATGGACTTTATGCAGATAATATTAGTTTGAGACGGTTTTGCGGGTACACTATAGACTGAATGCTGTTTTTTATGTATAATATGGGTTTACGTTTAGTTTTTTTTTTGTGTGTAATATACGTTTAATTTCCTTTTTTCGTGTTTTATATTGTTTTACTCGTGATTTGTCGTGCTATGCATTAACTTTTTCAAGACTTTTTTACACCCACTAAACCTATACAATTTCAGGGAAAGCGAATCTTTCTTCCCTCAAACAAACTTTTTTTGGTTCAACACCAAAAAAACCAACTAAAACCCCCATTTTTTTAACAGAATCGACCCGGCAGTTCGGTTTTGTTATATCCAACCGCGTTTCTCCTGAGTTTGTGGTTTTCTAACTCATGAGCAATTCTTATCAGGCCCCACCGGCCCATTTGAACCAACGACCACAGGTCCACAACCAGCAGAATGTAATGCAACAAGGCGTTTGGCCGTAAGTTTTTTATTGTTTTTGATTGGTTTTTAGATTTGAAGCGAGGGGAAATGGGTTTCAAATAGAGACTGTGTTAATGCAGTTGGCTTATAGGGTTAATATAGTTAGATTAAAGTTGTAATCGTATTGAAAATGGCGAGAAATGAAGAAAGATATAGGTATAGAGGGTTAAGATGCTGTGAAAGTTTGAAAAATAGATTTAAAAGCTAATACAACTGGTACACCTCGTTGAAGAAGGTTCTAGGTAGAGCGTAGAAGGCCTTGCAAGACATCTTAAGTTAGAATGTTGATGTAGACATTAAAAAAAAGGCAGATGTTCTGATGATTTAGCTAAAAAGCTACTTTTTTTCTAATTTTAGTTTAAAAACTTGGTCTCACAGTTTATTTTTTGAGAGACAAAGGTATGAAAATGTAAAAATCTATCTTTACATATTGTTTTTGCTTCTAATTCTTATGTCTCTGTTTTTAAAACTTATGATTTTTAATGTTTAAAGTCAGAAAACACTAATTTTAAAGCAAAAACAAGTTATTGTCAGCTTGTAGAAGTGTTTATTACCTTTAATTTTACAATTTGCACTAAAGTTCAACGCGTATTATGTAGTTGATTATTAGAACACGTTGGTTAACACGTGAGATTGCTCAAGCTGATAACAGTTATTTTTACAAAACAAATACGAACCTTAATTACTAGAAGATAACTATGTTTTCGGTGGAGTAATAATTGGCTTTGTATTAAAACATGTGCTTTTTTGGTCAAAAAAGGGACTTTTTCCTGTAGATAACGTTGTAAAGTTTTTCTTGGATATTCTGAGGTCGTCCCAGCGATTTTTTTGGCGTTTTAGAGCAATTTTTAACGTTTGAAGTCAATTTTATGACTTTCTAAAGCTATTTCGTATGTTTAGCAACAATTTTAGAACGTTTTATACCATTCCAAACGTTCCAAAACAATCCGAACGTTCCAAAGCAACTTTCGAACGCCCCAACCCCAAACTTTTGCATCACCACGATTGATTTATGTTGTTTTTCGCTGCAGTCTCACCTTGTTTTGGGCTAGCAAAATATTGTTTTGGGCAGTGCTTCTCTTTGTTTTTGCGAAAAAACGAAACCCCGTCTCAACGTTCTTCGTTTGCTGTTCTTTTTTTGCAGTCAGTGGCATTACGAAACCGCTTATCAGTTTAATGTCATTTCGTTACCCAAAATTTTTGGTGATTGGTCGAGATTCGAAGTGATTTTTGTTGAAGTGTGTGATGAGTTCGCCGACTGACAAGGAGAAAAAGTAATGTGGATTTGGAGGGTTTTAGGGTAGTGTAATGTGTTAGGTTGTATATTGTAGTAGGACTGTGGTTTTGAAGGGTTTTTGTTGAGAGCAATGAATGAAATAAGTATAGATGAGGGAAAAAATTCTAAGCAGACAATTTTTAATACAAAAATCGACCTTTTTTGCCATTTCACCCTAAAATAACATTGCCTTTTCAGACAACACAATCCGGCTCTGTATGTCGGCCAAGAAACCATGGTCGCTCAGCACGACACCCCCAACGGTACCTACATCGAGCTACAACAAAACTATCAAGGCAACCAGAACTACTATTCCACCGCCCAATACCCCTACTACGACAACCGAATGTACGGCTATCAACAGCACTACGGCAATATTTACCCACCGCAAGTGCCCCTTCACAATCACGTACCTGCCCAGCCGGCGCCTCAGGTGCCAAGAGAGGTGAAGAAGAAAAAGATTTTGGAGATTATCAACCCAGAAACTAAGGATGTTATCAACAAGGACTTTGTCAAGAATGAGGAAAAATGTAAGGAGTTTTATTGGTTTTTGTGATTTTAGGTAATGAAGAAAGAGTTCTAGGCAAAAAGAGTGATAAAAGGCTAGTCTAGGCGTATTTTTATTCACTTTTAGGCATTTGAAGGTACTTTTAGAGACAAATTTTGGTAAAAGAGGTTGTTTTAGACTAGGTTTTGTTAATTTTTAGGTATCAATTGAGAATTTCAGTGCTAATTTAAATAAAAAAGACTTATCTATTAAAACCTCATTTTCAGCAGCTTCCCCAGCTCCCCCATCCACCTCAGTTCCACCACCGCTAACCGCCGAACAGCAGCAGGAGAAGAAGAACGAAATGGCAATCAAGTTCAGTCAAGGCGTCATGAATCGTGCCCTGAATGGAGATCAAACCAAAATCGCGGCAGCTCAACAACAGAAAAGGCCGTCTCCTCAACCAAGCCCAGCCACAAAGCCATTCGTCAAAGAAGAGAAGAAGGAGGAACCAGTACCTAAAGAGCCAACTCCACCCAAAGAACCAACTCCAGAAGCCGAAAAGGAACCCACGCCTGAAGCCGAGCCAAAAGCTTTGGAGGAGGAGAACAAGGATGAGTTTGAGGAAGAGAAGAAGGACGTCTACAGGCCGCCTGGAAGAAGGGACACCTCGGAAACGGTAAGGAAAATGTTGTTTTATGGCTGGAAAGGGAAAAAATTTAAAAAATTGAAAAAAATGTTGTTTTTGATGCAAAAAGAATGGCGCGAATTGTTCTTCATACGGAAATATTGGCGCGAAGTTTTTCTAATGCAAAAGGAATGGCGTGGACTATTTTTAGACGAAAAATTTACAAATTTGAAAAAAAAATTATTTTGATGCAAAAATAATGACATTTTTTTCAAAATTTTTGTTGATTTGTATGTTATAAAAGCCATTTTAAACTATTTGTACTATGATTAGCCGCAAAACGACTAAAAACTTTTAAATTTCATATTTCAGGCTCTAAACGGAACGGAGCCAGAATCCAATGGAACGGAAGAGAAATCAGAATCTCGTGCCGAATCTCCGGACAAGGAAGCAGAGAAGAACGAAAAGTTGCTCAAGTTGCAGGCTCAAGGCGACGAACTGTTCAAGGTTGAGGCGGAGAACATTGAAAACAAGTCCTACAGCAGCGAGTTGATCTACTACGTGAGAGAGGTGGTGAATGTAAGTTGGCTTTTATTAGTTTTTTTATATTGTTAGGATTTTTGGGTACTCCGAGGCTATTTTTGAGGTGTTTTTGTGGTTTAATGCCACTTTTTTTAGAAGTTTTTACTATAAAAAAGGTTTGTCGTTCACTTACGTGTCTTTACACGACAAAAAACGACAAAAGTTTTCATAATTTTCATATTTATAAAAACGATTTTTAGCTTTACAAAAAGACCCCATGCCCATTGTCGGAGGCGGAGCTGAAGGACCTGGACCTCTTCCAGTCTGAAGGCATGCCAATCATCTACCCCAACAGATCCAAGTTCAGCGGAGGCGGTGGCAACGCCAACGTCTTCAACTTTAACCCACAATGGAACTCGGGCGCCTCTAAACGACCACCCTACTCCGGCCGCCACTCGGAGAACAACCGAAACGCCCGCAAAAAGGGCGGAGTCACGGGCCGCGCCAGCCTCGACAGAAACCGCAACCCCCCACCACAGCCGTTGGACACGTTGAGGAAGGCCGAAGTGGCATGGAAGCCAAAACGCCGTGAAACGACCGTGGCGGACGACGAAGAAGCCAAGTACGAGAATGCGCGAAAAGAAATCCGGTCGATATTCAACAAGATCACCCCCTCAACCTACGACGATCTGTGCCGCGAGTTCCTGGCTCTTCACGTGGACCTGGACCCACGCCTTCTACAAATCGCGGTCGATTTGATCTTCGACAAGGCCGTCGAAGAACCAAAGTTCTGCTCGCTCTACACCAACATCTGTAAGGCTCAAATCAGTGAGAAATGCAAGTCGACCTCTCCCTTCTTCCGAGTCCTACTCATGAAGGCACAGTCCACCTTCCAAGGCAACAGTGACATTGTGAAGCAAATCGCGGATGCCAAGAAGGAGCTGGACGAATTGCCAGAAGATGCGACTCAAAAGAAGCGCGAGGACCTGAAGGAAGTCCTGGAACTGTTGGAAGCCAAAGAGAAGAGAGTTCTGCTTGGAAACATCAAGTAAGCATGGATAATATCGAGGGATTTGGGTTGGAAATTTGGGAAATGAAGTTTTTAGATAGAAAGGAGGGCAAGAACTTTTTTTACAAGGCCTGAAATGGATAAACTTTGTTTAAAAGCCAAAAAATGGCAAGAACTTTTTTTACAAAACAAAAAATGGCAAGAACTTTCTTTACAAAACGAAAAATGAAAAGAACTTTCTTTACAGATAACGAAAACTTTTGTTTTCAGGTTTATTTCCCATTTATATGTGGCCAACATCCTGAAGGCACTTGTTATCGACTCGTGTATTGGAGTACTTTATGAGAGTTATCAGGTAAGGAAAATTTAATTTTTTTTAAGTTGATGAATATGAATGAATAATGAAGTCTTTGTGGCGTATATTTACGAAGTTTGTTATCTAAATTTTGATATTTAATGATTTTTTCAGGCCAAAAAAGACGAAATCTTTGTCCAGTACGGAATCGAGCTGTTGGAGTTTGTGGCCGGCACCCTGTTCAACGACACCGCCGCCAATACGGACAACGTGGTCAAGTACATTGAATGGCTGCCCACCATCAAGACGACCGTCTCGAGCAAGATCAAGTTCATGATCATGAACTTTGAGGACTTTAAACGCGAGGGCTACAAGAAGGAGGATACGGGTCCGAAGACGATTGCTCAACTCCGCAAAGACATCAAGCTGGAAGAGGAGAAGAACAAGAACGAGAGATTACAGGTAGGGCTTTTGGGTGTTTTATAAGTTTAAGGGGGTGGGGTGGATTTGAGACATGGAAACTCACGGCACAGATAGATTTGAGGAGTTCCAGGTCAAAAAATGAAGTTTTTTGAATTTTTAGGTAACAATTTTTTCTTGATTTTGATGAAATTTTGATGGATTTAGAAATTTTTTTGTACTTTAGGTAACAAAACATATTTTATATATAAAGTTTTTAAATTTTCAGTACGATGCCATGAAGGAGAAGGAAAAACAACGAAACCAAGGCCAACGTCAAGGCTACGGCGGTCGCGCCTCGATGGAGAAGCCGCAGGACAAGAAGCGGGCCGCCTTTCTGGCCTCGTCCGGCACGCAGTCCAGCCAAAAGAACACGTCGCTGAAGTCGGTGACGTCAGGCGGACCCAAACTCGGCAAAACCAACACGTCCTTCTTCAAGAGCGCCGCCACCGATATTAAGAAGGAAGCGACGCCCCCACAGCCGGCTGTACCCAACGAGGAAGGTTGGACTACTGTCTTAGGCAAGAACGCCGCCACTCCGGCGCCACCTAGCGAGAACTGAGTCGGCTTGGATGGCTAAGATACCTTTATATCGCGAGATATCAGCCTTCTTTATATCTATTCGAGGAGAGTCGGTCGTTTTCGTACCTAATTGAAGGAAAAGCTTTGAATTTTGGTGTGGACTGTTGTCAGAATTGCTGAGTTTCGAAATGTCATTGTTAAATTTTTGGAGGATTTTCTATTTTATGATTTTTGTTGTACTTGAGATGAGTTTGATTCTATTTTTTATGGTTTTTGTTGTATTTCGGATAAGGTCTTTTCGATTTTTTATGATTATTGGTTACTTTTTGGACGTAAAACATTGATTAATGGTAAAAAGGGTTAAAGTCTGGTTTATCATGGCTAAATTTAGCCCTTTTAACCTAATCTAAAGTAATTTGAATAATATTATAGCTAGTTCTGACAGACAAAGCCCGAACTTTTCTCTATTCTGTGCGTCGTATCCCTTTGAATCGTACTGGTAACAATTGTTCCGTAACCACAAACTTTATTCACCTTGTTGTTGGCCTTTTGTATTTTCATGTTGTTCTATTAAACTTTTACCGTTTTATCAATTTTTCGATTGATTTTATATTATCATAGGTTTTGTCATGGTTATTATTAGTATTACTAGAATAGGTTTATAAAAAGATCGTTTATCATGCTTACTATAATATAATAGGTTTATACAGCAAAAAAACAATATTATACATGCTTAAAACTTGTTCGAGTATTCTAAAAACGGGTCAAGCGCTACGGATTCTGAAGATTCTTCGCTTAGACTTGAATCATCAATTAGACTTTGAGTTGATGAACTGGGAAGGTCGGTTCTTCTTGAGTTGTCCCCTGATTCATTGGCTTCTGAATCGTCTAGAAGGCTTAGTTGTAGGCTTTCCGAATCTTGTCGAAAAGATGGTTGTAGACCTTCTGAAGCTTGTCGAAAACTTTGTTCTAGATCTTCTGAATCATGGCGGAATGATTGCTGTAGACCTTCTGAGTCTTGTAGAAATGACTGTTGCAGGCTTTCTGAATCTTGTTCATAATGTTGTAGGCCTTCTGAATTCTCCTGAATCTCATAATAGCCCGAAGCATGAGCTTCATTATGTTCTGAACCTTGACTACCTCTACCGTGCCTTTCTGAATCCAGATTGCCCCTACCGTGGCTTTCAGAACCTTGACCATCTCTACTGCTCTTTTCGGAATCCTGACTACCTCTACCGTGTCTTTCAGAATTCTGATTACCTCTGCCGTGCTTTTCTGAATCCTGACTACCTTCACCGTGCCTTTCAGAATCTTGATTACTTCTACCGTGTCGTTCTGAATTCTGGCCACCTCTACCGTGCTTTTCAGAATCTTCAAGTAGACTTTGTTCCACGTCATCTGAATCTTCATGATAATTCATTAGGCTTCTGGACGATCTCCTACGATGTTTTCTGTTCCCTTCTGAATGAGGTTTGAAGTTTTTACTGTTGCTTGCAGAAGGAGTACTACCGTGTTCGTCATAAACTTTAGAAGGTCTTGTATTGTCTATACTGTGGGCTTCAGAATATCTTTCGCCGTGCTTGTCATGGCCTTCAGAATCTCTTTGACTGTACCCATCGTGGGCTTCAGAATTTCTTCTACTACTCCCACCGTACGCATCAGAATCTTCAACCAAAATTCGAGGATTCTGAAGGTTTTTGGCAGTTCTTTTCAGATTCCGATCGTACGAATCGAAGCTCTCAGCGTAGCCTTCCGGATTCTCCATGGAATTGTCTCTACTGTTAACGTACGTCGTAGCACCTTCATTGTATTCTGAAGAGTTCTGGTGGCTAAAGCTTCTGGGTGTGTAGAAGGATTCTGGAATATCGATCTTTGTATCGTTTGACTTCTGTGAGCTTCTTGATTTGTAGCTGTTGAGACTGTTCTGGGAGGTTTTGTAGCTCATTGTGCCATCTTGGTCGTACTTGTAGCTCACCGTACCATCTTGAAGGCCTTTAGAGCTCATCGTGCTTGCTCTTGACCCTCTGAATCCCAGCATGCTCTCCTGAGAGTGTCTGTAGCTTATCGTGCCAGTAGAAGAATCTCTGAAGCTCATCGTGCCATCATCTGAGCCTTTGTAGCCTAAGGCGTCATTTGGTGAATCTATGTAGCTTATGATGGCATTGTTATCATCTCTGTAGCCGACCGTGCCAATACTGTTATTTCTGTAGCTCATCGTACTATGACTATTATCTCTGTAGCCCACCGTGCTATTACTGTTGTCTCTGTAGCCCACCGTGCTATTACTGTTATCTCTGTAGCTCATCGTGCCATTACTATCATCTCTGTAGCCCACCGTGACATCTTTAGTATCTTTGGCAGATTCCACCACGATCTGAGGCAGAAACTGATAACTTGCAGCCCGTTGACGATAGTTAATGTCATCATAGTTGGGAAAAAACTGCTGGCTTTTCACTGACAAACTGTCCAAACCAAGAGAACGGGGCACTGAAATGAAGTTTAGGTAACAAGTTTCAACATAAAAGAAGTTTAGGTAACAAATTTTAAACTAAAGTTAATATTTTAGGTAACAAATAAGCTGTTGATAGCTATAAAAAGTGTATCAAACTACGACACCTAGGCATAACTGCTATATATTAACTCACCATCAGCACTACCAGCCCTATTCCGTCCTCGAAACGACAGATTCCGAACCCGACTTATGCTTTTGGCTTTGGCATTGTTCAACCATTTTTGAGCTCGATCCTTCGCCATTTTTAACTTCATCTTATGCCGAATCTCGTCTTCGAAATCACATTTTGCTCGCATTGACGTCAACATGTTTGTTACCTAAAATTTTGTTTGATAATGAAATAAAAAAGCCTTTTCATAATGACATACAAAAACCCTAACCCAAAACCCTAGCCCAGAGCCTTAGTCCAGAGCCCTAGTCCAGATTCCTAGCCCAGAGCCCTAGCCCAGAGGCCTAGCCCAGAACCCTAGCCCAGAGCTCTAGCCCTAGCCCTAACCCAGAGCCCTAGCCCAGAGCTCTAGCCCGGAGTCCTACCTCAGAACTTTAGCCCAGAGCCCTAGCCCAGAACTTTAGCCCAGAGCCTTAGTTCAGAGCTCTATTCTGTCCTAGCCACAATTCTCTTTGCCCTAACTATACCCAAATGAACCGCTTTAGCTAGTCCTATTCATATCTAACTAAACTACCGCATTCTGTTCTAGCCATATCTAACTATACCACCGTTACCTTCCTTAGCTTACACAGCCATATCTAGCTAAATCACCATGTTCTGTATTAGCCACGTCTAACTAAACAACTGCTCCTTCTTCTAGTCATGTTTAACTGAATCGCCTTATCTAGACATATCTATTAAGTGCCGACATAAAGAACCCGCTATTTTTTACAGGAAATTACAGGCAAAATATGGCGGGTTTTTTATGCCGGCACTTATATGTATATATCTTCCCTGTGCTAGCCAAGTCTAACTAGATGACCTCACTCTAGGTAATCTTACCTGACTAAACCACTCTTGCCTTAGCCTACGTATTCATATTTAGCTAAGTAAGCGTACCTTCTACTATCCATATCGAAATCACCCCTCCCCCTCCCCCTCCCCCTCCTTCACCTTCCTCCCCCCCCCCTCCCCCTCCCCCCCCCCTCCTTCACCTTCCTTCCCCCCCCCCTTTCTTTCTTTCCTTCCCCCTCCCTCATTCTCCTCTTCTTTAGCCATGTTCAATTCATATCTACCCCTAAAATGTTAAAAATAAAAGAAAATCAAACCCTTACCTGATCATCCAAGCTTTCGCTCGGCTTAATAGCCCGTATCATCAACAACAATATAATGCTGGCGAACAAACTCAGAATGGCGATACTGAACAGATCCGCATTCTTCTGTCGTTCTGCCTCGACCAGTGGGTCCAATGTTGTCGTAGTGACGACATTTATCGTTTCGATACGACTCAGAATCTGCCTTAAGACGTGACCACATTCGGATTCCAACTGGTACTGTAGCTCTTTTTGGGTACAATTACAAAAGGTTTGGAACTTTTGTGCCATAGCGAAGGCATTTTAGGCCATTTTTGGAGTGATGTGGGGTTTAAAATGGCACTTAGTGGTTATTGCTTATAGTGACAGGTGGCTGAAAAGACTAGTTTAATAATAGAAATGGCAAGAACTTTCTTTACAAAACATAAAATAACGAGAACTTCCTTTACAATACAAAAAAAGGCAAGAACTTTCTTTACAGAACAAGAAATGGCAAGAATTTTCTTTACAAAACAAAAAATGGCAAGAACTTTCTTTACAAAACGTAAAATGGCAAGAACTTCCTTTACAAAACGTAAAATAGCAAGAACTTTCTTTACAAAACATAAAATGGCTAGACATTTTTTTACAAAGCAAAAAACAAAAGGTATAGACAAATGGAAGTTGAGTGGAAGATTTGTAATGTAATTTGCACTGAAAATCTTCCACCAAACTACTATTTTTAAAAGGTCTTGAGATGGCCTAAAAACACTTTTTAAACACTTTTTAAGAATAGAAGTTGGTGGAAGATTTTTAGTGTAATTTGCACTGAAAATCTTCCACTCAACTTTTACCTTTAAAAACTGTTAAAACGACGTTTATAGGCCATTTTAAAACTTTTTAAAAATGGAAGTTCAGTGGAAGATTTTTAGTGCAAATTACATTACAAATCTTCCACCCAACTTTCATTTTCTAAAAATTTCAAAAATTCAGACATGATAGGGTAGGATACGATTTGTCAAAAGTAATTCAGTATAACCACTTCTAACTATAAATAAAGATACAAAAACAAAAGTCGTACTGACAAAACTAAAAAAGGGTAAGTGATGAATGTAAAGGCCAATGTTATGTACTTTACATGCGTTGTAATTACGCACGTATGTTAGGAGAAAAAACCCTCTTAAGGTGAAAAAATGTATTAGACGGATTTAGAAAAAGAGTTAATGCTGTGAAGAGGAATTTGTCATTTTATAAAATGTTTTTTGGGTAACAAGTCATATATTGAAAGGTGAAAGCAAGTAAAATCAAAAAAAAAAATATTATACTAAGCTTTGCATTGTGATAAAGGCATAAGTAAAAATTTTTAAACAATAAATTTTTAATTACAGTAATTTTATAGTTTTTAAGCAAAGTATAATATAAAGCCTGCATACAACCAAAGTAGGTAAGGCAAGACAGAGCAAGGATAAAACAAAAGATAGAGTGGGTAACACAAGGAGCACTTCATCACGACTTGGTAGCTCGAGAAACAGGATGAGTGCAAGGCAACCGGTAAGAAAAAAGTAGAGCCAATGTTTTGCCGGACCGGACCAGACGAATCCAACAAAAAATTTTTGCGGATCAGATCGGACCGGGCCCAAAAATATGAACATTAATCTGGACCCGAAAATTGCTGATCCATACTGGTGAAAAACGCTCCTGACCGGTCTGAGCAGACCACTAAGTAGAGCAAACCTTATATAACGTATAGTAAGAGTAGGGCAAAGCAAGAGTCAGGAAAGAGTGGAGCAAAAAAAATGATGATTAAGAGCTATGGCTAAAGCTAGGATTTGGGCTAAGGCTCTGGACTAGGGCTCTGGACTAGGGCTTTTGATTAAGGATCTGGGCTAGGGTTCTGAGCTAAAGCTCAAAATTTGAAAAAGAGTCTTTACCTTCGGCGTTTTGAAAAACAAGACTAACTACAGCCTTTTCTACGTCTAACGTATCACAAACTACGCTAAAGACCTTGAAAGACCTTGTCCATAATACCACCGGGTCCATATCATTTACCTTTTGCCTCGATATGGCAAAAAGATTAAAAACTCCCTCAAGCGCGGAATTATAAATCCCGAACGTCACCGGATGGTGAGGACTTTACAACACAAAATTACATCACGTAGGTTATTTTAAATGACATTAATATTGTGGTAGGTGGTGGGAAAACATTGGGGTTTGGCTACACGTAAAGTAATAGTGTTTTATGTTGTACATGGTGGTATGTATGTACATATACATATACAAGTACATATACATATACATATACATATACGTATACATATACATATACGTATATATATACATATACATATACACATACATCTAAATATACAAATACATATACGTACACCAAAATAAAAAAATGTAACTCAAGATACGAACACGTGTGTACACATAAACAGATTTACAATATTACACATCCAGCAATTAAAGCAAAAGTTAGTAAAAAGAAGAGATTACATGACTATTATGATGACATTTTTCAAATTTTTATTGTCATAGTAATCATTTAAAGCATAATATAATGTCTACTCTGTCGTATAATATTCCTCATTCAATGTATTTCTTTTTTACTCTTGTCATAAGTTAACTTCAACTTTCTTTTACTTATAACGTACTCTTACCTTACACACGCCTTGCTTACAAATGTCTTACATTTGCTTACTTATGCCTTACCGTAGCCTTAACAATACCATACCATTGGTCTACCCATGTATAACTCTTGTGCATATTTGGACCAAGGCCATACCCTAGCCCTACCCATGTTCTACTCTTGTCTTACACTTGCTCTACCCATGCCTTATCTGGGCTGTACCCGTACTCTACCCTTGCCAAATCCATACGTGCGCCGGGTTTTTGCTCTATCTATGCTTAGCGCTAGCCGTATCCATATCTTACCCAAGTGCTCACCATGTTCTACCCTAACACTACTCTTGTTCTACTTATGACTTACCTATGCCTTACTCATGTCCTTCTATCCCCTTCAGTGCAAGGATTTGACTCTTGATCAATTTTTTTTTCTGTTCTTGAGCTCTTATTGCTTTACCCTAACTCTAACTTAGCGCTCTGTCCTAGCTCTACTCTTGCTCTACCCATGTTTCATATCATATTTGTCTTGCTTTTGGCTTTAGTTTACTATAACTTTATTTTACCGTTTCCGTTTTCTTACCCTTATCACCTAAGCATAAAAAGTAATGTAAAGTAAGACTAGTATAACAATGTGTAACATAACATAAACAGTGTATAATGCATAAAAGTGACTAAATTATTGTACAGTAGAACAGAATGTTGTTTCGTGTTGAATTTAGCTATAACCGTATGTTGTAGGCGGCCAAATTCCGTGCCGCTACCTAATCTTGTGTTTACTTTAAACCACGGTTATTTTTGTACATCACCGCACACGATTGTTATTTGTAGAATGCAAAGTAAAAAAAAATAAAAGGGTGTTTAGTGATTTTACGTTACGTGATGTTGTTAAAGCAAGACACGGTAAAGTAGAGTAAAGCAAGATACAGTAAGCCAAGATACAGTAAGACAAATTACAGTAAGACAAGTTACAGTAAGACAAGATACAGTAAGACAAAATACAGTAAAACAAGATACAGTATGACAAGAGGTGGGGTGGGGTGGGGTGGGGTGGGGTGGGGTGGGATGGGATGGGGTGGGGTGGGGGTAAGGTAGGGTAGGGTAGGGTAGGGTAGGGTAAAAAACATTTATACTATAATTTTTCGAAACAGATCTTAGGATTTAAAAACGTAAAAGGATAGGAATATAAAATTTTAATTTAATAAACTTGTCGCCAATAAAAAATGCAATAATATTCGCCAATTACCATGGTAATCCGACAGCAAAATGCGTGTGTTTGTGGTTAAAAATTAACGACTACATTATATTCAAATTGACTTTGGGTCGACCCAGATGTGAATATCAAGTCAATTGGGTTTAAATTGGTGTTTTTATTTTATTTTGTTTTTTATAGCGCTTGTTTCTTAGATTAGTATCTACTACAATATTATATATATTATCATCGAACTAATATTACCTTACTTAAACCGTGTATTTCCTTTACCTATTAGGTGCCGACATAAAGAACCCGCCATACTTTTCGAGTAATTTCCTGCAAAAAATGGCGGTTTCTTTATGTCGGCACCTATTATGTCTTACTTTTGCTCTTCCTTTGCTCTATTCTTACCTTATTCATGTCTTACCTATGCCCTTTCCCTGTGGTTACTCTTGCCCTACACTTGCTTTATCTTTGTCTTACTCTTGCTCTACCTTTGCTCTATCTTACTCCTACTTATGTTATACTTTTGCCTTGTTTAATAAACAGTTTTGGCCTAAGATTAAAGCTTTGAAAAAGTCTTGTCGTCATTTTACATAGATTTTTAGGGTTAAAAACGACAAGATTTTTTGTACCTTTTTAAAATTAAAAAACTACCTACTACAACATCAAAAAAAGTAAAAATAAAACCCCATAGTTATTATAAATTTAATTTTTATTTTCAAAAACAATAAAAGTTTTGTAAACAAAATTTCTTCATATTGAGCTCTGACCAACCACATTCAAGCTGTACTGGCTTCCCAATGGCTGTGGACTAGGATGACTATTCGGGTCTAGCTCGTGAGAGAAACTCAGATCACTGATCTGACTTAGATCAATAGTTTCCGAGAGTTCAGTGTAGGCTGAGTTCTTCCTTGAGCGAGTGTCAAAGTCATATAGTAGTGATAAGGATGGCGTACAACTGTTCTGGCGTCTGTGATACATGTCTTCGCTGTTGGAGATGACAATTTCTGGCAAGAAGGAGCCGGATGACCTGAAAGATGAGATTTGAAATTTAACTTTTGAAACGAACTCGTTAGCTTTTAAAGTTCAAGGTTTAGGCTAACGCTAGGGTTAGGAATAAAGTTAAGTTCAAATTAGAGCTAAGCTAAGGCTAAGGCTAATGCTAAGACTAAGGCTAAAGCTAAGGCTAAGGCTAAGGCTAAGGCTAAAGGTAAGGGTAAGGCTAAGACTAAGGCTAAGGCTAAGGCTAATGCTAAGGCTAAGGCTAAGGCTAAGGCTAATGCTAAGACTAAGGCTAAAGCTAAGGCTAAGGCTAAGGCTAAGGCTAAGACTAAGGCTAAAGCTAAGGCTAAGGCTAAGGCTAAGGGTAAGGGTAAGGGTAAGGCTAAGACTAAGGCTAAGGCTAAGGCTAATGCTAAGGCTAAGGCTAAGGCTAAGGCTAATGCTAAGACTAAGGCTAAAGCTAAGGCTAAGGCTAAGGCTAAGGCTAAGGCTAAGGGTAAGGCTAAGACTAAGGCTAAGGCTAAGGCAAAGGCAAAGGCTCTGGCCTAGAGCTCTGAGCTTAGGCTAAAGCTAAAACAAAAAAAATTTTTAAACATGCAAATTTTAAAATGAAAAACCTACTGCATAGAGTCATTCCTCGTATTTTTCAGAGCCGGTTTTCTAACTACAGTAGGTATTTTTCCATTGGTATTATTACTATTGGCCGTGCCATTATTAGGCAATATAATCTGAGGTGAGCTAGTCCAAAGCTTGCCATTAGTTTTGGTCAACCAAGCTGTCACTTTGCTTTTGGCTTTCTGAAGCCGTCGTTTCTGACGTTGTTGTAAGTCTAGCTCTTCACGAAATCTCATCGCATCTAATAGGGCTTCTACCTATAACAGATTTTTTTTTAAATTTAACGAAATGTCACAACATTTATTGGAAAATGAAGAAATAGCACAAAAGTTATTAGAAAAGTACGAAATGTCACAAAAGGTATTAGAAAGTACGAAATGTCACAAAACTAATTGGAAAATGACGAAATGCCACAAAAAATATTGGAAAAGTATAAAATGCCATAAATTATATCAGGAACTATCAAAAACAAAAACAATACAAAAAAACATACCTCAATAGTAGAATTTGATCGTTTTATCGACCGCACCATCAACAACAATATGATAAATGAGAACATGAGAATTATTGCTAAGGAGTACATTATCCGACCGACATCAGAGTTGTAATTCAACATACTAACCGGAATTGGCTCTCGTGACCTGAAATTATAAATTTTTGAAAAGTGACATTTTATACGATGAAACAGGTTCAATTGACAAAGTCTATAATCTGCCATTTTAAATAAGATACTAACCAAAATCTTACCTTAAACAAGATTCTTCAAGCCTAGACAAACATTCACACAACGATCTTGACGTTTTTTCTCCAGTACCACTAGTACCATATTCACCAGACATACCACTACTCCTACCGTAATCACCACTGTTTCTACCGTAATCTGTCTGTGACTCAAAAGTGCCATTTCTAATACCACTACTTTTATATGCACTACCAAAAGTGTTGTTTATAGTGCGAAAAGTTGCTGGAATTGCGGTGGTTGCGGCTTTGGCGGCGTAGATGAACGATGTCGAAGGCAATGAGGTCATATTGTTATAGGTAGTATACTCGTAGCTTGGTAAAAAACGGTCAAAAGTAAGGTGGTTAGAGTTAGTACAAGTACATTCTTGGTTGTATTATATGCTAATTAGTGTTGTATATTAGGGGCTGTACTTTGAACAATCTGAAAAAGGTTAAAAACTAGCAGATTTCAATGAATTTCATTTAAAAATGGCAATTATTATAACAGTATAATATGAAATGACAATTACTTTAACAGTAAAATAAAAAATGGCAATGACTGAAGTAGTAAAAAGTTATGCCGTAAATTTTCACGTGTTTAAACGGCAAAAAACGACAAAACTTTTAGTAAAGAAGGATAGAGAACGATAGAGGAAGAATTGGGAAATGACAGGAAAAATGTCATGAAATACGACAAAATGAACTCATAAGTCCTATATAATGTGATTGTGTCATGTAAAGCCTATAAAAATTATTTTCAAGGTTTTCACAATTTTATAATACGTACGTAATCCGATAAGTTAAAAAGCCTTACAATTACCTACGACAATATGACTTTTTGACTTATGGCCCACGTCTAATCTCTCATTTTATATAAAACGGTAGATTAGACAAAGCCCTATCTCTGTTTCAACTTCTAGCTAGAGCCCTAGCCCAGAATCCTAGCCCAGAGCTCTAACCCAGAGCCCTAGCCCAGAGCCCTAACCCAGAGCCCTAGCTTAAAGCTCTAGTCCTAGCCGTAAACTTAGCTTTGTCTTAGCCTTGTCCTTAGTGAGCCACAGGGGAAACCAGGTTCAACTTTTTTCGAAAGTTTTTTTCAGGGAAGGTGGTCCCCATACAAAGCAAAAAACTTATTTTTACTAGCTTTGTACTCTTATTAGTAAAAAATTTTATAATTAGTTTTCATTTCGTATAAAGCAATAGATAAGGCTCAAGGCATAAGCTAGCCTTTAATAGGTTTTGAATGGCTTGTCACCGCCCTATCCTACCCTACCCTACCCTACCCTACCCTACCCTACCCTACCCTACCCTACCCTACCCTACCCTACCCTACCCTACCCTACCTTACCCTACCCTACCCTACTCTACCCACCCAACTACAATTCTTCATACTTATTGATGCCAAACCTTTGTAAACCTTGGAGTAATCAAAATTAAAAAGGTAGGGGCAAGAGAGTGTGTGTTGGGAAGCAATTAGAGGGCAATACAAAGGATTACACACGAATGTCAAGCACCCATGCCGCCACGGAACACCCCCACACACCGCACCTTGGCCACAGATTGCCGCAGGGGTTTTTTCAGCTGCCACCGAGAAGGATTAAAACGAATTTGAAATGCGAAAAATATGTAAAATGACTATGTTCGGCCGCTTTAGGCTATTATAATATAATTTATTCAAATTGACACTATTTACGTGCTTTTTGAGACATTTTTATGTTGTCTATGATTGGAAATGGCATTTTTGTAAATTTCGAAAGAAACGGCAAGAACTTTCTTTACAAAAAAATGGCAAGAACTTTCTTTACAAAACAAAAAATGGCAAAAACTTTTTTCACAAAACCCAACAGCTCAAGATTTCAGTAAAAAATTAGCTGCTGCAAACTGCGGGTGAATGTTATACGACAAAGTATTAAAAAGATTATACCATGCCTTATGATAAGAAAACTGCAGTATTCTTCTTTACAAAACATAGTTAGATAATAACTTTCTTTACAAAATAAAAAATGGCAAGAACTTTCTTTAAAAAAAAGAGCAAGAATTTTCTTTACAATATAAAAAAAGCCAAGAACTTTCTTTACAAGACATAAAATAGCAAAAACTTTTTTTACAAAATAACAAATGGCAAGAACTTTCTTTACAAAATAAAAAATAGCAAGAACTTTCTTTACAAAACAAGAAATGGCAAGAACTTTCTTTACAAATCAGAAAATGGCAAGAAGTTTCTTTACAAAATAAAAAATGGCAAAAACTTTCTTTACAAAGTCCTAATACCTGACTTGCAACTACGCCGGTAAAGAGGCCAAGCACAACATAAATTTTAGCCGCTAAGAGTGGGCTTCTTATTAAGTTGTATTGTGCTTTTTAAACCTTAATTACTACTTATATTATCAATCAAGTTTATAAAAAAAGCTGATCTCCTTAAGCTAATAAAACAATTTCCTATTGAAAAAGGGTTAAGATTAAGGTCTTGAAACCAGGAAGCCATTAAAATGTTTCTAGAACTTTTTAAATTACACAAAATGTTATAATTTGGCAAAGTAAAACATTAGCCAAAGGTAATGTTAATCCACCATTTGACGTACTTAATGCGTGTCATTGTTATTCACATATTACATAGTATCGTGCTAAAACAATACTATTAAGACATGAAATAAGTCTCAATGGTGCTATTTAGTACTATAAAAAGTATATTGTTAAAGGTAAGAAAAAATTGGCAAGAACTTTCTTTACAAAACAAAAAATGGCAAAAACTTTCTTTACAAAACATAAAATGGTAAGAACTTTGTTTACAAAATAAAAAATGGTAAGTACTTTCTTTACAATACAAAAAATGACAATAACTTTCTTTACAAATCAAAAAATGGCAAAAACTTTCTTTACAAAACAAAAAATGCCATTTTTAATGTAATTTTCCAAAATTAAATTTCAAAAATATATTTATTTTATAAGTGAAGTAAATGCATAGTATTTAGTAATAATCGTGCTTATTTCTGTACAATTGTTTGTGGAAAGCGATTGATGCCTACTTATGACAAGATTCTTCCTTTCCAGTGCATTTGCATTTGTCCTCGGCTTTGGAACAGTCAGCTGAAACGAAATGACATTATTTTAATACCCTACCCTACCCTACCCTATTCTACCCTACCTTACTCTGTCCTGCCTTGCCATACTCTGGCTTGCTATACCCTGCCTTGCCATACCTGCCCTGTCTTACAAACCCTCACAATGCCTTGCCCAGCTTTGTCCTGCTCTAACTGTTTCTACCGTATCCGATCTTACTTCTCTTGCTTTACTCTAGCTTAGCATGCTCTATTCAAACATGTTCTAACCCACCCTTTCATATCCTAATTCTCCCTGCACTACCCTACCCTATCTTATCCAACTTTACTTTACAATAACATATTAAGTCAGTAAAACCTACCAGGACAACACTCGCTCTTATCCTTGCAACAATCGCACTTGCCGTCCTTGCAGCAGTCCTTGCCTAGAGGGCATTTGCAGTTGGGGCGGTCTAAAAGCAAATATGGGTTTTTATCCTGAACGGCCGTCACTGACTGAAGAACTGACGGTTTTCCTAGTATGGGTTAGTTATCTAAGGCCGTGTTAGTCACACTTACCGCATCCACAAGGCATTTTCAATGAGTTTTTTGGAGTTAAAAAATAAAAATTCTGAAAATTTTGAAAAATTAAAAAATTTTAATATTTTTAATTTTTTCAAGGCGTCATAACAATAAAATAACAAAAACTTTGTTTACAGAACAAAAAATAGAATTTTATTATTCAAAATGGCGTTTGCAGACTGCGAGACCCATGTTATACGATGAAAATTCGAAAAGGCAAGAATTTTTTATACAAAACACAAAATGGCAAGAACTTTGTTTACAAAACAAAAAATGGCAAAAACTTTGTTTACAATGCTTTATATGACAAAAACTTTCTTTACACAACATAAAATGGCAAGAACTTCCTTTACAAAACACAAAATGACAATAACTTTGTTTACAAAGCTTTATATAACTAAAACTTTTTTTACAAGGCCGTTATATGGCAAGAACGTTCTTTAATTACTTTTGAATTTCAAAAAGTTTTGAAAATGTAAATTTTTAGGCCTATGATCTTCTGAATTGCATCTGAAAATGTCATAAACACACATTTTGTTTACATATCATCTTCAGATGACACAAATTCGTTTTTTGCTTAAAAAATTATTAGCTCCGCCCCCTTGATGCACAGTTTCTATCCCCGCTCCTGTTACAAACGTTCCACCGTACCTTACTCCTCGCTACAAAAGTTCTACCCCTCTCTACCCCCATTCAAAGAGCGTGTTACCCCCTCTCCACCTCTTCTTTTTAAAATAATTGGTTGTTCAGATAATTCTGAGCCAGCCAACCCCGAAAATCTGCTTTGCTTAACCTTAGACTTTGGCTTAAGCTTAACTAAGGATTAGGATTAAGGGGCACAGAATTATTTGAACATCGTAATAGTCTCATTTCTCCTCTCCCTAGCTACATAATTTTTATTCCGACCTCTCCCTCCCTACCCTCGTTCTTGTGACCAAATTTCCACTCCTCCCCATCCCTCCCCCTTTCCCTTGCAAATGGACCTCCTCCTCCACTATAAATAGTCCCCACCCGGCTACAAACACATCAACAAAGCATAATGAGAGCTGCCATTCAAAATCACATGTTTATATATACATTGCTTATCATTTGTTTTGTCAGAGCGATTTCTTCAAATTGGCAACCGGCTGTAAACAACCACGTGCAAACGATCACTTTCAGCGGACGGAAGTCGAGGTTATCAGTTAAAATGGTCAATCACTTATCATGCAACTGTTTTTTAGTTTCTGATCAAGCAACGCATGACCGCAGGAAATTTTGTGAAATTGTAAATCATGTGTAGTAATAAAATGTTATCTTCAAATTTTGTGAAATTTTAGTTTAGATGTGGCAAAAATTGTTTTTTGATATGTAAACAGTTTTTTCACCTCTTGTAAAGAATGTGCTTGCCTTTTCACTTCTTGGAAAGAAAGTTATTGCCATCTTTTGATTTCTAAACAAAGTTTTTGCCATTTTATGTCTTGTAAAAAAAGTTATTGCCATTTTATGTCTTGTAAAGAAAGTTTTTTCCATTTTTTGTTTTGTAAAGAAAGTTTTTGCTATTTTTTGTTTTGTAAAGAAAGTTTTTGCCATTTTATGTCTTGTAAAAAAAGTTATTGCCATTTTATGTTTTGTAAAGAAAGTTCTTGCCATTTTTTTGTTTTGTAAAGAAAGTTTTTGCTATTTTTTGTTTCGTAAAGAAAGTTCTTGCCATTTTTTGTTTTGTAAAGAAAGTTTTTGCCATTTTATGTCTTGTAAAAAAAGTTATTGCCATTTTATGTCTTGTAAAGAAAGTTTTTGCCATTTTTTGTTTTGTAAAGAAAGTTTTTGCCATTTTTTGTTTCGTAAAGAAAGTTCTCGCATATATTAAAAACCAAACTATTGCCCTGAAAAAAACCTAATATATTATAGAAGATAAGAGTAGAGGTTAAGTCTCAATCTATAGTTACGGTATTCTCTATAAAAAAGTCGGGCTAGACTTAATTTTTCGGCCCGGCCTACAGAGCTGAGCTTTGGTTCGAACTCTAGCCTTCGGGGCTTTCATTTTTATAATACATGTCTCTTTCAATTATAGGGTATGATAAAAGATGGGGTAAAAGACAGAGAAAGGAGACAAAGTATAGATTAATGTAATTCTAATAATGGTGGCTTTGAGTTGAGGGCTATGGCTAAAGCTATAACTAAAAATGTTTTTTAGTTTTTACCATTTTTATTTGTTTTTTTAAATAGGACACAAGTAAAAACCCGTTACAACTTTATTTGGTATTAAAATGTAAAACAACATATTACATACATGATTATACAATAAAAAAACATGGAGAATAAGATAAAATTAAAAATGTTAAATAATTTAACCGCAACATAGAGAAAACAACCGGTAAAGTTTTGTAACAGAACTTTTGGCGCACCCTGTACATATTAAAAAATGCGTAGAGTTATCACATTGACAGTATTGGCGCTGAACGGTGCCACTAGAGCTAACAGAAAAAATGACAGGAAGAGGGGATAAGGAAGGGTGCTCCTTCCTTATATTTAAAGCCCCAAGTATTGCCTATGCCGTATCACTGTTGACAAAAGGACTACAATTTAAAAACAAAATGCCGTGTAAATATCTACACTAATAACTACAAAAAGACAATAAAAATCCGTAAACAAACGTTGTTTTGGCAGACTATAGTAATATATTAGGTGCCGACATAAAGACCCCGCCATACTTTTCCTGTAAAAAATGGCGGGTTCTTTATGTCGGAACATAATGTTAATAAACTCAAATCGAATTGTCAAGAAAAGTCTTGATCTAACAATTGGGTCTTACTGTACCTTTATTCCATTTTACTCTGTAAAAACCAAGCCCTACAGTAATCTACCCTCACTCACTCCCCCGAGAACTCTCTAAACCTAGGTTGTGAGCTACTATGAAAGTTGGGTGTTAACTGTTCGCTAACACTCAATGATAACGAATCAGATCGATTCGGGTTAGGATAAGGCTCTGGAGTTGATGACCGTAATGAGATACGGTCATGGTTCAGACTACGGTAGATGCCATGCATGATTCGAGTCATGTTATCCATCTTTCTGTCCATATTATTCATCTGAGCTTCTAGTTTAGATAAGCGACCGATGATTGAATAGGCGTGAGACTTGCGACCGGTCAGGTTTTGACCTGGCTTCCCGAGCGTTTGGTCTAGCCTGAAATGGCAAAAAATTGTTTTTGAAGTTGGATTGGCTAGATATAAATACGTATTTTCATTCCAAGGCACTTAACCATAGCTGAGCCAGAGTCAAACTAGGGCCAGGCCAGGGCCATACTAGGACCAGCCAAGGCCAGACCAATGCCATACTAGGGTCAGATTAGGGCCAAGAACCAGGACCAAGACTAGGACCAGAACCGGGAGCATGACCACGACCAAGACCAGGACCAGGGCCAAGAACCAGGACCTGGACCAGGACCAAGACCAAGACCAGGACCAGTAACAGGACCAAGACCAGAACCAAACCAGGGCCAAGAACCAGGACCAAAACCAAGACCAAGACTAGGACCAGGACCAAGACCAGGACCAAGACCAAGATCAGGACCAGGACCAGGAGAGCTAGTAGGGTAGGGTAGAGTAGGGTAGGGTAGGGTAGGGTAGGGGTTACTTACCTTCGTTGCAGTCCCTTGATCCTGACAAACAGCTCGGCATGCCCTTGACTATATTGTTCTATCACATCTCTAACGTCGTATGGCTTTCTAGCGCGGCCGAACTTCCTTCTGGCCACAAAATATTTAATTTTTCGAATTGCTCTGATCGCATTCTTGTGAACGTCGGTCAGTTCACAAATGTGAGCCACCTTGACCAGTGGAGAACCTTCATCATCATTGTTATCTGCATCTTCGCTCTTCGAATCGAATAACGATGACTTCTTGCGAGGGTTACAGCCATGTACTACAATATAAAATTAAATAGAAAAAACTTTTTTTACAAAACAAAAAATGACAAGAACTTTCTTTACGTACTATAAAACGACTAAAAATTTGGTTAGAACACAAAAATAGCAAAAACTTTCTTTACACAGGCTAATATAATAACTTTTTTGATAAAATTTTAAATAAACTTACGCCGATTCGGCGGAGAATCAGAATTCTCGCATTCTCCATCACTTTCTTTAAGCTTTGGTTCTTCTGCTGAGCCAGCTGAGCGTAGTCGACCCCTAGAAAATTTTTTTTTCATTTTTTGGCACCTCCACCTATTTTCAAAAACAAACTTTTATTAAATATATTTTTGTTAACCCACCTTTCCCATTCTCCTCCTTCCAATTTTCCATCTCCTCGTCCTCCCCCCCCCCTCCATCTTTACCTAATTTTTTAAAATTTTTTAGAGCCCATCCCTTCTTTTTTGCCCTACCCTTTCTCCAAATTTTTTTAAAACCCACTTCTCTTTTTCACTCTACCCTACCCAACCCTACCGTACCCCATTCAAAACTTTTTTATTTTTTACCATCTACCCCTTTTTCGCTCTACCCTACCCCTCCCTTTATTTTTTTTATTTTTTGCCCTCTCCTCTCCCTTTTTATACAACACCCTACCCTTAGAAATTTTTCTTATTTTTAACACCTGCCCCTTTTTTCATCCTATTTGACCCCTCCCCTTAGAGTTGGACATTTACCGGTAAATTTACCGGTAATTTTACCGGTAATTTACCGAAAATTTCGGTTTTTTACCGGTAAAAAAGTGTTTTGTGTCCTAGCACGAAAATTATTTTTGTTTCAAAATTTGTTTTTCTTTTGGAAAATTAGCAATATTTTGACGAAATATGTTGAAAAATATCACAGACCGTTACAAAAGAACAAATAATGACTACTTTTGCAATTATTGTGGTGCAAAATACGTCAGTAACCTTACAAGACTGTACCAACATCTTCTGCCAACAACTCACAAGGACGAAAAATTCAATTTTTAAACTTTCTTGTTGATTTTTGATACTTTATGTATAGGTCTGTGATTATTTAGCGAAACAATTGCACTAAAATATCTTCAAATGATCAAGAACAGGTCGTGCAATTATATGAGCAAAAATGCGGAAAACAAAAGATTCCATCGAACCAAGCAGAGTCTAGTCGACAATGATCATCCAATCATCTATGACTAGCTACGTCAACATAACATATACCGGTAGGGAAAAAGAAGTCGACAATGCTATTGGACTTATAAGTTGTTTTTTAAAGTAAAAGAGTGAAATACTTACTATTTTATTGTCTTTGTTGTTTTAAAACGCTTATTAAACGTTTTAATGACATTTTAAAGTTTTTAAATACCAAATAATAGCCCGGTAAATTTACCGGTAAAAACCGGTAAAATTTTTACCGAAAAATCAATTTACCGGTAAATGTCCAACCCTACTCCCCCTCCAATTTTTTTCCGTTTGATAACACCCACCTTGTTTTTCACTTTACCTTACCCATCCTTTCGCTTTACCCTGCCCCACCCTCGCCTTCCTCCTGCCAATTTTTTGTCACAAAACTAACTCCCTCAACTTCATCCCTTCCCTTGTCTTTTTTTTGAGATTTTACCCTGCCCTACCTAAATTTTTACCTAAAACTTGAATTCTAAAACCCTTCCCCCCCCCCCACCCAAATTTAAATTTTTTCGAAGTCTCAACTTACTTTTGAAAAGCGGCCTTAGACTTCCACATAGCAGCCACAGAGTTGGTCTTCTTAGTACCCCGCTGAAACACCTGTCCCTTCATATTACCAGTCGGTTGAGGAGGAGTAGCTTCCTTTTCCTCTTTCTTTCGATTTGCGTTTGGATCCACATGAATTCTCCATGTGGCTACGGACTTACTGTGTTTATCAGCGGCGTAGCATCGCCACATACATTGGATTAGAGTGGCAGCGGCTGGGATTTGGCGATTGAAATGCTTCTGACGCTGCTTTTGTTGCACCTTTAAGGCAAAGCCTGAGCCTAGAATACCCTGAAAATAAGAAAAAAATAAAAAATAGTTTGTGATACCCTACCCTACCCTACCCTACCTTACCCTACCCTACCCTACCCTACCCTACCCTACCCTACCCTACCCTACCCTACCCTACCCTACCCTACCCTACCCTACCCTACCCTACCTTACCCTACCCTATCCTACCCTACCCTACCCTACCCTACCCTACTCTGTCTTACCGTATCGTGCCCTACCCAACTTTATTTTCTGCATTCCGACCTTACCCCACCCTATCTTACTATACTCTACCTTACTCTGTCCTGTCTTGTCCTACCGTACCCTGTTCTTATCCTGTCGTCCTCTTTTTCTTCTTTACACTACCCTTTCGGAAACTATCCTGCTTTTCTTTGTCCCGCTTGATATTATCGTACTATAGCCGGACCCTACAAGTTCTACCTAACCCTACCCAACTCTTCCCCTAGTACCCTTCTAGTTCTTTCCTTACTGTAAGTTTAAGGTATTGTAAACTTTTCTATAATTCATAATTAGTTTATCAACCTTTTTACCATAGCCTAGCCTTCTGTGACTTTTCTTGCCCTATTCAACCTTTGACTAGCTCTCCGTTCATTTTTATCTTGCCTTAGCCCTGCCCATTCTCTGTTTACTATATTAGCATCGACTTACACTTATATGTTACCTCTCTTGCCTCTGGGAACCTCTAGTCATACTATTTTAGACTTTAAACTCACCGCAGGTAAAGCAAAGAAAGAAATGGCAAAAATGGCAAAACAAGAAGCGACAATCCTGCCAATCCATGTCTGTGGTACAACATCACCATACCCAATGGTGGTCATTGTTATCTAAACTTTTTGGTTAAAAACGTCATTTTTAAATAAAAAATGCAAAAAATGTCATTTCGAACTTTAACACAAATAATGGCATTTTAAATCAGAATTTTACGTTTTAGTTTTTAAACTTTGCACCTCTAATAAAAAACGGCATTTCAAAGTAAAAAAGTTAGCTTACTGTATCGTATTTTATTGTACAGTAACCTTAAAAAACGCTTTCTTGTAAATCAGCAAACAAACAGACATTGAAACCCCATACACATCCCCCAGAAACCTACCACGCCCCACCACAAAGCGTCTGCGTAGCTAGTGAAATGAACCTTCCCATCCGGCCCTACAGTATCCTTCTCCGCCAAGTAAACAAAGTACGATGAGAATATAAGCCCCAAGAAACCTATGTATAATGTTGTTATAAGCTCTTGACGATGTATAAAGACGACTGAGCCTAGTAGACGCCATGTACCACCTTGACGATCCACATGTAACATACGTAGGATTTGAAGAAAGCGGACGCCACTAAAATGGTTAGCTTTAAAAATTAACAAAGTGTTTGCTAAAATGGTAAAATGGGTTACGTAAAGCATTAAATGGTGTATGTAATTCACAAATTTCAAGTTGTTACCTACTTTTTAAAAAAAGTTATGACTGATTAAAAAAGTCAAAAATCCGAAAAAGATCGATTCCGCAAATACATTAAAGTTTTTAAACTGGTTATGGCCTCAACTAGAACAAAAAATTGAATATTCTTAGCTTTAGCTTCAGCCTCATTACGAGACTAAGCCTAAGTCTGAGCTTAAAGGACCAGTTCGCCCATTGAAATATCATTGGCATTCTGTCGCAAAAAGCGTCGAAAATCAGGCAATTTCAATCAAAATCATTTTTCTCAAAAAACGTGAGTGGGTCGGTGTCGAAATGAATTTTTCAATTTGGGACCGACCTGCTCAGGTTTTTTGCGAAAAAAATGAACGTCGAATTTTTGCGACAGAATGCCAATGATATTTGAATGGGCGAACTGGTCCTTTAAGCCTGAGCCTGAACCTGAGCTTAAGCTTGAAGTTGAACTTGAGCTGAAGCTTAAGTTAAAGTTTAGATTTGATCTTTATCTTAAACCTGAGCTTGAGCCTGAGTCTGAACCTAAGCCTAGGCCTAATCCTAATCCTAAGCCTCAGCGTAAGCCTAAGCCTAAGCTTAAGCCTAAGCCTAAACCTAAGTCTGAGCCTGAGCCTAAGCCGGAGTCTTAGCCTTAGCTATAGCTTGAGTCTGAGCACAAGCCTGAGCCTTAGCCTTAGCTTTAGCATAAACCTAAAACCAAGCCTAAGCCTGGGCTTGAACATTAACCTGAATCTAAGTTTGAACCTGAGCCTGATACTTAATCCTAGCCTTTTAAAACAAAAACAACTTGTTAAAAAATTACAATAGACTAAAAACTTACCGTATAGCACTTGTGGCAAACACTTTTCCTTCGCTTCCAACGCCTATCACTACTATGCTTGCTATTACCACACATAAGTCTAAAAAATTGAAATCATAATACTCTTTCACAAAATTTAAAAATGCATTATTTGCTTATTGTAAAATACGTTAAGTAGAGTTCATTTTTTTAAAAAGATATAAAACGCTTACCAATTATAGAAATAGGTTTTTTGGCAAATTTTAGCCGACCAAAGAAGCCGAGGTATTTTGAACGACAACCCGCTGACCACAGTCGAATACAGTATTCTAGGCCAAAGAATACAACAAGAAAAATTTCCTGAAATAACAAAAATTAATGTTCTCTTTACTAGTCTTACCCTCAACCTTAACCAAAAGACCCAGCTCAGAGCCCAGAAGCCTAGTCCAAAACCTTATCTCAAAGCCCTAGCCCAGAACCCTAGCCGAGAGCCCTAGTCCAGAGCCCTAGCCCAGCCTAAAACCCTGGCTTTTGCCCTAGTCTTAGCCCTAGTCCAGAGTCCTAGCCCAGAGCTCTTGCCTAAAGCCCTAGTCTACAGCCCTAACCCAGAGCCCTAACCCAAAGTCCTAGTCCAGAACCCTAACCTTAAATTTAATCCGCGCCCTAATTCCGGCCCTAGCTTTAGTCCTGGCCTCTGCCCTATTGTCTACACTTACCTCAACCTCACAATCAGTCTCTACTCTTACTATGCGACCTTCCTTGATCACTTCCTATCTAATGTCATACCTAAACGTCCACGTGTACTAATCCAGCTTACCATTACCAGCCTTCTCTAATCTTACAAATATTCAAATTAAAAGAAAAGAACTCACCATGAAAAATAGCACCTCAGCAGCACGTTTTGTATACGATTCGACTGTTGATAACACACTGAGGATGAGGCATAACAATACCAATGTGAACACACTGAAAAGTAATTCTCTTTGAATTCCCACATTGATTCAGAAAATCGTTTTCTAGTCTATTTGAGCTTATATAATAGTGACCTTTTTCAAATTTTAAAAATTTATGGCTAGCCTTTTTTCAACCCAGCCCACGAGCAAAACAGGTTTGGGATCTGGCCTTTGAACCTATACATGTGCCCGGCCCTGTTCAATTTTGTTTTGGGCCAGCCCGGCCTAAGATCAAGATAATTCAAATCTTTTTTGGGCCCAGCTTACAGTCCGTAGTTTGGGCCCCGGCCCTTGGGTCTACATGTCCCCGGCTAGGGTACTTTTAAATTTGCTTTAAAGCAGCCCGGCCCCAGCCTTAACCTTAGCCTTAGCCTTAGCCTCAGCTTCAGCCTCAGCCTTAGCCTCAGCCCCAGCCCCAGCCCCAGCCTCAGCCTTAGTCTTAGCCTCAGCCTCAGCCTCAGCCTCAGCCTCAGCCTCAGCCTTAGCCTTAGCCCTAGTCCTAGCCTCCCTTTCAAACCTGTAATAAATATATACCTAAATTCCATTAAAAAATTAAAATCTCTTACCTAAAATGGTAGATAAAGCACTTCCAACCGGTCGGCCGCTCCAAAAAATTGTAGATTTTGCCTTTCAATGTAGGCTTGGCTGCTTTTCGTTCGCGTAAATTCCGAAACCGGGCATCGAACATCTGAACACGCTCTTTTAGAATCAGCTCCTCACTTTTGAACTCCTCATCCGACTTTTGTCGTATACGACGTCGTATTTTGTCTGGCATATGCGACAAAATCGAGCTTACCGACAAGTCCATTTTTCGTACTTTTCGAAATTTCAAAAAATTTTTAAAATTTAAATTTTGAAAATGTGATTTTAAAGGTCTTTATAGCTTAGTACAACCTTTTGTATATCAGTTATGGAAACCTAGTGCTTGGCTACAGTGTAATATCCATGATGAAGTCCAAATATTTTACTCGTATAGACAAGATACCTAAATTTATGGCGGTATTAACTAAAATTCAGCTTGAAAATATTTATTTCGAATGTAAAATACAAATCAGACAAACAAACGACAAGCTAAATAATATAGGTTTATATACAGTGACAAGTTATACGATGAAACGTGTCTGGAGTAAAGGCACATTTCATCGTATAACTTGTCACCATAACTTTATAAAAAACATTTTATAGAAAAAAACAACGGTTTTTATTAGATATAGTTAATTTTAACTTTTTTTTATCAAAAAGACATGTTATACGATGAAATCTGTCCCAAGTCTCAGACAGATTTCATCGTATAACTTGTCTCTTTATCAATGAATTTCAATATAGTCTAAAAAATGACGAGAGTTACTACTTTTAAAAATAAAAGCAACATAATTTTAAAAAAAAATTTTTTGAGACATTTTATACGATGAAACGTGTCTGAAGACTGAGGACACGTTTCATCGTATAACATGTTACCACTTTTTTTGTAAAAACAAGTTTAATAGAGAAAAACAACTAGTTTTCCTAATTATAGTCAGTGTTCAGTTTTCTTGGCAAAGAGACATGTTATACGATAAGATGTGACTTAAGAATTCAGACACATTTCATCGTATAAAACGTCACTACGCAAAACTTAAAATCCCTGTTAAAAAGGGAAATGCCCTTAAAATTATCAAAATTAAACTTTTCCCCTCCGAAACACAACATTTTTCCACAAAAAACCATCTGTAAGCGTGGTTAAGGTCTATGATACTTCTATAATCCCACGAGATTTGTGTAAATAGAACGCGGATTACACTCTGAATACACCTTCTAATCAACGTATTTTTGAAAACTTTTTTTTTGGCAATTACGGAGTATGGGCTGGTTAAAACTTTTTTATTAAACTCTTATAATAACTTTGAATTTAGGTATCAAAATGGGCGAATTAAAGTCTGTTTTGGCTGTTTTGCGTCGTTTAAAAGACATGATGTAACAAAAAATGCAATTTCAAAAAGACGAATTAATGAAAATTTTTAAAAATTGAAAAAATGATAGCTGAATATATGTACGTTTACTACGTAATAACGAATTACCGCAACATTGTCTAATTTTTGTAAAAATAAATTTTAAAATTCAAAAATGTAAAAATTTGAGCCATTTTTCTAATATTTGCAGCCATAATATGGGGTGTGAAAAAAGTGCCAAAACATAATATAGGGTTGATGAAAAATTGTAAACTTTTGCAAAATGATAGCTGAATAGATGCCCTTTTATTATTTTCAAAATTTTTTACTTTAGATTTGTCTAAATTTCGCAAAATGCACTTTGAAAAAGGTTTTTAAGTTTCTTTTTTAGCCAATGGAGGAGTAAAAAGTTCATTCTAAAATATAAGGTTTATAAAAAATTGTAAAATCTCACCAAATGATTGTTAAATATACGTATCTTTACGGAGTTAAACAATTTTTATTTTAGCTTTATTTAGTTTTGGCAAAGTGCACTTTAAAAATTTTTTTTGAATTTCTGGGACTAGCCATTGTAAGGGTCAAAAACGTGTCATTATAAAACGTAAGGTTAATGGAACTTTCTGAAATTTTGCAAAATGATAGCTAAATATACGTACTTTCTTTATGCTTAACATTTTTTATTTTAACTTCATTTAATTTTGGCAAAATGCACTTTTAAAAAATCAAACTGTCAAAATTTTAAAAATACGAAACTTTCAAAAACCAAAAGAAATTACTAGTTTGTTCACATAATTCTGTGCCCTTAACTCTAAAAATTTGCTTTATAAGAGACACAGAATTATCTGAACAACCAAATACTTATTATGATAAAAATCTGTTTTAGGAGGGGGCGCAGAATTAAATAAACGTCCTAACACATTTTACCCAGGAATGCCAAAATCCACACCCCAAAACCCATTCCAACATGAAGTCAAACACTTTTTGGCTAGATTTGGAAAATAATTTGGCTTTTTGATATTTTTATTTTACTGCCTTTAGGGGGTCTAATCCGACAGTCGAGGGAAAAGACCAGGTTAATCAGTCGAAATTGGCTTATAATTCGTTTAAAAAGCATTCTTGTAAAGTTTTACTAGTTCGTGAAACCCTTAGGCATTTAATTTTTAATTAGTCCGAGAATTTTTGAATTTAAAATTTTTGAATTTACAGTAAAACTTGGTATATGTCAAAAACAATCCGACCATATATGGTAAATAAATATTACGCCACCAACCAAAAGGTAATGAACGTCATTATCATAGTACGTAATAGAGTAAAACAAAGACTTTAATGGCTGTTACACATAACACCCTCATGCTTCTACATCATTTAATACGTTTTTCTATATATACCTTTACCTATACATGTACATATATGCGTTAATATTCCTAGTTCTTACCTCTAGCCCAGAGTCCTAGCCCAGAGCCCTAGCCCAAACCCAAGCCCAGGGCCCTTGCGCAGAGCCCTAGCCCAGAGTCCTAGCCCAGAGCCCTAGCCCAGAGCCCTAGCCCAGAGCCCTAGCCAGAGCCTTAGCCAAGATGCATAGCCTAGAGCCCTAGCCCAGAACCCCGAGCTTTGAAACCTGAGCTTTAAACCCTGTGCCTTAACCTAGAGCTATGGCCCTATCAATAATCCATGCCCATCTTTATGATCATGTCCATGACCGAGCCTATGCCTATGCTTAGTTATGGCTTTTAATATACGTATATAAATATAAATCAAAGTTTAAGAAAACAAGTTTAACATACCTTTACATCCCTACATAAATTTTTGTCCATGCTTACTAGTTATTAAAGAAAATATTATAGTAAATTTAAAAATATTGAACAAAAATTTCACTTCATAAATTGAACAAAAACAGTATAGCAAACAAAAAAAAATTTTTTTTTAATTTTTTAAATTTTCAAAAACTAACCTTCTCCAATGCCTGTGTGCGAAACATGTCAAAGTTGATTGTATCATCGCCCACCGTGCTTTGTCTGCTCAATGGTGCTCTGTATCGACCCGAATAGTGTTCATTGATACTCAATGAAGAGCCCAGTGAATACATGGTTTTTTAATCTGAAAACCAAATGTTAAAACTCATTTGAAACATTTCATAGCTTGAGGCTTAAACATTTAGTAGGCATAACACTTCAAAATTTAAAAATCGACTTTAATTTGACTTTCGTTGTAACGGGAGTACTATATAGTATAAAAAACACTATATACAAATTAAGCTAAAACTATAAGAAACAAAAAAAAATTAACTTTAATCTTTAAACTAAGGTAAAACATCAAAATTTTACGTATAACAATACAGTGAGTGATCAAATTAATTATAAAAAGGCATGTACGTACTTTGTGAACACTTAAAATAGCTCAACAGACAGCTTTGCATGCATAATATCAACACAAATTTATAATTAAAGCTTTGTACGTATTATGTATAAGGCATGACTAACCTAACATTGACATACTTCCTATTAGACTTGCAATACTTTAATGTGACATTAGTATAACAATATAGCTTTTGGTACAATTTAAAATTTCAATAAAACATCAAATTCTACTTTAGTGAAGCTCTATATGACAGCTAACAGTCTTTCGAAAAAACTGTAAGGCTTTAGTTCAACAACATACAATAGCTATTGCAATAGATGCTAATATAATGAATATTAAAAGAAAATTGAAAAAAAACATTACCTTACCCTACCCTACCCTACCCTACCCTACCCTACCCTACCCTACCCTACCCTACCCTACCCTACCCTACTATACCCTACCCTGCCCTACCCTACCCTGCCCTACCCTACCCTACCCTACCATACTAGCCCTAGCTTCAACTTTAGTCCTATTCCTACCTTTGGTCCTACCCCTAGTCCTGGTCCTAACCTTACCCTTAGTCCTATACTCTTGGTTTCCGGTCCTGGTCCTAATCTTCCTACTTAAACTACTTTACATTGAGCTACCCTAACTTATTCTACCTTTTTCTATTCTACCCTACTCTACTTTATTATTCCCCACCCCAACCTACATTATTCTACTCTATTCGATCCATATGTCCTAACCCAACGTTTTATTTACCCTGTAAGTAGATTTACCCTAGCCCTGACCATACAAGATCTAATTCAATTCTAAATGCTACATAGCAATTACTTTTGTTTTCTTCTAGCCTAGGCTTGATTGATGTTTGGTAAGACCCTACCTTCCTCTACCCTACCCTATTACACCCTATCCTATTTCCCCTACTCTACCCTATTTTACCCTCTTGTACCCTACCCTATTTCACCCTACCCAACCCAAAAATCATATTTCAGCACGACAAGCCCAATTCATACTAAACAGTTGTAGTATTTCAATCTCAACCCATCAAAACTCCCTATGTCAACATCACCCTACCCATCTACCAAAATGTCACCTCTACTTTACCATACCACCCAGTCTTTTCCCAATCTCCGAATTTCGAACAATCCCTTTCAAAAATTACTTGGCAGTAAAAAAATACGGGAATTGTAATTGTAATGACTGTTGTCAGAGCAACGGGAAAAGAACACTGGCCGGATGAAAGTCACTTAATTATTCACGCAATCCAAACAACACTGCTCTTTAACGGATTATTGAGGTAAGCACGTCAAGTAAAAGTAATTTGGTTAGATTGTAAAAGAACGTTGGGTGGTAGGAATGTGTTGAAAAAGGTAGTCTACGAAAGTTCTGTGTACAGGGTGCGCCAAAAGTCCCCGGACACATTGTTTTAGTCATATATTTATTAAAACAATGAATATACTTAAAACAACAACTAACAATAGTAACATATAGTACTAGTCAGGGCCGGGCGAGGACTTTTGGTCTGTGGGCAGGGGTTAAAAAAAATCGGCACAGGTAGCAGCTATCTGTGCCGATTTTTTGCAAAATTTTTTTTCCGAAAATCCACAGGGGGGACCACGTTCAACTTTTTTCAAAAATTTTTTTCTGGAGGGGTACCCCCCCCCCGTCCCCCCCCTTGCGCCCGGCCCTGTTACTAGTAATAACATAGACAAACGGTAAGTTAGTCAGGAACTTTTGGCGCACCCAGTAAAAGAACGAAACGACAGTGGAAGTACCGCATAAAGAATCGCCCGAAGATTTAAAATTTGTTTGTTATGAAAGGGTTATGTTGTAGAGGAGGTTTGAATGCACTCCATAGTGTTAGCTAGGAACTTAAAAGTTGTTTATTGTACAGAATTTTTATTAAAAGTAGATTCGTTATAAAGGAGTTCGTTACAAAAGAGTTCCAATGTATATAGAAAAGCTGTATACAGTGGAACCTCTGTATAACGAACTCCTCTATAACAAAACTCCCGTATAACAACAACTTTCAAATGCATAGCTATCACTGCAGAGTGGAGTCATTTTTAACGAACAAATTTCAAATCTGTGAACTATCCGTTATACAAGAGTTATACTGTATAAAAATTCAAAGAAGTACCTACCAGCTTCCCTTCATCCGTAGCACTTTTCATAAAAATAAGCAACAGAACGCCTTGGTCATTACTTGTCCGACCAACATGACCCACACTACAACATTAAACCCTTAAAAAAATTACAACTCGTCTATACCAGAAGCTACAACAAACAAATTTTAAAACGCCCAAGAAATGCTTTATACAAGAGTCTGCCAGTATGAGTACTTTCAAAAGACAAAAGTAGAAACTTAAACTTACTTATAGTATTTCTATTGCCATTTTACATCAGTACTTGAAGAGATGGTCCGCTTTGGCCAAGTATCGGCCAAGATATCAGCATTTTTCTCCAGGATTCATTGAAATAGGCAATTGTAGGTTGAAATTTCACGGAAAATCCAAATTTAAAAGCCTCAGGGTCCCAAACCAAAAATAAAAACAATTTATATTATGAACATGTTATATTAAAATACTCTGCAATAATTGTAATTAATAGTAATTATTGAACTGTGCAAAAAATGTATTACATACCATTTTAAATCAACAATTACTATAAATAATTTATTAAATTTAAAAATATAAAAGCTATATTAATATCTGTTGATTATGTGCTCTTCAACGCGGCCAATCGCTCAACGGCCGCATGAACTCTGAACAAAAGTTTGTTCTCCAACGAATATCCTTTATATTGTTTTACTTTGTTCAACAATGACTCTGCCTCGCTGTAGTTCTTTTGCTCGAAACGGATTTGAGAAAGCTCAAAAGTGGCATTTGGAACTAGGTAAAAGTTGTCCGTCAGGCGGGATTCACTGAAAATTGCATTTTTCAAAGGGTAGGGTAGGGCAGAGTAGGGTAGGGTAGGGTAGTGTAGGGTAGAGTAGGGTAGAGTAAGGTAGGGTAGGGTAGGGTAGGGTAGGGTAGGGTAGGGTAGGGTAGGGTAGGGTAGGGTAGGGTAGGGTAGGGTAGGGTAGGGTAGGGTAGGGTAGGGTAGGGTAGGGTAGGGTAGGGTAGGGTATGACTTACCTTTGTATGACCTTGTAAAGACATCGTTCAGCCGATTCGTACTGTCGCATAGTTTTCAAGCATACGCCACGTAAAAAGTCGTACAGTGCCAAATCGTTTACATCTTCTAAAATTAAAATGTCATAAAAACGTCTCTGCATCCCCTACCCTTACCCTTGCTTCTGCCAAACATTGCCCTATCCCCTGATTCAGCCCTTGCCCCAGACTTCGCCTATGTTCATGATCATGCCCATGCCCATGATGCCCATGTCCATGATGCACATGGCCATGATGCCCATACCCTACCCCTATCTACAGGTGAGAAACAGGCCGGGCCCCCTTCTAAAGCCTAGCCCAGGCCCAAGTCCCAACGTTTAGGCCAGATCCGTTTTCATTTTTGTTTTCAGGCCGGCCTGGCCTTGTCAAAAAAATTCTAGGATGGTCCGCCCAAAATTTTTTTAGACCCGGGTCCGCTTTTCCAGCCCAGTCCGTTTCAACCTTAGCTCGAGACCGGCCCGACTAGATCGTAAAGCCGGGCTGAACCAATCCGAGTCTACATGTCCCGTTTCTCCCTTCCCCCCTCCCCCCCCCCGGCGTCTGATGAATCCATAGCATCTGCTTCAGCCCTAGCCAATGTTAAAACCCTTGCTCCAGACCCACCCCTACCTCTACTTATAATCACATTGTACTTTCCTTTTTATAGTACCCTCCCCACCGTTACTTACCAGTAGGATTCTCCCTTTTGAACTGTTCGATCTTATACATGACATCAGACACATGGCTTCGTCGAGCTTCGAATATGCTGAATATATTCCAAAAGTACATGAACTCAAAGTTGGCCAAGTACATTCGATTCTCAGCCAGGAAGCGTTTGGCTTTGCGTTCGCAAAACTTCTCGACCGGTATTGATTTGCCGGCAATTCGAAGTCGGACCTTGGGCACTTTCTGACATAACAAACGCCAGGTCACATAGTTCTCGATACTTTGGTCGTATGGGTAGATGTAGATGGCAATGAGATAAGCATAGACACACCTTGACCATCTCGATTCATTTTTCAAGCGTTTGGCATAGTTCGCCGCCCAATCCCAACATCCCAACATGGCATAGGCAAATCTGAAAGTAGAGGTATAAGATTAGGTATTGCGAAAGTTAAGCGCTTAACTACAGGCACGAGCATGAGCATAACCTAAGGCTAAGAATTAGGTTAACGCTAGACATGGGGAACGGCCGGTCTGGGCCTTCGATCGGGCCAGACCGGGCTGTTCCAAAATTTCCAGGCTAGGCCAAGAAAGCCCGGCCCGTTTCCAGGTAAAAAAATCGAGCCGAGCCGGAGCAAAACTTAGATCGGGCCGGGGCTAACACTCAAACCCGGCCCGTTCCCCATGTGTAGTTAGCACACTGGGCTAGAACTAAGGCTGGAACTTGAGCTAAAACGTAGACTAGAGCTCTGGGCTAGGGCTTTGAGCTAAGGCTTTAAACATACTGTAGCTCCCAATAGCAAATATGATGGAACTGTTTGTAGTAACTCTGACAGTACACTGATTGATTGTAAAAATAAATGGCATTGTCCACATCACCGGAAGTCAAATGAAAGCGGGCTCGTAGGAACAGTATGATTGCACCCTGTAATTTTGAAATTTTAAATGTAGTAAAACACGAAAATTTTTATTTTTACATAGTGTCATTTACAGTATCTTTTGAGGTTTCTAAGGTATTAATAAATACAATGCTTTAACGTGGGTAACAAAAATATATACCTTACAACATTGTAATTTCTGACTATTTTAAACACGGAAACCTATAAGATGTCATTATGTTTCGTACAACTAACAATTGACACAACTACATATATATACGTAATTTACAGTAAGCCTCCCTCAATAACCACCAGCTTTAAAAAATTTTAAATATCTTAATCTAACCTACATTGCCATACCTAGCCCTACCATACCATACCATACCATACCCTACCCTACCATGCCATCCCTAGCTCTACCATGCCCACCCGTACCACGTCCTACGTCACTTTTTATTATCCTACCATGTCCTTGAACTGCTTTAACTCAACCCTACTCTAAATTACAGTATCCTTCTTTACTCGGCATTTTTTTATCCAACCATGCCTAAATTCCACTGTAATCTACATTTGCCACCTATGCCTTATCTTACCCTATCTTAGCCTATCCTACCTTATTTTAACCTACCCTATCCTGCTTCTTAAGCCCTAATCACTATAACAAGATACTTACATTAGGGTACTGAACATTCAGGTCCTTAAACAAAGCAGCGCACAGAGTTCGATTTGGTAGGCCTTCACCAATAAAGAATGTCACAAACAGTTCCCAAACCAACAGAGATAAGGAGGCCATTGTTGATCTAAAATTACAGAACTTATTAATAAATTAGTGTCATAACTACCCGTACCCCTACCTCTACTTTTGCCTCTACATTTAAACCTACAGCTACCCCTACCCCTACACCTACCTTTACTTTCATTATGCCCCTACCCCTATTCCTGCCATTCTACGCCAACTTATACCCACCTCAATGTATGCTTCATCTCAGCGACCTTGTTCAAGCATTTCATTCCGTAGCTCCGTTTCCCATTGAATCCGATCACTTGAAGCAATTTCAATATTTTACCAGGTAAAATGGACAAGCCAATGTTGAATGAGCCCAATCCCAACAGAACACCAGCTTCAAACTCATCTCTAATCTTCGAATTGTGAGTTTTCCAGGTGTGAGAGTTGAGAATACGGTAGCATTCACGGTAAGACATGAAGCAAGATCGTATCTTCAAAGCTCCCTTGATGAAACTGGCTAGGCTTTCGTCGTAGAAGAAGGTTAAGGCTGCTCTGTAAAAGATACATTTTACAGTATAATACAATTATTATAGTGTCATAGTACTAGCCTACCCTACCTTGCCCTACCATACCCTACCTTACCCTGCCCTGCCCTACCCTATTATACCCTACCTTATCTTACCTTACCGTACCCTCCCTACCATACCCTGCCCTACCTATCAGTTACTGTACCCCTATAGTACAAGCACATTTCCTACCGTAACCTCAACTCCTATTAAGCCAAACAGCACAAACCCTATTGTTACTATAACCCAACTGTAACCTATAGCAGCTCATCCTGAACCTAGTGCATAGAACAGAACCCTCGCTTTAACCGATAGTCTGTCATGGCCTTACTTTAACATATTTTTGTTGTCATACACTATCCTTTAACTGCCCTACCATAACATACTTATGACCTACTGTAGTGCTATTTTACCCCAGCTTACAATACGTTTAACTAATCTGCCTTACTATATTCTAAACTGCCCTTCTTGACCCTATCTTGTCTTAGTTTTCCCTACACTACCCTACCCCTTCGTTAGCCATATCCTTCTCAATCCCAACCCTACCTGAAAAGCAGTGCCTCAGCGTAGCACAGTTCTGCGTGAATCTCCTCATCTGACAACTTTTTGTAATGTCCACTCAACCGAAAAATAGAATCGGAGATGCTGTACTGTGCTCGGAAACGATGGATCACATTGACAGCCTTTTGAGATGCTTCCAACGCTTTTTCCATGTCTGCCTATAATAATATTCTCATAAAATTTAAAAATTTAATTTTTTAAAAATTTAAAATTTTGAGATTTTAAAAATTTTAAAAAATTCAAATTTCAAAAAATTTTAAAATCGCTTTAGAATTTAAAAATAAAAAAAAAACTTTAGTAGTCTAATCAAGCTTTAGATCCTTACCCGGTCACAAGTCATCATAGCCTGCAAGAACAATATAGTGCTGTAGCCCAATGCATGATACATTGTTTTATCGGCCAATGGCTTCATTTTCTGTTGAGCTTGTTCAAAATCATTGTTCAGGAACAAATCCATAGCCGCTTTGGCCTCGGCAATGCATTGTTCCAGGCTGATTTCATTTTTACTAAAAGACAATTTGTTTTTGAAGATACAACCCTTTTAAACTAACATATTTCCTTTATTTTTAAAATTTAAGCCACTTTTTTAAACCAAAAATAAATTGCATGTCAAAAAATACAGTATCCCTTCCCGTTAAACCAAAAACCCCAACTTACTGTGCCCAATAATCCGTGGCATCGTAGAAATCGTCGTCGGTCAAACTCCGACCATCCTCAATATGATCCGCCGGCTCGGCTTCGTTCAGATTCGGCGTGGAATACGCGAGATGCGCTCCACCACCCGGGTACAGTGCCATGCGCACAAGTTGTGAAGGATAGGCAGCACATTCGTACCTATTTACTCCCCGCTTTCTGCATTCGAATTTTAGCCCGTTGCCCTGGGAACAACATAACTTTACCCAACCCCACGAAAACAAAAGAATATAACTATTAATAACGATTTGAGTAGACACTAACGAGTAACGTCAAATCTTGTTTTTGGGCCGCTAATCTCTTCGTTATCAGAAAAAACAACCGAAACGATAATACCGTGTTTGCAAAACCAAACTTAATCTACACCAACGTTAATTCTGGCTAATGAAGTATAATAACTATTCTTCTTTCAACATTATCAAAATAAAAAGATGAAGCAGAATTCAAAAGCCCTTACCTAGATGCAAGGTCCTCATGTCAAACCTTAAAACACCGAAAACCTTCCGATATCGTAAGAATCTTCCATGCAAATTACAAAGATCAAACATTTACTACACAATAAAACAATATGGATTTATTCATAACAAAAAACTCAACAGATCCAAATTTAGATGTTGCTTGGGTAAAGCATCACTCGCACTCTCTTGCCCATGGCCGATGGGGGGAGGTTGTGGCGGAACTTGGCGCGGACTGATCCTGTGTTACCGTGAGCTCGGGTGACGCGGCCCCAGATGGCTCTCACGCGAGTCTTCTCGTGACCTCCCTTGGCGACCTTCTTCTGGGCTTTGTACACGTAGACGGCGCGCTTTCCAACGTAGAATTGAGCTTCCCTGGTGTCGTGAACATTCTCCAACTTCAGCAGGGCAGTGTTGACTTGTTGGTTTCTTTGTCCTCGCTTGTAGCCACTGAAGACGGCGCGGACGTAGAGGCGACGACCATTTGGAGCACGAGCGGTTTTTGTGGTTTCAGACATGATGAGTGTCGGTATAAACCTGAAAGTCATTCGAGATTAAATAGTAAACGTAAGCTAAAATCAAAAAGTACAGAGCGACAATAACGCGTCCCTTCCCCAAAAGCAAAAAAAATATTAAGGATTGTTTATGAGTATGTACACATAGATAAGAGTAAAGTGTAATGAGATCATTCTTCATCTTCTGAAGATGAACCATAATTTCCAACCAAAGCTCCTAAAACAGCAGCTCTATTAGAGACAGGTTTGCCAGTCGTTCCACCAGCTTTGTCGACCAATATAGAAGTTGATGTTGAACATCCAGGTTCTTCTGGCATCTCAATAGGTAATGATGATCCAATCTGTGCAATGCTAGTAGATGCAGAAGTACGAGGAGCTAAGAGACCATTTGACGACGAAGGAGTATCCGATGTAATAGAAGACGAAAGAACTTCGGATTTAGGCTTCACTTCTTCTTTAACCTTTGCTTTCTTCTTTATAAATCCAGCAAGTAAATTCGGAGCATTTCTTTTAGCAGGTGCTTTCCATTGAATCTTCGAACTAGATGGCTTTTGTTCCTCTTCTGCCACTTCTTCCGTCTCTTCTTTAACTTCAACCTTCTTCTTAGCCATCAATCTCTGAACTTCTTTTTCATCTTCTTCTTCTTGTAACTTGTGGCGTTGCGCTTGAGTTAGTTGCACGTCCATCTGTTGAGAATCCAAAAAGCTTATCAAGTCGACCTTGTTGTTCCTTCTGTTCATTTCCTGAAGCTCTCCTAACTTGTGAACGGCTTCCATTTCAGCTCTACTGGCTTCTGTTCTCTTCTCCAATACTTTCATAGGATCATTCTTCTCTGCTTCCTCTAACTCTTCAGCTTCTTTTTGCTTTTGTTGGTAGTATTTTGCAGCTTCAAAAAGTCGGGTGGCTCCATGTTCCATCTGGTAGTCTACATTCTCAATATCTGTTTTGAATACAAGCTCAGCGAGGCAGTTTGGACATCTGAAAGTATACAAGGTTGAAAAAATAGTCTAAAAGAGCATTTTAAAAACATATTTTTTCAGTTTACCAAAAGCAATGAAAAAGAGTGTTTTTATCAAATCTAGAACATCTAAAGTATAAACATATCTTTCAAAATGTATTTTTTGGCCTTAAAAGCTTAGTAAAAACAATATATTAAACCATAAAGCCTAAACTTAAAGACTAAACCTAAAATGTTCGTAAAGAATAAAGTTACGAATAATTATTGTCTACTACACCATCATATCCTTCAAAACACTTCTTTCCTTTACCTAAAATCAAAAAAAAACATAGAGAAACCAACTTACCTGAAGTAAAACCTAAAGATCTTCAATCCCAAATAGTCTTCACCTTGTGCTGTTTCTCGTCTCATGTTAAACTTCTTTCCTTTGTAAATGTACTCAGCACATTTGTTACACTGCATGTTGAACGGGGCCATCACACGCTGAACAAACTGTGAACTTCCCTTCTTTCCCTTAGCCTTGGTAAGCTTGTTTGGATCGAAATCCGGTGGATAGTATTTCTGAAATAAAGTTAGGTTAGAAAATAAGTCTCCCTCAGCGATTTTAACTAAATCTAGGCTTAAAAAGTCCAAAAGCAGTAACTCTACGTAAATAACATAATCCTTAACTCCATTACATTCTAATATAACATCTTTCCTTCCTAAAAACCTAAAAATCAATGTAAAAATAAGAAAAAAACTTACTTGAAACACTTTACGCTCGGTTCCGGTCATTTTTCCAAGATTCCTGAACTATTCCAACCAAAGTTGATGTAGTATTCAAATAATAAAGCTAAAATAACTAGAAACAACGCAAAAATCGATCAAAATTCACAAAAACCTTATATTATTTCAAAAGAAGGAAAAGCTAGCGGCGAAAAAGAAAAACTCCTATGAAATTGTACCGTATCGCCACTTGAAGCGGAACGCCAAAGAATTTGCGTTGCGATTTAACACGAAGACACGATTTCGGATAATTTCTTTTTTCTTCAATCTTTTTATTTTTTTACTTGTTTATGACTAAAACATGTTATAGTATCGAATCGACATGATAAATTTGTTTTATATATAGCAATTTTTAACAAAAACTATATTGTTTTAGGTATACCTTGAATAATTGGTTTGTTTTTCAATGTTTAAGATTGTCAGCTCACTTTTGCATCTTACCTAAAATGTACCTTATTTTGGGTCTTTTATACAACTCTTATTAGTAAAATTTTTTTTTTAGCCATAAAATTGGCGTTTATCTTATTTTCACATTGATTTAGGTATGTTTTGACTGTTACTATTACTAATATTTTTTGGTTGTCAATAGGGAATTGCGAAATAGCTGTTTATCTGTCTGTCTTCTTACTTGTTAGTAGTATTTTTAATGCGGTGCGTGACGAATACAACCTCTGTTATCTTGCTTTCTAATGTATTAACTATGTTAATTAATTTTTCGTATAACTTGTTTAATTTTTCGTATAAAAAGCTTGCTAGATTTTTGTAACTTTCCGAGATTTGAAAATAACCTTTGGGTTACCTTTTGCATGCATACTTGTTTGCTTATTGACTAATAATATGTAATTTCAGCTAAAAGTGCGAAAATGGCGTTGAGATGTCAATACGAAAGCTCCAGCGACGTCGCTGTCTTCTGTAAGCTCACAAATGCGTACTGTTTAGTTGGTATTGGCGGAACGTCACACTTTTACAGGTATGTCGAGTTTATTTTCTTGTTTATCGATTTAGATAATGGAGTTTTGTAACGATATTGTAGTAGATACAACTAGGAAGCTTCGACTTTAATTTTTTGTGTTGAAAACGGTCTGGGTGTCAAGAATATCTTGTGGTTTAGCAAGGGGATGCTTTTACGATGCATACCAAATTGAAATATGTTGTTTTACTTTTTTTATATTTTAAAATTTTAAATTTTAGTTGTAGTTGGCATAAAATGCTGATTTTTATGGGTTTTTTTATAGATTCCTGATGGAAATTACCAAGATTTGTGATTTTGTTAGTTAATTAGGTAATAAAATGCTTCTGGAATACAATAATTTGATTCTTTAGTATTGTCGAAGCCGAATTGGCCGATGTTATCCCTGTCATACACTGTACCATCGCCGGAACCTCGATTGTTGGCCGAATCTGTGCTGGTAATCGCCACGGCCTGCTTGTACCTGACTCAACCACAGACAACGAGCTTCAGCACCTCAGGAATTCCTTACCAGACTCAGTAGCCATCAGACGGGTAAATGAACGACTCTCAGCCTTAGGAAACGTGATTTCTTGCAACGACCACGTTGCCATCGTTCACGCTGACATTGGAAAGGAGTTGGAAGAAGCCTTGAAGGAAGTGTTGAAGGTCGAAGTCTTTAGGATGAACTTGGGAGAGCATGCATTGGTTGGATCGTATTCATGCGTAACATCACATGGAGCTCTGGTGTCAGCTAAGACCCCGCCTCAAACCCAGAGAGAGTTGGCTTCGCTTCTACAAGTACCAGTTGTAGCTGGTACCGTGAACAGAGGGTCAGAGCTTGTTGGGGCTGGAGTTTGTGCCAATGATTGGATGGCTATTTGTGGGTTGAACACAACATCAGCAGAGTTGTCAGTTATCGAATCTATCTTCAAGTTGGGAGATCAGAACCCATCAGCTATATCAAAGGAGTTACGTGACACGCTCATTGAGAGCATGTTGTAATTGTTGTTGTAGAGGAGGCCCAAAAACATCAATGTTTTACACTTGATGTATTGATATCTTCAGTATAATGTACTTGTTGTTACTTCTACCTAACTCAAGATAGTTTTACCTACAATACCTGATGTTTTGTAGCTTCTGTGTGTCATACCTGATGTTTTTGGCTTCTATGTTTCAACAAATTGTAATTCTTCTTGTTGATTTGATTACTTTTGACATTTTGTTCTGTTTCTACTCAATTTTTCAAAATAAATCTTGACCAGCGTTGTCTATTGGCTTCCCTGGTCGATTTAAAAAAGATTTGTGACTAATGCTTGTTGTTGAACTTGTATTTTTTCATTTTTCTGTTTTTTTCTCCTTTCGTTCGAATCAAAAATACGCTTGAAATGTCGGATCAAAGGTGTTTTTTGGGAAGAATAAATAGATTTTTGACTAAAATTGGGTAATATTTGGGGTTGGAGGGTATAAAAAGGTTGCTAAAGGGTATATAAGGTGTGGGAGAGCTAATAGCCTACATCAAGATAAAAGTGTCTTTTCCTTACAGGAGAAAGAAGACTAGGGTAAGATGAAACTTCGTTATGACTTGGGTAGGACATGTTTGCTCAAGGTAGGGTAGGATAAAATATGATAGAATAGGGCAGGGTCAAAAATTAATTTTCAAAACGATATTTTTCGACCGAGGAAAGGAAAAAAGAGGTCAGTATAGACCTAAAAGTCGCCCCACTTGGACTGGCTCCAACTCGACCAATTTTTCAAAAAAACCGATTTTCCGGCTAAAAAAGCAAAAATATTCAAATTTTCGAAAAAACTTTCACATTTCGAACTTTTTTCGAATATGCAAATTTTCGACCGACTACCGGAGGTATAAAAGCCATGGCTTTTGTTGATTTGGCCACTCGATTCCGCTTGTTCGGTTCCGTGTTCTTCTTCTCGTCGAAATGGCTCAATCTGTTCCCCCAGGAGACATCACCACCCAGCCCGGTACCAAGGTCGTGTTCAACGCCCCATACGATGACAAGCACACCTACCACATCAAGGTATGTTTGGGGATGATTTTTTGGGGTTTGGGGATGATTCTTTGCTTATGAGCTTAGGCTTGTGAGCTTAGGCTTGTGAGCTTAGGCTTGTGAGCTTAGGCTTGTGAGCTTAGGCTTGTGAGCTTAGGCTTGTGAGCTTAGGCTTGTGAGCTTAGGCTTGTGAGCTTAGGCTTGTGAACTTGGGCTTATTAGCTTTTTTAGGTTTAGGCTAACTTTTTGTTTTTTGACCTTAGGCTTAAGAATAGGCCTAAATTTGTCATTTTTTTCATTTTTAAATTTTCAAATTCAATTTTCAGGTTATCAACGCCGGTGGTCGTCGTATCGGATGGGCCTTCAAGACCACCAACATGAAGCGTCTCGGTGTCGACCCCCCATGTGGTGTCTTGGACCCCAAGGAGGCCGTCTTGGTTGCCGTCTCGTGCGATGCCTTCCAGTACGGACAGGAGGACACCAACAACGACCGTATCACCATTGAGTGGACCAACACCCCCGACGGTGCCGCCAAGCAGTTCCGCCGCGAGTGGTTCCAAGGCGATGGTATGGTCCGCAGAAAGAACTTGCCCATCGAGTACAACCCTTAAACATTTGTATATGTGGAGTGTAGAATAAACGGTTGAGGTGTAATTTGATTGGATTTTGATTTGACTTTGTTTTGTTTTGGGTTTGAGCTTGTTATTTTGAATTTTGAGATTGATTTTGTGAATTCATTGATTTTAAACTTGTTTTGCTTGGATTCTTGATGATTATTGTTTTCAATTTGAGACGATTTAATTTTTTGATTTTTCTTAATTTTGACTTTGATTTCTTTTGGTTCCTCTTGACTTTGAGCTTTTGAATTTTCATTGATTTTAGGCTCGATTTCGTTCTATTTTCTTTGACTTTTGAGATTCTTGTTGATCTTTGTGGTTGAATTCAAGTTGTCGTACGTTTTTATCGCTTTTTCTAAATTTTGAACATTATTTCTTTGGCTTATTAAAATACTGCTATAGTGTAGCAGTAGATTCGCGCGCTAAAACCTAAAATTTGATATGAAGGTACCTAAAATTGAAAAATTTGAAGCATTACTCTAAATTTAAAAAATTAGTGTTAGTAATAGTATTGTAAACAAATTAGAATCGATAATATTTAACTAAAAAGTTATTATCAACCAGCTGGATCCTCTGAAAACAAAAAAAATTTGTAAATTCTATAAAATGAGTCATATCGACGGATCTCCAAAACAACATAAACTGTAAAAACTTACATTTATTGGATTTTTCTATGTTTGAGAAGCCTGCAAAAAATTATTTATTCTATAACATTTAATTTAACTATGAGATATATGCGCAACGATCAATTTTATGGACGAAACGACACATTTTCCGGACGCGTTGGCCATTCGCGAATAATTTTTGCTCTCCGTTTCGTTTTCTCGTCGGAAAATTACCTTCTCCTCCCTCATTTTTCAAAACATTCCACTTCTTTTTTTAAAAATATTACTAAATAACTGTTTACCTGATTCGTTTCGAATCAAAGATCTCGAAAATTGATCGGAAAACATGCGTTTCTGGGATGCCCCACAATATTTATTTAACTATACATTTAACGAGGTTTCCGGCGTATTTTATGAGCGGTATCCAAACTCGTATGCCAAACATATTATTAGCGAAGATGTGTTGGATAGAGAGATCACGAAAGACCAGATTATTACGAGGAAATTGATCGTCAAAAAGGGTAAGGGTTTATTTTGGTTTTTTGATGTTTAGGTTTGACTAAAACAACGTATATCGTTAATATTTCTTACTTTTATTCGAAATACTTTTTAGAAAAGCTTTTTCCGACTATTTCTAAGCTTTTGGCCAAGTTTTCCGCTAAAATTTAACTTTAATCACCTTGTAATAAGCGAAATGCATTTAGGTAACAGCTTCCTGAATGCCGTCCCTAAATGGATGAGCAAATTGGCTTCGGTGAAGACGATTCCAACCATTGAAGAGAGTGTCTTTGATTTAAAAACAAGAATGTTAACGACCTATACCAGAAATGTGGCAGCTAGGGATATTTTAATATTGGACGAGAAATGTTATTATCGACCTCATGTAAGTTTTTTCGTTATTTTGTCTTGATTTTAGGGTCTGAGGGATGGCTTGTGTGTTTGTAACTTGAGTTAGAGTCTTGCAAAGGTATTTATGATGTTTTTTAGCTGGTTTGCTTTGATATTGGCTTTAATTTATACTTTGACCTTATCTTAGGGATTGGCCGAAAGGTGTTGATGAGTTTGATCTTTTTACAAATACCTACTAGTTTTAAATGTATGATTTTACAATGGTAAGTTGAGGAAAGGTCTTACCTATTTGAGAATATGTATTGATAGCCGCATTTGTAAGTCTCTGATTTAAAATTAGCTTATACCTTATATTAGGTTTATTAAAAGCTATTTTGATGTTTTTGCAGTCATAGACTAATGTTAATTAGATGTAGGTATACTTTTTACTGCTTATAAATAGAAATTTTGCCTTAGAAGCTTTTATTACTTATAATTAACTCAAATTTACATCTATATTTCTTTAGGATCAGCACAAAACCGAGCTTCAGCGTGCAGTAGCCTGTAATGTGAACTACGGCCGATTCTCCGGCCTTATTGAGAAGGTAATCGTGATGACTTTCCGCAAATCGATAAAGAAGACTATGGCCGGATTCAACGAAAAGCTGGAGGAACGATTTGGCCGACATACCAACCAAAGGAATCTTGGGTTGGCAAATTTTCGTTCACCACCGATTAAGCTGGAAAAAGTGTGATTGATGTGTAACTTGAATTCTACTATAGTAAAATGAATTCTATTATGGTAAATTGAAGAAAAGGGCTTTGGCTTTTGGCATTTATGAGCTTTTCAGGTTTAGAAGATCTTAATTGGTCTTTGGAAGAGATTAACTATATTATACTGAACTTTTTCGACGTTTTTTATCACACTTCAAGTTTTTTAACGCTTTCAGTGATCTAACACTTACAGAGTAATTAAACCTTGATTTTCAGGGTTTTCTAAGCCTAAAGTTTCATCTTTCATGACTAAAATTTATCTTTAAAGTTCTATCAGCCAAATACAGTATATTACTGTTTACACTGCTATCTTGTTGAGTTTCTGGTCTCAAGTTGTCTGTTAAACACAAAGTTGAAGAAAATATATTGTTCTCAATTATAATATAGAACAAATTTTGCTGTTGAAGTTCAAATTCTTACAATTTTATCATTTGTTTTGTGATATTGATGTGTAACTTGCTTTTACATTGATCTTAGTTATTGAATAAAGATTTTTACATTGTCATGAATTGATTTTTGAATCCAAATCTGTTTTGACGGATGATATACCTTGTTGTGGTTGATTTACTGTGATATTGAGCAATATTTTACTAGTTTTGGCATGGTTTTTAAGTTTAAGTAATATGAAGTTGAATAAACCGGCTTTTATTGCCATTTTTGGTAGATAAATTTATGTAATATTGACTCTCAGACTTTGGAAAATACATATCTTTTATCATTTTTACTTAAAATCCATAGATTGTAAACCTATCTCACTTTACCGCTATTTTTAACCTACTACAACTTAATTCAACCCCAATTTCAGGGCTCTATGTCCACTGTGTGGAAGACATTGTGTGTGTTGAGTCTGTTATCTCTAGCTCATTGTGCCTACTCCGCAGCTCAACACCGTTCATTCCTTAGGCTGGTACAAAAGGAATTCATCGGCCTACCTCTGGATATTATCATTCAAACCTTGGTGTCGCTTGGAGTGGCTGTTTTTGCTTGCGCTCATATCGCTGGTGAATTCCAGTTCATCAGAAACGACCAGTCGGTAAGGATTTTATTTGTTTGTTGTTTTAGGCAGAGATAATGCTGGGCAAAGGTTATGCTTCGACAATCTTATACGATGAAAGGTTTATGCACTGTAGAAAGTTGTGATAATGAAAAATAGGTTGAGAATGACCATTTTTGTCACAAAGGTTAAAACACACTGATCTTTCTGTAAGATTTGTGACATCTTGAAGTTTCATATTAACCATGATACCAAATTCCTTTTTTGAACGAAAAACTCTCATTTTTGGTTAAATTTGGTATAAGCAAGAAAGAGAAAGACCAGAAAAGATTCCTTAACATTTTTAAAATATAAATAATGCAAAATTTAATTTGTAGCCGAAGAAAGGAGCCTGGAATCAAGTGGGAAACCGCGTCAACTTCTACATCTTCGAGCACCGTGCCAAATGTTTGCAACCAAAGTTCGATTAACTCAAAGGCTGGCCTTGCGCCAAGCCCACTCGGCCGCTCAATCCACAAAGAGGTTGGAGTAAGAATATCTTCACTTATTTCAGCCTCCGTTTACTGTAGCAGTTACAGTAGTCCAATAAGCCTATCATAAGTTATTTTTTGTGTTTTTAAAGTAATTTTGATGTTTTTAAGGTAATTTTGATGTTTTAAGGTAATAAAGTAATGAAATTTGACTTGAAAGTTTGTGGTAATGAAGAGTTTGGGGTAGGATTAAGTTATACTGTAACTGTTACAGTATAACAAATGGTTTAAAATGGGCGTTTTAAGACTAAATATTAAAATTAGATAGTTGAAGCTAAAGAATTAAAATTCCGAGTATAAAATTTCAAATTTAAGCCCACTAATACACTGTCGTCAACAACTATACCGTCATGATTACGAGAATTGGCTGGTCGCCGCCTTATTACCATCAAAACACCAAGCTTCATTCATGTCAATATTGGCTTTGAATGTTGAAATTTCATTGATTCGAGGCAAAATTCGACAGAATTCTGGACTCGATGGTATCAATCAGCTTAGTTTTTGGAAGGACGCTTTGAAGACATTGGCTGGGGAGAAGAAGGGGCCTATACCACGGTGAGATAGCATTCGAAATAGGGGTTTTTACTCGAAAAATTTGTTTTTCACAGTGAAAAAGGTTTTTTTGGCTAGAAAACACTTAAAAACTACCTAAAATAAACTAATTTTAAACATTTTAGTCAGCCAACAATCAAAGCCCTTCAAAAAGCGGTGGAAATCACGCCAACTTCACTAAAGCTGGCCGAAAACTTGGTCACAGCAAGACAACAAACTCTCGGAGATCGACCATTCAAAGATGTGGCTACTCTCGAAGAGAATTCGAAACTTTTACATTCATCCATAATTCAATTATTGGCTACAGAACTCGATAATTCACATAATGAAGCTGTGGAGCAGGCCGCTAACTTCATGGGGACGGCGCTTGGGATCACAACTTTATTGAGGTGGGTTAATATTGTGGGCTGTTTTTATAGTTTTGGGGTGAAATAATGTTTGAACTTGATGTGGGATAGGTTTTTGCTTTGAATTTTGTTAAAATTTTAAAGTTACGTTGATTTATATGGCAGAAAACATGAATTTCAACCAAAATTTGGCTGTTTCAGTCCGTTTTCGAAAGTTCTTGGACGTTTTTTGAAATAATTTTATAAGATAAACATAGAACAGAGTCTTCGCTTTCATATTATTAAAAATTTTCAAAGAAAAAACTAAAAAGGAACGATGAAACACGTTAAAATCAGTAAAGAACAGCCAAAAAACGCCTTTCGCTCTACTCTTTCTCCGATTTCGAAAGGCCAAAAAGAAAACAAAGGAAACGTGGTGTGTGCCCGGTTAGCTCAGTCGGTAGAGCACCAGACTCTTAATCTGGCTGTCGCGGGTTCGAGCCCCGCATCGGGCTAAGGAATTTTTTGCTGTTTTTTGTTAAATTTTGATGATTTTTTGAATTTTTAAGTGAATGTAAGGAAATTTTAAACATTTTGGGGGTTTAAAAAGTTGTTCATTTTGCTTGGAATGGGTAAAAAGTTTAAAATTTTCAAAAAATTTGTTTAAAAATCGAAAAAATTGGTTTCAGAGCCACCGTTCCGTTACTAAAAGAAGGCGTAGTGATGCTACCAAAAGACCTAATGCAAATACATGGCCTCACCAGCGACAAAGTCTACACAAACAGGAATCCAGAAGCCCTAAAGGCATTGGTTAAAGACCTATATCAACTGGCGGATCAAAATCAAAAAAGTGCGAGAAAGCTGGCGGTCGATATTAAGGACGCCCAAAAACCGGCCTTCCTGGCAGCTGGCCTAAAAGTTGATCATGCTTTGAAGTGTGTGACACGAGCCAACTATAGTTTGTTCACTCACGAACTTCAGAAGCACAGTCCGTTTGCCGCTTCGATCTTGTGGTGGAGGTACAAGTGGAGCGGGTTTTAGGCATTGACATTGTTATTGTTAGGTCATTAATAAATCATTAAAAAAGTTTTTTGAGTGAGGAAATAAGATTTTGAGCAAGAAAGTAAGATTTTAAATTTTTTTTATGAACTTTAGTCTGTTTTGTTACCTAAAATATTTTTTTCAAAATTTTATTTTTCTTTGCACAGTGCATTTTTTAAATTTTCGATATGCAAATTTTTGCCAAAAACATGAAAATTTTAAAAAATGACGTTTTTTAAAAAAGGTAGGGCAGGGTAAAATTTAAAAAAAGTAGGGCAAGACGAAGAAAAAAGTAGGGCAAGGTAAAGCAGGGTAGTGTAGGGATAGACATGAGAAACGGGCCGGGCTCAGTTGTGAGACCCGGCCCGACCAAAATTTGGGTCAAGGCTGGCTTGGTTCGTTCTTTATGTCTAGGTAGGGTAGGTAGAGTACGGCAGGGTAGGGTAGGGTATGATAGGGTGGGGTATCACAGGGTAGGATAACTTCAAAGTCTTTATGTATATGTGTCACCTTGTACCCAAAACTGCCCTCTTAATTACCTTAATCAGCATTAGGGCTGCCGTTGTAAAAATATTGGGCTACAATAGGCGGAAAATGCGCCAAACGCCTTCGACTTTGCTTTACAATGCGCGATTTTATTGCTCGGAAAAGAATGGCGAGGGTTTACATCGAGAATGCGCCACTTCCGCACCTTTTATGACTCGCGGCGAACCAAAAAAGGCATTAGTGAATGAATGTAGCTTCGTATTGTAAAGACGGAATACCATATTTGGGGTGGGATTAGTAGAGGGTAGGGCAGGACAGGATAGGGCATTGTACGCGACGTTAGGATACGATTTTTAACTCGGTCTTACAATATGGGTAATGAGGATGAGAAGAAGTTGTGGTATTACCTTCTTTTTGGTTTTTTTTCATTAAAAGGCAATGCAAATTGGAGATTAAGGCTATGGCAAGTCCACAATAGTGTAGGAATATAGGTCGGATAATGTTATTGTAGGGAAAAAGGAAAGTGCAGGGCATAATCATGACTAGTACACGGTTAGGGCAGGACTACAGTAAGACCTAGGTAAGCTATATTTAGGCAATGATAGGATTAAAGAATGTTATCTTTAGGCTACAGTATGAATAGTACTGAGGTGTTAAAGGTTTAGCGTATCCCTCTCTCTCCCCCCCCCCCCCCTTCCCCTACCGTACCCTATCCTACCCTACCCTACCCTAACCTACCCTACTCTACCCTACCTTACTCTACCCGACCCTGCTCTACCCTACTGTACTCTACCCTACTATACTGTACCCCAACCTAGACATGAGGAATGGGCTAGACCGGACTTGAGTCGTAAGTTATACGATTAAAGCGACCGGTTCTTTTTGGTTCACCCTAATATTACAAGAGTGAACGAGATTAGGAATATGAAGATATTTAAAATCCACCGTATGGCTACGGAAAGACTATGTATGGCAAAAAGCGCTAGAGTAAAGTTGATGTAATAGAGTGGGGTGGAGTATCAGAGAGTAATAGGATGAGGTATAGTATCAAAGAGTAACAGGCTAGGGTAGACTATTAAAGAGTAATACGCGGGGTAGGGTATCAAAAGGTAGGGTAAGTTTTAAACTAATTTCAACACAAACGGTCCATCTGCTTTTCGACTGGTCATAAAATTGGTCTCCAACTGGGTCTACTTGAAGACACCGTCGTATTTCACAAAACAAAAATGAAACCAAACACAATAAGGCAAGTAAGGCAGGGTTTTACAATAATACATTTTTTTTTCAATTTAAAACCAATAATCACTAAAACATTCTGTTTTAATGTCATTTCTCCCTTTTCATCTCCCTTCCTCTGCCTTTTCACTCCTCTTCTCGTCGCTCATTGGCTGCCGTGCCTCTCCGCCAATTAACAGAGGTAAGACTGAAGCACCGCCTACTTGTGGCGGGCAAAAATTCGGTTTTTTTAAAATGATTTGAATAAATTTATTTGCGACAAATTATTGTAACGACTTTTTGTTGCCGGCCGGCTTTTTATGGCCAACAAAACTTGGCTCGTTTGTTGCTTTTGGCACCGGGAATTTATAATTTTATGTGGTGGGAGGGAGGGGGAAGATTTATAATTTAATGTGTAGAGGAGGGGGGATTATAATTTTATGTGGGGGTGGGGAATTTTATTAATTTTCAAAGTTATTTTTCAAAAACAGAATTTCCTTTCAACTGGTAGATTTAAATAGATAGGACAGGGCTGGGACAAGGCACGGATAAGTGGGTAGGGCAAGGAGAAGGCTAGAATAAGAGGTAAGGGCAGGGTAAAGTGAAAAAATGAGGGCAGGGTAAAGTAAAAGGCGCCAGGGCATGGTAAATTTGAAAAAATAAGCGCGGGGTTAATTCAAGAAAAGGTAAGGCAGGGTAAACTAAAAAGAAAAACAAAATAGGGCAAGGTAAATTAAAAAAAGTAGGGTGGAGTAAAGTGAAAAAAAAGTTAGGGCGGGTTAAAATAAAAAAAGTGGGGCAGTGTAAAATAAAAACAGAATAAAGTAGGGCAGGGAAAATTTAAAAACGTCGGGAAGGGTAAAGAGAAAAAAAAGCAGGGCGGGGGTAAAGCAAAGAAGTAGGTAGAGTAGGGTAAAGTACAGATATATTTTTGTAAGGGGTAGGGTAGGAAAGGTACTATGCTGTTATAACAAGGCAATATAGATGTATTGTAAAGCATGAGCAGCAATGGCAGGGCTTCAAATTGCGTTAGACCAGGGCAAGGTTAAATTTAAAAGAAGTAAGGCAAGTGAAAAAAGGCAAGGCAGAGTAAAATAAAAAAATAAAGCCGGGGTTATACGAGTAGGGTGGGGTAGATGTTAAAAAAGTTATGGCGTGGTAAAGTACAGATATGTTTTTGTGAAGAGTATGGTAGGATAGGATAGAAGAAGGCAAGGTAGAGGCATGGTAAAGAATGAGAGGGAAGGGCAGGGCTTAAAATGGCAAGGCAGAGCAGGAGAGTTTAGCTATGTAAGGTAGGGTAAAGTAGGGTAGAGAAGGGTAAGGTAGGGCAGGGCAGGGCAGAGCATAGCACAGCAAGGCAAGGCAAGGCAAGGCAAGGCAAGGCTAGGTAGATCAAAACAGGGCAGGGCAGCCTTTTTCCAGTAGAAACACTAAAGCTACAGTACCCCATTCCAGTTGAAAATCCAGTCTTTCACAGCTTGAAAATCGACCATTAATCGGCGCTTTCTGTTTTCCAATATTCTTTCTCAAGGGGTGCAATCCAGTTTACGACCTGTGGCGCGCTGAACACTTTCGCGGCTTCTGAAGAGAAGTGACGATCAGTGGGGGAACCATGTTTAAAGCTTCTCAATTGGGGTCTAGAGTTTAGTTTCAAATTTTTCATTTTTTAATCTAAGATAGGGTAAGGTAGGGTAGATTTTAATTTTTAGTGTAAGGCAGGGTAAAGGAAGGCAGGATTTTACTTTTTAGAGTAGAGTAGGGTAGGATGAGGTTAGGGGTGAGAAAAAGGGCCGGGCCGGGCCCACTTTTTAAGGCCCGGCCCAGGCTCGGGGCCCAACGTTTAGGCCCGGCCCGTTTTCAATTTTCTCTCAGGCCAGCCCGGCCCGGCCCGGTCAGAAAATTCCTAGGCCCGGCCCGGCCCGTTTTAAAAAATTTAAAAAATTTTAAAACTTAAAAACTAAACGGAAATTTGGCTTTAAATTGTTTTTTTAGAACATTTATGGATCATAGAACCCAATAAAATCAAAAAACATCAACGGGGATTAAAATAAAAAATTTTTCAAAATTTAAAAATTTTTTTTTCGGGCCCGGGCCCAATTTCTAAGCCCGGCCCGTTTCAATTTTAGCTCAAGGCCGGCCCGGCCCGATTGTAGGGCCGGGCCGGTCCGGGCCGGGCCTAGGCCCGTTTCTCACCCCTAGATGAGGTAGAGTAAGGCAGGGTAGGTTTTTATCTTTCAGAGTAAGATAGGGTAGAGCCGGCTATAATAGGGCAAATAGGGGTAGACAAGGGCAGTGGCGTGATTTTTTAAAGATATTTTTCTGTGAAGAAAGTTCTTGCCATTTTTTGTTTTTGTAAAGAAAGTTTTTGCTATTTTTTGTTTTGTAAAGAAAGTTTTTGCTATTTCAATTTTATGACTCAATTAGACATGAGAAACGGGCCGGGCCGGGCCCAATTTTCAAGCCCGGCCCATTTTTGATTTTGGTCAGGCCCGGCCCGGCCCGATCAGAAAATTTCTAGGGCCGGCCCGGCCCGTTTTAAAAAATTTAAAAAATTTTAAAAATTTTAAAACTTAAAAACTAAACGGAAAATTGGCTTTAAATTGTTTTTTTAGATCATTTATGGCCCGATCTAAATTTTGCTCAAGGCCGGCCCGGCCCGTTTTTCATGTCTAGTCTCAATAACTCATCGTATGATCACATATAATATATGTATAAAAAACTATAATAAACCCATTTCCAATAGTTTACCGTACCCTTCACAAAGCCTTTGCTACGTTTTTATTGAGGCGAAGATTTGATGTGTGGTTTGAATGAGGTCGGTGGGCTGAATTCACGCTGAAAAACCCCTACGAATCCAATCAATTCCGTGGCGTTGGGGAGTCGGAAGCGCTGTGTGAAACCGAAAAATACGGTGGATTTTTAAATTAGTTAAGATAGATGGGAGGGGGGGGGATCGGAAAAAAGGGGTGGGGAAGGAGTGTGGATTGCGAAGAATGGAGAGGGGCTGTTTACAATCAGTTTATTGATTGTTAGTGTAATTGTGTTACGGTCGTCTCATTCCTAGCCTTAGCATTAGTCCAGGCCTAAAGCTAAACCTCCGCTTAAGCCTACGTCCAAGCATAAGCTTACGTTTAAGCTTAAGGTCAAACCTAGGCCAAAACCCAAGTCTAAAAAGCCCAAGCCCAAGCCTAAGCCTAAGCCTGAGCCTAAGCTTAAGCCTAAGCCTAAGCCTAAGCCTAAGCCTAAGCCTAAGCCTAAGCCTAAGCCTAAGCCTAAGCCTAAGCCAAAGCCTAAGCCTAAGCCTAAGCCTAAGCCTAAGCCTACGCCTACGCCTAAGCCTAAGCCTAAGTCTAATTTCTAGCCCAAGCCTTATATCTATTATCGCTAGCTCTGATCTTGGCCCTACTCTAGCTTTATCTTTTATTCTATTTTTCAGGCTAAGCACACAATCTTAGGCTTAGAACAAATCTTTTTACTGTACCTAAAAAACCCGCCAGTCCAATAATTGAAGCTGGCAGCGTAAATTTGATTGACTAGTTTCACGAATCAGTCACACAAATTGCTTCCTTCTCGATGTAACGCGCTTATATTACCCAAAACAGACTAATTGCTCGCCGCTTTGATCCTAATATGTTGTCGGACTGACCATCGTAAAGCTCAAATTTTATTATTCTTGGACCTGGACCTGGACTTAGACCTAGAGATAGACCTAGACCAAGATTTAGACCTAGACCTTGAGCCTTACCCTAGCTTCAGCCTCAGTCTCAGCTCTAACTCTAGCTCTAGCTCCAGTTCCAGTTTAAGCCCTAGTCTCAGCCCTAGCCCTGGCTAGAGCCCGAGCCCCTGGCTTATTTTTAGCTCGAGCCTAAGCCTGAACCTGAAGGTTGAGGTTAAGCTTGAGTTTGAGTCTTAGCCCCACCTTTAGTTTTAACCTTGCCACACAACAACACTTACAAAACTTCTAGCTATTCCACGAAGCCAGCCACCGAACCACCGAAATGACATTGTACTTTAATGTCATTTGACTGGTTTTTCGACCGAAAGCAATTATTTGAAAGTGACACAGATAATTAGCAGCGTTCAGTTGGCAATTTGTGAAAATGGAAAAGAATGTTTTGTGGGCATCGACAAATGGAGTCGTTTTAAGTAATGAGCGGCGGCTTCTTCGAGAAAGACAAACACGGGTTAATCGGCCAAAGTGGCAACATCGCACTGCCAACGGCCAGACGGCTGTCAGATGAATTCTGGAGTGCTGAGGAAGGGTTGATGCTAAAAATAAATCTTTTTTTAGCCAAGCCCTAGCCCAGAACCTTAGCCCAGAGTCCTAGCCCAAAGCCCTAGCCCAAAGCCCTAGCCCAAAGCCCTAGCCTAGAGCCCTAGCCCAGAGCCCTAGCCCAAAGCCCTAGCCCAAAGCCCTAGCCCAAAGCCCTAGCCCAAAGCCCTAGCCCAAAGCCCTAGCCCAAAGCCCTAGCCCAAAGCCCTAGCCCTAGCCCTAACTTCAGCCTCAGTTTCAATTCAGCCCAGCCCAGCTTAGCTTCTTCTAGTCCATCGTAGCACAGTCTAGCATAGTCTAGCTCAACCCAACCTAGCTAAGCTCAGCCTAGCCCATAGTTTAACTTAGCTTAGCTTAGCATAGCTTAGTTCCTTTCAGTCTAACCTTAGTCTATTCCTAGCATTACGTCTATCTCTAGTCTTACAAGGGAAGGTACTTTAATCGCAGATGGACTTTGAGATGAGACCTATATATTCTGAAAGCTGAATTCACAAGTAGTACGGATCTGAAAACCGTTTTTCTGTGCGGCTCTTAGTTTTTGAGAAAATCGCCTTTAAAATATGGCAAGAATTTTGGCGAAACAAGAGCGCCGAAAACAAGTGCGCAATTAATTCAAGGAAGGCAAGTGGCGGCGTGGCCAAGTGGTGAGTCAGTTTTCTTTCGGATGTCGGTGAGGGAGTTCGATCCCGGCCTTGTGCAACAGTTTTACAGCAGCTTAAAATTACTTTTAACTTAAAATTTTTTACAGTATTTTATAAGCTTGGGCATTTTGATAATTTTTATTGAAAAATTAATTTATCTATGACGCAAAAGTTGCTTTATTGAAAAAATTACAAAAAATAGAAAACAAAACTAAAAAAAATTATTTTTTACATAATTGCATACAAAATTCATAACTTGCATAATTTCAAGCTGCCGCAAAAATGTTGCACAAGGCCGGGATCGAACTCCCTCACCGACATCCGAAAGAAAACTGACTCACCACTCGGCCACGCCGCCAATGGCTTTTCTTGAATTAATTGCGCACTTGTTTTCGGCGCTCTTGTTTCGCCAAAAATTCTTGCCATATTTTAAAGGCAATTTTCTCAAAAACTAAGAGCCGCACAGAAAAACGATTTACAGATCTGTACTACCTGTGAATTCAGCTTTCAGAACATAGTTTTATTGGTTAGAAATGGCAATTACAAGGAAGGTACCCGACCTGCAACGCTCAGATTTCGTTCAAAATTTTTTAATTGCAAGATCATGTAAATGTAAGATCTTATGCAAAATCCTAAGTTGCGGTTTGCGGCCAGACTTGAGAAAATCGAGATCAAAAATTCACGTTTTGAATTTCCCGCCAAATTGGCATAGTGTTTCAAGCTTATAACTTTCTTATTTTTTGACTTTTAACTATTTTTCTTTAATGTAATGATAGAAAAGCTTCAAATGAACCTGCAATTTTAAATTTGTAAGTCTATCTTGTCTGAAAAGTCAAAAAAAGTGCTTGCAACACAATGCCAAATTTGCCAAGTTGGCGGGAAATTTAAATATATTAATTTTAAAACTTAAAACCGCAAGCTAAGATTTTTTATACGTGCTACTGGTACTACAAAGAATCCGTATAAAAATTTTAAGCTAATTCTGAGAGTTGCAGGTTGGGTACTTTCCTTGTTAGCCGTGTCCCTATCCCTAGCTCTAACACTAGCATCAAATCGTAGTCTCAGCTTTTGTCCTAGTCTTACTAGGTTTAGTCTAGATTAACTTTACAATTTGGACTTAGTCTTATTATAGGATTGCTCGGGATTGCTCTAGCCCCATCCTTATCGTACTATTAATATATCTTGGATTTACGTTTTTACTATAGCCCTGTTCAGACATTAAAATAGCGTTACATTACCTTTAAGTTTTCTCTCTATTGTTGTCTTAGCCGTTTAGGATCCCTACCCTATCCTATCTCACCCACTCTATCTTACCCTACATTACCCTACCCTACTCTACCCTACCCTACCCAACTTTCAAAATCCGGGCCCCAATAACTAAACTATTAATCGTGTGTTTTGTCTTTGTATGTCACTCGAGAAAGTTGTCATCTTATCTCTCATCTCATGTCCCCTCAATCGTCCCCCTCGCCCCCCTCCGGGGACTCGTTGGCGGCTTTTCCGACGACTTTTCGCGCTTCATCTTCGGCCTCAAAATGTTGTGCTGAAAATATTGCGGCGACACGGATTTCGGGCCCCACAGGCGGGTTTCGAATTTTGAAGGGGTGACTAACTGTTTTCGAATTATTGACATCAAGTTTTTCGGTATTATTAGAGTTATAAAAGTTCTGGTGTTTAATATAAAAGAGTTACACTCCAGAAAATGTTTTTGAAAAAAGTTGAACGTGGTCCCCTCTGTGGATTTTCTCGAACCCGCTCCAGACCAAACGTGCCCGCCCGACCATAACTGTAATTTTTTGTTTAAAGACAGCTTGATAGACAAAAGAGGGCACAGAATTATTTTAACAACTTAAATCTAACACACAGGCCCAGCTCGGGCCGTTTCCTATGTCTAAATAGGACTAAGCATATGGTAGGCTAGGGCTCTGGGCTGGGTTTTTGGGCTCGGATTCTGGGCTCTGTGCTCTGTGCTCTGGGCTAGGACTATGGGCACTGGGCTCTGGGCTAGGGCTTTGAGCTAGGACTGTAGACTAGGGCTCTGTGCTAGGACTACGGCTCTGGGCTGAGGCTTTGAGCTAAGGCTCTGGGCTCGGTGCTCGGGGCTCTGGGCTAGACTGTAGACTAGGGCTCTGGGCTAGGGCTCTGGGCTAGGGCTCTAGGCTAGGGCTCTGGGCTAGGGCTCTGGGCTAAGGCTCTGGGCTAGGGCTCTGGGCTAGGGCTCTGGGCTAGGGCTCTGGGCTAGGGCTTTGGGCTGGAGCGCTGGGCTAGGGCTCTGGGCTAGGGCTCTGTGCTAGGGCTCTGACAAATCTAAGGCTTTTCGAAGCAAGAGCTAATAAAAATCCAAGCCAAGACTGGGTTTGAGTTTAGTCTAAAGTGCCAAGGCCTAGACCAGTGTTTGAATTTTTGAAATTTCTCCCTCCAGCTACGGCTTGGATCTTTTATTCAAGGTAAGCTCCGGCTCATTGCTCTGGAGCGCTTGTTTTTGCCAGCTTCGGTTCCAGCTCCGCTTTTGGAACCGAAGCCGCTCCGGTGCTCCTGCGGACACTGGTCAGGACTAGGTCTAGTTTTTTTACATTTAAAAAAAATTTTGTAGTTTCATGCTTACTGTACTTTAACTAATGGGGCAAGCCTGAAACTTAAAAATGAATTTAAAATTTTATTTCCTAATCCTACTGTATGTACTTTAAACCCCCACAAACATATGATTCGAATTTAAACTTCTCACTTTATTCGCGAAGCTTTTCGGTGCCAATAAAATCTGGCAGGGTCATTTTTCAATTCCGATTCCATTTTTGCCTAATCCACTGTTCTTATCTCCGGGAACAGCTTTCGGCCGGGCATGGTGACATTGTTTGACAAATTTGCGCCCATTTTCGTCGCCAATCCGCGCCCGCCTCTCGCGAAACGGCAGCCGGCTGGTTGGGTGGGGGGATTGGAAAGTGAGAATTGGCGAAGACTGGGGTGGATCTCATCGTTTTATACGATATTTTGCTTTGTCTGGCCGTTTTGCGATTGTTCTCTTGGTTTACACGGTCTTTTTTGGTTTTCTCTGACTTTCTCTGCGTGCTCTCTTGCTTTTGCGTTCTCTTTCGCTTCTCTCTTCTTTCGGCCCGTTTTTGTCTGACTTTCTCTGCGCGTTCTCTTAATTTTTTGTGCTCTCTCGCTTCCCTCTTGTTCTTGCTGGTTTTTCTCTAACTTTCTCGGAACGCCCTCTTATTTTGCGCGCTCTCTCGCCTCTCTTCTTTCGGGCCGCATTTCTCTCACTTTCTCTGCGCACTCTCTTGATTTTGCGTGCTTTTTCACTTCTCTTTTCTTTTAGCCCCGCTTTTCTATGATTTTCTCTGCGCGCTCTCTCACTTTATGACACTTTTTGTCATCTGTCTTCCTTTGGCCTGCATTTGTCTGACGTTTTCTACCTACCCTCTCATTTCTTCGCACTATTTCCCTCTCCTCTTCTTCTATTCCGCTTTTCTCTAACCATCTCTACCCACCCTCCCACTTCTCTCCACTCTCTCGTCAGAAGTCGTTTGTCTACGGTAATCCGTGGGATGAAGCGGCGCCGTTGGCGGCCCGTCGAAAGGCGCGCTTCAAAAAACTTTTCCACAAACATTAAAATGTCACCCTATTTTCAGCACGACCAAACGTTCCGTGATTTTTTGTTTTACTGTTTTTTGAAATTGGAGAATTTAGTGCAAGGTGCAGTATTTTTAAAACGTTGTATTGTTACTTTGTGATAGTAATTTTTTGAGTTGAATATGTTTTATATGATTCTGAAACTGTAATTTTTAATTTTTTTAATCATTTTAGTCGATTTTTTTAAATTCACAACCTTATGACAAACCAAAGTTCTTGCACAGTGCAAGGCTTTTTAAATCTTTGCATCGTGCAAAAACTTCTACGCTTTATATTGCCACTTTAAAACAATATTATTTCAAGTAAAAAATGTTATTTATGATTTGTTAAAGACATTTTCTTATTTTTTCACAATTTTTGTCAAAATTTTTAAAATTCACAATTTTATGACAAATCCAAGTTTTTGCACAGTGCAAGACTTTTAAATCTTTGCACAGTGCAATAACTTTTTGTTACTAAATCAGGCCTTCAAAATTATGAATTTTTATGTTTGAATATTGATTTAGAATTTGAAAACTACACTCTTTTTTATACTTTAGCCAAATTTAGTTTATTTTGTTTTTATTTCTAGCTTATGGCATACCAAACTTTTTGCACGGTGCAGGACTTTAAAGTTTTGCACGGTGCAATCTTTTTTAATGATAAAATTGACCTTTTTGCCATTTCTATTGTTTGTAAATCTCAAAAAGCGTCTAGATATTGAATAAAATTGTTGATATCGCGTAAATTATTACCTAAAAATCAAAAAATTTCAAAATTTTTAAATTTTTAAAATTTTTTTAATTTTAAAATTTTTTTAGAATGGCCAAAAGGACAATATCAAGCTGCAGTTCGTCGCCGTCATCGAAAAAATGCAAATTCTCAATTGATGACATTCTAAATTCGACTACCTTGCTACAAACGGCAGCATTGATAAAGGCTGAAGATGATAATGATAAGAGGAACGAGGAGACCAGTTCTCCATTGGATTTACAGCCAAATATTAATTGGGTGCCTGAGGGCAATTCGGCCAGTTTGAGTGGATTGAATTGTCGACTGGAAGGGAAGGAGATGTGGGCGCAGTTCTACAAACTCGGCACTGAGATGATCATCACAAAGTGTGGGAGGTAAGGCTAGGAGGGCAGGGTTAGGATGACCAGGGTAGGGTGGGGTAGTTTTGTGTATTGTAAAGAAAGTTATTGTCATTTTTCGATCTGTAAAGAAAGTTCTTGCCACTTATTGTTCTGTAAAGAAAGTTCTTGCTATTTTATGTTTTGTAAAGAAAGTTCTTGCAATTTTATGTTCTGTAAAGAAAGTTCTTGCAATTTTATGTTTTGTAAAGAAAGTTCTTGCTATTTTATGTTTTGTAAAGAAAGTTCTTGCAATTTTATGTTCTGTAAAGAAAGTTCTTGCAATTTTATGTTTTGTAAAGAAAGTTCTTGCTATTTTATGTTTTGTAAAGAAAGTTCTTGCAATTTTATGTTTTGTAAAGAAAGTTCTTGCCACTTTTTGTTCTGTAAAGAAAGTTCTTGCAATTTTTCGATCTGTAAAGAAAGTTCTTGCCACTTTTTGTTCTGTAAATAAAGTTCTTGCAATTTTTCGATCTGTAAAGAAAGTTCTTGCCACTTTTTGTTTTGTAAAGAAAGTTCTTGCTATTTTTTGTTTTGTAAAGAAAGTTCTTGCCATTTTTTGTTTTGTAAAGAAAGTTCTTGCTATTTTTCGATCTGTAAAGAAAGTTCTTGCCACTTTTTGTTCTGTAAATAAAGTTCTTGCAATTTTATGTTTTGTAAAGAAAGTTCTTGCAATTTTATGTTTTGTAAAGAAAGTTCTTGCTATTTTTCGATCTGTAAAGAAAGTTCTTGCCACTTATTGTTCTGTAAAGAAAGTTCTTGCTATTTTATGTTTTGTAAAGAAAGTTCTTGCAATTTTATGTTCTGTAAAGAAAGTTCTTGCAATTTTATGTTTTGTAAAGAAAGTTCTTGCTATTTTATGTTTTGTAAAGAAAGTTCTTGCAATTTTATGTTTTGTAAAGAAAGTTCTTGCTATTTTTCGATCTGTAAAGAAAGTTCTTGCCACTTATTGTTCTGTAAAGAAAGTTCTTGCTATTTTATGTTTTGTAAAGAAAGTTCTTGCAATTTTATGTTCTGTAAAGAAAGTTCTTGCAATTTTATGTTTTGTAAAGAAAGTTCTTGCTATTTTATGTTTTGTAAAGAAAGTTCTTGCAATTTTATGTTTTGTAAAGAAAGTTCTTGCTATTTTTCGATCTGTAAAGAAAGTTCTTGCCACTTATTGTTCTGTAAAGAAAGTTCTTGCTATTTTATGTTTTGTAAAGAAAGTTCTTGCAATTTTATGTTCTGTAAAGAAAGTTCTTGCAATTTTATGTTTTGTAAAGAAAGTTCTTGCTATTTTATGTTTTGTAAAGAAAGTTCTTGCAATTTTATGTTTTGTAAAGAAAGTTCTTGCCATTTTTTGTTTTGTAAAGAAAGTTCTTGCTATTTTTTGTTTTGTAAACAAAGTTTCTGCCATTTTATTTTCAAAAAACGTAAAAAACGCGTAAAATTCCGAAATTGCGAGTCATTTTGAATAATTTTACAGTCTTGATGAGAGTAATTTCGAATTTCGAAAAACTTGTGACATCTGCTTTCCAAATTCGTGAAACAAGCCCTCAGGGAGCGACAAAAAATGAGATTCTGTCGTCGAATGGTCAACTTCTTTTGCATAACAACTTTGTTCAAGTTGTTATTGGTCGGAAAGTAAAAGGAAGGTTATGTCTTTATGAGAAAATCCGCAAGAACTTTCTTTACAAAACATAAAATGGCAAGAACTTTTTTTACAAGACATAAAATGGCAAGAACTTTCTTTACAATTCAAAAAATGAAAAGAACTTTTTTTACGAAACATAAAATGGCAAGAACTTTCTTTACAAAACAAAAAATGGCTATATATTTACCACAGTAACTCTCACTTTTACAGACGTATGTTCCCCACGGTCAAAATTCGCCTGGAAGGTTGTGAGCCTAACTGTCAGTATGATGTGTTCCTTGATGTTATACCGGTCGATGGGCATCGCTACAGGTACATGTACAACAAGTCATCATGGCAGACGTGTGGTAAAGCTGAACCATCCCCTCAGGCCAGACTTTATTTACATCCGGACTCGCCGCATGATGGAAGAGGGTTGGATAACAATATCATCACTTTTGAAAAAGCCAAACTCACTAATAATGCTGATGATACTAGGGTTGGACATGTAAGTTTGAAGGGTAGGGTAGAGTAGGATAGGGTAGGGTAAACCACGTTATGGTACTGTAGATTAAAAGATTACGGCAGGGTAGAGCACTTTAAGATACCGTAGAGTAAGGAATTTACGATAGAGTACGGTAGGGCAAGGTAGGGTTGAGTAAAGCAGAGTGGAGTAAGGATGTTACGGTAGAGTACAATAAGGTAGGGTAGAGTACGGGTGGTAGGGAGGCAAGGCAGAGTAATGTTGGGTACGGTAGAGAACGGTGTGGTAGTGTAGAATCAGGTACTGCAGAGTACGGTAGGGCAACATGAATAATTTATTTTAATTTTAAATAATATAGTACCAAATTTCAGTTAGTACTAAACTCGATGCACAAGTACCAGCCACGAGTACATGTAGTGATACGACGAGATGGAAAAAGGTCGAGAATGTTCGATCCGAGCAGTAGTGACTTCGACATTCGAAATGAAGAATATCGGACATTCGTATTTGATGAGACCAAGTTCATGGCTGTCACGGCTTATCAAAATCAGTTGATAACGAAGCTGAAAATTGAAAAGAACCCATTTGCTAAAGGATTTAGAGACCCTAACGGGAGGGGGAATGACTTTAGTGATATGTAAGTTTACCTTACCCACCCTAACTTACCCAATCCTACCCTACCCTACCCAATCTTACCCTACCCTACCCTACCCTACCCTACCCTACCCTACCCTACCCTACCCTACCCTACCCTACCCTACTCTACCCTACCCTACCCCCACCCTACCCTACCCTACCCTACCCTACCCTACCCTACCCTACCCTACCCTACCCTACCCTACCCTACCATACCATACCATACCATATTATACCATACCATACCCTACCCTACCCCTCTACTCTTGTTGTACCTTGCTTTACAGTTATTTGAATCTATTCTACCGTTTTCTACTCTACTCTAGACTTATTTATGTGTTACTCTACTCTCACATAACCAACTTTATTCTGCCTTGCCTTGTCTTGCCTTCCCCTTTTCTACAGTAGTTACCGAATTCTGCCTTACCTTTCCCTGCCCTACAACCATATACGCCTGCTCTACCGTAATCTACCCTACTTTACTCTACCTTGCTCTATCGTGTTTTTCCTTGCCGTTCTCTACCCTACCCTGTCTGAGCTTGCCCTACCGTGCCCTAACCTAGACCTGTCCAAGCCTATTCTACTCTCCCCCTCCCCTACCGACCTATTTAAGCTTTACCTTATCCTACTGTGTCAAAGGTTGGATATTATAGACTCTGACCCCATTCTACCCTGCCCTGTCCTTCTCTATTCTGCCTAGCCTTGCCTTTCCGTTCCTTCGCTATACTGACGTTGTACCCAATCCTATCTTTTCCCTTATCACAACATGTTATTATAACGAAAATTCCAGCTTCAGCAGTCCATGCCCAGAGCCCACGATATTCCTCAAGAATCTGCTTCAGTTTGCCTCGATCTCGCCAATGTTTTCGAATCAAACTTCAAATTTGTATTCCATGATGTGTCCACCAGGTGGAGAAATGTTTTTGCCATGGAATATGAACGGGAATATGAATCGTTTCTGCAATACGGGTAATGAGGATGGGAAGAAGGTAAGGTCTGACTTGCTTTTTGTAGAAGTACCAACAGGGAAAGTATTACACTTAGTAGGGCTAGACTTAATGGGGGGAGGTGAGCTCACAAGGAAAGTACCGGACCTGCCCCGCTCTGATAGACTTCAAACTTTTGTATATAGAAAGATCATGTAAATATAACAGCATGACCATGATATACCTAGGGTAAAGCCTCAAAGACACTGGAGTAAAGCTACTATAAGTGGTAGAATATAATATAGCAGGGTAGGCTAGGTTAGGGTAAGGTACGGTAGTACAATCCTTAACATCAATCGCTTTCAGCTAGCCCAGCCCTCAACATCTAGTCCACCAACGCCGATCGAAACCAACGTTTCCGTCGATGACAGTGATGAAAAGAGCTCGGTGTACACAGTAAAAACTGATGTAACTCTGTAAACTCTTATATGTTAACTTTATTTATACATTTTGGTATAATATTACTACTTCTACCTTACTAGCGTTATTCATCTTACCTGTATCACTTATTTAATATTACTGGAAAGGTCAAAAAAGTCTTGTCGTTTATTCATATGTATATTAAAGTTAAAAAGCGACAAGACTTTTTCGACCTTCCTTTACATGTTTTATGTTATACTGTTTCATAAAGCAAAATCTCTCACCATCAAACCATTATCTAGTCGAACTGTACGTCTTTAAATTGATAATTTAACTAAAAGTTAACAAAAAGTAATTGCTAAGTATTATATTCACCATCAGAGAACTTAAATAATGCAGTGTGTAAATTGGTCTATGTCATCTTGCTCATTCGTATATCAAGCTTCAATCTTTTGTTAATATAAATTGTAAAACACTGTAAAAGGATCACGGTTTTTCAAGAAAATTGGAGTAGAATTCCTGTACAAAGTTTATTACTCTTTGTAGTCGCTGAAGAAGGCGCGGACGTCGAGACGGCGGCCATTTGGAACACAAGCGGTCTTTGTGGTCTTAGACATGGCACTACGAGTACAATTTTTTTGTTCGTTGTGGTAAAAATAACTGCCATTAGACTTTGTAAAAAACATGCCTATGTTGTAGTAGGCATCAATGATGATTTAAGCAAGTACCATTCTATCTGGACCTTCATAAACCGTTTTTCTTATATTCCTCCTTTACAACACAAATCTTTCAGATAAACGTAATACGCAACTAGAACTGTAAGGAAACTGGGCCAATCTTTCATCCTTGGTTTGGACCCGGACCAGGCTTGGACACAGGGCAGGGCATTGACAAATTTCTATGCCCTGACTGTGCCCTGCAATCAGGCTTGGACACAGGGCAGGGCATTGGCAAAATTCCATGCCCTGCCCTGTGCCCTGCCCTGTACAGGGCATTGTGGTTTTATGCCAAATGTTTAATTTTTACAAAAAACAAGTTTTTTGCTTAGAATTGTATCTAATGCAATTTCTATACAATTTAGAACAACAGAGCGATAAGAATATATATAAAATTTGCAATTAAAATATACTAAAAATTATCAACCGGTCGATAACAATACTACTTTTAAAATCTTAAAATTATGCTTTTACTTGTGACGTATGACATATAATAACTTGTGAATTGAACTACATGTTTCTAGCTGCTAAACTAACCAAGTTATGGCGTCCGCCGATTATTGACCGCTCGGCGGAAGCGTCCGCCAAAACTTACCATGGCACAAACAGGGCATTTGCAGGGTAATGCAGGGCATAGGGCATGCCCTGCCCTGTACAGGGCATTGGGGTTTCATGCCCTGCCCTTGCCCTGCAGGGCATTTACAGGGCATTACAGGGCATTAAGTATAATAGTACTAATAAATTCATTAAACATAATATAGTCACAAATAATGAATTACACAACTTAAAAACAAGTTATTTAACATTTAAATATTATTAATAACAAAAAAAACAACATTTTTTAAAAATTTTAAACATTAATTATAAGTAATATTTCTGAAACCCTAAATTCTCCTGTTCTCTGTAACTTCAAATTGATTTAGCAAGTAGCAGTAAGGTTTTGGTACTGTATGGTACTAATTTTTCTAAATTTTGTTCTTTTTGACATTGTATGGTACTAAATTGTACGGTCGGCGGAGACTTTAGGGTATTCGGCGGAGGGTCGGCGGAGGCTTTAGGGAATTCTATTTATTCGGGCCTACCCTTGACCTTTTAGCGCTATCCCATCTTACCCCTGGCCTTTTTAGCCTACCCGACCCTACTCTTGACCTTTTTAAACCTAACCTACTATACCATACCCATGTTGCCTAATATACCATACCCTACCATAAACTATCCTATCTATCATACCACATCTTAATATAACGTATCATATTATACCATACTATGCCAAACTATACTTGACTATATTATACCATTTTACTTACCTGTTCTACCATACCCATGGATAGTACACGGTAGTGTTGTATAAGATTGAATAAGGTAAGGTATAGTACAGTTTGATATGGTATGGTATTGTAAGGTATGGTATGTTATGGTATGATAGGATATGGTATTGTATAGTATGGTATACTATGATGTGGAAGGTATGGTATGGTATTGTATGGTAGGGTATTGTAGGGTTTGGTATGGTAGATATGATAGGTTATGATAAGGTATGGTATGTTAGGTATGGTATGCTTAGTGAGATGGGTATGGTAGTAACACAGGACATCGTATGGTATATTATTATATTATTATAATGGACGAGTATGGTATAGTTGTGTAAGGTAACATATGCAAGGGTAAAGTGGGATAGGGTTAAACAGGTCAAGGGTAGGGTCGAGTTAATACCCTAAACTCTTCGCCAAATTGCCTAAAGCCTCCGCCGACCCTCCGCCAAATACTAAAGTGTCCGCCGAATCAAAAAGAAAATTTTTGGAAAGAACAGGGCATTTGCAGGGCATTACAGGGCATATGGCATGCCCTGCCCTGTTCGAAGCTATGCCCTGTAAAAAAATTTCAAACCATGCCCTATGCCCTGCCCTGTGTCCAAGCCTGACCCGGACTCTCGAGCTCACATTTGGAAACCCGGCCGGCTCCGTGCCTCCTTTCTTTCAAATCTATAAACAACAGTAAATAGACTAAAAAGTATCTTTTAAAAGTAAAATCAAAACAAATCCAAAGTAATCATAGAGCAATAATAAAAAGACGTTATCTCTGTCAATACCTACAAATGATCCGAATCATAAATTTATAATCTACTTTCAGGCATGATGAGTGCCGGTATAAACCTGAAAGTCATTCGAGATTAAATAGTAAACGTAAGCTAAAATCAAAAAGTACAAAGCGACAATAACGCGCCCCATCCCCAAAAGCAAAAAAAAATATTAAGGATTGTTTATGAGTATGTACACATAGATAAGTAAAGTGTGTCAACCAATATAGAAGTTGATATTGAACTTCCAGGTTCTTCTGACATCTCAGTAGGTAATGATAATCCAATCTGTGCAATGCTAATAGAAGCAGAAGTACAAGGAGCTAAGAGACCATTTGACGACGAAGGAGTATCCGATGTAATAGAAGACGAAAGAACTTCGGATTTAGGCTTCACTTCTTCTTTAACCTTTGCTTTCTTCTTTATAAATCCAGCAAGTAAATTCGGAGCATTTCTTTTAGCAGGTGCTTTCCATTGAATCTTCGAACTAGATGGCTTTTGTTCCTCTTCTGCCACTTCTTCCGTCTCTTCTTTAACTTCAACCTTCTTCTTAGCCATCAATCTCTGAACTTCTTTTTCATCTTCTTCTTCTTGTAACTTGTGGCGTTGCGCTTGAGTTAGTTGCACGTCCATCTGTTGAGAATCCAAAAAGCTTATCAAGTCGACCTTGTTGTTCCTTCTGTTCATTTCCTGAAGCTCTCCTAACTTGTGAACGGCTTCCATTTCAGCTCTACTGGCTTCTGTTCTCTTCTCCAATACTTTCATAGGATCATTCTTCTCTGCTTCCTCTAACTCTTCAGCTTCTTTTTGCTTTTGTTGGTAGTATTTTGCAGCTTCAAAAAGTCGGGTGGCTCCATGTTCCATCTGGTAGTCTACATTCTCAATATCTGTTTTGAATACAAGCTCAGCGAGGCAGTTTGGACATCTGAAAGTATACAAGGTTGAAAAAATAGTCTAAAAGAGCATTTTAAAAACATATTTTTTCAGTTTACCAAAAGCAATGAAAAAGAGTGTTTTTATCAAATCTAGAACATCTAAAGTATAAACATATCTTTCAAAATGTATTTTTTGGCCTTAAAAGCTTAGTAAAAACAATATATTAAACCATAAAGCCTAAACTTAAAGACTAAACCTAAAATGTTCGTAAAGAATAAAGTTACGAATAATTATTGTCTACTACACCATCATATCCTTCAAAACACTTCTTTCCTTTACCTAAAATCAAAAAAAAACATAGAGAAACCAACTTACCTGAAGTAAAACCTAAAGATCTTCAATCCCAAATAGTCTTCACCTTGTGCTGTTTCTCGTCTCATGTTAAACTTCTTTCCTTTGTGCTAAAATATTCAAAAAGAATTAAGTTACGTATACTTATTGTCTACTACACCATCAAATCCTTCAAAACACTTCTTTTCCTTACCTAAAATAAAAAGAAAACATAGAATGATCCACTTACCTGAAGCAAAACCTAAAGATCTTCAATCCCAGATAGTCTTCACCTTGTGCTGTTTCTCTTCTCATGTTAAACTTCTTTCCTTTGTAAATATAATCGGTACATTTATTACACTGCATGTTGAATGGGGCCATCACACGCTGAACGAACTGTGAACTTCCCTTCTTTCCCTTAGCCTTGGTAAGCTTGTTTGGATCGAAATCCGGTGGATAGTATTTCTGAAATAAAGTTAGGTTAGAAAATAAGTCTCCCTCAGCGATTTTAACTAAATCTAGGCTTAAAAGTCAAAAATCAGTAACTCTACATAAATAACATAATCCTTAACTCCATTACATTTTAATATAACATCTTTCCTTCCAAAAAACCTAAAAATCAATGTAAAAATAAGAAAAAAACTTACTTGAAACACTTTACGCTCGGTTCCGGTCATTTTTCCAAGATTCCTGAACTATTCCAACCAAAATTGATGTAGTATTTCAAATAATAAAGCTAGACTAACTAGAAATCCAAAAAGCTTATCAAATCGACCTTGTTGTTCCTTCTGTTCGTTTCCTGAAGTTCTCCTAACTTGTGAACGGCTTCCATTTCAGCTCTACTGGCTTCTGTTCCCTTCTCCAAGTCCTTCATGACCTATCTAAAATTAAAATATATTATAAAAAACGTCAAAAGTTAAAATATAAGACTAAAAAAGAAAAAAAACAGCCGTTCACGCAAATTAACAAAAACTCATAGATTTATGCAAATTTTCTAACACAAAAAAAAGCTAAAAAAACTCATTTTCTTTTCCATATCAGTCAAGTTACAGTGGTTTGCGATGAATAACAGACGTTATTTTAAAGAAGAGGAATCCGAGCCTAGTTTCATGGGTAAGTTTTTTATAGAGAGAGTTTTATGAGTAAACTTTTGCAGCAGAAAAGAAAGCCGAAGACAAGAAAACCGACGAGAAAAAGGATGACGGGAAGAAGGCCAAATGGACCAAAAGGGGATTCACCCCACAAACCGGCTCCGGCTGGTTTGTGGGGCTCGGCTGGTTTGCCGGTTGGCCGATCCGCTTCGCCGGGTCAGTCGACTGGCAAACCAGGCACAGTCGGGCCGGCTCCGGTCAGAGCTCAGACTGTGCCGGGCGTGCCACCTGCGGCTGCCTCGTCGGCTTCGGCTGACAAGGTGGCTGCGGGTGGCATGTCGGTCGATAAGCCGGCTTCGGCTGGTTTATCGACTGATAAGCCAGGCGCGGTTGGTGCGGCGGCTTCGGCCGACGCATCGTCCGCGTGTGGCGCGCCCGCCACTAGTGCTGGCATGCCGGCTTCGGCCGGCATGCCGGCCTCGATTGTTCCCCCGGGTGTGGCCGGAACGTCGGCTTCGGCTGGCGGTTTGACACCAGGGCAAGCCACAAACAGCATCTACCTTTGGCCATATCCACCGACGAGCGCGTACTTCGCCTGGCCTCCGCTTTCTATTTCTAAAACTTATGGAGCCGTCGTCTTTGGTGGTACAGCAGAAGTTACGAATAATATAACCGTAAGTAACCTTCAATTTACGGGGTGCGCCAAAAGTCCCCGGACTCATTATTTTAGTCATATATTTATTAAAACAATCAATATACTTAAAACAACAACTAACAATAGTAACATATAGTACTAGTTATAACATAGTCAAGCGGTTTCGAAGTGCCCCCCTTTGCCGCTACGCAGAGGCGTAAACACTTCACAAAGTTTTCAGCGATGGGCCGCAGGTCCTGAGGCGTAAGTTTGTCCCACTCTCCGATCAATGCTTGTCTCAAAGACTCCAAAGTTTGGTGTCTTCTACAACACACCCTTGCCTCCAATATAGATCAAATACTGTAATCCATCGGGTTGAGGTCGAGGGAGTACGGAGGCCATTCAGTTGAGGCGATGATGTCCGGAAAATGGGTCCGACACCACTCTTGCGTTGATTTTGCTCTATGGGCCGGCGCAGAGTCTTGCTGAAAGATCTATGCGGCATCTTTGAAGTGCTTCTGAGCCCAAGGGAGTACCACAGCTTCCAAAATGTCCCTTTGATACACTTCTTTGTTGATCTTCACGCCTTCATCAACAAAAATCAAAGGGGTCTTGCCCCGTTAGCGGCCCAGTCCCAGTGTATCAGATTTTTGCTTCTTTCAAACCGCACTTTTTTGTTTTCATCAGTAAGTTTCTGAACTTTTTTGAGTTTGTACGGCTTCATCTTCAAGTTCTTTCTGACTATACGGCGAAGTGAAGTTTCTTTCAGTCCGGTCTCTCGTGCCATTTGACGTACTGGAGTCCTTGGGTTACGCATGAACCTCTTCTTGATCCACTGTCTGTTGGCGCGTGTGTTTACAGTTGCTGGACGGCCACTTCTAGGTCTGTCACCATCATATCCAAGTTCTACATACCGTCTGACCACGTCGGATACTGTAGATTTTGCGATATTACGCTGATCATCTCTTCCAGAGGGTGAAGATCAGGTTTTGGGGTTGATACACCCTGTTCTGCACGTTCAAGCCATTATTTCTACCTGGTGTGATTAACATACAATTCTCATACCCATTAACCAAATTGTCAAGCAGTAGAGATGTCTACCAGGATTTAAACAGGGATTAAGACAAAGGGTAGACCAGGAAAAGGCAATCGCGCGCCAGCAGTTACTGGTCAGATCGTGGGTCCCAGGACCAGACACCGTCGATAAACCGTATTCATCCGACTTCAGCATGAAAAGGCTCCAATAAAGCTCTACTCAACAAGACCTAATGCGCCAACCGTTCCTGAGGGAGGATTTGTCTTGGCTCTCACCGGAGACGGGTCCACCGCAGAGAGAGGTGCGTAAAGTACTTCTCGGAATTGCTTATTTGTATAATCCAGTTTGTTAAGGCATCGCAAGAACCAGAATTAAACTCACAAGGAAAGTACCCTACCTGCCCCGCTCAGAATCAGCTTAAAATTTTTATATGAATTCTTTATACCACCAATAGTACCCATAAAAAATTTTAGCTCGCGCTTTTGAGTTTTAAATTTAAATTATTTGGGTTTCCCGCCAATTTGGCAAATTTGGCATTGTGTTTCAAGCACTTTTTTGGGCTTTCCAGACAAGATACGCTTACAAATTTAAAAATGTAGGTTCATTTAAAGGTATTCTACTAGTATATCAAATTAAAAGTCAAAAAATGACAAAGCTATAAGCTTGAAACACAATGCCAACGTGGCGGGAAATTCAAAATGTCTTTTTTTAATCTCGATTTTCTCGAGATTTCCTGGAAAGCGCGATTTAGTACTTTGCTGAAGATCTTATATTTACATGATCTTTCTGTATAAAAATTTTGAAGTCAATCAGAGCGGGGCAGGTCGGGCACTTTCCTTGTCATTAACTTCGCGGATGGCTTCATTGTTGACAAACGATGGTATTCCAAGTAGCGGATGAATCTCGAGGCTGACATCGCCGGAATCAAACTTTGCAAACAAATCAATCGCGGTAGTCTTACTCCCAACAGGTCTACCTTCAAAATCGCATTTTGTTCCATCTGTTTTTCGTGCCGACCTCTCTTCCTTCCAGTGATACAAGGCTTCAAACATGTAGCTGATCATCCTAAGAAAACCCGACAATAAACACTTACAAACGAATTTTTAAAACACTTTTGTAACCAATAAGAAAAATTGCAGCGTTTAATAAAAAAAACCCGGGCCAACGAACGCCCTGCGGTTGTCTATGGTCTGGTCGCTGATATTTTAATTTTTATTGTAAAGTAACCGTTTTTTTTGTTCGTCCATAAATCCCATTGAATTTTATTTTAATTCCAAAATGTTTATTGTTTTTAGGCGAAGGAAGAAACCAGTCCACCGCCACAAACCCGGCGTCAATAAACCATGCTTGTTCCTTTTTGGACATTGAAATTTGAATAATTGGTTTCGAACGAGTTTTGGTTTTATCTTCAGTCTGGTAAATCCGCTGTGCGTTTGGTCGGCTCAATTTTGGTGATATATTGGTTTTGTAGTTTGGTTAAATAAAGTTATCGTATCTTGGTATTTGGTTTTATTGGTAATTTGGTTTGGTTGATCGTAAAGATCATTTATTGGTTATTTGATACATATTGATACTTGGTTTATAACACGATTAGGTCAGTGGGCTTCGTCAGTGAATTCCTCACACCACAACTCACTACATTAATGTTTCGTCAACCTGTGGAATTGTTACTCCAAATTGATGCAAAACCCAGCTTTTTTTAATATTTGGTCGATTTTATTAAATTATAAATATTTGGTATATTAGTTTATTTAGTATTTGCTTAGTTGTTGACGCTAAGCAAATAAATAAAAATAAAACAGGTGACTTTACCCTCGGCAGAGTTTTGCCTTTTGGGTCCGGTCCGGACCGACGGGTCCGAATTTTTGAATTCGCCATTCTTTTCTTTCCAATCTACACTTTAAGATATGTATCGTAATGAAAAGAAATAAGTGAAAACAATCGAAAAATAAGAAACCACTCCAATATATAACCATGAGGCATAAAAGCCTAATTTTATGTAAATAAAAAAACCTAAACCCCCGTTAATGTCAATATAATACAGTTCTGCCCAAATCACGCTATCAACAGAACGATGGACCAGGAGGCTTACTTGGAAAGTATGGTAAAACCACATGGAATCATAAGGCGACCAGAGCCCATTGCACCGTTCATGCCCTTCCCAAAAGCAAGTATAGTGTTCCAGTTTAACCATTTTGATGAATGTCGGAAGTTGAGAAACGCGTTGAAGACAAAAAGGAAAAAAAACAAGAAAGAAAGGACCCAATTATCAACATTAAATTGGATACTGACCAAGAAGGAGTACCTCTGGCTACATGCCCACGGTTTTATCAACGCATTAGGATTCCTTGTGTATGGCTCATCGTTTGAACCTATTAGTGCTCGTTACTTCCATAGTAATAATATAGTGTTTCCCATAGAGTAAGTTAATATATTACAAAAAGTTGAAAGATATTGTCGAATATTCCTATTAAATATACAAAACTTTATTTTCAGCTCGCCCAAGGCAGAAACTGAATCTCCAGCAGCCAATACCGAACATCCAGACGACCGCCATTAACGAAAAAAGAGGTTAATATTGGTAAGTTTATATAATATTTAGCCTTTAGCGCGATGTAAAATAGCCCACGTAATGCGGTTTTAAAACAATTGAGCAAATTAAACTAAGATAAAGTAGGAAGAAAACGGGAGAAAGTCATAGTAAGACAAGGTAGAGTAGAATAAGACTGAAAATAATATTATATACATTTCTTTTTTTCACCTACATTGCCATAGCCCTTCAAATTTCCCTAAAAGCATAAAAAACAAATGGAAAAACATACCTCGAACTTATTTTTTTCTCAAAAAAATATTTTTCTTGAAAAAAAACATGCAAGCGTTTTCGTGGCATGACCAAAAAATCTATGGCATTTCGTTGCAGAGCGAAAAATTAATTCGGAAAAATAATAATGTTTTTTTATAAGACTTTAGCTTATAAATGGCTAAAAATAGGTTTTTTTTTGGATAGTTTTTGTTAATTTAGTATATATATATTGTGTTAGTTTGTTTTTTATCTTTTATTCGTGGTTTCAGAGACTTAAAATGATTTTGGCTTTGGAATTTTATCTGTATTTTTGCAGGTTTATACCGACACTCATTATGTCTGAAACCACAAAGACTGCTTTACTAAAAAAAGGTCTTTATTTGTTCTTTTACTAGCTTATATTAAAAGCCCAACCGTTGTACTGATTTATTCTTGGAATTGAGCAATGCTGTGAGTTTTTGTTGTTTTTTGTCTGATTTTTAGGTTTCTGGTTTTTGAAAATTGAAAAAATAAAGTTGAAATAAAAACTAAAAATTTTTAATTTTAGAAGTTATGAAAAACTGGAATTAAGATCTTTTGGCTAAGATCTGATACCTTTATTTATATAGAGTTATTGTTTTTGGCCTTTTTGAGCCTACATGTAATTAAACTTGCTAAATTAGACTTCTAACCTAACTTTATTTCAGAAATACTGACAACCGGATTTTGATCCAAACAAGTTCACCAAAGCTCAGGGAAAGAAGGGAAGTTCACAGTTCGTTCAGCGTGTGATGGCCCCATTCAACATGCAGTGTAATAAATGTACCGATTATATTTACAAAGGAAAGAAGTTTAACATGAGAAGAGAAACAGCACAAGGTGAAGACTATCTGGGATTGAAGATCTTTAGGTTTTGCTTCAGGTAAGTGGATCATTCTATGTTTTCTTTTTATTTTAGGTAAGGAAAAGAAGTGTTTTGAAGGATTTGATGGTGTAGTAGACAATAAGTATACGTAACTTAATTCTTTTTGAATATTTTAGCACAAAGGAAAGAAGTTTAACATGAGACGAGAAACAGCACAAGGTGAAGACTATTTGGGATTGAAGATCTTTAGGTTTTACTTCAGGTAAGTTGGTTTCTCTATGTTTTTTTTTGATTTTAGGTAAAGGAAAGAAGTGTTTTGAAGGATATGATGGTGTAGTAGACAATAATTATTCGTAACTTTATTCTTTACGAACATTTTAGGTTTAGTCTTTAAGTTTAGGCTTTATGGTTTAATATATTGTTTTTACTAAGCTTTTAAGGCCAAAAAATACATTTTGAAAGATATGTTTATACTTTAGATGTTCTAGATTTGATAAAAACACTCTTTTTCATTGCTTTTGGTAAACTGAAAAAATATGTTTTTAAAATGCTCTTTTAGACTATTTTTTCAACCTTGTATACTTTCAGATGTCCAAACTGCCTCGCTGAGCTTGTATTCAAAACAGATATTGAGAATGTAGACTACCAGATGGAACATGGAGCCACCCGACTTTTTGAAGCTGCAAAATACTACCAACAAAAGCAAAAAGAAGCTGAAGAGTTAGAGGAAGCAGAGAAGAATGATCCTATGAAAGTATTGGAGAAGAGAACAGAAGCCAGTAGAGCTGAAATGGAAGCCGTTCACAAGTTAGGAGAGCTTCAGGAAATGAACAGAAGGAACAACAAGGTCGACTTGATAAGCTTTTTGGATTCTCAACAGATGGACGTGCAACTAACTCAAGCGCAACGCCACAAGTTACAAGAAGAAGAAGATGAAAAAGAAGTTCAGAGATTGATGGCTAAGAAGAAGGTTGAAGTTAAAGAAGAGACGGAAGAAGTGGCAGAAGAGGAACAAAAGCCATCTAGTTCGAAGATTCAATGGAAAGCACCTGCTAAAAGAAATGCTCCGAATTTACTTGCTGGATTTATAAAGAAGAAAGCAAAGGTTAAAGAAGAAGTGAAGCCTAAATCCGAAGTTCTTTCGTCTTCTATTACATCGGATACTCCTTCGTCGTCAAATGGTCTCTTAGCTCCTCGTACTTCTGCTTCTACTAGCATTGCACAGATTGGATCATCATTACCTATTGAGATGCCAGAAGAACCTGGATGTTCAACATCAACTTCTATATTGGTCGACAAAGCTGGTGGAACGACTGGCAAACCTGTCTCTAATAGAGCTGCTGTTTTAGGAGCTTTGGTTGGAAATTATGGTTCATCTTCAGAAGATGAAGAATGATCTCATTACACTTTACTCTTATCTATGTGTACATACTCATAAACAATCCTTAATATTTTTTTTGCTTTTGGGGAAGGGACGCGTTATTGTCGCTCTGTACTTTTTGATTTTAGCTTACGTTTACTATTTAATCTCGAATGACTTTCAGGTTTATACCGACACTCATCATGTCTGAAACCACAAAAACCGCTCGTGCTCCAAATGGTCGTCGCCTCTACGTCCGCGCCGTCTTCAGTGGCTACAAGCGAGGACAAAGAAACCAACAAGTCAACACTGCCCTGCTGAAGTTGGAGAATGTTCACGACACCAGGGAAGCTCAATTCTACGTTGGAAAGCGCGCCGTCTACGTGTACAAAGCCCAGAAGAAGGTCGCCAAGGGAGGTCACGAGAAGACTCGCGTGAGAGCCATCTGGGGCCGCGTCACCCGAGCTCACGGTAACACAGGATCAGTCCGCGCCAAGTTCCGCCACAACCTCCCCCCATCGGCCATGGGCAAGAGAGTGCGAGTGATGCTTTACCCAAGCAACATCTAAATTTGGATCTGTTGAGTTTTTTGTTATGAATAAATCCATATTGTTTTATTGTGTAGTAAATGTTTGATCTTTGTAATTTGCATGGAAGATTCTTACGATATCGGAAGGTTTTCGGTGTTTTAAGGTTTGACATGAGGACCTTGCATCTAGGTAAGGGCTTTTGAATTCTGCTTCATCTTTTTATTTTGATAATGTTGAAAGAAGAATAGTTATTATACTTCATTTGCCAGAATTAACGTTGGTGTAGATTAAGTTTGGTTTTGCAAACACGGTATTATCGTTTCGGTTGTTTTTCTTGATAACGAGAACATTAGCGGCCCAAAAACAAGATTTGACGTTACTCGTTAGTGTCTACTCAAATCGTTATTAATAGTTATATTCTTTTGTTTTCGTGGGGTTGGGTAAAGTTATGTTGTTCCCAGGGCAACGGGCCAAAATTCGAATGCAGAAAGCGGTGAGTAAATAGGTACGAATGTGCTGCCTATCTTTCACAACTTGTGCGCATGGCACTGTACCCAAGGCCAAGGCGGCCATGGATTTGTTCTTGAACAATGATTTTGAACAGGCTCAACAGAAAATGAAGCCATTGGCTGATAAAACAATGTATCATGCTTTGGGCAACAGCACTATTTTGTTCTTGCAGGCTATGATGACTTGTGATCGGGTTTGGAATTAAAACTTTATTAAACTACACAAAATTATTATTATTATTCTTTAATCTTAAAGTTTAAAAACGACTTTTTATGAATTTTAGTGAAATTTCAAATTTTTATAAAAGTTTTGAAATTTAAAATTTTAAAATTTTTAAAAAACTAAAATTTGAAATTTTATGAGAAGCTTTGAAGATACGATCTTGCTTTATGTCCTACCGTGGATGCTACCTTATTCTCAACTCTCACACCTGGAAAACTCACAATTCGAAGATTAGATATGAGTTTGAAGCTGGTGTTCTGTTGGGATTGGGCTCATTCAACATTGGCTTAAACGTTGGGGCTCGGGCCTAAGCTAGGCTTCAGAAGTGGGCGCGGCCCGGCCTGTTTCTCACCTGTAGGTAAGGAAACTTGTGTATGTGTATGAGTATGGGCATGGGTAAAGTCTGGGGCAGGGGCTGAAGCAGTGGATATGGCAACGACTGGCAGAAGCAACGGTAAGCCAATTAAAAATCGAAAATCCTCACAGCAAGCTAATTAACCTTTTTGACTCATTAGCCTACTTCCCTTGTCAATTAAATAACTCACGGATGAAACCAGTCGATTGTTTTTATTTGCTTTAAATCGTACAAAGTCTGTACAAAGACCATACAACATTATACTTCTTTTGTGTGTCAAACCAAGTAGAATTTGAACATGTTTAGGAAAAGCAGTTTGTTTAA